>OZ010586.1:65399890-65527390 GCA_963932145.1 Acanthosepion lycidas
AAAATAAAGTTACATCAAATGATTTTTCATCTGTTTTATTTTCTATTGTATTTCTTTTGTAATTTCATATGGTTTGGTTTTGTGACTTTGTCCTAATTAATGACGCTTCGATATTGACAGTGAGTTTGTATTCTTTATAGAAAATAGTCATTCGATTTAGAGGAAACTTTCTATCTGCGTATGTACTGATGTGAATGTTCAAGTGGTGTATTGGTTGGCGGAAATTGTTGAGCAGAATTCGAAATCAGTTCGAGTTCGTTTACATCCACTTTCGTGCAAATAACTTTGAGAAAGGTATGAGTTCATGTCTTCTTCTCACATGTTTGGGTTAAATAATATGACAGATTGGGATCTTCTACCCTACCATTGGAAACCGGTCTAGAAGGATAACTTTGAATGCAAAACCGCTTGGCAATGGTGCTAACAAACCAACTTGCTACAGAAAACACAACAGCAACGCAAAGCGTGTTTGGAACTGCAAACCGTCCTCCACTTCCTCCTCCTCCTCCTCTTCATCCCCCTCCTTTTCATCCCCCTTCTCCTCCTCCTCCTCCTCCCCCTCCTGTGGTGTCTACTGGACTTGAATGAGCAAGGGTTGCATTGATCTACAAATATATAAGTGAAAAAAGTATAAAAATTGTGTGTAAGAGAGAAAGAGACAGGGAAAGAAAGAAAGAAAGAAAGAAAGAAAGAAAGAAAGAAAGAAAGAAAGAAAGAAAGAAAGAAAGAAAGAAAGAAAGAAAGAAAGAGAAAAATAGAGAAGGGAGAAAGAGAGAGAAAAATAGAGAAGGGAGAAAGAGAGAGAAAGAAATAGAAAAGGGAGAAAGAGAGAGAAAGAGAGAGAGAGGAACAGAAACAGAGAGTGAGAAACAGAAACAGAGAGAGAGAGAAACAGAAACAGAAACAGAGAGAGAGAGAGAGGAACAGAAACAGAGAGAGGGAGAGAAACAGAAACAGAGAGAGAGGAACAGAAACAGAGAGAGGGAGAGAAACAGAAACAGAGAGAGAGAGGAACAGAAACAGAGAGAGAGAGAGGAACAGAAACAGAGGGAGAGAAATAGAAACAGAGAGAGAGAGAAACAGAAACAGAAACAGAGAGAGAGAGGAACAGAAACAGAGAGAGAGAGAGGAACAGAAACAGAGGGAGAGAAATAGAAACAAGCTGAAACATGGAAATGTCAATAAACATGCAAGGATAAACATAAAACTTTTTTTTTTCTGCTTTCGTTTTTCTTTTCATTCACATAAGCTTTCTATTCTTCTTCTAAACTATTTTTGTCAGATGCCACAATGGATGATTAACATCATCCATGAAGAAATATTCGATGACAACGCTAAAAACCAATAATAATAAGCAGACATGTGTTGATTAATGCTATACGTATTTAACGAAGTTGTAGCAGTTGTGGAAAGGGGGGGGGTCAATGTAGAAATGACAGCAGCTAAATCCAGATTGTTTGTCTCGACAAATTACAGTCAATGTCCTTGCTACGAAAATATGTATTTATTTATCGCATCTCATTAGGTTCAACTGACCTAGTGCCGCATGTGTGGACAAGGCACGTGACAAGCAAACCTATGGCACTTTCATTCGCTAGAAGAACGCATTATGTCGCCAAAAGGAAGAACGACAATGGTAGTAACAGGTGCATTTTTAGAGGAATTCACGATTCAGTTTCTTCTTTTGTCTCTCTCTCTCTCCCCTCCTCTCTCTCTCTTTCTCTCACACACACACACGCGCGTGCGCGCGCACACACACACACACACACACACACACACACACACACACACACACACACATTTTCCCCCAAAATTTCTACCAATTGTAGTAATTTTTACAGGGTTTTATTATAACAAAATACGATTAAGAAAGGAAAAAATTATCAAAGCAAGGAGGTACCGGAAATTTTAATTGTTCTTCCCCGCTAACCATGTTGGCGGCTTAAGGCTAAATTCTAAATTTTTGCTCCCCACCCCCATTGCACACACAAAAAAAAAATTGTCGCTGCTACGATCCTTACAACCTCATTCTCGCTCGCTCTTTTCCATTTTTTACTTCAGTTCTCTCCCTTATATATCCTATTTCTTCTGTCCTCTTATTCAGCAATACTTCGATCATTAATTTTTCTTCCTCTCAAATTCATTTCTTAGCACACGAGCACCACTCTCTTAACCATTTACCTCTTCCTTCACTCTTCGTTTCTATTCTCCTTCAAATCTATTTTAGCCTCTGATTTTAGTGATAAATTAATTTCTTTCTCTCAATTTTTCTTGTTTTTCTTTACTTCTAAATTCTTCACCACTTTTAACCAATCTTCTTTTTCAAACATTTTCTTAGCTCGCGTATCTTGTATGAAGAAACCTGCAACAGCCATCCTCCTTTCGTGTTGTTAATATTCTTAATCATATTTTTCATTTGATATTGATATGTTTTCTTAGTATTTCCAAGAACTTAGGAAAGACAAAATGTCTTTTTCAGCTTTTCTCATTTTCAATACAGGCTTTTTTTCATTTCCTTCCTGTAACTTAGATATTTTTCCGATATTTTTCTTTCTTTTCGTTTCTGCTCGTCTCTCTGCATCTTTTCCTTTTCTACATATTACTTTAGGTTTATATATATATATATATATATATATATATATATATATATATATATATATATATATATATAAACCTAAAGTAATATGTATATATATATATATATATATATATATATATATATATATATATATATATATATATATATATATAAATATAAAACGAGTGAAAAGGTACTGTGGTTAACTTTTTTCATTCCTATAACACTAGATACATACATAAAACAATCCATACACTCAGTTAAAAGTAAAAATGAAACCATTCTTGATAATGGCTAAAAGTATAGCCGACATCGCTCGGACATACAAAACATTTGGACAATTTCTACTTAATTTACGTCCAGAAAAGGAGACAATTACAAGAACACAGGGAAAATTGAATAAGAAAAGTTAACCGCAGTAGTTTGTCAGACGTTTTTAATGAAACATGTATAAAAAAAAAACAGATTGCTTTACAAATACACGATACACACACATATATATATATATATATATATATATATATATATATATATATATATATATATATATATATATATATATATATATATATATATATATGATTACTTTATATATATATATATATATGGAGAAGGAAAGAGAAAGTGTTAAAAAGTTATCGGCTCATCCAAGAAGCCCTTTCCCAGGTAAGTTTGATTTTGGAAGATTAAAGTAATCTTTGCTCTTGTTTCCCTCTTCCTTACCTTTAGGCTTACTTTTTCTCCCCGACAGAGAACTCTATATCTGTCTCAAACACACATTGACTTGCCAGAGTGCCTGCATTTATATGGCTGCCTAAAAGACACATTATGAAGTTATGGATGCACACGAGTTCGCGCGCCCAATACAAAAACAGACTTCACAAGTACTATATAAGCGCCGTTTTTTTTTCTTTCGTTGTCGCCGCCTTTCGTTCTCTGAATAATTTCGTTTCATTTAAAATTGCGTGGCTTCATTGGCTAGATAATTGGGGTTGGAATGCTATGTTTTTGCTTATTATTATTTTTTTTTATTGTTTTGTTTTCTTGTCTCTCTCTCTCTCTCTCTCTCTCTCTCTTTCTCATTTCATCTCCTTTCTCTCATATCTCCTTTCTTTTTCTTTTTCTGTTATCTTATCTCCTTTCTCTCTTTTTCTCTCTAATCTTATCGCCGTTCTCTCTCTCATCTCCTTTCTTTCTCTCTCCCTCTCCCCCCTCTTTCTCTCTGTGATCTTATCTTTTTTATCTCTCTCTTTTATCTTATCGCCTTTCTCCCTCTCCTCCTATCTCCTTTCTTTCTTTCTCTCTCTCTCCCTCTCTCTATCATCTCATCTCCGTTCTCTCTCTCTCTCTCTCTCTCTATCTCCCTCTCTTTCATCTTATCACCTTTCTCTTTCTCATCTTCTTTCTCTCTTACACATCTTATCTACTTTCTTTCTCTCTCTCTCTCTCATCTCCTTTCTCTCTCAGCTTCTTTCTCTCTCAGTTCCTTTCTCTCTGTCTCCTTTCTCTCTGTCTCCTTTCTCTCTCCCCTCTCCTTTCATTCTCTCCTCCATTCACTCTCTCCCCCATTCACTCTCTCCCCTTCATCTCTCTCTTCCTTTCTCTCTTTCCTTCTTTCTCTCTCCCTCCTCCTTTCTTTCTCGCTCTCTCATTATCCACCTTTTTGTTCTCACTCTCTCTCTATCTACATTTCTCTCTCTCCTCTTTTTCTTTCTCTCCTTCTTTCTCTCTCTCCTCCTTTCACACTCTCTCTCAGTTCTTTTCCCTCTCTCTCCTCATTTCTCTCTTTCTTTCAGCTCCTTTCTCTCTCTCAGCAAGCTCCTTCGTCTTTCTCCTCCCCACTCTCTCTCTCAGCTCCATTCTCTCTCAACTCCTTTCCCCCTCTCTCTCTCAGTTTCTCTCTCTCTCAGCTTCTCTCTCTCGCTCTCTCTCTGCTCTATTCTTCCTGATCTCTACAGTCCCTCCCCGTCTTTCCTTTTATTTTATCTTTTATTCTTTTGATTCTTAAACCTTATTCTCTTTACACATCTACTTAGCAATTTAACTGATTGTCTACATCACTTGATGCATGGTTTAAATAACACCTCTTTTTATCTGATTTACTTTTTTGATAGATAAATTGAAAGAAAGGTCGCACATATACACACACGCCTTAAATATTACTTGAGCTTAGTGTGCTTGCTCGTGACCATATATACATATATATATATGTGTGTTTGTGTGTGTGTGGACACATTGCTTTGAAATAATCTTGATTGAGTCAGTTAAAACTATCAGATATTCTATTGAAATTATATGGAATTCTGATCCTCACTCAGCGCTCTGAAAATCAGGCTAAGGATCAAGTTTGCCTTCCTTCTAGTTGTTTTCGTTTATATAAGTGCACATGCACTCACTAGTCGGATTAATTGAAATATATGCTGATAGATATGAACAGAATGCGTTACACACACAAACACGTATATATATATATATATATATATATATATATATATATATATATATAATTATATATATATATATATATACACACACTTTTCACATACAAATATTTATATATATATATATATATATATATATATATATATATATATATATATATATATATAAGTGACTATGGCATATGTGAGTCGAAAGCTTATATATATATATACACACACACTTTTCACATATATAGATATATATATATATATATATATATATATATATATATATATATATATATATATATATATATATATATATGTATGTATATATATATGTATATATATATAAGTGACTATGGCGTATGTGAGTCGAAAGCTTAGACCTAATAATACGAATTGTGGCTAATTTTTCAACTACAATAGTTGTACTTGCGGAAAGTTATTTGTATTAATAAATTTAATAGAGATAAAATGCCTATTATTTTGAGTAAGAATAATTGCTGGAAAAATGTACTGGATTATTTAAATAGATTTTAAAAATATATTAATTATTTCTATGTCTCTATGTATTGTGTATATTAGAGTACAGGTATAAATAGAGTACTGATCCTTACGTTGTTTATGTGGAATGTTGTAGCTATAATTTCTCCATCCTTGTTTATCTCAACCTGACGAATTAAGTAATGAATTCATAACAAGAGTCTCTGTATGCGTTGGTGCTCGCACGGACACACACACACATATACACACATTTATAGTGTATTTTGCAGCATAAGACATATCTCAATTTTTTCATGAAATACACGTAAAAATAAAAATCTATAGCTGACTGGAAAGATTCATAGACTCCAATCTTGACCCCCAATCTTGACCTTCACTGTGTTGTGAGACAGGGTGATTTTGAGGGTCAGGTTTATTTCTAAAAATAAGCTTTATATGCCAAAGGCACATAGATAACATAGATAGGTTCTATATCTAGATCATGAAAAAAAAAAATACTTTCCAAAATTCATAATGTTTCATACACACGAAGATACTGAGTTTTTTATTGCATAATTTTCGATCTATAGAATTAATATTCACTCCAGGTTGAAATCAATTGACAAAGAAGAAAATTATACAGAATTATTAATAATTTATATAAAATAAACACCCATTTCTTCATAAGCCAACATACATATTTCTAAAGAAGTAATGGATTTTTTATTTATTAATCCGATAGATTTTTATCATTTAAACGTTATTTTTTAGTGGATACTCATATCTGAGTAGACGACAGTTTTCTTTATAATTTTAAACACTATGGTTATTACCGTCCATTTCTAAGTATATTTGTGTTTGTTCAATACCAACAGAACCCACCTGTGGTTTATACTGCAATGGGAGACAACGCATTATCTGGTGGGATCAACAGTTTGAATCAGGCTAGTACACTCAACCGCTCGGTTCCGATGACTTGTGACTTCCTGCTAACACATCCATCGACGAACAATTCGATTCACCTAATTTCACTTAGCAGGCTTAGATCAAACTTTGGTATTGTGTTCAGGCAATTTCCAAAGATGCTACACATTGGGACATACGTAAGTGGACACCGACGTCAACACCGAGTGACGGCAGTCTTCCATGTTTGAACACAATCTTCAGGCTTTGTTGGTCTCAGTCTACTCTTATATTTATACAAGCTCTATCTCTGATATTGAGTACATTTACCTTTAAATATAACATACTTTAATACTATATTTTCTCATACACACAGACTACTCTCTCTCTCTCTATATATATATATATATATATATATATATAATATATATATATATATTACGAAATGGACAAAGTCCGACAATTTATTTATTAAAGACATTTTTTATGTTTAACGTTCTTTTTATAGATACAAGTATTTAAGTAAATGCTCTGTTTATAATAAACAGTATTAAATAACATTTACCAGCCTGAATGTCCTAGAAATTTTCATGGAAAATATTCGTCCTTGGACAGGATTCGAACCTGCATCCTATACGGAACCGTCATTTACGCTGACGTGCTTAACCGATCGGCCACCAAGGATCGTTCGGTAGACAAGGTCGAATTTACTGCTTATACTCACGTCAGCGTAAATGACGTATCGGATGCAGGTTCGAATCCTGTCCAAGGACGAATATTTTCTATGAAAATTTCTCGGGCATTCAGGCCGGTAAATGTTATTTAATACTGTTTATTATAAACAGAGCATTTACTTAAATACTTGTATCTATAAAAAGAACGTTAAACATAAAAAATGTCTTTAATATATATATATATATATATATATATATATATATATATATATATATATATATATATATATATATATATATATATATATATATATATATATATATATATATATATATTTAATTCAATTTAATTCAAATAATTATGTTGAAGTTTTCGGCTCTAGTTTTGAAACATGAGGCCTCTTATGCAGCGTGTTGGAATCATATTTTTAAATAAATAATTATGTTTATCCTCTACTTTTGTATCGAGCACTATTTTTTTAAAAGAAACTTGGATTATTTACCGAACCAGTTCTTTCCTATTTTCTACATATTTTCACACACACACACACACACACACACACATATATATATATATATATATATATATATATATATATATATATATATATATATATTTCTGAGATGACGTATTGTAACTATTTATATGTGAATATGACAATAAAGATTATGACAGCAGTCCGGTATATATATATATATATATATATATATATATATATATATATATATATATATCAATTTAACTCGCTACATATCATTTAAAAAATATATATTTATACGATGGTAAATATTGGCTTATTTTTAGATTTGAAGATGATTGTATGCACACATATGTGCGTGTACATAATTGTATATATTTAAATGTGTATATGAACTTGGATATGTATATGTGTATTTATGTGTATATGTATATTCATATATATATATATATATATATATATATATATATATATATATATATATATATATATATATATATGTATATATATATATTGTAGGTGTGTGTGTAAATATGTATATGTATATGTGTAATCGTAAATTTAGATAGGTATATGTGTATATGTATCGATTCATGTATATGGGGTTACATATATGTTTGTATATATATATATATATATATATATATATGTGTGTGTATTTTCGAATTTATATATGTGATATGTCTGAATATATGTGTAGGATATAGTTGTATGCATATATATGCATATATATATATATGTATCCATGGGTGTAGGGGTTTTATATATATAGAGAGAGAGGGTTCGAATGGAAGGACAGAAAATATTTTTCATTACCATTTAATCTTACCTTCTCTTTAAATAATTTCTAATTAGACTTGTTAAGATTGCAAATTTTACTCATCTGGAGATAATCTCAATTTAAATTGATCACTTAGGTTTTAATTAAAATATGTTACCCCTTAACCATTAATCATGATTTTTAAAATATTAAAATTAAAAATATTTTTTTAAATTTAAACACTTATTAGGTTGGTGCAAAAATAATGACGTAATAATGTCGTTTTTGACGTATTTTTTAACGTCAAAAAACGACATTATTACGTCATTATTTTTGTACCAACCTAATAATTCACCACCTAACGTTAACTGTAAAAATTTAAATATGTATAAATATGGATGTGTGTGAAGATATGTAAATGTATATGTAAGTATTTGTATATGTATATGCATATATACCGCTGTGTATCGATACATGTGTATGTGGTTATATATGTAATTGCACATGTACATGAATGTATATGTATATGTTTTTTACCTAAATATGTATGTGGTGTATGTATGAAAAACAGTATTTTTTTTACTATTACCTTCAAATCTTACTCCATCTTGATTTAAAACCTAAACTTTAATTAAGAAATATAACCCATCTAAAAATAGCTACAAATTAAATTCATGAATTAGATTCTAACTGATAAAGATTTTACCTTAACAATCATTCACAATATTAAAATATTACTATCAGTAATTTTTTTTATTACTCTTGTTTATTAATATAGTATTCAACCAATATTTAATTGTGAAGAAGTTGAATATTTAAATTGCAAACAAGCATCAAATTTCTTTTCTTTGTCGAGTTTTTAAACATTTAAATTACTATCAAACGTTAAAATATGTTTTTATCTAAATTGCTAAAGCTATACCACGCCATTTCTTCCTCCAAAAACCCTACGTACATCTCTTATCTCTTTATTTCCCCCTTTTTTCTTTTTTCCTTTTTTCTCCTTTACCTTTTCTCATATCATTTCCGTTGAGTTGACTGATTAAATAGGTCAATGTCTGATCCTTACCTCCTCCTTCCTCAATATTAAGTATTATAAAAAGAAATACAAAAATATTTCACTCTCTAAACTCGACCATGTCTCTCATACCATCCCTCACCACCCTCTATGTCAACTTATATAAGCTTAATACCGCCCGTCAAAAGTGTAAATTTTAATTTCATTTTTCATTTAACCTTTGAAAGTGAAGTCTGAGGATCCAGAGAAGGGTAAAATTCTCTGGTGAAATAAATTATTACAATGTAGCCTTAAGGCGGTCTGTTTTTCTTTAAATAAAATTATTCGCAGGAATTAACATTAAGCTCTCAGGATTTCATCCTCTTTGGAATTATCCATACGGATTAGCAAGATTTCCGTTACTTATATATATATATATATATATATATATATATATATATATATATATATATATATATATAAAAGTGAACATTGAAGTCAACACTCAGAGGCGACAGGGTATTTCATGCTGGACGCAATCGTCAAGCCGCCTGACGATTGCGTCCAGCATGAAACAGCCTGTTGCCTCTGAGTGTTGACTTCAATATTCACTTCTATATTTATATTTACATACGCTCTGTTTCTGCTATTGAGCACTTTATCCCATAAATGAAGCACACCTTGAAACTATATTTCTTCATATATATATATATATATATATATATGTGTGTGTATATATATATATATATATATATATATATATATATATATATATATATATATATGTATATGTTTACATGAAAATCCAACGGAAGGTAAATATGTAAATCAGTTCTGAAAATCGTCATCAGAAAAAAAGAATTTTATTTGAAAAAAAGAAAATGAAATAAAATTTGTGAATTAAAATTCATTTTTTCTGAGAAAGTTAACTGATCGGCGAACATGTCAAAATAGTAGTTTTCTAAATTCTTACACCTTTTCTATTAGATAGATAGATAGATAGATAGATAGATAGATAGATAGATAGATAGATCTGGATATTTTGAACTGAAATCAAAGGAAAGTACACATATAAAATATGTTTTTAAGATATGCTATATTTATGGGTAAAATTGTTCAGTATCAGGGATATATATATATATATATATATATATATATATATATATATATATATATATATATATATATATATATATATATATACACACACACACACTAACACGATAACATCTATTTATTTTTCTTTTAAAGGCATTTCAACCCAAAAAGTCATAGAGACATTTTTCGGTAAGATTTGTCGTATCAGTCGTCCAGAAAGAGCAGCGAAGCTGAATGCAATGAAACTAAGATAGATTATTATATATTTCAGTACTTTTGTGTGTGTGCGCGCGTGTGTGTGTGTGTGTGTGTGTGTGTGTGTGTGTGTGTGTGTGTGTGTGTGTGTGTGTGTGTGTGTTCTTTCTTTCTTTTATTAATGCTGTTATACTTAACCAAGAAAAAATGTTTTTAGATGCGCAAGATTGCTATGTGTGTGGTTACATGAACTCAGTCTTCCACCTCTGTATATTGTAAACATGCCACCTATCGGATGATATCGATTCTAATTTACCGTTGAATTAAAAGTAAGAGATTTTACATCTTAGTCTATAGGTCCACCGCTGACCCCAATTTTGTTAACTTTCAACGCAAGTGTCATATAATTGCTTAAATAATTGTTGACTGCATCATTTCTTTTTTAGTTCAATTCGCATCACAGCCGCCTCTTCAGATTTTTATGCTAATCTCACATATCAACATGGAATACGATAAGATCACGTGTACTTTGCTGGCGTTGGCAGGTGCTACTATATAATATCTGTTAACGATTCATAGACATGTCAATAGCAGATTTATTTTATTGAAATTTACAGAAGCAGTGTTACACTTTTGTTAAAGACATTGAAATTGAAGGTTGTAAGGTCTTCAGTTTGAGTTTGTGCAAAGCTAATTAACCAACACAATTTATTTTTAATAGTAGAACGGCATTTATTTGATTATGAGTATCCGCAACCATTGTATAGAAATATTAAGAAAAAAAAAAGCATAGAATTGAATTGATCAGATATTTCTTATACAGTGTTAGCACCTCAAAACAAACACGATTTTATATCAAGCATTGGTGATTGAAAATAAGTATTTGACCTCAACCAAATGTGTGTGAAGTTTATGAATTGATTCAGTGGTAAACCTATTGAGTGTTCAGAAAAAAATGCATTAAAGCCTAAGGAATTCCATTTTGATGCATGTGAACCATTGCTTCAGTGGGTTACTCCCATTTAGTTTCGCCAAGACTCCGTTAGATGTCGCTGTTAAGCAGCTATAAAAACGGAACATCCTGTCTTTCTTTCTCTTTTCCCTCTAGCATTGCGCTAGAAGTGACACTACTGGGGCTTTGTACCCGGCTATGAAAAAGAAAACTGCTGAGGTGCAATTTATTACGATAACAAAATTTATTATTATTAGAAAATCTTATACAGACACATGTCTCCCCAAACCTAGAATGTGTCGCGTGACTTAACAGAGGAGTCTGATGTGGACACAGATAACCGGTATCCGTTTCATCAGAACAGGTCTGTGATTCCCTTCGTTTGGAGTTTGTCCTTTGGCCAATGAGCAGCCCAGGTCCTTGTGTGAGCGTCTCTCCTCTACGCCAGTCCCTGTGTGTCTCTGAAACTTCAATACTGTCACGTGGCTTTTCCACTTCTATGTAGGAAGAGACAATATTTTAAATAATTCAAAAATTTTAAAAGCATGCAGTACATCTTTTCATCAAATAACATTACTGCAATTATTTCGTGTGTTACTTTTGTGCATATCTTTAAAAAAAAAAAAAAGAGCGTTACTTGCAAAGTCTGTGAGATTTATTTTTCCTTATCTTACATGGAAGGGGAAAATAGATAGAAACGGGGTGGAACTGGGTTATGAGAAATTAAGACAGTCTCTTTTGAAGATTTATCTCACTAATTTCAACGGAAATTTTTTATTTACACTATTTACATTGCTTGGACTATTGTCTTCATCTTTATTGTCATATTCACGACGTTTTGGCCGTTGTATGCCCCGGCCTTCTCTTGGAGATATGCGCTGGAATTTCGACCCGAACTCTTCATTTCGTCCACCGGAGTAGATTGTTCCAGTGGACATGTATAGAATTTTTCTAATCGCATGTTTATAACATTGAAGTCATTAATAGAGAATAAGGATCTTGGCATTAAGATATCATTGGTCTCGATATGAATAGCTCTTTTATTATTCATTTCCTTATTGCTCTTGCGTTTTATTAATATTGTTACACATTTGGGTACTTCGATATTATTAGATTTATTTTGTGTAATATTAAAGCTATTATCGCCTCTTCTACTAAAGAGCTCTGTCATTGATGAAAATTAGTACTTGTGTTAAAATTCCCGTTATTGTAGTAATAATAATAATTTATTTATTTTATTTTATTGTAGTAATAATAATAATTTATTTTATCTATGGTACTGTTATTGCGTAAATGTTTTGAGTACCAGGCAAGATCCTGCTTGTCAAGTCCCAACAAGGACCCCAGACAGACAGTACTTTTCTACCTATGCTGGCTGTACCCAACAAGACAGATTTTGTAGTGTTCACAAAGTGCCTTTTACACAAAGTTAATAGACATTCTTTAAACTTCAATGAGATGGAAGTAAGTGCTTCACTCACTACTGGGATGACTTTAACATTTTTCCCTGGCATTTTCTATAGTCTGTCAATCTAAGTCTTCGTTCCTTCTTTTTTCTCTTGCTTAGCTGTTATCAGTCGGCAGGTTTGGCTACATCAAATATGCCGTTTATATTATTATATTTATATAATAATAATAATAATAATAATAATAATAATAATAATAATGTGTGAGAGCAGTACAACGGTATTGTAACGCTTGGGTATACGAAGCCAAATATACTCATCATAGCACGCAGTTTTATAAGTGTACGCTAGGCAAATTTGCGTGATATGGTGACAGGTTTTAATAAAAAACCTATCACCATATCGTAATCGTAACTTTGCTGGTAGATTCCAGTTAAATTTATCTTCAGTTTGCGTAACCCAGTCTTCTCAAACTGTCTCCAAATGAAGTTGTTACCCAGTAGCCTTAGCAGTCTCATCCTTCCAACTTAAAAAAGATCTGTTAACATCCTGCTATGATGCCCCCCGACTACTCCCGCTCATGAACAGATCCGCAGTGCGTCAGTCTCGAGGAACGTCCCTAACTAGATAAAGTCAAAGAAATGACAAGCAATTATTTTGTATTGAACGGAATATTTACTTAATTCACCAAAATAAATCATGAACATGTTAACACATTCAGTCAATTAAGATCAGATGCCAAGATAACCATGTCCGGATGTAACATCAGAACATTTATTATTTTTGTAATTATTAGTAGTAGTATTTCATTCGATTTCTGTTGTATAGACATTTCCTTCCGGGTCCCAACCAGAGACCTAAGCTCAGAAATGGCTTCATGACTGATCATTTTTGTAAAAAAAAAAAAAACTAAAGAAAAACTAAGATCTGACAAACATTTTACACAGATAAAGCTCTTCGTAATGCTGTATTTGGGAGTACAATTTTTTGTATTTTCTTAAAGTAATACCAGGAAACCCTTCAATGAGTCTATCACAACCTTTCCCAATCAATCCGAGGGCCCCAACAACAACTGGAATTATTGATATCCTCATGTACCATATTGTTTAGATTTCCACTTCAAGATACTTGTATTTTGATAGTTTTTTAAGAACTTCAAAGATACATTACAATCTGCAGGAACTGCCATTTCAATAAGAAAGCTAATTTTGTTCTTGTGGTCTTTGATCAAGATGTCTGGACGATTAGCTTTGATTGTTCTGTCTCTGTATATAGTAAAGTCACATAAAATTTTTACAAGTCCAATCTCTGTAACCGGGTCTGGGTGATATTCATACCAGTTTCTTAGTTTCCTTCCCGTAAAAGTTGCATCTTATCCAGTACAGTTTTTGGCCTTCTCTATCATGCTGTGTTTTATATTCACTAGGTGCTATCCTTATTGCTATAAATAGTTATTATTATTATTATTATTATTATTATTATTATTATTATTATTATTATTATTATTTCTGTAGTAAGAATTTCCACCTTTTGTTATTTTTGCATCAGAAAATATAAACAAGTGCCAAACAATCAGAAAAAATATTATTTCATTCATTGCATGAAGACATATCTCCGCATTTGTAAAAAGTGCCCATGACTGCTAGCAATTCACAGATTTTAGGGGTGCCAGGAATCTAATCCACATATTTGTTTGTGAACTAGGAGTTAAGATGACCGTACTAATCGATATATTATTCCATTTTTTTTTTCAAATTTTCAAGTGTAAATCATATTCTCAAGACTTTCTAGCATTCTTAATGAAACCACATTTTTATTAGTTTTGCATCTTATTTTGGCCATATTACAAGGAAATATTCCCAAGATCTGTTTACCATCAGATTCTTCAAAGCTTTCCATCCTGAACACGACATTATGTCTCCCGTCAATTATTCTGTAATAATTTGCTTTATAATATAAAGCGGGCGATTTGAGCGCTAATTCATAATTTCCAGCTATTTATTAATGTTTTCTTTTTACTTAGACAGAAGGCAGGTCTGATGGAGACTTGCATAAATATATTCCAATCTCTAATTGGAACACAAGTAATAAAATGGAAATCGTGCTAAAAGACCTTCTACAAGCTTACAACCGAAATAATTTATCGCTTGCCATTTGCATTTGTTTCCGTCTGATTGGATCGAATTCTTTATTCGATAAATTAAGGAATTTGATTTTGTTCATTCCTAATTGTTTCCTTCTTTTCAGACTACAACGGCAAGTTAAAGTTGGCAATATGTTTTTAAATTAGAATGCAGTAAAAGGAAAAGGAATTCTATGGACCGAACAAAATGGCATCCGGGATGAAGTTCTCTATCGCTATTTAGTTTTATCTCATGCGAAATCTTCGTATAAGGCACTGACACCGTATTAAACGGAAGAAGTTTACGCATAGATTCTGGTTAGTTGCGACATTGTAACCGAGAAGTCTATAAATGCCTAGTCAAATAAGTCACCATAAAAATCAATGTATCTGAGAATAAAAAGGAATTCGTATTAATTTTGTAAAATGACGGTTGTAAGGTTTTTTTTCTTCTTTTTTTTTATCTGCTTTTGTTTTTATTTTTTATTAGTAGGTGTACGGGTAAATTTCTGTGGACGTGCAAGGTGTGTGTATGGGTGTGTGTGTTCAAACACAAAAGTGTGGAGATGGTGTTTGTGTGTGTATTTTTTATCCGTGTGTGTTTATTTTTTGTTTGTTTGTCTCCCTGTGTTTATTTTTTGTTTGTATCTGTGTTTATTTTTGTTTGTACGTATGTTTATTTTGTGTGTGTGTGTGTGTTTTGAGGGTTTGTGTTTGTTTTTTAGTTTTCTTTATTTTTGTGTGTGTATTCTTTGTGTGTGTGTGTGTAAGTGTATGCGCCCTTCCTTTGTTTTGTTTTGTGTGTATGTGTGTTCTTTGCTTCTTTGGTGTGTGTGTGTTCTTTGGTCTTTTGATGTGTGTGTGTTCTTCGTATTTTTGTGTCCGTGTTCTTTGTTTTTTTTATGTGTTCTTTGTTTTTTGTGTTTTCTTTGCTTTGTGTGTGTCCGTTTTCTTTGTGTGTGTGTTTTCTTTGTTTTTTGCTTGTTTTCTTTGTTTTTTGTGTGTTTTCTTTGTTTTTTGTGTGTTTTCTTTGTTTTTGTGTATGCTTGTTTTCTTTGTTTTTTGTGTGTTTTCTTTGTTTTTTGCGTGTTTTCTTTGTTTTTGTGTATGCTTGTTTTCTTTGTTTTTTGTGTGTTTTCTTTGTTTTTTGTGTGTTTTCTTTGTTTTTGTGTATGCTTGTTTTCTTTGTTTTTTGTGTGTTTTCTTTGTTTTTTGCGTGTTTTCTTTGTTTTTGTGTATGCTTGTTTTCTTTGTTTTTTGTGTATGCTTGTTTTCTTTGTTTTTTGTGTATGCTTGTTTTCTTTGTTCTTTTTGCGTTTTCTTTGTTGCTTTTGTGTGTGCGTTTTCTTTGTTTTGCATGTGTCTGTGTTCTTTGTTTTTTGTGTGTGTGTTCTTTGTTTTGTGCATGTGTATTCCTCTGTGTGTGATCTTTGTGTGTGTGCAATCAAGTAAAAAGATTAGTACAAGAAAGGTTTTCTTTATGTAGACTTTATGTTGTCCAAGAACACTATAATGGCGAACTTCTGAAATGTCGACCGTGATGCTTCTTTAAAAAAAAATAAAATAAAAGGCGAACCCCTCAAAACATCTTCCTTGTAAATCAGCTTTAAAATACACTTGAGAAAAATATCTATTGGCTTTCGAATAAAATAAAATTCCCAATTGAATAGTTTTATTTC
Organism: Acanthosepion lycidas; assembly: GCA_963932145.1. NCBI lineage: Eukaryota > Metazoa > Mollusca > Cephalopoda > Sepiida > Sepiidae > Acanthosepion > Acanthosepion lycidas. The sequence goes on from OZ010586.1 coordinate 65,416,640, forward strand.
TGTGTTTTGATTCCGTAAATAATCTCTTTAAAAGAATGAGAAATTCTCTCTTTCTTCTTAACTGTATAAAGCTGATTTATTATCGCTGCCTAGAAAAAAGAGCTAATTCTGATGTTTTATTCTAAGCGAAAATCGATAACACGCGTTTATTTACAAAGAAATTACTAGTTTGAAAGTAATAAAAAATTACTTTTTCGCACATAATGACTGACGTGCTGATAAAACTTGTGATAACCACAAGGACAAGATAAATTTGATGACTATTAAGTCAAAAGCTTTTAGTATTCGAAAGGCTCCGGACGCCTCTCGTAAAATATGTGAACTTTACACTGAGGAGTATGAGAGAATATTGCACCTCTTTTCATTGTTTATATATCCACTTGTTCAACATTCTTGTTCTCACATTTAAAATACAAGATTCAAGTGTGAGGTGACGTACTTCTTCATTCGTCGACCGGAAATTACTCAAGGTGAACCTTGCACCTGGCTTCATTTTGACGGTGAAGTTTTAAATTTTGATTGCAATGTCTATTCCGGCATAATGCCACATTAATACTGTGTTATTAAATCTGTTTTTGCTTGAATAGATCCTATCATTTTTTCTACTCGTCAAAATAATTTTTAAATAAGTTTTTTTTTTAATATCAACTTAAAATACAAATCTGATTATAAGTTAAAAGTACGTGTTTCTCTTGTAGTCCACAGAAACATTCTCATTTAAATATAATTTGCTAGAATATTTTTTAACACTTTTTGTTGAGATTTACAAACTGTACGTTTCGTTCAATGTCGGGAACCAATCGATGAAATTTGAATAAGCTGATTTGTAGGGAAAATACTTTGGAAAAATAAAGACTCTACTTAGCGGTTTAATAATTTATTTTAATTTAATTTTATAGGACATCATAGTAAATAATATTTTTAAGATTTTTTTCCTTTTTAATAGCGAAGAATAAATTATTATGATTTCTTACTCTTGAGCAAGCAACATACAACTGGCCATGCGGAAATTTTTTATTCAGGAGCAAAATTCCAACTTTTCGAAACGTTTGTCTTTGTGATTTGTTTATAGTTCTCGCAAACGCGGGGCGAACTGAAAGCTGGATTCTTGTATATATAAAAACTTAAAAGATATACAAAAAACAATATTGCATTTTTATTAAATAAGTAATTGTTATTTAAATCATTAAATTGTTTTAAAATAGTATTTTGTATATTAAATAATAACACTTTTTCCCAAAAAAGTCATGAAAATTTATTATACTAGGCTACGCATACTAGTAAAACCAACTGTATTTTATACCAACTTACCTACTTGCACTTCTTTTCAAAATTTGGTTTCGATCGGTCACTATATGGCTATTTTAGAGATTTTTGTGACCGACGGACAGACTAACGGAATTCATAGAATTTTCTAAATAGATTTTTATGTATTTGAGCAAGGCGTTTAATGCAGTGGAAGATTAACATGGAAGTCTTAAAATCCACTTGAAACATGATTGAAGATTTATTTAGCTTTCAGTATTTAGAAAATGCATGGAGGAGTATAGATGATAAACAATTGTGAGTTTCTTGGCTTAGGCATGATACTTTACTTGAAGCTAATTCTTTGCTTGACTTCCTAAAGATTTGATTATCAGTTAAAATATACATAGACTATGGCAATTATAAAATCAACAGCAGAGCCGATAGAAAGACTCAAAACAAAAGGAGGCATCGAAAAGATCTCTTCTCAATCAAGAAAGAATTTAAAATAAAAATATTCAAAATATCATTTCAAAAATTTTGATGTTTGGTCACATTTTGTGAAAGGAATTGCGCCGAAAACCTTTCGGCACCACTTCGTTGAAAGAAATAAACATTTCTGAAAGTTTGAAGTCTTCTTGAACATCAAACAATTTAAAAAATAAATTAAAATTTTGGAAAGAACGTGGGATGTCTGGAAATTTTCAATAATAATAATAATACGCATACTGCATTTCTACTCATGGGCGGGAGTAATAGAAAGTATCATGGCCGAATGTCTAGAAAGGTGTCTTTTTTTGTAGTTGTTTTTTTTTTGTTTTTGTTTTTTTGTAAGTTGTAATGATGACGCAGACAAAAGCTTATTGGTTTGTCACATCTCGACTTGAGATCGTCTAAGCGGACTAGGTTACCCAACCTAAATGTATTTCTAACCAAAGGCAATTTGCAACCTTATACGCTGTTTTTATGAAAATTTGTTATCATATCGCGCAGATTTGGCTATGTTTGCTTACTGAAATACTCGTATAAGACTAGATGCCATAATGGGTGCGTTGGACTTCATATATTTGTACCCAAGCGTCACTTTGTTGGCATGCTGCTCTTTAACACAGTAGTAGTAGTAGTAGTAGTAGTAGTAGTAGTAGTAGTAGCAATAATAATAATAATAATGATAAAAGAATTGTTACATTTGAGAAAGAGAATTCGAAAAGCCATTGGATAATTTAAAGCATGTAAGAATAATACAGCTTATAGAAACTTTAATCTGAAGTCAAAACTCTTAACATTTTCGGCTCAATATTTGCATTTAATTCTTGGCTTAAATCCAAAACTTTCAAAGGTAAATTATTTTGATAACTTGAAATTTATTTATCGATAGAAATTAAAAACATTGAACACCTAAACTAAGACCTCTTAAACAGAAAAATCAATTTAGGCTTCTAATTACGAATTCAGATAGAGAAGAAATAATTTTTAGTTATGCCTGGATCTGAGATCTTTCATCTTGGCCTCAGTTTCCACGAAAAAGTAAATTGTATTTCTCTGATGTTTTATTTTGTATCGTTTTTGATTTGTGAAGAAATTCTTCTTCCATATACCGCGTTAGTTCAGGACAGGCGATCTTGGCTCGCCACAACTCCCTCTCTCGTGTGACCCTTAGCTTTTCTACCTTTTGCTAAGTACCCCGGCCACCAGTTCACACAAGCTTGTCAGGCTGGTGGCTTGCTTGCCTTCTTCTGTCTCTCTTAACTTCGATACATGTGGAAGAGAATGAGAATACTTTACTGAGGAGATAAGACAATAAATGAACATATATTCAGGAAGACAGAAGCTGGCGATTGACGATTTTTGAAACTCGTAGGTGACAGGGATGAATAAAGCCCAAGAATGCTCCAGAAGTCAGAAGTGTAACAAAAATAAACTATTAGAATAAAACTTATAGTTGCATCTAGTACCAATCTAGTACGCTTCATTTCACCCGGTCGAGATACCAAGGAGGAGAACTCATTAGAACAACTGCCATTGCAGCAGCTGCCACTACTACTACTACTACTACTTATAATAATAATGTCATTTAGGTAAATATTTATTATTATTATTATTATTATTATCATTATTATTATTATTATAAGGATGTGTTTGCAGTAAAATTATGACCTCCAGTAATGCGTACCGGTGATAAAATTGACTTACGGGAGGCTTCAACTTTGCATATAAGTCCGTCAGTTATCTGCTATGCGTGATACACGCTTAGGCGATCATGTATCTTTTGATACATGACTGATGAGGTAGATTTTTTTTTCCCCACAGTAGGTTGCCATTATTTTCTGCGTTAGACCAGTGGCCATGCAAGGCTATAGAACCCAGTCTGTCCTGTATTTACCCATAGCTGGATAAGAGAAGAGGATTCAAACCTTTCCTAATGGTATTAGCACGTAAGTGAGTAATGGATCTGACTGGATTTCGAACTCGGCTCTTTGATTCCTCAATCCGAGTCGCTATCCATTACTCCACCGCAAGGTTATTTTTTATTCATTTTTCAAAGATAAAAACTACTTAGATGCTGTCAATCGCCGTGAACTATCAAATATCACAAATTGTATATATTAGGACGATCAAGCCTTAACTAACCATAGATTAAAAATACCAAGCAGTTCCACTTTAAATTCAACCCTATAATTTTTTATCGCTAATTGAACACTTAATGTTGAGCCGAATACCAATTTACTTCGATTCAGTTCATTGCATGGACTTGATAGATAATAGGTAGAAAGATCGATATGAAAAGAATACGAAAGATGGGAAGATGTTTTTTTTTTTCCTTTTTCTGTTTGTCATATCTTTCAACTCTTTATAAACTTGAGGTTACCACCAACGTCATACACTGGCAAACCCCACAAATAGATATTCTTGTCACTTCTTTTATTTCCCATCTAACACCAATTGTCCATTGTTCTTCATCCGACGCGTGTTATTGACACACCCACATAATTTTGTTGTTTATATCGCTATCAACAGGGGGGAAAAATATAAAGAAGACAGAAAAGGGTAATATGCGCCATTAGCGAAGGTGATGAGCGCGGGAAACCCTACTGCCAGTTTTTGCTTTCGTTTTCACTCGGCCACCATCGATGAGTTTCCTTCAGGCAGCTCTTGAACTATTTCTGATTCAGTTGCTTTTCCTTTCTTTTTTACACGCTCATCTCACCATCTTGGATTTCCATTTGTGCTTGTAGAAAGGCGTGTTTTCTTTGTAAAGGCTAATGTGTCTTTTCAGCATGTGCATATCTGTGCGAACATACCTGTCTACTAGTGTTCTTTTCAATCTATGCCAGAATGTATCAATACACGTTCAGTCATTTGGAAAAGCATAAGACCTAAAGAGAAATGGTAAAGTTTTCGAATGTTGTTTGAAGAATTCTGAAGTCTCTCGTTAAAAGTAGCTGCTTCTATGAGCCTTATCCCTTCATGATGGATGTGATCATGGCTCTCTACAACTTCCTGTACTTCGTAGGTCGTAGCAATGTTTGTTTTTGTTTTTTTTATTATCGCTCCTCGTCTTTGTTCTGCAATTTATTTATACTAGTTCGTTTGAAAATTTACTTGCTGCCTCTTCTGTTCGCCTTGCTTTCAATATATCCTGTGAGTTTTCTCATTATGCATCCCAGAAATTTCACCTGTCTCTTTCTGATTCTAATTGATTTTTTCCCTTAAAACGTCCTTGTTGCTTACATGCTATGTACATGGTATTCTCAGAACGACATCTCTTTAGTCTCATCTATTTTATTCATCTGTCATATAGAAAGACTTCTATTTCGTAGTAGTTTAGCACTTTTGTTTTTAATGAAATTTGAATCTGTTTAAAATTATCTAGTGAATTATTTCCCATCTTGATTTATTGTATGTGGATGACACACTGTACATGCCAATTTTCTTTTCTAATTAAAAAATGAAGAGTGATTTTTATTTTATACTATGTGATATTACAATGGTCTTCCTTTCAAAGTCTTATATTTGTACTTCTTACACTTTCATTTGTGTATTTTTCCACTCTCTGTGTGTGTGTTCGCGCGCGCATGTGCTCCTCTTTGTTGTTTGTGTATGTGTATATTTTTCTTTGTAAATAAAGTATGAATAAAAGTTCATATGTATGAGCGCGTGACTAATTGCTGTAAACATGGGACCCGCGTTCGAATCTCACTGTGGTTGATTTTCCAAAGAGGTGACTTAATGTTATCAACCTGTGATGATTATCACAGCGCGTGACACAGTTGGGGAGTTACTGGAAAGCATACTACGAGTTGATTAGGGCCTTGTGAGTGACATTTGGTAAACGAAACTGTTCGGAAGCCTTCCATGTTTGTGCTGGCAAGAAGTGACAATTCATCGTGACCGAGGGTTTTGGTAAACTGGTCTTATTTAAGCTGTTGAGTGCGCTAGATTCTGCACTCTCTCCCAGAACCTGTAACTAAGTTCCGTTAGCATTAGTGCAGTATGAACCACAGGTTGGCTCTGTGGGTTTTGATAAAACACATATGGTATGAACAGGTATCTGCAATAACGGCAATTACCTGGCAGACGGATGTACGTCTCTGTCTGTCTGTCTCTCTCTTTCTCTCTGTATTTGTGTGTGTGTGTGTGTGTGCGTGCGTCTGTGTTAATTATTTTTCTCTTTCTTGACTCCTTTTTCTACTCGCCTTTACTAGTTTTTAGACGCAGTCATTTAAGCTATCAAATCTTTTCCTCTTCGGAACGTCACATTTGAAACCTTGTGTTAAAGCGAGAATAGGACGCACTATTGTCGATAGCCATCGATGGAGTGCATATTCTGTCCGTGCTAGGCGAAGAACATCAGTAGAAATAAGAATCACAATGCAAATGCGTTCAATTGGAAATGCGTTTAAATAGCACACAGCGGTGATTAAAAGGACTGGTAAAATGATGAGTTGAATAATGGCCGCCTAGCCATCAATTCGCAAATGTGTTTGTATGTTTGCAGTTTATTTTTGTCGGATATTTTGTAGGTTATGTTCTAGCGACGATTAATTTTGTTTTTATCTTTCAGGATAAAGTTTAAAATATTCAAATTGCCACTACAAATGAGTATTAGTTTTAGTCATTTAAAGAATGTTTCAGTGCATTTATACATTTGATTATTTATTTCCAGTTATCAGATTATTACCCACACACATACACACATACACACACACACAGATAGATAGATAGATAGATAGATAGATAGATAGATAGATAATGAGATGGCTAACAGAGTGAAAACAGACATGAAGATAGATAGATAGATAGATAGATAGGTAGCTAACAGAGTGAAAACAGATATGAAGATAGATAGATAGATAGATAGATAGATAGATAGATAGATAGATAGATAGATAGATAGATAGATAGATAATGAGATGGCTAACAGAGTGAAAACAGACTTGAAGATAGATAGATAGATAGCTAACAGAGTGAAAACAGATATGAAGATAGATAGATAGATAATGAGATGGCTAACAGAGTGAAAACAGACATGAAGATAGATAGATAGATAGATAGATAGATAGATATGTGAGTGTGACGGTGCGTGTTTCTGTGTATGACAAATCTAAAAGACAATCCTTCATCAGAACTTATAAATGGGAATTACAAAGAGCTTTATCAAATAACAAAAACCACATCACTTGAACAATTTCTACAGTAACAAAAATGTATAGGAAATTTAAGTAGAAGAGAGAATAATGATATACCGTATATACTCGTGTATGAACCCCCTTCAAGTATAAAACGACCTCTGAATTTTTTTTGCATGAATTTTAACCCCTCCAGGAATGACTACAAAACACTTTCCGCTTCCCAGTTTATAGACAGAAGCATACAAATCCATGGTGTGATTTTTTTTCCTAGCAAATAAAATAGGCCGGTTCTCGATTTCATCTGACTCAGTATCGATCTGTCTTGTCATAAAATCAGGACGCTGCGTTCGTTTGTCCGAACTTGCTTTTGTGTGTCAACCCCAATTCTTAGCTTGTGAACTTTTTGTCATATTACTATTGATTTGAATTATTACTGTTAATTTTTCCTTGCATATATTGTTTGCTTGCTTTATATTATTTTTTTACCCTGATCTTTTCTTGTTGTTGCTTATTGCAAACTTTGTCAATTCTGTTCGTTGGACAGTTCTGTTACCTATGGATACTCACTCCACATATACCGTTTAATAAATAAACGAAGCAGAAATTCAAATATGGGTATCCACTAAAAATAACAATTAATACAATTAGAAGAATATGTAGCAACGTTTTGATATCAAAATCCACCATAAGAAAATGCGAAACATTTACTACTGATACCAACCTGCATGTGACGAAAATACGCATGAATATCTACGCTCATTGTAGAACCCATCAGAAATTGACAGACGTCTAAGATTCTTTTTCTTAGCAAATAAGTACATAGCATCCATTACTATTGATCTGTTAATGGTGATAAAAGCTAAGTTTTTTTTTTGTTTTGTTTTTCTTTTTTGCTGTTTGCGTTTTTATTTTATTTTTTCTTAATCCCTTAGCCTCATGGAATTTTCATTTCAGAATCTGATATAGTGTCAGATTAGTGGGGAGGAGCGTAATGAAATATAATTCCTCTGAACTATTACTTTTTATATGTCTTTTTCTTCAAGTTCCTCACTTCACCGAATCGTCTTCACATTATGATGAATAGTTAGATTCGGTTATCATGTTTTTCAGCTGCATTCCAACTGAACTTGATACAATTAACTGTAGCAATTTCTATTAATGTTTCAGCGTCTCATTTTTAGAGTCGATGTCTCCTTAAAGTTCAGATTGACGTTCTTTCGCCAAGCAAACTTAGTAAACAGTCGTTCTATGGCGCCATCATTTTAAACACCTCTCTGCATTCGAAAGGTGTTTTTTTTCCTTTTTTTTTCTGATTTTCTCTCCCATTGCTTATTCGGTGTTCCTAAACCGTCATTCATCTACGTACTTAGGATCTCGACGCTGCTTAACTTCACTGATCGAACGAGAACCACTGCTTTCGGCGTAATTTGACCATAAATTAATGTTAAATACTGAAAATGTTTAATTTATAGCATGCGTTCCTTACAGAATTAAACCTACCCTTGTGAAATGGCACCCGGTAATATTATTCTTGGGTTTTATTCAAGAAATGCGCCGGTTGCCTTACCATTATGTGGGAGGTATTTCTATCACAGGCTGTATGTTTGGTTAAGGTCAGTAGATCTTAAGGCTATATTCCGTTCAAACAACGGTTCTCGTCCACTCACCGAAGATGAACATGGTCGAGCCGGGTCAGTGCCTAGAGAGCTGACAGCTGGAGAATATCAAGTACTGTAAGCTTGGATGTTTAGGAGTCTAATGGATAACGGCTCGCAATTCTTGCAATATTATCCTAATATTTCGTCTATTATCCACTCTGGTTTTACACACGTGCTTGTCGATCCAAGTAAACCTCGGGCAATTTTCGAACTGAACTCTTTATTTAATCTATGGATGTAGCTTGTTCTCAATTCCGCTGATCATATCGAGGGATATTTTGTCTAGATCTCATTTAGCAATACTCCGTTATTGATCGCCTCGTTGTCATGACAACAGTAACGAGAACAACAGTTCTCATAACTCCCCATCCCAGAAATTATTAAAAATCACAGTGTATATTTATCAGATAAATATAAGTATCGCTTATTTTCGCATATAAGACGACCTTTAGATCAGACGAGTTAAATAATATAGTAAATGAATTTATCCTATACATAGTATAAGATGACTGCTTATTGATTATGTTATTGATTTTATTGGAAATGTTTTTACTTATTGTATCCTTAGAAATTCAAAATAAATGAAATAACGAAGCCAATTCTATAACTTGTTCTCCCTGCACACGTATCCTAAAATGGAAACCATTGTTTTGTTTACGTTTCATCAAGTGATCTATTGCAAATATTGATTCTTCCTCTTCTTTTCCTATATCTCAACAGTTACAAACAGCCTGGTGTACTAATAGCCATTTACTTATACTTCGACGACAATCACAAAATACCGCTAATAAGAGTACGATAATGTACGATAATAGTATATTCGACTTTCAACATTTTTTATTCACTCTTTTATTCACTATTGAAAGTTTAACGAATGATAACGGTTGCTATGAAGGCAATCATAACTCAATGTTTACATTTTCTCAGCTGAGCTTGCATGGATACAAGTTGATTTCATTGATATAGAATTATTCATCGAATAGGCAATTTATTATGAAGTTATGTCAGTAATATATGGATAGAAATGACTTTATTCCTTTTATCATCAGATTATTTGATAATGTACGTTATTGGTTATCGTACCGAGGCTGAGGTTAGCCTACCAACAAACATCACTCTAAATTTAAGATTTCGTTGTTAGAACTGTAGTATAAGACTACCCCCAATTTCTAATGGCGATTTGGGGGATTTAAAGGTCGTTTTATACGCAGAAACATACGGTATATATTGAAGTTTTTACCAACATCTATTGGTCAAGATAATGTTATTGTGAAAAATAATGTGTAATGAAATCTGGCATCGTGTTCATATCAATCCCAGACCTTCTAAAGGCGTTAACGGTTTCAAATATCGGCCTTAAAAGCAAAGAGCTAGAATAATAAGCAGCTTGGATATTAATTATGGTTGATGGCTTTAAATTAGATTTGCATACATTCCTTTTTCAGTTTCTTTGCAGATTAGTGATTTGCATGAATATCAGTGCTTTCTTCAAAACAAAACTTGCTTCGGGAATCTGTAAAATAAACACCAATGCAATGAAGTGATTAAAATAAAAATAAAAAACGAAATCGATAGCATATTTTAAAAGAATGACTTCGATCTGATTTTACTCTACCTACTTTCATCAGTAATTATCTCTGAAAACATTGGTTTGTTGTTATACGTTAATACAATGCCGTACAATCACGAAAAGCTGATTACTAGTCAGACAATACATCGGACAACCTTCATGTTTTAATGAGTCATTTTCAAGTAAACGTTTGTTAATTTTTCATCAGCCTCATATATGATCCTTTTCCCGATCATATAATATAAATTCCCAGCCTTTCAATCCAACACTGAATCAATTGCTCTTCCCTTTAGAACATTGAAAACAAAGATATAAATTCCTTTTATCGGATTCTTTCCGTTTTCAACATTGCTTTTAGGATATTCGTTTTAATAGCATAAGTCATCACACGCACCTCCTAAGGTTGGTAGCTGTATTTTTCTAATTAAATTACATGGCTATCTTTTGTACTAGTTCGGATTTGGAGTAAGATTTTATGGTTATGCCGAACTACCAACATGACACTTAGGATGAAACTTTAGAACTAATTACAAAGTCTGATCTGCAGTCTGACACGATCTGACTAGTTTATTACTTGCTCGTGTCTTCATAAAACACTGACCTCGGAATTGCTTGTACTCTAACTTGGTAATCAATGGTTGTCTTTCTATAAAGTGTTACGTGACGAAATAGGAAAATGAATTTATCACAAGGTTTTGCATCTTACTTCGTTAAAACGATTGCAGCAAAGCGGATTCACATTTGTGAATTTATTTTTTTTTTTTTTTTTCATTCTCATATTTAAAATGATTTTTCAAAATAATGACTCCGCCTTTGGTTCTTTTATTTATTCTATCCTCTTTTATCAAATGTTTTGGACATTTTTAAGTACACTGACACTTAGCATTTTCTTACACTAATTAAATTTAAACTATTGTCATCTTCTTTGTTACTATTATCACAGCATTTCGATCCTTGTACCCTCCGGCCTTCCTCAGATGTATATATAAAAATGTAAATAATAACTTCTTATCCCAGAAATCCTGACAGTGTACATCGAACTGGGTAACCTACAGGGATTTCTGAACTGAGCCTTTTATTTGAATTTACGGGGATAGACTGTTCGTGTCCCATTTCCCATGTCTCGGGATATTTTGCTTAGTCATTGTTCGTCATGTTTCCACTGAGTCCAGGTATACACTACCCAACCCAGGGATTGAACTCACAATTGCTGTTACCAAATTGACAAACCAACGCATTAAGGATAGCCGAACGGATTAAAGTTCAGTCCTTGGGCCTGGCAATATGTACTTGGATGCAGTGGGAAAAGGGCAATAACTGAGCAGTACTATAAATATCTAGATGAGATATACAGATACATGTAAATATTGTAAATAACTTCTTATATCAAAAATTCATATAGTGGTATATAAGCATATGTCAAGTGTCTCATAAGGGATGGTAACTTTTTTTTTTTGGGGGGGGGGGTTGCTTCTAGGAGATACTCCGACCACTCCGAGCTATTCACGCTTTTTGACACTTTCAGTGATTTTTCCGATCCTTTTTATTAAAACCCCCGTTTATTACATATTGGGAAAATTTCGACCACTGTTTATGGCATTTTAAGAAAGATTCTCATCCATTCCCCCAACTGTTACGACCCCCTTATATTAGTGACCTAAGAGTATATACCCAATATACAGTTAATTTATGGGAGAGATCTAACTGTTTTTCGTTTGAGGAAACGTCTTAATGTGTACAGTGTGCGATGGATAAGTTGTCATCTAAATTACGCAAAAATGAAAATAACACTGACATCCCATTTTAACAGATATATTTACTAAAATTACACAAAAATATCTTGAAATACTAAAGAGTAAATTTATTCAATAAAATCGCCATTGGCTTCAACCATAGCCTCCAAACGACTTCGGAATCTTCTGCAACTCTTCTGGACTGTTTCCTTGTATAAGTTTGTGAATGCTGCCATAATCCTTGCCTTCAATTCATCTTTGGTGTTGGTCTTTCGCTCTACTGAGCCCCACACATAATAATCAAGGGGATTGCAGTCTAGGTAGTTAGGTGGCCAGATGTAAGGGGTGATGTGGTCGCAAAAATTGTCTGACAGCTATGACTAGGTTCTCCTGCTTATGCGGCATGGTGCAGAGTCCTGTTGTCTTCAAGCAGCAATCCTCTTGACCTAGAGTAGAAATACCTTCTTAAGTTATTTGATGTAGGCCTCCGTGTTGAGTCCGAGGCCCTCACCAACAAATTTGGGAGTTCTTTTCTAATCAGAACGATCAAAGTGAATTTTCCGACCAGCCGTACCTATGAAACCTCATGTAACTCTTTCCGAATCATCTGAACTGTCCTCAGATTGACACCCAAACACTCTGAAATTTTCGTTTTAGATCTTCCAGTGCGAATGCCAAGTAGTACAGCATGCTGTTCCCAAGTTTCTGACGGCGTGAATTGCGTCATGTTGCTCTTTTTCTCACGGATGGTGCCCAAATGATGGTATTATACTGTACAGTCGACAAAATAAAAAAAAACAAATTGAAATTAAAAATATAAAATGCCAATAATTTGCCCATTGCAACCTTGTATAAGAGATTGTGCATCAGTTTTCAATATGTCTTGTTTTATCAATGACCAACGTTGTCTTCCCCCCAGAGAGAGAAAGAGACCGAATAGTAACCTCAATAGCAATACGCAACGTGAACAAGCTTTTTCTATAATGTTCACTGTATTTTGGAGAATTCTTTGCATTCTCTACAGCGTTATTAAAAATGAATTCAATTCTTTAATTATGAAAGCCCTCACCGAGCAGAATGTCGGCAGTCAATAATCGATTGGTTTCATTCAACTTCGGGCTGCGGTATTTGCTTCCTTGCGGTACAGCGATCGGAAACAAAGTACAACGGATATTTGCCATCAAAAGAACTTATCATCTGTTAAGCTCGCAACCTTATCGATATTGCCAATGAGATTTCTGATAGCGATCAATGAAGGCCACCTGATTGGCGGCAAAGGCTGATTCGAGACAGATGAGATGGATAACAAAACCGGAGAAAAGGATGCATACAAAAATTGTCGAATGCTTCAAAGAATATATACTATTATTCTAATCCAGATTTAATGACCAACATAATTACAAGTTACATTTATTCTTTTTTTTCAGATGATTTTAAATCTATAGTTTTTGATATTGTCAAAATTATTTATGTTGTGGGACATCTTATATCTTATATCTTTGCCACAGATATACTGATAATTCATAATAAATTTTGTACATAACAATTACATTTTACATTATTTACATCGTGACTAATATCCTTATCTTAGTCTGTTATTAGTACAATAATCAATGTAGCGTGTAAATTCCTATCGAAAAGTTTGTAACACATCTATTTATCATCTCTCAGCTGCGTCTCTGTCTTTGCGCAGAGTGCACTCAGGGGCGACTTCGTCTAAGCAACTGAGAAAAATTATACTGAGAGGTGCCCAGCCCTGGGGACCAGCTTCCCGAGTCCGCGCCCTCTCGTTGCACTAGAGAGAGGGATCAGTGCTCGCACTGAGGCCAGCGCAACCGATGGTTGCAGGCAATTTTTGTTCCTGGCCGGTGTATACGCGCTCGGCTCCCAACCTTAAAAAAAAGACCTTGCGTCACAACTCGTCTTAGTGAGAAGACAGAAGAAATACCTAGTATAACAATCTCCACTGATTCTGAGATTATCTCTATTCCCAAGGACTGAACTCACAATTACGATGTCACAAATTTCATTAAACAAGCGCTTGAAGCCACTATGCTGTTGTCCTACGGAATTATCCTATATCTAAAACTTTGAAACTTCAACCTGATCTTCTTATTACGTGTCACATGCAGCTGCTTCTGTTGCATTTGATCTTCACCGCTACATCTCCTTACCTGCTACTATTTCTGTTAAAACCCTGTTTGGAAACATGGTCACCAACCGCCTGTGAATTAAAGTAAAAATAAAGGACAGAAGAACACTTGAGAATTTGACATCTGAAGGAATCACCGCATATACTAGGATATGACGGTTTCCTCAGTAGGCTTAACAGAGAGATAAATACTATATGGAGGAACATTAATAAAAAAAATAGGAACAACGGCGGAGAAAGCCAAGCTTCACATCAAGGCCTCAGCAACGGGAGTAGCAGCACTAAAAAAATGGCAGCGAAGGAGATCAAGCGTGGCAGTATGCAGGCAATAAGGACATTATGCTTAAGGCTACAAGTCCTAGGTTCAGCCTTGCCTCACTGGATTACGGCTTAGTGAAGTAAAGTTCTGGCTTGTGAATTTGGGAGTTCGATTCAATGCATGATTCATCTGAAAGTAATAATTGAGCAGTATCAAAAAAGAAGACGAAATATGGCTAAACATGGACAGCGGGACTACAACAATAGATCCCCTTTCATTAAACAAAGGGTTCAGTTCGATATTCCCTGAAAGTTACCCAGATCGACTGAAGAAGGCAGTAGACACAATGGCCGAAACGTTGTAATAACAAAATAACAACAGATAAGGATGTAAATAATGTAAATAACAAGAGATAAGGATGTAAATAATGTAAATAACAACAGATAAGGATGTAAATAATGTAAATAACTCATATCACAGAAATTCAGGCAGGACTTAAAACTGCTGTTTTATAAAATAAGTTTTAAAGATCAGGATTTAATTCGTATTTATTTTTAGAATTGTTTAAGATTCGATTTTGAAGCACAGAGAATTAAAGTTTCTCCATTGTGAGTTGTTTGAATATTTATATTTACATTTATAATTTCGTCATCTTTATCTTTCAATCTGGTGTCTTCAAGAATTGCAATCGATTCAATATTTTATATTAAAGAATAATTCTTTGTCAACCGCTTTTTTCTACGTTACAAAATTTTTTATTATTATTTTTAACAATCTCGTAATTATTGATTATTATGCATTTTTTTTTTAGATTTCTAAGTGTATATTATACGTAAAAACTAAATAACTTCTTTTCCTCAATATGTGTCGCCATATTTGGTGTGACTGTGTCATAATATATTATGGTGAAGTCGGCTATGTGGGTGTAGGTCCGGACCGGATAAAGTTTTTCACATGTTAAATTTACGTTACATATAACTTACAAAATGTAAAAAGTCAGTGCGTATTATACTGGAGAAATTATTTTCCAGAACTTCTTAGCCGAAATTTAGAACTGAGTATTATATATAATTTCTGTCGGGTTTTTTCTCATTCTAAGGTTTGTAGTATGCAACAAGGAATGAAAATAAATAAGCTTTCAGCGAATTTCGAACTTGCCTCACTTTTCCTCGAAAAAGTAATGTCTATTCTGATCCGGTTACCATAATATCCTTCCTGATGTAAATAGATGCGAATTCGTATCTCTCTGGAGATTTATTTCTTTTGATTTCCGATTCGCGTTGTTTCTTAACAACCGAAAAATGAGGGTCTAACAATTTCATTCCCATAATTTCCTGATTGGCCAGTTCGATTCCTGTTGTTGTTTCGCCTTTTCCTCTACTCATCACCAACATCGCACTTATATCGATTCCAAAATCTATTCCGACATATTGGCTGAAAATCCTGATCGTTTGTTTTAAGGTTTCCATTTTTCCCTTTTGTTTTTGACAATGATTTCCGGGTCATTTATATACATCAGGTTGTTCACCTTTTCTCGTTAGTTTGTATATCTATAAACTCTGTTACATTTACTTAAAACATAATACAAGAATATCATCGATATGATGAATAGTAATAGAGAAAGGGATTTTTCTTATTTTAACCTTAGTTGGTGACTGATCTCTTGCAGTTATCCCTACTTACCAATGTTTCCATTCCTTTCAGTATGGAACTCGCTACTCTCTTTAAGACATTCTATCCAGCGTTGAGGAATCCTATCATAGACATTTATGAATGTTTTTTTAATCACTTCCTCCCTAGCAAGGCAATAAAGCCACTAAGACATAAGGATTTACTGAATGTGATAGAATATGAGAAAAAAGAAAACATTAAGGACAGGGAACAATAAAAACTGCAATTAAGACAGAAGATAACGATTGACAAAGCATTTAAGTCTTTGAGGATCGAAGTTGACTGGGAAGCCAGAAGAGAGGTGTGCAAGAGAAAAACTGTTAGGAGGAAACTTATGGTTACATTTAACCATTCAGACTGTAAGAAGATGAGACCTTACCGCCAATCTAGTACTTCGCTTGAAGTCTAGGTACCGTAGAGGAACGTAAATCAGAACAATTACCATGAAAATATGTATAGAAAAAGCACAGGGAAGCTACGTTACGGTTTTGATAAAGTGACTAAAAATGAGGTGCCAGGTTAGAATCAATAACATTGCGTATTCTTTTTATTTTATCAAGAATCGTTCAATACGTAGCAGAAGAACCAGAACAGACGTGAGAGTATTATTCAATGTTATGAACGAATTGTGGTCTTATAAATCTGCAATATGGATTCTTGTGGGAAAGATTGCCTAGCACGGCACAGTGAATCATCAGATATTTATGCTTCTATTAAGTTCGTCTTTATTGTTTTAAATCAGTCGGTCTTCAGCAATCTGTTCAGTCAGGACTTTCCAGATATCTACAGAGTAATTATCGGCCTGTAATTAGAACTTTTCACTTTTTTGTGAGGTCTTTTGGGGTTAGAGCAGGTTTTCGTATTCCGTTCGGTGAGGTTTTCTTCCTTGAAATATTTTGAAATCTTGCTGCTTTCCGAACAGCAATTTTTGTTAAGCTTCTTAAAAGTTTCCTTCCATCCTCACGCAGTCCTTTCTCATTTTGTTCTATCACTGAGCTTTTCTATTGTTATTTTCAATATTTCAAACGGTTATTTCTGAATTATTTTGTGTCGGTAACCTTAGAATATGCGGGCATTGTAACGCATATCGGCGCGGAAACTGGAATTGGTGTAACGGGTTCAAATTCCGGGCTAGTCCTTTGCGTTCTCTTTTGCACAAATGCTTTTGCGAATGGCATGAATTAACCATCAGAGTAGAATGGATCGCTATATCTGGTTGGCAACCAGTCTAAGAGAAAGACGATTCCAAATTTCAAACTGAAGAGAATGCAATATAATGTCACTCAATTTACCAAGAATTCACAAATGAATGAAAGGCAAGACATTAAATGAAAATTTGTTCAAATTTCTCCATTGTTTCCGCATTTACTTTTATCCACTGTGCTATTTTGTCATCGGGAATATCATTGAGCGAATAAACGGAAACTGAGATACCCCAAAAATAGAACTAAATAAAGGGTTCAGTTTGAAATTCCAACGTATATCACCTGAAGATGGCCGGAGCGTATAACGGTCAAAACGTCGTGAATATGAAAATAAAGATGAGGACAACAGTCCGAATGATGTAAATAGTATAAATTTAATTTATAAGTGATTTTATATATTTCTTCCACTTATTTTTTTTTTTTTTTGTATATCTCTATAAATTAGACAACAAACCTTTCTTCAATATTTGTTTAGTTGTTTAGTAAGCCAGATGTTTGGTTTGTTGCAGGAAAATATTACGTTCCTAGACCATAGCACTGCTGTTCATATTTCCTTTAAGCTTTCTGAAATGGGTTAGTTTTGGAATAGCAATTACGAAGTAAATTATCTTCTCTGGCCCAGTTCCCCACCACTTTTTTCCGGTGGGGTGCAAAGGTCACATTAGGATAGTTAGCCTTCTGTTGGCTATCAAAGTAATACTGCCACTAAAAAAAAATCAACATATTCGCGGGAAAAAGATCGGGAACTTCTTCTTAGGTATCAGATTGCCAATCATGACGCACAAGGTTTATTAGACATATCACATGTGTAGTATTAACACCAGATCCTGAGTTTGATTACCAAGAATCCTGACATAAGGATAATAATGTTCTCTCAGAGGTAGAGATCGCTCTAAGAATCCAGGGATTCTCAGGAGTCATGAGAGAAGCGGTGTACGAACAAAAAATGGTTTCTTTCTGCGATGGGCTGAACTTCTTTCAAACATTTCACTCGTTATCTTTTCACTATTCGCGCTGTTTATCGTCATTATTCACACCAATAATCACTTGCGATTCCTACTAAAAAGAATCTTATCATTCCAGAAAGTTTCTCAATAATATTTTCCAGTCTATATAGTTTCTATTTGCTTGGCATGTTTATTTTGATCACTGTCATTATCATTAGTCACTCTTTCCGCTCGAGGCAGATTACAAACTGGCTTCTTTCTTTCCATTTTTTTAAGATCTTCAACAAGCTTATTCGCTCTCTTGCCACTCATTAGTTGATGACTACAGAATTATGTTTACTTTCCAACTTTATTTTGATTTTCTTCTATTTTATTTTCCATGCCCTCAAGGCACAATTTCGTGTGTCTTGAACTAGGTCTTTTAATGTGTTCAAATAGTTTCGAGGATTTGCTATAGATGGTATCGAAGAGTGAAGACAAATTGGTTACATTTCAAAAATTGATTATTTTCACTTTTTCTCTCTGTTTGTGCTCAGTGATGCTGCACATGTGGTTTTGGTATGTTTCAGTTTGAGCTGAAAGTTTTTAGTCAATGTCACATAATCTAAACAAAATAAAACAATTTGCAGAATATGTCTTAGAGTGGATTGGTACTCTTGTTGATTTCAGCATCACTTTAGATTTTCTAAAAGCATCCTACCAAAGGTTTATTCGGTGCTTTACTGCAATTTCTTGGTCATTCTTGCAAGATAGCTTGTAACGAATATATACAAAATCAGTCCCTTGATCATTTTTTTTTTGTTTATTTGGACGGTGCAACTGATTAATGTAATAAACATGAAAAATAACTATTGGAATTTATGTCCGAAATTTGTTAACAAATTTCATCTTGAAAAAAAAATCGATATTTTTTTCTTTCCTAAAGAATTGCCGTATTAATTAGGATATCAGTTTTTTTTTCATTTAAATTTCGATATTTTTTTAATTTTTATTTTCATTCATCATCCAGTCACAATTAAATATAACGTCATTCTAGGTTATTTTTCTATTATAAAATCTCCGAAAAGTGATCTTTATATATGGACATGCCTCATCTAGAAGCCGACAGTCGCTTGCATGACTTTTGCGAAACCCTTTGTTTTTGTTGCAAATGCTTTTCAATATGTCAGGGATACCGGTGACATTGGTATCCCCACTACACCATTTTAACAGCAATCTTTCGAAAAGAGAAATTTTAATATTGTTAGATCAATATCAATGAAAAGCCAAATTGTCGTATATGTAGTTTCATATATCGTGATGAAATAAACTTAGCAGATTTTTTGGTCTGTTTATTTTCTTTTCACAATGTATCAGGTCATCCCATAAGTTCTGTCCGAATTTTGAATAAAGAAAACAAGTGACCAAATGTTACATTTAATTACAGATTCAATCAACAATGTATTTTCCCTGATTATCTATGACTTCCTTCCATCTATTAACAAGCTTACTAATTCCATTACTGTAAAATTCTTTTGGCTTTGATTCGAAAAACTCACAAATGTCAGTTTTAACCTCTTCCTGTGTTACAAAATCTATTTCTTCCAAATGATTCTGTAAGCTACGAAACAAATGGTAGTCTGAAGGAGCAAGATCAGGAGAATAAGGTGGATGAGGAATTTTCTCCAAGTTCTTCGATCTTTTGTGACGTGATTGTTGCTGTGTGGGGTCGCGCATTGTCCTAATGAAAAATCACCCCTTTTCGATTCACTAGAGCAGGTCTTTTTTCCTCAAAGCTTGGTTCAAACGCTCTAATTGCTGACACTATATTTGAGCATTAATTGTTGCATTAGGTGGTAAGAATTCAAAGTGGATTATTCCTTGGCGATCCCACCAGATTGAAAGAAGAACCTTTTGCCCATGAAGTTCCATTCTCGGCTGTGGCTAGGGCCCTTCCCCTTTACCAAACCACTGTCTACGATGCTTAACATTTCGATAAAAGATCCATTTTTCGTCGCCAGTCACAAGTCTATCCAAAAAAGGTGAAACAAATTGGCGAGAATGGAGAGAAGAGCAGATGTCAACTCGAGATTTGAGGTTGTTTTCAGGCAATTCATGAGGCACCCATTTTCCAAGTTTAGGAACTTTTCCAAGTTGTTGAAGATGACAATAAATAGTTGTATGGTTTGAACTGAGAACCACTGCCAATTCCTCAACTGATAAAGCAGGATTTTCTTCAAGGGCTGCTTCAAGAAGCTTTTCATCAAACTCAACTGGACCTCCGGTTCGATCATCATCTTCAAGGGTGAAATCTCCACCTCTGAATTTTGCAAATCATCTTCTGCAAGTTCTTTCATTCACACATTCCTCTCCATAAACTGAATGAATATTTCTAGCCACTTCGGCTGCTGAGTTTCCTTTCTTGAACTCATAAAGCATTATGTGCCTCAAATGATTCTTGGGTACTTCCATGTTAGCAGGATTTTAATCGAACAAAATTTAATTTTATTGTTCTCTGAAATGAAATTTGATCAGTTTAAATGCATCTAAACGTAAAAATAATGTCCAGCTCCATTAGACATTATAAAAGGTAAAATTCGGACAGAACTTATGGGATGACCTGATATAAAAACAAAGCCTAATTTCCCATTAATATTTTTCTAATAAAATATTTTTTCAAGGTTAAAGTTAATTTATTTTGTATTATTGTTTAGTATGATAACAGTTTCTTTCCTCGCACTTCTCGCTTTGGAACTCTGTTCCAGCTCCATGCTTTCCAGTCAATTCTAATCTGCCAAAATTGAAATGTAATGTCAATCGCTATCTACTCCTGATTATTCTTTTCTCTTCCCGCTCATTATTAATGTTTCTGTTCCTAATTCTTCCACACCATGTACCCCCTTGTGTCTTAGTGGCTTTACTGCATTGTATAGGGTGCTACCGATTAAATAAAATAATTATTTAAACTTATCATCTTTTTAAAATATTACAGTGAACATTCCTAATATTTTTTTTACTTATTCATTTATGTGCCATGCGTAATACACGCGTAGGCGATCATGTATCTTTCGATAGATGACTGACGAGGCAGATTTTTTTTTTTTCTGCAGTAGGTTGCCATTCTTTTCTGCGGTAGACCAGTCGTCATTCAAGGCTTTAGAACCCGGTCTCTCCTGCTATTAGGTTGGTGCAAAAATAATGTCGTTTTCACACATATGTATATATATATATATATAATATTTACCCATAGCTGGACGGGGAGAAGAAGAGGATTCATACCTTTCCCAAGGGTATTAGGATGTAAATGAATATAATGGATTCGACTGGAATCAATCCGAGCCGCTATGCATTACTCCACCGTGCCTCCTCCTCCTCCTTCACTTATGAGTGTTACTTAAATAGAATATTTATCTGAACCTGTCCATCATCTTTTTAAAAATATTACTGTGGACTTCCCCAATATATTTTGGCTACGTAAACGGGATATCTTGAGAACAAATGCATTTGGTCATAGTAATCACTTAGTTTCACCCACGCCCGCTTTATCCTTTTCCTTTCTTAATATCTAATTGTCGTTATCGTGTGGCGATAATATCTCTGTGAATGGCGTCAAGGCCCCCTTCCTCGGTCAATTTATAACGGACGCGTCCGCGATGTCTACTTGAGCGCCCTCTTATTGCTCGCGCTTGAGAAGCGAAGCGCAAGAAATGGCATGGCGTCAGATTGTGATAACTTCGAGCGACACATACACATGCTTTACAACTTTGCGTCAGCGAGGCTGTTTACGGAGAATGACGAGTTTGCGTCAGCATTTCTCTTCTTCGCGTCAGCGATGGATATATATATATATTATCAACACTGAGGTCTTTCCAGTAGCAGTGGGAATCGCTAAATGTCGCCGGCTGGAATAGAAGACGACCGAAGCCGAAAGAAGCGGGAAAATATAACAACAAAAAATACATATGAAGAAAATAAGATGGCGTCTGAAAGAAATATAAGATTTGTTTTACTGTGAAATGAGATAAAAAAGGAGAGAAAATTTGATAGTAAGGTGGATGAAAATGAAAATATAAATGGGTGGAAGTAATTAATGTCGAGATAAACTGGAAGGAGGAGAGAATAAAAAGAAAATTTGAAAGGGGAGCTAAAATATATTATCGAAGGGGAAGTGAATACAGAAATAAATAAAAAATATTATACGGAAATAAGTAAAATATTAATAAAAGATAAGAGAAAAATGAAGAATTTGACGGAAGAAAGCGAAAAATCAAAGAAAATGAAGAAATCGTGATAATCAACCACAGACATCTGACGGCATGTCGCAGGCTTATTCTTTATTACTAACTCGTGACATATTTCCACCTGCGATTCTTATAAATTTCCAGTCGTGCCCAGGATCAATGCGCGTGGGTGTTTGTATGAGCATACTGATACTAGTATTAAAATTTCAAAACGAATTCTAAAACAGATGCTCCATTCCAGTGAAACAGAATGAGTCTCATAAAAAAACTGCTCTAATTCAAATTGCTCTACATAGCAACTACAAACGCACTTTTAAGAGCAGAACAATCACAAAAGACTTTTTACTCGCGTCTTTGTCTATTTCAGTAAGTCTTCAAGAAAGGAAATCGTATTAACAAGAGGGAATGCATCGAGTGATATACTTTGACTCGTAATCAAATTTTGTTCAACGTAATACTATTTAATATCAAGGAAAGTGGTCTTCAGAACTTTATAACAGATGTTATGGCCGAAAAAGAAAGGTCTGTTTTAATTTGTGGAAGATTTTAAAATGAGCAGTCAACTCTGAAGTCACTGAATTTTAATATTTAAAATATGGCTCACAAAATTCTGGCTTAAATATTTTTAAGCTTTTTCCTTTACAAAGCAACGACTATTGTTTTAATATATATATGTGTATATATATATATATATATATATATATATATATATATATATATATATATATATATATATATTCTGGACCATTCTATCTTTTGGGATTTTAAGAATATTCACTTAAATGATCTGTGATATATATATCTGAAAGGGATCTCATATTTCTACACATATGATTGATTTGAAATATACTGTCTGTATTTAATGAAATATCTACAAATATTTTTATTATCCATTTTAAGTTTTTAAGTTTCTCCTGGCTGTTAATGACAAAAAATATCCTTTCTGTTGGAATTAGAACTATAATGTACCTGGACCTCCAATCAGTGGCACTGATGAAAAAACCGCTTCTTAAGGCATTCGTTAAACATGCAACTTGTAATCTTTGTACCGTTAGAATTGTTACTGCGAACGGGGACAAGGATGATATTAATTACTACACACAATCTCTCTTTAAACATGGTGAAGAGTGATAGCTGTTAACAACGGGTGGCCCAAGCAGTACGTTCATACTAGCGATTGTCGACGAGTGTGATAGCTTTTCTTACACTTGTCTTCTTCTTTTTTTTTTCTTCTTCTTCTTCTTCTTCTTGCCCAACCTATTTCACCTTCTCCATTTCGTACTTTGGCTATTTATGGCTGCGCGCCTGTTACTATTACGTTACAGCAGCGAAGACCCTGTTACAAGCTTCTTATCTGTCAACTGATGTAGAAAACAGAAGCTCTTTACTGGAATCTCTCCCCCAGAGTGTAATACCGGTACTTAGATTTGATTGTTATTTCAAAGGACTTATTAGCACAAGAAAAGGATATAGTTTTGCTGTCATCATTAATTTGATGACCATCAAAATATGAAAATTACATTCTACATTTCCTTATTGATGGTTAATGAACCAGGGATTTGAGATTTACATCCTACTATCTTTGGAAGATAAGTAAAACCTAATTATTCAGTAGATAAGAACAGGGATTCATCTTTCAGTGAAAAAATACTGGTGAATTCGAAAAAAATATTGGATATAAACACACTGTGAATTGCTTGTTCTTCAGGATGCAGTATCGTTTCCAATGTGGAAATGATCAACTATTCTCCAAAGAAAAGAAAAAAGGTTTCTTTTCAGTCACAGGTCACGGAGATTAGGTGAGTATGACATGAAACTTTGAGAACATTCTATGTTTGAATTTATCTGTGTAAATATGCCGGAATCCCTCTATATCTTTCTTCATAGGCGTCTCAGCTGTCATTATTTTTGCGTCAGGACTAAAGTGATTACTTAGATATTTACCGACAATGGAACTAGATATTCTTCATACAAGAAAAATATTTACAACTGTTTTAGTTGATTAAAACTTAGAAATGTTGATCTGTTGGGATCATTAAGGAATTAATTGTCTAACAACCTTTATTTTATCAGTTTTAATAGTTTGGATTTTTTATGTTCATTTGCCTTGACGATTTTACTGCAGAATTTTCTTTCAAAATAAACACTGTTTAAATTTTTTAACATATAACTAAAAACGCTATCATTACTTACCATTTCCTCTTGCGCATGCAAAGTTCACTTTGAAAGTAGGTGATCATGATTTTCCATAACTTCCTGTTTTTGTTGCTCTAAGTAACCTCTTCCCATTTTGTCATACGTTTTTATTCTTTTTCTGTTATCCATTCACTCAAACATTTCAAGATAGATTACACAGTTTCCTCTTTGCTTCTCTTACCTTCAATATATCCTACGTGTCTTAAATTCATTAAGCCTTTTCTTTATGATGTATCCAAGATATTTTACTGTCTCTTTCTATTATTAACATATCTTCGTAGCGTCTATCCCCATTAAAAATTCTTCGTTGCTAACATGATCCGTGCATGGTGTTTACACGACACTGTCGCTTCAACTATATTTCATCTGTGAATACATTGTCCAACATTCACTGCTATAGGGGAAACCAGATATTACATAGCAGTTCCGCAATATTTTGTTTGTTTCTAACGATATTTTTCTATTGCTTAATACTTAATTTCTAAAAAAAACACCATTGACTTTTCTCACGCGGGTTCCTGTTTTACATATCCCGTTTTTATTTACTGCACTGCACAATTAAATTTCTACATCCACTCAATTTTGACATCCTCAATACGGAGATCAAACTATTGACTGTCTCTTTTGCTGACAACCATATATTGTGTCTTCTTAGAGTTCATGGTTAGTTTATTCTTCTTGCTTACCTCTATTGCTTTATCTAAGTTTTTTAAAGCCTTAATTACTTGAAGAAATCGCATATTGAGACAATCGAAGATTTATTCCCGAAATTCATTATCCACCAACACTTAAATTGATTCACAATGTAAAGATCAGCAAAAACTCATTTATTAACAACAAACAAGACATTTTTTATTTATTAATAATAGTGTTCTTGAGGTGGACTTTTGGATTATCTCAATTTGTGATGAAATTTGTATATGAGTAAGATATGACTTTATTCAACATCATTTGATTTCATTATACTATATAAAATATATATATATATATATATATATATATATATATATATATATATATATTACATTTTCTATATCAATGATTTATATCATAATGTGCGATATGATAAACTATTTGGTATCATGCCATTATTTTTCTGTTTCAGTGAAGATCTGTCACAAGATGGGCCTCTAGAAAATAACACAGTGCAATTTACATCAGATTAAAGCGTCTTAAAATTTCTTAACGAATGTGAAAGTTCTAATACACTTGATCCTCGAATAGTCAGCGACAGCAAAGATGCGTTTTTATCTAATTAAATACGGTGTATTTCAGGCCTTTTAAAGCAACTTAATAGTCTGTTTATTGCATACAGGAAGCTGTTAACATTATAATCCAATATGTCTCCTTCTGAATTGCCATTTATAAAATTATAAAATGGTCATACTCAAGATGGGAAAAATATTAAAAGAAATTTAACTGTTGAGATCATGGTTTCTTTTTAATGAAATTTGTTGATGTTTCTCTTCCTGTTTATCAAGAAATTTCTAATAATTGCTATGCCCCTTCAGGAAATAAGTAATCGCTACTCTCCACATATTCCTTTTATTTTTATTTGTGTATTGCTATGGTTTCTTGGGAAATATAGTGGAGTGTTTCCCCGTTGCCTTATCTATGGTTTGTAATTCAACATCTTTGTTTCCTTCAATTGGCTGCAATGCAAGGTTAGAGAAGCCGGTCTCGTAGCTGGAGAGTGAAGAGACCAATTCCTACCCTTACCTAAGGACATAAGTATGAATGTAAACGTAACGGACAAGGAAGGAACTTGAACATGGTTCGCTGAATCCACGTTATGTGCTGATATCCTTTACACTACCCGCTTATTTATTTGGAAATACTCTTCCTTAATTTCAGAAGATTATTTATCACTTAGACTTTAGATTTGTTTTGTTTGTTTGTTTGGGTTTTATGGCATATCAACCACTGTTGGTTATTTAATGCCAAATCCAGTTTATATGAATTTTAAATGCCTATTTTGTATGGAATAAAAAACGTATAGCTGGCAACATTATTGTTTCAAAAACGCATAGCTAGCAACATTATTTTTCCGAAAACATTATCTGAGGCCTTGCTGTTGGATGTAGTTTATCGTCATACCCAGGACGCGGATGTAGTTTATCGTCATACCCTGGACGTTAGACTTTAGAGAAATATTTACTTCGGCAACATGAATTTATTCTGATTTACATTGACTGATTTAGTAATTTTATTTTCTATATAGACAATCTATAAAAGCAACACTTTGAAATGAGTAAGACCGTAACACCAAAACACTCTGATGCTGTTGGCTGCTACGGAATGTTGTAAGCAACAGGTGTGGCACTGTGCTCGCACCAGCTCAACCAAGTAATGATGGCTGATTAAAATGTGCCTGATCATGGGATTTACGGGTCCTCGGATTGCCGGATTAAAGAGATCGGTCTGTAGTGTAATACAAAGATTTATCATTTGAGCTGAGTCTGAACGAGTAACTATACCTTTTGTTTATCAAAACGGATCACTGTTATATTACTATTTTTTGAGATTTTGTTTTGGGTTGGAACAAAAGTTCGTAGCGTTTTTCAATATCTAGTGTTTGAACACGTAATTTCGTTTTATACGTGATTTGACATTGATATACATAGATTCTTTCTATATGATTCAAGTGTGGATTGTGAATTTTGAATTCTTTTACTTTAAAAGTCATAAATGACATAAATTTTCGTTATTTAAACATCTTTTATTTCCGAAAGAAAACCCTTGCAAAAAAGCAAAAGAAAAAGATATGTGTCTTTTATGGAGATGATGTCATAGCTAAGAGTTCATAAATGGCTCACAAGGATCAGAAGTGGACATTTTGATTTGAATAACGGATAGCGTTCAGGCGGAATTGCAGCCGTTGATGTCGACCAAAACGAAATGCAGATTAAACATAATCCAAGTACCCTGAACTTTCTCCCTGTCATGATAGATGAGTGTTCAATCAAATAGAACCCTTGCCTTGAACGTCTACTGGAACTCAAATTCACCCCAAGACCCCAGTGAAACTCATATATACGATCTATTGCTAAAGATACTGCGGAAATGATCGGTTCTTTGTATCATTCTACTATCTGACTACCCCTTCTTTACAAAAGCCAGATCAGACCCCAAATAGTGTTGGAACCCACCATGCCACATACGCAAGTGTGAGGTACTGTTCCGATTTGGACCAAATAAAGGCAGCAATCGATGGAAAACGCCAAGAATTGTCCAAACGGAAGATTGTCGTATTTGATCAGGACACCTGACGTCACTTTCCCGACCCGATATAAATTGGTACAGTTTGGTTGGGATGTTCTACTACACCTGTCGTACTTATTTGACCTTTGACTTTCAGGTTGCCATTTATTTCGATCACTAACAATTTCTCTTAATGGGAAGAAACTGAATACTTTGGAACCCTGTAAAAAATACTTAGACCAGTTCGCCACCCAGAACGATACCGCGTTTTGAAATGGAGGAATCATGAAACTATCTCAATGATCGCAAAAGATAGTGGAACGAAATTGTAGATATGTATTTGAAGAAAAATCTATTTACATATATTAGGAATATTGTCTTTGGATTCCACTTAAAAAATGCTACGATTTTTTATTCCGATCCAATACAGTCAAATTGGATATGTGATTTAAATTTATCTAAGTTTATCAGGAAATCGAACAAATGTTTTACAGTGATCGTCTATGTAAAAAGGACATAACCGTATTTAACAGAAGAGATGTTTGTTTGCAAAAGAAATTCTTCCAGTAGTATTGTGTATTACATTTGTTAATATTTGTACTGGAACAGCAGTACTGGAATTCTCACTCTACCTAACGAATGAAAAAGAGTTGATTTTGTTTCTAACTCAAAACCTTTTCTCCTTTCTGCTTGTAGGCATGTTTACTGATATGAACCAAGAGTTTGCTGTTAAGCATAAACCGAGAACTCAAATTTCAACAAACTTGGCAAAATTACAATGTCAATCATCCGCTAATGCTTACTGATGTAGTGACAATTGGTAATCGTAAAGGTAGTGGCCATTACCCAGCTATGAGTAAATAGCAGGACGACCTAATTCTATAGCCTTGGATGGCAACTGATCTACCGTAGAAAGAAATGGTAACCCACTGCAGGAAAAAAAACCTGCGTAATCAATCATGTATCGAAAGATACATGATCGCCTAAGCGTGTGTCACGCATAGCACAAAACTGAACTGAATGGCCATTTCCATGAAAGGGTAATAGGGAAATTACCCGTTTCCTTATAAGGAAACGTTTGGCATTCATTGACCGAAAATTTGGCGTTACAGTCGACTGAAATTTATGAAATCTTTCTCTTAAAATAGTTTTTTTTTTTTTTTTCAGCAGGGTAAACTTCTCAAGTCCGCTGTTAGCGATCTTCTTACTACTGATTGGGGTTTCCTTATAAATTGTTGTTTCGGATGTGAAAAGTTAATTATATTGAAATTATGTGGAAAGTCATTATATTCCCTTCGGAGGCATCGTGATTGAGGAATCGGAGAGCTGAGTTCAAATTCCAGTCGAGTTAATTAGATTCACTAACGGGAAAGGGTACTGGTATGAATGCAACCGCCCCTCCCCAGAGTTGGCCAGACTGGGTGTCATCTAGACAGGTGAACTTGGGTGGCAACCGGTCTAAGAGAAGGAAAACTCTGAATTCAAACCAGCCTGTAAATACAACTCTTCTACTGCGGCTGCACTACATGTGGTGCACCTACGACCCTGATGGGTCACGGGTCTCGTGATCGTGACTCCCTTCTAGTTACCTGAGCTACCCATTTTTCATGTTGTTGCAATAGAAAGTTTTGTTTTTTTTGTTGTTTATGATTAGATACAATATTATTTTACTCATATGCAGGGTTGAATATTGCTTTATTTTAGTTCTATGTGCCGCGTTCCTTCAAAACGTTGATGATCATGGCTCTTCACAATTTCCGGTCCTGTGTAGCTCTTAATAAGTTCTCTTCTTGTTATCTCTCTTAAACCTTGTTCCACTATCTATTTACTCAAGCTCGCTAGGTACGTTATATATTGTTTTTATCTGTCCTGTCAGTATCAAACTTTCCAAACCTCCTTTCCTCATTATGTACTCTATAAAATTCAACTGTCTCTTCGGAATGATAAGTATAAGTGACCTTTTTGTTTCTATTTTCTCTAAAACTACGTCGTGCCACGCATATTTCGTTTGTGGTATTCTCAGGATCCTTCTGTAGAATCATATTTCAATTGCTTTATATATCTTCTATGTGAGGAGATCGCCCGGCATTTACGACCACTTTACTGCATACTGAATTGTTGTATAATATTAGTCCTTCTTCACTATGTTTTCTTTGTTTCTAACGAAATTTTCCTGTTAATATTAGGTTGGTGCAAAAATAATGACGTAATAATGTCGTTTTTTGATGTATTTTTAACGTCAATAAACGACATTATTACGTCATTATTTTTGCACCAACCTAATAGTTTGCTTAGCTTTTGAAAGGCATCTTTGGCTATCCCAATCCGTTTTCGTATTTCAGTGTCACACTTTCCGCCCTCTGTGAAAACACTTCCCAGATATTTAAATTGGACTTATTAGGTCGGTGAAAAAATAATGTCGTTTTCTCACATAGTAACATATGTGAGAAAACGACATTATTTTTGCACCAACATAATATTTGAATTTGGTAACTCCAATTTGTAATTTGCATATTGGGCCGTTCCTTTTGTTAACAACCATAAACTTAGAGGTGGTTAATTTTTTCGGCAAGTTTGCTTACAAACAGTTTTCCATACAAAAAAGAGACTGACGAGTAAAGTTTCAAACATTATTTGGGTCGGTTTGATTTACCGTGTTTTTTGTAAATGCAGGGAAAAGATAGATGTTAGCAAGTAAATAGTTTCTACACAAGAGCCGCCAACGTGATGATTGAAAGTATGTGGTGGTGTGTGAAAGAGAGAAAGAAAAAAAGTAATAAACTATTAACTCGAATACCAGAAAAAGAAATATTTTGCTTGATTCTGTGTCAGTGACTCAAGGCGTTTGCATCGGGGAAGCCGAACAAGTGTTGTGAATTGACACTTGCGTGATTTGTATCTATGGATAGGAGTAAAAGAATACTTAATCCTATGCATCTGGGAAATGTATACTTTTCCTCCTCTCAGTATAAGATTATATATATATATATATATATGTGTGTGTGTGTGTGTGTGTGTGTGTGTGAGAGAGAGAGAGAGAGAGAGAAAGAAGAGAGAGCGTGTGTTTTAGCACACTGTGTTCAGCAAAATATGTATTTATTATTGGTGTAAATTTTAACTGTTATTTTATATCGAACACTGTTATATATATATATATATATATAGTGCGTGTGTTATAAGATGCGAGTGAGGAGTGAGACTATGTAAAAAATAATTCCTTTGAATATCTAACGATAGTGTAACACACGCACTATATATATATATACACACATATATATATATATATATACATATATACACACACACATATATATATATATATATATATATATATATATATATATATATATATATATATATATATATATGAGAGAGAGAGAGGGAGAGAGAGATGTTTGGAAATGATCCAACTATTTCATATGAACAAAAAAGTTATCCACTTAGCACAATGGCGCCTTAAACTTCTCATTACCTCACGTACTCATCCAGCCTTCTTTCTACTTTCAAAAGTGTGCAAATTACTAATTCAGGGAATCACTATCAGCTTAACTCTTCGGGTTCTTCTTAATCTCATACAGTTTTAAATTCTGTTCAACGATGAGTTTAGCTTTTGCTCCAAACCTGGACTGTAGCCTGGTTGACAGATTAGGGTGATGTAAAATTTTGACAAAATCACCCGCACAAGGCATGAAGAATACAGTGGAGGGAAAGAAATATTCGTACAACATGATTTTATTATTTAATACAGTTAGATTTTATAAAAGAATTTTATAATCCATACAATATTTGTATACTATGACATAATGCAGCAATATGCGAAAGAAATTCAGAAAAAATTGTTATATTAATGAAATTAAAAACTTTGGAGGCAAAAAAATGTATTCGTACAACATTATAATATCTATATAATACTTTCTAGCATATCCCTTACTAAATCCAACAGCAATTCGTCTTTTTCTGTAGCTTTTAATCAATGATTTGCCAGTTTCCATTGGTATTTTACTCCATTCTTCTTTGTATATTCTCTTTAGGTCCAGGATATTTTTCGGGGATCTTTTATTTTGAACTTTTAACAAATATTCAATTGGATTTAAGTCTGGAGTCTGTGATGGCCATTCAAGTGTATTGACATTGTTTTCAATAAGCCATTTTTTGTAGATTTAGCTGTATGTTTTGGGTTATCTTCTTGAAAACCCCATTCATTTGGGAGTTCATGCTTTACTACTGATCCAAACAAATTAGTGTCCAAAACATCTTAGTATATTCTTGAATTCATTCTATTATCTCTAAATTACCCGTAACATTAGCAGAAAGAAACATCCCAGAACCATAATATTGCCAACACCAGATTTCACTGTTGGTATTTTGTTCTTCGATGCAAAGTCTCTTCTCTAAACGTTAGTTCTTGAATTACGTCCATATAGTTTAATTTTTGCTTCATTTGTCCATAACACACTTTCCTAAAATTATTCTTATGCTCACGAACAAGTTTTAACCGGACATCCATGTTTCTTCAATAGTAGTGGCGTTCTTTCTTGGAGAACGCAATTCTAGTTGACTTCTATGAAGTTCATTGCTTATTGTTCGCTTCGTAACGATAATACCTGATGCTTTTAATTCTTCCTGTATTTCTCTTCGAGTAGTCATTGGATTTTCTTGAATTTCGTGCTGAATTCTTCTCATTGATTGGGGAGAAATCTTGCGTGGTGCATAGGATCTCCATTTGTTCTCAACTGTTTTCACCTGTTTACACTAAGCAATAACGGAACTAATAATGGTAAATGGTATATTCAAGATATCTACTATTTTTCAATAGCTTTTCTCTTCCTTCCAATGTTTGATGATCAATTCTTTTTGAAAATTTGATAGTTCCTTGCCTTTCCCCAGGACGATAATTATTCTGTATGATTTGTGCGTGGAGATAAACTTATATAAGAAATGAATTGTGGAATGTTCTAGATTGGAATAATTGGAAGAATCTATCAAAATCTTACAAAGAATTACGTGAATAAATGAAATTTAATCTTTTTGATATTAAAGACATATTTTGTACGAATACTTTTTTGCCTGGAAATTTTATAAATAATACATAATTTCCTTCATAACAAATTTTTCAAATTGATTTTTGCACAGTACATTATTATTACGTATTATGCAATGGCGTAGAAAGATTGTATGGATTTTAAGTTTTTTCATAAGCTATAACTATGTTAATTAAAAAAATGTCATGGTGTAAGAATATTTATTTCATCCCACTGTAAGTAGTCTATACTTTCCGAACAATCCGATAAATCTTAGATTTTTCTGGCACCTTTCACCCTCTCAGCCAACTTCCTGTGATTATAGTCCCGATGGGTTCAACAATTTTGGAAGCATTTACCTATTTGAACATTTCCAAAAAGTAGATCTCTCTCAGGTGATTCACTGTCAAGTCTGAAGTGTCGATACCAAAATTTTGTCTAGGTTTCTTTCGAAAGCTTTCTTGATTATTCGAGTAGTTTCCACCTAAAAATGTCCATGTTTCAAATAAAAACTTATTCTTATTCACTATCAATGTGACGGTCACATAATATATAAATTCAAAGGTGCATCACGGCCAATTAAGTTACTACGCGAATGAATCAGTTCACGCATGCGCACTAATGTCTTCCTAGATTATCAAGTTTCATTAATAATGGGCACTCCGATCGCGTAATATTCATAATGGCGATATACTTTCCAAGCAGCTTTTTTGCTACTACTAAAAAAAAGTTTTCTCCCGTGTATTTAGTTTCTAGTTTTATTAAAAGGGGTCGCTTCGAACCTTTTGTATAAACACCTGTCTAGACTTCATTGCCAACCCGTCCAGAAGTATAGTTCCGAATTGCAAATAGTGAAGGAGACAACGAGAAAACACACCACTATTTAAGAAGTCCTGTCAATTCATAGATTATAAAGAAAAGGTAACTGTGGAAAGAGTGAAGAGACATGATATTAAAAATGAATGTCGGTGCATATTTAGCTATATGTAGCAGACATCCAAATGTGAGTGCAAATGTTTCTAAATTCCTTTATATAAGGAATCCATTGCTAAGTCAGCTGTTAAGAAAGTTATTTCCCTGTATTGTGCTACACAATTTTTCTCTACAGAATCTATTTTACATATCTATAAGTTTACCATTTGTCCACGCTTAGAATATTGCTGCCACATATGGTTCGGTGCTCCTGCTATATATCTAGAGCTCCTTGATAAAATCCATAGAAGAATCAGCAACATTATCGCTCCTGATCTGGCGCCTCTGATTCTGTTACTTTTTTACTGCCGTAAGGCTTTCTACCTACGCTTTTTGTATAAATACTTACATGGTAATTGTTCGGCTGATGCCTTCGCTATGGTATTTTTTTTTTAATTTAACCGCAATACTAAACTGGCGACGAGGTCTTATTAATTTAGAGTCGATTTGGCTAAATACAAACTAACCGCTCCTTTTCTTGCACTTCCTGATTGGACTCTTTTATGGCTCCATGCTTTGTGACTTAGAGGCTTTACCGCTTTGCCTGGGGGTTGAACTCGAGTAAAATAAAGACGAGGAATGTATAGGTCATAAAGTGGTACGTGCATTTGTGATAATGAATTTATCTAAGTTTAGACTACAATAATACGGCACTCAGTGAGAAACAAATTCCCTAGATGATGGATGTATATGTACGTGATATATATATATATATATATATATATATATATATATATATATATATATATATAATGTCATAGAGGTGAGGTCGCATTCATAAGAAAGTGTCATTCTCAGTCAGTGTTTTATTGTTACATGCAGCCGAATGATGATATTCCAACATCTGTTATATTCTATCTCATTTCATAATGCTGTGTCGCTGTAGGCAATTTCATAATGCTGTAATGCTGTAGGCGATCACGACTCTCTAC
Organism: Acanthosepion lycidas; assembly: GCA_963932145.1. NCBI lineage: Eukaryota > Metazoa > Mollusca > Cephalopoda > Sepiida > Sepiidae > Acanthosepion > Acanthosepion lycidas. The sequence continues at coordinate 65,451,255 of OZ010586.1, forward strand.
GGTTTCCTTTGCATTATTGTCTGTGAATTGTCGTACAGTCTTTCGGGGAGGTAGTGGAGTGGTATTCCAGGTATGGATGCCTTTTCGCAAGAACATTCATGCAAAAGTGAAGACAACAGATTAGCACGGGATTGAAACTCTGTTTGCCGAGTTCACTTTCTGCACCGACATCCGTTACGCAATCCTCATATAATTTGGGATTTACAAAACTGATTGTCCAGTGTGTGTGTGTGTGTGATAGAAAGTATATGAGAGAGAGAGTGTGTGTGTGTATGTGTGTGAGTGTGTGTATAAGTGTGAGAGTGTGAGTGTGTGTGTATGATAGAAAATATGTGCGCGAATGTGTGTATGTATGATAGAAATTTGGGAGTGTGTGTGTGTGTGTGTCTGATAAAAAGTATGTGGGAGAGTGTGTGTATGATAGAAAGTATGTATGGGAGTGTGTTTGTGTATGATAGAAAGTATGTGTGAGAGTGTGAGCGTGTGTGTATGATAGAAAGTATGTTTGAGAGTGTGTGTTTGTGTGTGTATGATAAAAATGTGTGAAAGTGTGAGTATTATAGAAAGTATGTGTGAGAATGTGTGTATGATAGAAAATATGTGTATGTGTGTATGATAGAAAGTATGTGTGAGAGTGAGTGTATGTATGATAGAAAGTATGTGTGTGTAGGGCAGAAAGTATGTGTGAGAGTGTGTTTGTGTATGATGGAAAGTATGTGTGAGAGTGTGAGCGTGTGTGTATGATAGAAAGTATGTACGCGAATGCGTGTATATATGATAGAAAATATGTTTGAGATTGTGTGTGTTTGTGTATGATAAAAATGTGTGAGAGTGTGAGTATTATAGAAAGTATGTGTGAGAATGTGTGTATGATAGAAAGTATGTGCATGTGTGTATGATATAAAGCATGTGTGAGAGTGTGTGTTTGCGTATGATAGAAAGCATGTGTGAGTGTGTCTGTGTGTGTTTGTGTGTGTGTGTGTGCGTATGATAGAAAGTATGTGTGATAGTGAGTGTATGTATGATAGAAAGTATGAGTGTGAGTGCGTGTGTGTAGGACAGAAAGTATGTGTGTGAGTATGATAGAAAGTGAGTGTGAGTGTATGTGTGTATGATAGAATGTGTGTGTAAGAGTGTGTGTGTGTGTGTTGGAGTGGGTGTGTGTGATAGTGTGTGTGTATGATAGAAAATGTGTGTATATGATAGAAAGTGTGCGTGTGTGTGTGATAGAATGTGTGTATGTGTATGATCAAAAGTGTGGGCGTGTGTGTGTATGATAGAAAGTACGTGAGTGTGTCTATGATAGAAAGTGTGTGTGTGTGTATGTATGATGTGGCTGTGTGCGTTCTGCATGCTTATGATATTGTTTGTAAGAGTTTTATAATCATTACACTCACTTGTGATAATTAAAGTTGATTTTGCAATTTATAATGATAGTGCGTTATTCTCCCAGAAATGAAAAAACATACTTTTCCATCTCGAGAATATTATAACCTTTTCTACAGAGTCAGATTCTAGCTGTTATAAAGGAGATTTAAATTAATACAAATATAAAGTTTGTCGCGTAGCTGATTGGTCTTGTCTTCAGCATCCCGACTCTAGAGTTTCGTAGATAGACTGTCCAGAAGTCACTCCGTCCACTCGTCAGGGAATACATAAATCATAAATTATTTAATGTGTTTTATTATGTATAATTCAACTTGAGTATAATACGACCCCGTGTTGATGAAGCCAAAAACAAGGAATAAATTACAACCTTAAGTATAATACGACCCTGTAGTACAGCCATACCTATGTCTTTTAAAAAAAAAAATTATACCATATTATTCAATAGAACTTCAATGTCGTACACATATTTTTCATATATATATATATATATATATATATATATATATATATATATATATATATATATATATATATAAATAATTACATATTAATTTTTTTAAAGAATAGAAATGAACCGGATGTTTAGCCATTGGGTGTTTTTTTCTAATTTCCGTTTCAATACTTATTTTCGAGAAAAGATTCTAATTAAATATACACGGTAATACATTTTAAAGTGTTAATTAAAATATCATGCTTTTCTGTTTAATATGACTGTATTATATTTCTATATATTAATAAACTATGAAAATAACAAAAACACTGCCTTTCATTAAGAATGAAGAGTGAAACAAGTATATAAAATATCTTTTGTCAACAATTGTTAGCAATACATACCTATTAGATTGGTGCAAAAATAATATCGTTTTTGACGTATTTTTTAACGTCAAAAAACGATATTATTTTTGGACCAACCTAATACTTGTGTTTTATTATCTATTCTCCTGGGCGTATTTTCGATCTTGCTGTATCAAATAAGAGGATGTTTAAGCTGATTAAAAAGTTCTGAAAATGCGTATTTGTGTATAATATGACCTCCTTTTGTCTGTCTTAAATTTTCGTTCAAAACTTCTTTATGCTTTATGCGCAATACGTTACTAGCATAGCGATAAAACTTATAAAAAAAGGTAAATATTTATTATCTCTTCACATAATAACAGGCACAAAAATAGGAAGCAAACAATCCTAACGAGATATTTGAGTAGATTTAACGTCTTCAATATAATTTTACCTGAAATGATGAATATTTAAAGATGCGGTTCCTTCTACATGTAAACATTAATAATGTCGGATGCGGGTTTCATTAGAGAGCTTGATTATATTTAATTTTGCCCCTTTAAAAATATGAGACCCGTAGCATTTTCTAGTATTTTAATCCGGCATCATCTTTCTGTAGACACGTTTTTCTCTTTTCTAATTCAGTTAAGATTAATCAGAATTCTGTTAACTGTTTCTTAAATATATATTCCTCTACTTATAAACTATATATAATATCAAATACTTGACAACGTCGATATAACCAGACGTTTCGATGATTGTAAAAGGTTTCTACTTATTAAGAAATGACACTCAACTTTACCTTTCGTTTCTTTCTTTTCTTCCGTGGCATAACTTTAACTATTCTGAATCTACGGTAACAAGAAACACTTGAAGAAGGTAGCCCACCAGACAATTAGCTGCTTACCGCTAAAATATAGAATTATGTGACCTCTCTTTCTAAATTCAAAATACATACTGCGGATTGCCATCTCAATGCGTGGGGTGGAATGGGCACGTGTGGGACCAGAAACCGGCAAGAATGAAGGGAAGGGTTTTACGATGGTACAACAGCACTGCTGAGGAGAGAATGAGTGAGGTCTTCTACTGCAAGCCTTGCGTACCTCTCATAGCGAGTCACGTGGCTAGAACGTGACTATGCGTCACCTGACAATTTTTTTGTTTCCAAACCTCTTTTTTTTTAAATTATCGTATGTCAATGTAAAATTGTTTATTCTATTCTTAACCAATGCGGTATTGGCTCAGCTGGTAAATATGTTGGATCTATTCATTTAGTCTCCGTGATCCAACAAAAGTAAACAAATACAACAATTTAGATATCTTGGTAATGTTTTAACAGAAGACGGAATGTCAGATACTGAAATCTGATGAGGCATTGGGATAGAGAAATAGGCCTTCCAAACGCTAAGCTATGTATTAACAAGTAAATTTCGTTAGAAACAAAGAAAAGAGTACTGAACTGTTACAGTCCTCCTATATGGCAGTGAATGCTGGACAATATACTCAAAGATGAAGAAGAGACTTAAAGCAACAGAAACGTGTTTCTACAGTAGAATGCTGAAAAAAGTATGTGCCAAACCGCAAAAACAAAATTTTAGAGAAAAAAGTATGTGCCAAACCGCAACGACAAAATTTTAGAGAAAATGGAAAAAAAACATGATGCTTTTGTACTTATCAGGAAGAGACAGTAGAAATTTCTAGGGCAGATAATGAAGAAAGAGAGCCTGGAAAATTTGATACTCACAGGACAGATTGAAGGCAAGAAAGACAGAGGGAAATAATGCATAACCTAATCTAGCGAGCTTGCGTAAATGGATAGCGTGACAAAAAACGATAACAAAACGACAAAAAGTATTAAGAGCTACAAAGAACCGGAAATTGTGGAGAGCCATGATTGCCATAGTTCTGAAGGTACACGGCACATAGAAAATAACTCGTGGTCAATTTCATTCATGCAGCAATGCTCCTGTTCATGCCCGTGTCTAATCAATGATGCTCACGGGAGTAAACATTGGCTAGCAACCAGGATACAATTATAAACGTGAAATCTTCATCTGTTATACATAACATCTCTCCGAACATGGCACAAATAAGTATTCCGATTCCTGTAGAATGTAAATATTGCACAGGGATTTTTTTCTGTTAAGAGGCCGATGTTGATCTTGTAAATCAACCTTTAAATGATGTATTGTACTAGTATTTATACACAGCACACGGGCGCAAATTATCTCGTTACTTTGTCTAAACAGTTTTGGACATATAAGACTGACTTAACCTCAATGATTTTGATGTCTCTTTTATTAACCTTTTCACTATTCCTTCCAATCGGGTGTTTACATGAAGATTGAACTGAAAGACAATATCTCTAACGCTTATGAGAAGTCAACCGAAAAAATAAACTGACCGAAACTATAAGGAAGAAAACAAAACCCTCATCAACAGTAAATAATCTGAAAATATTGATTTAGTCCCCGATCTCCATCTGCAGAGTTTAAATCTTAGACTACCTGAAAAATATTATTACCACCCATAAAATCGAATCTATTATATAGATTACCCATTACCACAAATTTGTATATTATAAATATTCTATATATGTTTTGTGATGTCAACGAACACTCGCTGCCACTTTTGTAATGTCAAAGAATATTCGTTGTCACTTTCGTAATGCTCGTTGTAGTCAAGACTTTATAATCGCAGATACATCTATGGTACGCTATTGAACAATACTGATGTCAGACGCCTACGAATAACACTCGCACTAATAGTACTTTTTCGATCATACTCGTTCGAATAGTAATCCGTATAGTGATCCGAATAGTATAGTGAATAGAGTAGAGAATAGCGGTCCTTATGGTAATAGAGGATAAAGTAGAAATAGCGAACCGAATAATAATAGACTAGAAATGGCGATCAATTACACGCCAAGGAAATTCCTACTTATGCGTTTCCTCTATGGTCACGTGGTCCACTTTAATTCAAAAATGGGATCATCTGTGTTTACTCACTAGTGATCTATGTTGAAACTCAAATGTCGGCAGTGACACTTTATACCTATATAACATTATGTGTGTTATATATATGAGATAACGATGTATAATTTTATATATCAGGATAATTATTGGGGAAAATGGTATGACAAAGTGGAAACGTTTTCTTGTAACGCGTTTCGTCCTTTAGGACTTCATCCGACTAAATTTGTTTTGTTGGTGCGACTACACATGCGCACAATCAAGGGATGATGTAAATTTTATTTATTTATTTTTGTATCCAGCCGATTTCATTTAGATTCTTTTTCTTTTCATCACTTCAGCTAGTAGATATCCCACACTGTGATAATAGAAGTTCTACCAGAAATGGTGAAATGTTGTAAGAGCCAGGGACCAAATTTACTGAAGTTGAACTTGCGATCCAGGCTCTCTCTAGACATAGTGAACTGATTTATCCTTTGATCAGGGTAGCATTTTTTTTATATCAGAATTGTAATCAGTCTCGTTATGGTGGGCAACTAATGCATTTCTTGTATCGCTTTGTAAAATGTCTCTTTTGTGTTCATATAATCTTTTATTTAGAATCCTTGAGGTTTCTCCTATGTATTTTTGTGACAATCATTACAAGTGATATATATATATATATATATATATATATATATATATATATATATATATATATATATATATATATGGATTATAATTGTTCCATCGAGAAAAAAGTGCATATTTGAAAGAAAAAAGAAAGAAAAGAAAGGCCGCAAACGTTTCTGATTATATGTGGATTTTTTCACAATATATATTATACTTTATTTTCCATCTTTATATAAATATATATATATATATATAAACGTTATATTTAGTGGTTACACGCGTTTCACTAGAAACTCCTCAATCTTCTGTAATAGTGTCACTGGTGTCTTCCGGTCTAGATGCTGAAAGATTAAATAAAAAAAGATTATATAAAAAAAGATTATATAAATTATTTTAATGGCTGAAATTTTAACATATTATCTAAACTAAATCATTATTTCAGAGCTTCCGTGAAGATATTCTCTATTTCATACAATTACAGACCCACAAAAGGACGGGCGCTCTGGAAAGTTTTAATAATATATCTTCAATATATCAATTGTGGAAAGATTTCTAATTAATGTTTCTGTCTTTAGCCTCGTTTCACGACGTAGACGTGTATATACGTTTTACAGAAAGTGTTTTCTTCAGATAATGACGAATAAACACGTCCAAATCATAACATTCAAAAGTTACCTACAGACGTGATTATTCGTCGATCTTGATTCTTTTTATGCCCTTCTGAACTAGAAAGGAGTCTCTTTGTCAACTCATACGTCTGGTAGTGTCGTAAGTCACCATTCGTGTGCTTCAAGATGCCTCAGTTTCTTAAATTTCCCAAACAAAAAAATTCGTCTCAAAATTAAACTTTTTTCTAAAAATAATTGTCGGGAAAGGGATTAAGTTGAATCTTCATTTAAAGTAGAAACAATCACATATGGTCATTTTGCTTCAGTTAGTCACATAAGTTTGTCTTAGTATATAGTGTATGTTTTACTTTTATATGGGTATAAAACTCGGAAAATACGTCAAGGTAAGATATCTTACGCATGTAATAGAAAGTGTTTCCGTTTCAGTAATTGGTATACAACACAGGAGAGAAGTAACTTACATTGGGGCAGCGCTTTTCAAATGCTTTGTTATTCTTTAAATTTTTTTCGCATTGATTAATGTTGTTTAGCATCTTTCTAATCGTTTTTCCAGTGACAAATGGCATTTCGTCTCTGATCATTATATTAATTTCAACTTATTTCTAATCGTGTTTGTTTTTCTTTTCTTTAACCAACATTTGAATTGTAATTGAGTTATGGTTACAATTGTAAGTAAGAGGATTTAGGCTCAGTATAAAATTAGACACTGATCATAGTATAAACAGTTACATGATCCAACTTAAAGTTGGCAGACGGCGTTCTCCTTCATTGAGCCGACGAACTACTGAAGGCGGGCTGAAGCCGGGCTGAAGCCGGACTGAAGCCGGGCTGAAGCCGGGCTGAAGGCGGGCTGAAGCCGGGCTGAAGCCTCGCAAGGCAGTGCATACATTCGTTATTACGAACTATTCTACTTAAATGAAATGTCTAATATATTTCAAAGCAACCCTCCTTGAATAGGAACTGTTTATAAGTTGGGTGTTCTTAACATTGGGTCTTATGGTAGTGTCTTATACTATTCACTTCAAATATATATATATATATATATATATATATATATATATATATATATATATATATATATATATATATATCTTGAATAGACTGTCTCTCTATATCCTATCTCTCTATATCCTATCTCTCCATATTAAGTTTCCCTGTCTCCCGTCTCTCTATCAGAGACTAAGAGAGATGCTCATACGATTACTATAATTAAGTCTAAATATCTGTATGCTTCCGAAGAAGTAATTTTAAAGCGATCAATACCAGGATATTGGTCTTTTTAACATAATGACGTACACATCGACAAATAAACGAATAGTTTTATTGATCAATTTACTTAGACTGTTATTTATAGTTGTAATTAGACAGAACAAATCATTTTATTCTGATTTCTCTACTACACTGAGAGTGGCGGTTGAAACGCTATTTTAAGAAATAAAAATCACTTACCTTGAAATCCAATTCAGTTCTGTTTTGCTTAGACAATCTTAAATTTAAAAACAAGTTAAAAAACCAAATGACAGGTTTCATTTTTTCACCTCTGATTCTCCTCGTGTGTATACATGCATACATACATACACACACACCTATATATATATATATATATATATATATATATATATATATATATATATATATATATATATATATATATATATATAAAGTCGGTAAAATGGAATTCTATCTCTAAGATACAAAATGGCTTGAAGAATGTTTGAGGGAAACGTACTGTTAATGGCATATGGAAGTTCATCGACTACTGAATGAAAGCTATTTAGTACAAGGTGTATTTGTTTTTATTTCGTGGAAATGACTCCATTTTTCAGTATTTAATCGTCGGAAGATATATTGTCTTTGTCAATTCATTTAGACACTTCGTGCCATTTCAGTTTCAAAATAAAATCTTATCATTTAATCCATATTACTTAGCTTTTACCTGTTGTGTACAATTCAATTTCCTTTATTACTTAGTCGTTTCGCCCTTTATATACAAATATTAGGTTGATGCAAAAATAATGTCGGTTTTTGACGTATTATTTAACGAAAACCGACATTATTTTTGCACCAACCTAATAGATTTTATGTAGATTCATTACGTCATTACAGGTTTTATTATCGTTTAAATAAAATTGCGTGTGTTTCGGTTTCATTTACGTACTCCTTATTTTTGGTGGCTATTTTTACTCTAAGTTGGTTTAAACGCAATTTAAAAAACAATTTGCATTTCTCCCAGCAGCATTTCAGAAATACCATGGTGTCGAAAAAACCTCTCTCCCTACATTCTCTCCCCCTACATTTTCCACTATCGTTCTCGTATTTTACCATTTCGACATTTGATAGATTTTATTGAATTTTTAATGAGTTAGCTCTTTAAAGTGGTAAGCCAATGAGTCTGATGAAAAGAATGACTGCGACAGAAGCAGATTGGTTTATCAATTAATTAAAATGTAATCATCACGAGCAGTTAATTAGATGGCAGGTATGGTATACGGGAAATTGAATAGCACGGACGAACCGAGGGTCGTACGGATTTTTATCGTTTCGCTTTTTGTACTGATTCACAAAGAGACTACTAAGAGATTCTACCTGCCATGATTTTTCAAGACTTGGGCAATCATGACTCTCCGCAGATTCCTTAATTTTTATTATCCTAGGTAACCCTTTCTCTTTTACCACTCGTAGTTTCATTGTCCTTGTTTTGCCATCCGTTTATTCATATTAATCAAATCGATTAATAGCTGTTTACCCTATTTGGATTGCCTTCAATGAGTGTTCTATTTTCTAAGCCTTCTTTTTTCATTAGGCATCCATATGAAAGTGTCGATCTGATGAGGCTATTTAAGAACACGACTCAAGTTTTCATGTTAATGTTTTGGTTATGTAGCAATCGAAAGTGTTATCGCTGCTTTCATTCCAATTCCAGATCATACTAGTGCTACAGAATCACAGATATTTTCCAAATTACAAAAACAATATCACATGCACATTTTCAACAGCAACAACAAATATGTGTAGCACATGTAACAAGAAAGGTAAAATGATTATACTGACTTTTCTGGTTAACTTGAACAAAAGGTTGGGACGCAAGCTCTAATCAATATTAGAAAGAACTATAACATTTAGTGGATTTGAAAAAGTCTAATTTCCTGAAAACTAGAAAAAACAATTTTTGTAAATTTAAGCCGGTAATAATGTAGATTCTTCGACTGTTGAAAGCCAAATGTTTCCTATATAGGAATACCTTATTTTACCATTACCATGATTGTTTGAATGGCTGATTGTAATCTAGCATCAGTGAACATTATCTGTGCCAGAGCCTACGTTGTTTTGCACTGGAATCAGTTATGACCCCTGGTTGTAATATAATAGCATGTTTATATATCAATATACCTGTATGTAAATGTCTAATTACAACATTACTAAAAATAAACCAATGATTTTGTGGTAGCTGCCCAGTTCTTACTTTCTAGTCTCAATAGCGTTGAAAAACGTCTCAGAGTCCTTTTGGGTGACGAATTATTTTCCCCCCTCCAACTTCTCACTCGCGGGCGGGATGTGGCAAGCCTCTCGCTGCTCTTATTGCAACATCCACAGAAAGTGCTCGAACTACATTCTCTGCTCCCGCCAGGTCTAACCTTCATAGCTAAGACCTGCCATGCCATTTATATTGTAGGAAAACCACCCACTTTCCCTCTGTATTCCATCAGTGAGAAGTTCCACTCGAACAGCTTCTTCCCGCGAAACACTGCTCTGTGTAACCGACTCCAAAGTGGATGTTTCCCCGATTACTACAATCTTAACCTGTTCAAGTCTATGAATAACCATTATTTTCCCCTCCTATCCGCATAAACTTCCTCATAATGTAACCCGAGTGTCCCAGGGGCCTTGTACAAGGTGAACCTCACAGTAAAGAAAAATCTGTAAGTTACGATCATATAAAATGAAGCTATAAAATCTATGATAGGCAAAGAAACTAAATATAAGTAGCATCAGTGTACGTCTTTCCCGATGCAGAATGATTGCCATTGATTAAAAGTAAAATCAAATTTCCGTATAGTAGGCACATCAAGGAAAAACAACAATTCATGATGATTAGAATGTTTATTGCAACGACGGCCATGTGAAAAAGGCTGAGAAGAACGAGCAGAAAACAGAAACGAAAAAGACCCAGCTGATATATGAGAGCAAAATGGCGGAAGAATGTGCAAAAGAAAGAGAAAAAAATACGTTTAAAAGCCCAGAGAAGATTTATAGTCACTTTCTTTATGGCATGTTTCATCGGACATCAGAAAGACTTGTTTGAAATTTTTGTTTCTTGTTGGTAGCAAAACTTGTTCACTATTTCCTGTCCATATGAGATTGATAGACTGCCTCATTTATGTTAGAGAGGGAGAAAAAAGTTTAGGAAAAAGAGATTTTCAGACAGGCACGGTCATATAAGGAGGATGAAGAAATGAATGAATACTTTTAGAATGAAACATAGACACACACACACTCATGTAAAGAACTAATCAGCTTACATTGCAAAAAATCAAAGACTGCGTGCGAACAGTTTAAACCAAGAAAAATAATCCGTATCGATAATTTATGCCGATCAAATCTAGAAGTATTCATTCTTGTGTGTGCGTCTGTGTTTGTGAGCGTAGATTCACGTGCATCCATATCTACTCTCCGTTGCACTCACACTCATCTTTTCAGAGTATACATTGTCATTCACACAGACACCTGTTTAACTCGTGAAACAATGGTAGCGCCTTGGTGGCTTGATGAAACGGCAATGATCTCTCCAGACCAAGGGCGTAGGTAATGGTGTATGAAAACCTTGTGCTATCCACGCGAATCAAGTGAATTCAGAGCATTGAATTTGGGACCAGCTTGGTCGCAAAGATAATGTTGACCTCCATTGGGATTCCACTCCGATTTTCTGTCTCGATTAACTTTCAGCAAGTATTCTAGTTTTATAAGACTGCAAAGCAAAGAAGTTGTTGAATATAAAATATCTATGCTAGATCGTCTTGAGATACGTTCAGTCTCTCATGCTATTTAATCCATTGCTGTTAAAAAAAAACTGATTCATGCCTTTTTCAAGAGCATTAGTGCGAAGAGAACGAAATAGACTAAGTCAGAATTTGAACCTGGCAAATCAACTTTATGTGTCTACAACCATTAAGCTACTTTCAAATTCATATACCTTCATACACCTCCTATTATTGTAAATACCTGTAATTTTGCCAAAATTGGATTGTTTTTCTACGTTGATCGTTAGTTTTAATTTCAAATATTATTAAATTGATTCCCGATTAGAAAATCTGTAATTGTCATTTTATTTCATAATTCTTTTAATCATGATAAATTCTAGGATCAGTCATGTTGCTGCAGTCGCAAGGATACAGGAACGAAACGTCACAAGTCTCTTGCTATTATGTTATTATTTACATAGCAAATGTACAAACGCGCTATGTGCTTTAGTTTATATTGTAGAGTAGTACTTCGCGTACTTCCTGCTCTTTCCTATTACTGGGATAATGAACTGCTCCTACTTATAAATATGCCAAGCAGCTACATTAGAGTAGGATTTGAGGAGTAGTTGATTTACTCAAATTTTTACGTTCTATCCATAAGTATTTAATAAATCTCTTTGTTTTCTTTACCTACTCTTCGGTTCCTTCGATACTCTCTCTAATTACAGCCTTCCTAATTATCGGCTAATTTGAACAAAGTCAACATTACAACAGTTTACACAAGTTCAGACCATTACAAGTAAACCCGCCGTGCCAAGTGCACAGAGTCGAATCATTTTTTTATCTTTATTTCTATTTCCTTATTCCATTGTTATGGAGGAAGTTACTTAGCCAGCTTCATCCTGAGAACCGCTACATTGCCAAACAGACTTCCAGGATAATACGTCCCCGATCACTCCATTCAAGTCTCTAGACTTGGCCGCTATCAATCATACATATCCTAATAATCTTCAATTGCTTCCTTCTCCTATGTCCATATAGCGTCATTCAATAAGACTCTATCTTGAGTGACTGTTGGGCTTTGTACTGAGTGAACGTTTAGTAAAACAAATAATCACAAACTCTATTCATAATAAGTCCAGTTTTCACAATATGGTTCTCTTATGTTGTCTTGTTTCAACTTTTATTATTTTCTTGCAAATCATTGATGTAATACATTGTTGAGTGTTGATTATGTCAATGAAGAAAGTAAAGTTATTTTGTTAGTAACAGTGTAAATATTTTACATCAGGATAACAGATAACTATTTTGATATGAGACAGATTTTTTTTTATTGTAATTTAAATCGATTTTTAAATCAGTGATGAGTTTAAAAAATCCAAAATAAAATGATCATTAAAACTACCCAAAGCCACCTTAGTGTAGACTAGTCTAAGTAATTATACTAATATCTACACATTCTGATATACATACATATATATGTATGTATGTCTGTGTGTTTGTGCGTGTGGCTAGAGGTCAATCTATTAGCACCCTTTAGTACAGCGTGGTCCCAGTATTAGTACTTTGGGGGTTTACAACCACCCCCATCTTATCGTTATTAATTTTCTTGTTATATATAGTCTTGAATGTTATAGTATTGATCATTTTATTTTGGATTTTTTAAACTCATCACTGATTTAAAAATCGATTTAAATTACAATAAAAAAAATCTGTCTCATATCAAAATAGTTATCTGTTATCCTGATGTAAAATATTTACACTGTTACTAACAAAATAACTTTACTTTCTTCATTGACATAATCAACACTCAACAATGTATTACATCAATGATTTGCAAGAAATGATACAACTGTTTACACCTTAATAGTAAGACTGGTATGTCTGATAATGTTAAACTCTAGGAGAGAATCTCTTTTCACCACGTTTTCCACTGACAAAGTGTAATGATTATATTGAATCAATTGCTAGGCTTGCTGCTAGGAAATTTGATTCACGGTTCCGTGGCAAACAATTATCCTCACCAATCTATAAATCTAAGATTCGTCTGTTTATTGAATATTGCTGCCATATTTGGTCTGGCACCCCTGCTATATATAGATGCTCGACAAAATACAAAGATGTGTCTGTAATATATGAACTGGCTTTTCGACTTCAGTTATTTTCCCACCGCCGTATCGTGGCTACCCTGTCTCATTTTTGTAGTTTCCTAACAGTTGTTCTGATAAGCTTTTATCTCTGGTACCTCGACTGTGTGTACTGCTAATTTAGTAACGAGGTCTCAACGTTTTACTGTTAAAATAACCGTAAGTTCTATTCAAATCATTCCTTCTCTCTTACTTCTCGACTGTGGAAATTTATACTGGTTTCTTGCTTCCTTGCCACCTACGAGGTCTAAAAATGTAAATGATGTATCAACCGCCATCTTCTGTCTCCTGCGCGTTTATTGTCTTTTCTCCTCAATAGTGTCTTATTTTCTTTCACAACCCACTTACGTCTTGGTGGCATTATCGCGTTGCTTGGGTTGAAACGAAAAAAAAAAATCAAAGGTCAAATATGTAAATTTAGTTTTTCACTTTATTTTCAGTATGATCTTTTAAAACCGTTTTTGATTAATCGATCTCCTTTTCAACTTCTTTCAATTGTCTCTATATTTCTGAGATAGGTATTACACGATTTACATTGCTCGAACTGACCCAACGACCAAAGCATGGTGAATATGAGAGTAAAGGCGAGGATAGCAGTCCAAACTATGTAAATAGTGTAAATAGTCTTTTCAGTTGTTTTTGTCACTTTCCAAGCAATGAAGAAGAGGTTACTGTGGGTTTTAATATACGTTTCTACTAAGATGTTTACAGTTTTTAATTTACGGTCATGTGCTTGCAATTCACACAAATATTATTACTGAAGACAGAAACCCTTTATCTGACAGATGTATTCAAAAACTTATTTGAGTAATCATGAAAATTTATATATGTGTGTGTTTCAAGCCTTCTTTTAAATCACAGAACTGTCGAGAGTTAGGTTGCCATGTGTGGCATCATACAAAACCATGTCCTCCTCCTCCTTCTCGTTCAAGGCCAATCTTTGCCTTTGTAGAGAATGCTTTATAATTTCCTATCTGTAGGATCATTATTAATTCTGAACGAATAAAGCTTTAACAACGTTGGAATTTCGAGAAAGAGCCTTCTATAGCTCATTGAAGTGTTACCAGTCTGTGATTTAACGAATCAGTTACTGCTTTGTAATTTCTACAGACTCGACTTAGTTGTTCACTGAAATACAATTTATGTTTCCGTATAAGTATAAAGGAATATAATGTTGCTTTCAGTTTGTTTGATGTCTTCTTGTTAGACAGTGGTGTGCTTTGTTAAGAAATCTACCTGTACGTATCTTTGGATGTATATCAGTCGACAGATATAATATTTACTTCTTACTATTTATTCCTATAGGCTCTCTTATCGGTGTAGATTTCAATATAACTAATGGATTAATCAATTTTGGTGATGGTAACATCTCTTATGTATTCATGTCAGTAAAGAAAACTGAAAATATGGCCTTTGGATTAAGAAAATAATAAATTCATTTGTCAGTCATATTGGAATATTTATGTTTTTATGTGTATGCATTAGGTTGGTGCAAAAATAATGTCATTTTCTCACATATGTTACTATGTGAGAAAACGAAATTATTTTTGCACCAACCTAATATATATTTATGTATATATGTATTCATGTATGTGCGTGTTAGATCATTTGTTGCGTATATATAAGTTTATGCAAGATGTTGCCAAAAATATTTCGGAATTATGTCTATGAGAAGAATTAAGCAATCTTAACACTTTTAGTATTTAACCCCCGCCCCTTGAAAAATCTCTTTTGAACATAAATTACACTGTGATAAATATTACTGCTCATAAACGTCAGCGGCAAAATTGCATACTACATGCAGTTCATACGTGCTGTTCAGCTTCCCTAAATTTCATGTGAGCTCTTCACATATTCCATCTATGTACGCACATACACACGCATATATATATATATATATATATATATATATATATATATATATATATATATATATACTCATAGTATGTATACTAGAATTTTATGAAGAAAGTTCTCATTAAGAAAACTTCAATCTAATTTTCTTTGAAGTCGATTGAAATTCTTTTAATTGACGAGATAGGTGAGCAGATAGATAGATATATGCGTAAATATATGCAGGTGTGATATGCTATCTGGGTGTCGTGTGCGTGTATTTTGATTCCGAAGCTCACCTAATAGAAGACTCGAGAGACACTCCAGGTTCAGGTTTAGCATTAAAGTCGTTTTAATGAATAAGGTATGTGATGTGAATGAAAGAAAGGTCTGTAGGCTGTCATAGTTAACGATTGCCACTTGAAGAGGTTACGATGTTCATGGAAGCATCCACTTGGGAGTCTGTCCCACAAAGTTGCAGTTCTGTCTGAGTTGAACTTTCTCTTTACATTTGGAATACTGGGGGAGGTGGAATTAGGGTGATTCAGTACTGTGGCAGTAGTATGACACACCCGAGCATGGACTAGTGTAACTAAATAATGAAAGGATATCTCCTACTCACGATTTGAATGTATATCGGTGTTTGCAGCCCGTCTTAATCCTTTTTTAAGCTTCTGTTCTGAGAAGGAAAAAAAAAAGCAGGATATGGAATTAAGTTGGATTTTCTCAGGAGTAGTTTTCCATCTTACAAGGATTGATCAAGAACTTTTGGAAACCATCAAATAAAAGAATTATAAAAAGAATTATTGTGTCATGAAAGCATTTATGATTTATAAATTTGTATCTTCAGTTAGTTAATTCTAAAAGTAAAAACAATGTCCAGTTTAGCTAGAATTTATTCGTGTACAAGCTACCCGTAAGTCCCTGGGAATATATCTTTACTAAAAGCCAAATAGCAAATTATTGAATAACAGAAAGCAGAAACTGTCAGTTATCACTAGAAATAATCTTCAAATTTGCTTCTGACAAATATGTACTTATTTTATATCCCTACATATATTGATATACACACACGTAAAAATAACACTGTTGTTTCATTTAGCCATTAAAGGCGCTGTTTCACGCTTGGTGATTTTTCAAAATGTGTTGCTGTATATTATTAGGTTGGTGCAAAAATAATATCGTTTTCTGACGTAGTTTTTAACGTCAAAAAACGATATTATTTTTGCACCAATCTAATACTAACGCTCTTGATATTTATTGTTCTTTTTACGTATTTCGAAAAGAGCGTCGGCGTTAAGACAGTTCAAAATAGTTTCATTCTTTTTGTTTATTGCATTAATCATGTTTCTGAATTCGACAATGGCGTCCATGCATAAATGTCAATTTCTATCTCCGTTTCTCTTGAGCTTTATTTTATTTTTATATCATTCGAGGAACGATTTTTTGTTTCATTTTAGTTCCTATATATTTTGATAATATAGTGTTTTTCTTATCTTTCGTATTTGAACGTGGAACTCACTTCTGGCTTTTTGCCTTCCAGTCAAGTTTAATCTTCAAGAACTTAAATGCAATGTAAATCGTTATCTTCTGCCTTCTTGTACTTTTATTATTCTCGCTCCTTAATAATGTCTTTCTTTTTCTTATATTCTTTCACACTCAGTAACCCTTAGTTTTAGTGGCTTTGTTGCCTTGCTTGGAATGAAATGATTAAATATATATATATATATATTTCACATCCAGCACTCTGAACACACACAGATGCATATGCACACACACACACATTATTCATTCTATAAGTGAACCCAACCCAACTCAAGAGCTTGTCTTTAAAACACACGTACAACAACATTTGGGCAAATATTTTAATCCACGAAAATATCCAGGTATATATTTCATCTGGCATTACATCAAAGGTTCATTCAAACTCAATATTCTCATCTTGTCTAGCTTCCAATAGACATAACATATAATAAATTAATTTTTCTGATCTTCATATTTCTCACGACACACCATATTGATTTCATTTTATAGCGTCATCATTACTGTGTTGTTATCATTATTGAATAAGAGCAGTAAGTCAAGTGATTTGCAACTCTTAGTCAATAATGACTCAATAATAGACGAAGCCCAATATACCCATATTTGACAATCCACGATATGGTGACTGATGTTGAGTAAATCAGAAAAAATTGTAACTAATATCTGCTCCGAATAGTTACAGTATCAACCATAGGTGGGCTATGTAGGCGTTGAACAAGTACAAATGGACCTGAGCATACGTTTGCAACAGGGAAAGGTTTGCTCGGAAACGTGTAACTGTCCAATATGTACGTGTGAGTTTATGAAACGAAATAGAGAGATTGAATTTAAATATCAAATGAAATGCAAATTAGGAGTTCGATTCGAAGGAAATATTTAGATCCAAGAACGTTCCATAGTCAGTTTGCCTGTAAGTCGCACAAAGAACCAGTTCTGGTTCTTTGGTGCGGATCCAAAATAGAGTAAATTCTTCGCATTCACGTTAAAAACTGCCGGCCAAAAGTCGCTTAATTTATTATTTTTTATTTGACCTTTGTGCCAATATTCTGCGAGTTCTAATCCTATGGTAAATAAGATTTAGATTTATCATCAGTTTGTGTTTTCTTGGGTTTTACAAGAAGATTTAAAACAACCTAAATATGAAGGAAGAGATGATGACGAGAACAAAAAGTCGAAGAAAAGAAGGGAAATAACTCATCATTAGAACAAGAAGGAAGCGGGGTTATTAAAAAGAAATGGAAGAAAATTTTTACTGATTGATTTGATTAATAAACCACTGAGAAGGAAAGAATGAATGTGTTAACTTTCCTAATAATCGTCTTTATTTTCCATATTTCAGAATCGATTTTAGTGATAGTGTTCTTAATACATTTCCAAAAGATATTTCGTACATTACTTGCAAAGAAAGTATAAGTAATATTTATTAATTTTGAATTACAGAGGAATTTCATGAGTAAGGCTACACTTAACTCGTTATACTGTTAAGAATTCCAGTTAAGTTTTTGCTTTTGGAAATATGTTGCTGAATATAAATATTTTATTTA
Source organism: Acanthosepion lycidas (assembly GCA_963932145.1). Classification (NCBI taxonomy): domain Eukaryota; kingdom Metazoa; phylum Mollusca; class Cephalopoda; order Sepiida; family Sepiidae; genus Acanthosepion; species Acanthosepion lycidas. Next base: position 65,469,658 of record OZ010586.1, read on the forward strand.
TGTCATAAAAGAAGAGTTCCTATGCCACAAGATATAGTAATTCATTTACGCTTCAATGTCTTTCTACTATGAGTAATGAATGATTCGAACGGTATTTTGTGTCTGTGTGTTGGCTTTTGTACGTCTCTGTCTACAGATCAAGAGCTCAGATAACGCCGGGCTATTTTCCTGAAAATTCACTGACGTACTGACTGGGATGAATTCAAATAACTGGTTGTTTACTTTTATTCCAAAACTGAAAGAAAATGATTTAAAGAAAGGCGCTTTCCTTTTTTCTTTCTGCTAAGAAAAAGTACAATGCTTTATTTTGAGTTTTGCTTCTCATTAATTATTAACAGAGAAAGGATAACAAAAGGGACAATAATATATTCTGCTTTTTTAAAATATTTTGTTAGCTATCCTTTGGTTAACTAACAACTTCATTAATTGTGGTTCAAATAAGCTACAAACAACTTCTATGAATATAATCATTAGTGACTTTAATAGACAAATATATATGAAAGCATTGAGACAGAGAGAAAAAAGAGATGTGAAAGCATTGATAGAGAGAAAAATGTGAAAATATTGAGAGAGAAAGATTTGAAAGCATTGAGAGATAGAGAAAGATGTTAAAGCATTGGGGGAGAGAGAGAGATGTGAAAGCGTCGGGAGAGATGTGAAAGTGCCTAGATAGGGAGTTAGATAGATGTGAAAGCGCAGATAGATAGATAGATAGATAGATAGATAGATAGATGTGAAAGCGTCGATAGGTAGATGTGATATCGTAGATAGATAGATAGATAGATAGATAGATAGATATGAAAGCATCGATAGATTGATAGGCAGATGTGAAAGCATAGATAGATAGATAGATAGATAGATAGATAGATAGATAGATAGATATGAAAGCATCGATAGATTGATAGGTAGATGCGAAAGCATAGATAGATAGATAGATAGATAGATAGATAGATAGATAGATAGATTGATAAAGCATCGATAGATTGATAGGTAGATGTGAAAGCATCGAGAGATAGATCGATAGATGTGAAACAGCCGTTACATAGATAGATAGATAGATAGATAGATAGATAGATAGATAGATAGATGTGAAGGCGTCGAGATAAATTATTTACACGTATATATTTTGCATGTTTTTGCTATTAAATAACAAAAACATAGAAAATATATGCGTTGCTGTTGCTGACGCAGTCTTAATTAACAGGAAGTATTTATTTTTAAGAATTAGATATGTGTCTCTTGAAAATAATTAGTAATAACCACTAATTATGATAATATCATGTAAAACGATTCTCTACTTTCATATATCAACCCGTTGATAGAAACTAGCCTCGAAAGATCGTAAGATAAACATCTATTCATTGTACGACTGTAATAGTAGTAGCGATGTCACATTCGAGAATCGAGAAAATGCTATCAACAGGTGGTACTGATACTATCAGGTTGAGAGCAAAGCTTTAAAATCACGGTGCCAAAGTAGTAGCAACAGTACAAAGTAAGTAAAATGAGAGAACTTTCATATAGCAAGTATATGTAGCAGAATACAAGACAATAGTGTGCCAATTATGAGTGAAAGTTAGTAACAAGCTTGAACTAAATGAATAGGTTTCTTTACAACGACGCTGAATCTGCAGCCATTGTGATTTGTAGCAGTAGTAACCACAACGTTCCAAGTAGCCGTAGTATTCTCATTTAATATTCTTGGAAACAAGTACAAGAAGCGAATATCTTTTGTTAGAATAGAGGGTTCGGGGATTGTTTATAGAGGTAAGAAGTACTTATAGATCTTTCTTTAAACGTTCGTTTAAAACTAAATTCGAACACGTGACTTTTTTTATACAGTTATTTAAACAATCATCTTAACATATAGTTTGTTCCAATAGATGACAAAGTTTGCTTTTTATTCACTGCACTCGGAAAAAAGTTATTCGAATTTCGACACAAAAGGATAGACTATCGAACGGTTCACACTCCTCCCCGATCTTTTGAGCAAGAATTTTATCCCTTGTTTCTTGTTTAGTACTGGATTTCCGGTTCCTTTCAAAGTATTCTCATTCTCTTTCATTCCCACTACCTACTTGCGTCTTGGTGGCTTTATTGCCTTGCTTTTGGTGAATTGAAAAAAAATTATGTTCATCTCCACTTTTATAGAGACTATCCTGCATGGAAAAGATATGAGAATAATCCAGAACATTTGCTGGGAACAAAGAACCTGTATAAATGAATAGAGCAGGTACACAAAAGGGAAAGGAGTGCGTCTTCCATCGGATTTATTTAACCATTAAAGCAAGGTGATATTATTGATTTATTATTTATGGGTACAATCTTAACAACACAAGATACGCGGGTGACAATGTATTGGTGATACAGAAGAAAAACTGCACGAATAGTGTTGTAAAGGAAAGCGTGGAGAAAGAACTAACAATCAATTGTAAAAAAGACGATGCATGGTCGTTAACAAGAGTAACAGCACAGAGGTCGAACTACAAATTGAAGACGGAAAATGAAGCAAATACAGAAATTTAATTATCTGTGAAGTGCTTTAAGAGACTGTGGAAAATTGGAAAATACGACAGAGAAATCTAAAGATGTGCTGGAGTAGCGAAAGATGCCTTTCAGAAGCTATGAAACAGGATAAGTTTGTTAGAAACAAAGAGCGGTGCACTGAACTGCTGCATCATTTATTAGAAACAAAAGGTGCAGGGAGAAACGACGAGTAACATATCTATTAGGTTGGTGCAAAAATAATGACGTAATAATGTCGTTTTTGACGTATTTTTTGACGTCAAAAAACGACATTATTACGTCATTCTTTTTGCACCAACCTAATAACAAGGTTGTGTAAATGAATGACAGGGAAAGTGTGAAGACAATTATTATTCAGAGATACAAAAGATAGGAAGTTGTAGAAAGCCATGATCCCACACGTGCAAAAGGAACTCGTCTGATAAAAGAACTACCATTTGGAATAATGCAACTGCAGAAACTCTAAATTATGGCGAGACCTTTCAAAAAAGATTATTTTAAAAACTTCCTATAACTGGAGTCCTTTCTAGTTTAGCTTTGAACTGAAGCCGACATCATGTTTCCTTTCAAGTCACGTGACCTCTTCTTTCATCATTATGCCTCTACAGGACGTGAGCGATCATGGCTTTCCACAATTCCCTATCCTTTCTTGCTTTAAGCATATATACCCCTCAGTCTTTGTTCTGCCATCCATTCACACCCTCATTTAACAGGCTACTCGATGTTTCCTTCTTGACTTCAATATGTCCTGTGAGTGACATGTTCTCTAAGCCCTCCTTCCTGAATATGTTTCCCAGAAATTTTAAATGTCTCTTTCTGATTCTAACTAAAAGAGTGCTTCTTGTTCCCATTTTCCATAATGATTCCTTGTTGCTCACATGTTGTGTCAATGGTATTCTCTGCTTCTGCAGAACCAGATCTGTATTGTCTCAAGTCTCTTTTTCATCCGTGAAGAAATTGTTCAGTATTCCCTGCCATATACGAGTACTGATATTACGTAGCCTTTTAGAACTTTTATTTTTTATTTCCAACGATTTTTTGTTTCTTAATATTTGAAGAAGAGACTTGAAGCAACAGAAATGTGGTACTACAGAAAGATGCTGAGGATACCATGGACCGAACATATGCGCCACAATAAGGTTTGGGAAAGAATGGAAACAAAAAGGAAACTTATACTTAACGTCAGGAAGAAGCAATTGAAATTTCTGTGGCACGTAATGAGGAAGGAGGGCTTGGAAAACCTGATACACACAGGACAGAGGGATAGAGGAGAGCAGCGCGTAACCTATTTGATGAGCTTGAGGACATGGATGTTAGAACAGGGTTTGGAAAAATAATAAAAAAAATTTTTTAAGAGCTACAAGGTACAGGAAAATGTGGAGGGCCATGATTGTCTCCATCCTGAAGGGACACGACACATAAGACAAGTTTTAGAAGACATTTGACGCTATTCTAATGTACATCCTGTCACATTTTCTGTCGTCTCTTAAAACGCTTGCCTGATAGTTAAATTCGTACACGTGCTTTATTTAAACGTTTTCCATTAGCAGACCATATCGTTAGCTATCACTCTTGCACACGATCATATATTCTGTTTTCTTATGCTTAATAGTTACTCCCTTATTCGGTCTTTCCTTTACTACGTTGTCTAGGAGTTCCTATAGTTCTCTTTTTATCTCTGTTACCATAAAGGTGTCATCTTATGCTGTTAAGATTGTACCCACCAATAATAAATACGGATATTTCCAGATAACCTTGCTGTAATGGATAAATAAACCCCGTGTCAAGACAGTACCCCTGCCTTTTGTACCGTCTTAATATGAAAAGTAAAGTGAGGAAAATATTTTGATCTCAAGTACCAATTTTATGATATTACTGTTTTCGGGAAGATAGCTTATGTCAGATTTTTAAAACGAAACAGCTTGTCATAACAATGACCGTTAATGCAAAAGTGTTTTCACTTAAAATCCAACTAGACATTGACAAGTACAGTAGCCTAAGAAAAGTTTTTTTAGCCAGGAGAAATAAACTACATCCAATTTCAAAATGTAATTACGTAATCCCAACTCAACATAAACAAACAGTATTTGGAACTAGTATGGAGTAGCTCCTGCACTTACTAGTTTCAGTGCTTGTATTCGATTTTTCATGGATTTGATAAAGTTATCAACAATCGTCTGATCTATATTTTGCTACTCCTTTAGCAATGTTTCTTTAAGTGTTGCCACTGATGTGATTTCGGTTGCACGCTCTCGAGGTTTTCGATGAAGGTGCTCCCAAACGTGCTCTATTGGATCCATATTAGAACATTGGGCGACTCATCGCAGTAACTTGGTTCCTTGCGATTCCTTCCAGGCCTTTGCTACGTTGCTCGTATGACATAGTGCCCCATTTTCTGGAAAAAGATAGACGTTCTTGTCAATCGGATTGGTTTCAAATAGTGGGAGTAGTCCTTTCTCTAATATTTGACAGTATTTTGGACCATTCAACCGCTCGTCAATAGGAATCAGCCCAGATTTCCCTCCAAACTAGATAGTGCCCCACACCATTGCTCCAATCCCTCCATGTTTTACGGTTACCTGCAGTCATTCAGTGTTCCCAATCTCATACTGATTTCTCCAAACATAAACCTGTCTCGAATTCGAATATCGGCATAATTTACTTTCATCTGATCAAATTACCGACTACCATAATACATAATCTTTGCTCTCGAATTCTCTCACATAGTCAATACTCCTGTTCCTGTTAACCTCTGAAATCAAGGGCTTCTTTCTTGCAACTTTTCTTTGATGGCCAAGCTCTTTCAGACTCATTCTCGCTGCATATGGCGACATTTCCATGCTGCTGACGACATCTTTGACGCTCTGACGACGATTTCTGATGACTTCCGTCTTCAGCGCCCTTTCCGTTCACTCAGACACGATGCTTGGTTTTCCTGAATGTTGTTCCACATGACAATGGGCTTCTTCATTAAATTTTTTGACAATATTATTAACTGTTTGATGATTAACCTGGAAAAACCTATCAATTTCTCTATTTGACTTGCCACACTGATGCCATCCTATTATTTGCCCTCGTTGAAATTCACCATTTCCTTAATTCCGCGAACTTTCATTGCAAAATATGTCAACTATCGTTCATAGATGAGAGTAGCTTAATACTAACATGGTATTGTCTGAAAAAAAGAAGATACGTTATTACACAAGCCAAAATTGCTGTAATTAAGGGTGGCTAAAAATTCCGCTATCATCAAGGTGTCATCTGAGTATCGTATGTTGTTAAGATTGTGCCCACTGATAATAAATCCTGTTAGGATTTCTAGCTCTCTTAGGATAGCCTCGCTGTAAGGGTTAAATGTGAAGACGCCCATTGTCTTGATCACCCGCTCGATATGCCAAGTTTCCTCAATGAGGATAAAAGTGAAGTATTTTGACCTTATCTGAATTTTATGACATAACTGCTATCAGACGAGCTCCACAATTGGGGAGAGTGTTTCAAGTAATAAAGGGGTAAACTTTCTTGTAGTCTATTTTGGAGCGAATGATATAACATTTTCAGCAGTTTAACCAAAGAAAAAAAATATTAAGAAATACACTGACCTTTCAAATAATTTTAATCGTAATCACAATAAGAAACAACTAAGAGACTGACAAACGCAAAAAAAAATCTCCATGATTCTCCTGTGGATCAAACCCCTATCAACCAATTCATTGAATTAACTAATTTGTACGTGAAAAACCGACCATATGAGCCATGACCTTCGCCGACGTAACCATAATAAACCACGTGCTATATCAATAGTATCGATTTGATTTTTTATGCCCTTGGCTATCCTTGATTGAATGATTGCAAATACAAAAGAGGGAGGAAAATGGACACAAAAGCATGCTCACAAATATAATAAACTCAACAAGCATAATTTCCTCAAGTTGAATAGTTTAAAAAAATAACTATTCACTTCACCTGATCAGTCACAAGTAGAGTTAAAAATAGGTCACGTTAATAAAGTGTTTATTAAAAACGGTTACAATAAACATTCAAGTTATAAAAAGAAAGTTAAAGAAAAAAGAGACTTTGGCAGATGGCAATATCGTTTTTAGAATATCTGATTAGAAGTACGACTATTGCAGTAAACTAATCGCATCACATGCACTAAGTAAGCGTCACGTTCTGATAACAGTCTAACAATGTTTCTCTGGCAGACTGCGGAATAAACTACGATCACACACAGAGAATTATCAATAGAACGACTTGGCATCTCGCTGCAAAGAAAAAGGTTCTAAAAAAGATGCAATAAGACAGTCTGTAGATTTATTAATTAAATTAAATTTCAACAGAATTTCTGCTAAGACTGACTTGTTAATCCTACAAAACAATCTAATAAATTTAAAACTTCGTAAAATATTTCCAAACTATTTTTTTAAAAAATAGCTACTTTCTAATTGCTATTATAAATTATACATTGGCGATGGCTTAATGGTTGTAGGACTGACTGTCCCCAGGGAACTAAACAAACAGTAAATAATTCAATTGTCTGTACATTATATTAATTACAATTCATTTTGTGGGTAACCGAATGACAAAATGAAAAAAATCTATGTAATACGTTTCGACATTAAAAAGGACTTCGTCAGGCTAAAATAATGTTCTTATTGATGGATATATATATATATATATATATATATATATATATATATATATATATATATATATATATATGGATAAATTGACGTCTAAATTACGCAAAAATGAAAATAAAAAATGACAACTCATTTTAACAGATATATATATATATATATATATATATATATATATATATATATATATATATATATATATGAGAGAGAGAGAGAGAGAGAGAGGGAGGGAGAGAGAAACAACAATTGAATTACCTATCAGAACTGTATAAATAGATGACTGAACGGGGACTTATAGTTGATATTAAGGAAACAAACATTGTTTAGAGCTACAAAGAATAGGAAATTGTGGAGAACCATTATCCACACCCTGAAAGGTCATGGCGCATAATGTAGTAAGAGGTTATCTCTCGTGAGCGCATGATAATTCTAAGGAAATATTGTTATATCTCTTTTAATACATTTGCGTTAACAGATTGTTCGCAGATTGTCCATCATTTTCGTTAAATGCTTAAAAATATCAAATACTTATCAAAGAGTATAATCATGTTTTTATATTTTTTTCCACAATAGGAGTGGATAGATTCACATTTTTCCCAGTTTTTGAACAGGAGTAGAGGTGTATCCATTGTTTCCTGTTTAGCACTGGGTTTTCCGGTTCCTTCTAAAGTCTGCATCAGCTCTATACACCTAACGTTTCTGTCTAAACTCTGAAATTTATACTATTTATTTGTTTCCTCAATAGGAGTAGGGGTTGATCCTTTGTTTCCTGTTTAGGATTGGGCTTCTGGTTTCTTTCTTTTTTTTTTCCCTTCTTTTTCACTTCCAGTAGCCTGATGCGTCATAGTGGCGCTATTGCCTTGCTTGGAGTGAATAGATTTAAAAAAAAACTGATTGCAACCAAGCACTAGCATCACTTTCTCCAAAGATTCGAGTGCTCCTCTTAAAATCCAGCATATATTCATGGTATTAGGTTGGTGCAAAAATAATGTCGTTTTCTAACATAGTAACATATGTGAGAAAAGGACATTATTTTTGCACCAACATAAATCACAACCCACATAAATCACAAATCACATATTCTTCTGGGCTGACTTGGTAAGTACGATGGTCGTTTTATAGAACAAATCCTAGCGTTGTCGTCGCCGGGATTGAATTGGCTCCGTTCCTAACTTTCCGATGCAATCAGGCTTCTTGATGACCGTCAATTGATGAAGCAGATCGATACTTAGAATCGTGTAGTGATCGCTTCCTGCAACACAACGTAGGCGATTACATTGTTGCAGTCATTGTCTTATTTCAGATGATATTAAACTATAAATGGTGCAAGCAAAGGTAATCTAAGATAATCTATCTGTTGTCGAAGCACATGAAGCCCGTTTTCACTTATAACGGGATTTCACTTCCTGTCATTTCTGTTAGGGTGAGAGCCAAACTGTTGGCAGTTGGGTGATATCAGCGCTAAATTTGGTGAAGCAAGTCCGGAGACAGGAGTTCTGTTCAAGTAAGCAGGAGTTCTGCTCAAGTAAACAGGAGATCTGCTCAAGTAAACAGGAGATCTCTTCAAGTAAGCAGGAGTTCTGCTCAAGTAAGTAGGAGTTCTGATCAAGTAAGCAGTTCTGTTCACTTAATCAGGGGTTCTACTCAAGTAAGCAGGTGTTATGCTCAAGTAAGCAGGAGTTCTGTTCAATTAAGCAGGAGTTCTGCTCAAGTAAGCAGGAGTTCTATTCAAGTAAGCAGGAGTTCTGCTCAAGTAAGCAGGAGTTCTGCTCAAGTAAGCAGGTGATCTGCTCAAGTAAGCAGGTGTTCTGCTCAAGTAAGCAGGAGTTCTATTCAATTAAGCAGGTGTTCTGCTCAAGTAAGCAGGTGTTCTACTCAAGTAAGCAGGTGTTCTGCTCAAGTAAGCAGGTGTTCTACTCAAGTAAGCAGGAGTTCTATTCAAGTAAGCAGGTGTTCTGTTCAAGTAAGCATGAGTTCTGCACAGGTTAGCAGGAGTTCTGTTCAAGTAAACAGGAGCTCTGCTCAAGTAAGCAGGATTTCTGCTCAAATAAACAGGAGTTCTTCTCAAGTAAGCAGGATTTCTGTTCAAGTGTGCAGGATTTCTGTTCAAGTGTGCAGGAGTTTAAGTAAGCAGAACATTCAAATATGACCAGAGGACAAATAAATGTATTTACATTTATTTGTCCTCTGGTCATAATGATCAGTCCATTACAAACCTTCCCACATGACTATAAGTTACAAATATAACCCAATCTTTAATTGCTCGGATGCAGATAGGAATAAATACCAATGTATAAACGAAATAGAATCAGTTTCTTTTTAATCTAATTCTTCTAACCTCTTCTCAGTTGTACTTCTTTGAATTGTTTCTCACAAATAGAGATTTCTTACACTTTCTTCTTCATGAAACTTTATATTCTCCCAAGGAGCTTAGAGATGCGACAAAACCATGCTCAGCAATACTGTTGTACTTTCAGTAACAAGTGGCTTTTACAGGCTAGAGTTGCTTACCCGACGCCAGTAGCGTGCATAAGTGAGGAAGAGTATCCTTATCAGAAGAGCATGCAATCAAAGAGTGAAATAAAAATTTAGTTTATATTTAAATTGAATAAAGTGTTTATTTCATGTTTCATCTGTTTGTTTTTTTTTTTACATATTTAAAATGTCTCCCTTTCTCACAAATCTCAGTACAAGGCCCCCTTACTTGAGTCTTCGGGGTATACCATGAAAGGGTTGACTCTGGGCATCACCAAACCTCTATACGTCACTGTCGCACACTCAAAAGTTTTGTATCCAAAGTTTGTTTCTCCTTGATTTGTTACCAACCAAAGTTAGAGAGTCAATTCTAACCCACAAAGAGTAAATGTGGATGGAACAGTCTTCGCCAAAATTTGAACCGGTCTCTCAGTTTTCATTTTTCTGTGCCAATAGCCATTACGCTACCTGATCATCATTGTTGATTGATCTTGACAAAATACCCATTCGTCATATTTTAAAGACTTTCCAAATTCACAGGATGTATTTTTACCTCAGCCTGATGACAGCTGTGCATAAATAAGAAACATGAGTATGACATGGACTTATACTCATTAAACATATCAATACTTGCCATACCGGTTCGAAACATATGAATATATATTCACGTGTGTCTTACATAGGCAATCTTATTGGCTGTCTAGAAAAAGACATTTTTATTAGCTGGTAACTTTATTTTAGGCATTTAAAGTTGTTTAGGAGTCAAAGTATTTGATGAAAAGTTCAAATCAACTATTGATATAGTTATCTTCTTCCTGACTGAGAACTGTAATATATTTTTGATTTTTTCTCCTATTTGTTGGGTGGTCCAGTGACTCTAAAAATCCCGACGGTATAGCTCTCAAACTCCTGTTAGGGCAACTCTTGGCGGTAAAGTCGAAGGCGAGGACCCAGATTAAGCACAACCAACCCCAAAGACCGCCAACGATGAGACAAGCAACATATCTGAATGTTTGAACCAGAGGATGAAGAGGACTACGCATGACTGATATGCTACAGAAGGCGCCATTCAAAATTATAACATAGCAGCAGTCCGTTGCCGTTTCATAACTGGATTCTGCATGTCTCATTCCATACGTGCCACAGAGGAAGGTCATGAAATCAAGTGCATGAGTCATTTCCTGGCAAGTTGAGGTCCACCTTAAACAAATGTATGACATCGTCACTTTCTTCGCCTCTGATTTTCTTTCACCTTCAACCAACAGTGATAGGGAATAGATGACAGTGACAGGTGTTGATGAAATTGGAAACTTTTAGTGCGGAACCTGCATATTTGACAGCGAATTTAGTCATCAACTCCATCATCATAAACGAAGCGATCACTAAAAAAAAAAAAAAAAAAAAATTAAAAAAATTAAATTCTTGCATACGAGATAAAGCTGACGATTTGATTTAAGATTTCCTTCAATCGTCCGAATAATCATTGAGAATAAATTTTGTTCGAAACGTCAATGAAATAAGCACTTCGAAATATCTTATAATAAGCAGAAGGGAAGTTATGTGAAACTCTGCTAACTCAAAAACTTCGGTCATTGGGAAAATCTTCAATTATAAATATTCTCAATTATGATTAAACTCTTAATTTTAATTTGTCTCATAACAAAAATACATTTTTTTTTCTTTTCTATTTCGATTTTTCGTTCATAATTTGTCATTATTCTTGATTTTGCATTGATATTAATTACATATTGTTTCTAAATCTGATATTAATATTATTTTTAGAAGATTCCAGAACTTGACTCAAATCTTCCTTGTCCGTTCTTTCCTACATATAGAATCCTTAAATGGGCTACAAATTGGCTCTTATGAACTACAACACTGAGGTGTTAAGCAACTAAGTAAGAGATAGTATGTTTATCATTAAGCGTAAGGTTTCTTAATACCTAGAATAAAAACCATTACAATTATTATATTCTTAGAGAAAAGTTTTAAACGAACTCTTTCTGATGAATAAATTTAAAAAAAAAAACTTCTTAAAAAGTCCTTATTAAAATATTTTTAAACGGCTTCGTTAACAAATCTTGAATAGGTGCCATTATAGAAAATTTTCGAATCCAAATGAGTCATATTTTAAGTTCGGTAAATACTTGTCTTAGAGTTTCAAATAGACAGGCCTGACAGATTTTTTTTTTTTTTTATTTTGTTTAAATGTTATATATTTATTTGGTAAATTTACACAGGAGATTCTTATTTCAACTACACCTTCCATTAAATATCCAAGTGATTTCTTCCTACCCTCAGACAGAATAACTCATTTACACTATTTACATTCTTCGGACTGTTGTCCTCATCTTTATTGTCATATTCACGACGTTTCGACCGTTGTACGCTCCGACCTTCTTCAGGTAATATACGTCGGAATTTCGAACCGAACCCTTTATTTAGTCCACGGGGGTAGATTGTTCTAGATCTAGGTGTCATACATTTTCTGGATGTCCCAGTTTCAGTTATCTCTAGGTACGGGACTCTTTAGGTTAAGTCACTGGATTACTTCAACCAACACTTTTATCTTGACCCCAAAATTTGTGAATTCATTACTCCTTGACCACAGCAGAGGGGAACAAAAACTTGAGCTACAAAAGGGAATTAAGTGAAAATTACAAAAGAGAGATGAGCTACAAAAGGGAATTAAGTGAAAATGAGACACGCAGAAAAGGCAGGTCACGTGCAACTAGAACAGTCTACCCCCGTGCACTAAATAAAGGGTTGGGTTTAAAATTCCAACATATATCACCTAAAGAAGGCCGGAGTGTACAATCGCCAAAACGTCGTGAATATGACAACAATGATGAGGACAACAGTCTGAGAAATGTAAATAGTTACAATAACTCATGTCATAAGTATAGACAGAAGTGATTCATTATTGATTTTTTTTTTTTCAATTTTAAATTCCAACCACCCTGTCTATTTGAAAATTATCTTTACGTAAAGATCGGTTATGTTACCTAAGTGATTTGCAGATCGAATTAAAGTAATAACAAGCTAAAGTATAATTTCGCAAATGAATCAAATAGTTACCTCACTCGCCATGATCGAGAGGTTTTCCTTGCTGGATATTAGGAGATATGCGTTCACTCATCCTTAATGCTCGAGACATTTTTATCAACATTCAGAGTGTTGTATTCTTCTAGTCTGCCCAAATGTCAGTGTACATAAATATCTGGCCGCACGTATTGTACCTAACTCAAAGAATTAACCGAAAAAGCTTACGTAGCCGCGCGCATTTGTGCGTAAAAGTCTCAATGCTTTCGCTTGCTTACTTGTTGAAGGTGCTGGCTTCTGCTGTTGAACAAGCTTAAAACCTCGAAAGATACAAGAATTTGATTACATGTGCGGAACGTGCTGAACTATAAAAAGTTTACTCTCTCTCTTTCTCTCCCCCACCCTCATTCTATCTATCTATCTATCTATCTATCTATCTATCTATCTATCTATCTATCTATCTATCTATCTATCTATCTATCTATCTCCCTCTCTCTCTCTCTCTTTCTCGTTCATTCTCATTCGCTCTCTCGCAGGTTCTTTTAGGTTTTCCTCAAGTATCCGTGGTATGGACTGGTGAAGCTTGATTCCATCTGCAAACTGCATATATGAATGGTGTGCTGAGCGGCGGCCTGTTGTTATGACGGCCATGTTTATTGATCTGAGATCAGGAGTCGAGGGGAGGTCAATTACTGACTGACCAATCAGAGTCAAATACAGTCTCTATCCGCAGCAGTGAATATCCAACCGGAAATAATGGCTCGGGTCACGTGCAACAAACGTATCATGGCAGCAGAAAGAAGAGAAGAATTGAGTAAAAGTAGTTATGAAAGATTGGGTACAACAGCTTTGAATTCTTCATGCAAACGCTTAATCTGTTGAATAGTAGACTAAGTAAAGGTGTTTAGTGGCCCAAGTCAGAAAAACAGAAGAAAAGAAAGAAAGAAATTAATGTGTTTCAGTTGGCTCTATACAAACCGAGCATATTTCATTCCATATCGATTTTCTATAATTCCTGGGTACGCCCACGCCAAACCATAAAATTATACTGTTACAACTTCATCCCTTATACAGCAGTGGACACGGACATAAGTATATAGGCTTGTGAAAACAATAAATCCTTGGGATTCTAGATAGCGTTAAGCGAGACTGTACGAAACTTACATAACAGGATCTTAGTCAGGGTGCGATGGATAAATTGTCATCTAAATTACGCAAAAATGAAAATAACTCTGACATCTCATTTTAACAGATACATTTACCAAAATTACACAAAAATATCTTGAAATAGGAAAGAGTAAATTTATTCAATAAAATCGCCATTGGTTTCAACCACGGCCTCCAGACGACTTCGGAATCTCCTGCCTGGATGGTCTCCTTGTTTAAGCTGGTGAATGCTGCTATAATATTTGCCTTCAGTCCATCTTTCATGTTACAAGGAGTTTTATTGGTCTCTTGCTCAACTGTGTCCCACACATAATAATCAAAGGGGTTTCAGTCTGAGGAGTTGGGTGGTCAGCTGTAAGGGGTGATATGATCGCAGAAATTGTCTGATAGGCATGACTAGGTTTTCCTGCTTGTATGTTGCTAGACATAAGGTATTCCAGCAGCCACCCTCTTGACCCAGGTCAGTACTACCTCATCAAAGTACTTGTAGGTCTCCGTGTTGTGTGGGAAGCCCTGTGGGAAGGTGAAAGGGGGTATAACGTCGACATCACTAGTAAATACTCCAAACACCTTCGTAATCACCACTACGCTCATCCAACTCTTTCTGAATCCTCTGTAGTGATTGACACCCAAACAATCTGAAATATTCGTATTGTTGTTTTCAAATTTCTGACGGATTGAATTGCGTCATGGTACTCTTTTTTTCACAAACGGTGCCCAACTGACCCTACTATAATGTGCAGTTGACAAAATCAAAAACAACGCGCATGTGCAAAATTAAAAGTATAAAATGATGACAATTTACCCATCGCACCCATCATAGAAAGAAACTGATTTTTTAGGAACACTCATCAATGTTTTCTTTCTTTTATCAATTAATGTTTCTGAAGAGAATTTATCCTATCAAGAATATTTAAATGCACGTCGTTCGAAATAATATGAAGAGCATTTTGAAAATAAATTTACATTTAAATGTTCGTTCTATATTAAGTTATTTTCTTACCTCATACAGATCAGCTGTTTTGCAGCGGAGTTCATAGTTAATTCTCATGAGCGCCGAGATAACATTTTATATATATTTATAATAATATTGGGAGATAACTACCACAATCTACAATGCTTCATGAGTGGCTACCCATATATTCGAGAAATCTTAGAAAGATATGCACTTACAGTCAGGATTCAAACTTGCGTTCCTCTAAGGGAAACCGACTTTAGATTTGACGTTCTTTGACGGTTTCCATAGTTGGGCGCAGGTTCGAGTCATGCCGGAGAACACATATTTTTCTAATAAGATTTCTCAAATATCCATGCCTGTAGATGATAATAAATAAATATGCTGTTTAATAAATAAACACCGCATTTACTCAAATAGGGCTACCCACTAAAAATAACTTTTAACCAGTAATATATATATATATATATATATATATATATATATATATATATATATGTGTGTGTGTGTGTGTGTGTGCGCGCGCGCGTGAGAGAGAGAGGGAAAGAAAGATTGTTTGATTTGCTTTTGTAAAACATATCAACCTTTAACTGGTTATTTAAAGCCAGAATATATAGATGGGGGAGAAGTGAATTCATAAGTTTTTCAAGAGTATTTTCGAGAATGTAATCTAACTCGACTGAAATTGGAACAATGCTCTCCCTGATTTCCAATTTTGTGCCGTTCTCCATTACACTACCCGCACAAGCTTACAACGCCTGATCTTCCTAAACGTTTCCCAATCTAGATTCTGACCAGGTTTAATGTTGCTTAACTTCGGCGATCGTACAAAAAATGGCCATAAGCTTTAGATATATAGCGTGTGTTCTCTCCAAAATGTTTAATATAGATGTATTGAATTTAAACCAGCCATATTACCATTACATACACAGGTAAACATTCTTAACAGCAAAATCATTTTAAGCATGAAAACAAACCTATATTCCTTTCAGTTCAAGCAACGATTTTATCATTTAATGACATTACGTAATAACCAATTCAATTTATTTTACGTAAGTATAGCAAATCCAATGTTAAAGGAAATGGAGACATATTTATTCAAGAGTGAAATGCAGTTATAAATTCCTAAGTTTCATTTTCTATAACTAGTGTAAAAGTTTTCGCAAACATGCTCGAGACACAATTGTCATGAATAGAATGCTTCCGTCGATTGGTTCGAAGCAAATGCCGCATATATGTGACTAGCTTTTTTGTTCTGATACCTACTATCTCAGAAACTTAAAAAACAACATTGGACATAAGATGAAACGTTGTTAATCAAGATTTATTTTTTTTTTTATATTCCACTATCATTATTATTAGTGACAGGGATAGAAATTGTCATTATCACTTGAAAATCATTTTATGATTCTAAGCATTTCCCTTAAATATTCTTATCTATAACTTCATCCTGTTTAGTATTATAGTAGTTAAAATATTAATACCTGTCATTTGACCTTTTTTTGCACCCGAAAAAAAAAGTTTATTTTCCCTATCAGGGTAGATTCTTTTCTCTGACATCCCTGACTATTGAAAAAGTTCTTTGGCTAATTGAACTTCATCTTTGTTTTGCATAGGCTGATACCACAAGGTTTAAACCGGTTAATTCTGCAGCGTTCTTGAAGATCCCTTTTTTCAGGCTGGTTTAACATCTGCTGAAGTTTGTAGAATGAATCTGCTAAAACCTTGTAATATAAAGGCCGATATTATAAAAAATTTAATTGCTAGAGCAACTTTTGGAATGATGAAGATTTTTCTGAAACGTATCGAAAATACACCTGGTTATCTAAACTATATCTCTATTTATGCTGCTGTTGTATAACATGGAAATATATTTTTTATCAGTTGACTTGAATTTTATATATTTAATCTTGACCACACAATGAGGAATGAAGGTTTGGACAACTTGACCCTTACAGAGTATATCGAAAGCAAGAGAGATATGGTAAGACAGCTAGGTACCTAATTGACGAGGTTATGAGAATGGGTGGCGGAAGAGTAGGTAGAAGCATTAGCAAAGGTAGAAAAACTGATAAGGTCCTTAAGAATGTGAAGTTTTTGAGAGAGCCGTAAATCGCTCATGCTCTGAAGAGACGCGTCACGTTGAAGATGAGAATGAATGATATTAACTCATTGAGATGATTTATTATCATTGTCAACCCAAGAGTACTAAACAGGAAAGACAAGTAAACAGTCAAATTTTTCACTGGTGCTACTTATCCGAGAAATAGCTACACGCTTCTAGGACAGTTGTGTACTGGACCGGACAATTGCGTCACTGGACATTTGCCTCCCTAGACAAATGTGCCCCTAGACAAATGTGTCCCTAGATAATTGCTTATCTCTGATATTTTTTTAAGCTTTTAAATGCAATTACCATAAATTTTGAAAAAAAAAAAGCATAGGTAGTAATCATAAGTTTTTAAAAAAGGAATAAAATAAAAAAAATAAAAAGTTTATTTTTCATTAAAATGCAATGACATATTAACAGTTTTAAAAATCTCTCTACACATCGCCAGTATGTTTTTGTTACATCGGCGTTTTTCTTATGATAGTGGTAGCTGTAATTTTCCTCGCACACAAATATTTTCCACTAGTGTTTGATTTTCGGAACTTAGCCATGGGATCCAAACAAAAATATAATCTATAAAATCCAGAATCTATTAGATGTTTGTGATACACACTGCTGGACTGATATGAAACTACTAACTTAATTTCTTTTGCTTTAAAAAAAGAAACTTTTCTCACTTTTTTATTTATGGTAACCACCTCTATGCTTGTTAAAGATACTGGTGTGCAAATTTCTATATTAAACAACTCTTTAATTTTTTTTTTTTCTTTCAAAATTTATGTTAACTACCTTTTTGCTTGTTTAGAATAATTAAAAGTTAGTTTGCAATTAGTAACTCTAAAAAAAAAGAAAGAATTGTAACTTCAAAAAATTATCAGCTGTACGCAAATATCCAGGTATGCATTTGTCTAGGGACGCAAATGTCCAGGGGTACAATTGTCTAGGGACGCAAATTTCCAGGGATACATTTGTCTAGGGACGCAAATGTCCAGGGATACAATTGTCTGGTAAACAATTGTCGGGGACGTAAATATCCAATACGCAACTGTCCGTTCACCATAGCTACATATACTAGTCATATACACTTTATTTTATATGATATTCACACCGTATACGACCCGAGAGCCCCTCGACGTAGAGGGTTAAAGATTAAAAGGCAGATCTTATGCAGATATATGTGGAAGATAACGGTTACCCCTAGACAGGTTAAGATTGAAGCAACCTCTTGTCAGTCGGTTCCAGTAGGAAGTTGGAAGAAGCTGCCCGAGTGGACTTACATTTCAGCAAAGGAATACGAGGAGAATGTGGGTGATTAGCTAAAATGTGCGCAGTATGGCGGGTCTTAGCCGTGAATGTTATATGAATGGTGGAAATAAAGAGTTATCTGTGCCATGTGTGAAGGACACATGGTACAGTGAATAAAGGCGTTACTTAGATCCAGTGACAGGACCCAAAGATTGTGAGTTCAATACCTGTTAAGTTAAGGCGGTGAAGAACTTGGAATTAACTGATCAATGACATCCATTAGACATGGCACGTGGAACTAGAGTACTCTACCCCAGCGAGCGACATTCCAAACACCTGAAGAAGGCCGAAGCGTACAACGGTCGAAACGTTGTGATAAATATGTCCACAAAGATGAGGACAAATAGTCCGAATAATGTAAATAGTGTAAATATTTTTTATGAAATGTTATTACATTAAGAATATGTTAATGTAATAACATTTCATGATAAAAATTATTTACCAAAAAAGCTTCATTTTTTTTTTTTTTTTATAATTCTATTAAATAAGTTTTTTCATCTTATTTTGTTATTGCGTTTGTTGTTGGTTCTGGGGTTTTCTTTTCTGCAAACAAACATAATAAATCACTACAACTGTAATCTTTCTTTATAATTATAGAGATGTTCAGTTTTGTGATGTTGTTTAAAGGATTGGCGAATTCTACGCTCAAACGCTCGATACCCTGCTACTTTCATTATTACCGTCTGTTTTCCATCATATTAGGAAGCATTTCCTGATAAAAGTCTTAATTATTTAAAATAAGTTTATAATTTTATTATTGCTTAAAATAAATATAAAAGTTTACAAGTATAAAAATAAGTTTGTAGTTGCTCAAATGCACGGTACAGCACTGCAAGTTTTAATTATTTCAAATTTAACTAAGCTAAGGTTCACGTTATATGAGACTTTATAGGTCACTCCAGCTAGCTACGTGATAACTGAGCAATTTTTATTTACTTTTTAATAAATAGTGTCGGATTTTTACTGGATTTTTCTTAGTTTAATTTTGTCTTCATGAATATAATTTTATGCAATCTTTAATATAAATCAGATCAATGGTTAGATGAATTTAAATAAACTGTGGAGCAGTTTGATAAAAATGCCAGAAATGGGATTTCGACACATCATTTAGCGAGATGAAAAGATATTCAAATTGAATTTCAAAAAGGATTCATTTTCGATTTTTTTCAAATGTATTTGGTACGCACATGCGTGTGGATGTGTACATATGAGCTTTTAAAGTTAACATGCATTCCGCGTTCATATGTATGCGTGTGTGCGTATGTGTGCTTTTCTATAAAAATGGGATTCAGTATTATCTCTCTGGCAGGGAACCGAAACGTTCATCCTTATTATTATTTCTATTGTATACACATTTCCTTCCGGTTCCCAACTAGAGACCTAAAATCAGAAATTGCATCATAATATTTTCCACTGAGCACTGGCATCATTAAAAATAAAACAACCTAAAATCATACATTTTACATAGACAATGCCTTTCTAGTGGGAACAGTTTTTTTTTTTTTTTGTATTCCTTCAAGACATTGTCTGCCAAGGATTCTTTCTATGAGTCTGTCAGAACCTTTTCAAATCATGCAACAGGACACAAAACACAAATGTAATTATTGATGTCTTCATGTGCCACATTTGTTAGACTTCCGTTTCATGGTCCTTGCATTTTGATATTTTTTTAAAATCTTCAAAGCTACTTTACAGATTGAAGGAATTGCCATGTCTATTTTTGTGGTCTTTGATCACTGTCTGTTCGATTGTTTTGATTGTCCTGTCTTTGTGTATTGCAATACCCTATAAAATTTGTACAAGTCCTACGTCTTTAACCGGGTCTCTGTAGTGTTTATACATTACTATTATTATTATTATTATTATTATTATTATTATTATTATTATTATTATTATTATTATTATTATTATTATTATTATAGCTGTATTTTGCATGAAATATTTCATATTAAACCCACTGGAATATTCAAAAACTTTCGTGCGCTTTGAAAATAAATGATCTCCCAGGAAATTGGTAATTTAGCAAATATTTTTAAAGAATGTTTTCAACTGTTACGCAATAAGTATTGAGGGACCAAAGTAGTATGCAATTCACACTAGGAAATATGAGAGGTTTGAATATATACTGAGATCATTCTCAGAGATGCCAAAATAAGCTTTGTATTCAGTGTTACACCAGACTATCAAAAGGACTTGGTACCTTGATAGTCGATCTAAATCAGTAAATCAGTTCAGCTGAATTTAGAATATACCCAAACGCAACAAGCTAGACGACAGAAAGTTATTTAAACGGCCGCATTGCGAGAAGATTTGAACTTCATTTCAAAATTATACACCCTCGCTGCCGACATCAGTTTGATGAAGTCCGGAACTGAATTTGATTTTCTAAGCGCAGCTTAGGTATGGCACAAGGATGAAAGTATTGAGCACGCAGTAAAGATCGAACTCACTACTCAGTCGCAATTGTTCTAGCGAGAAAAACTTGTTAACCATTACCCTACGTTGAGGTGCCCTTGTGATTTTCTAAGCGTATCGAACTCACTATTCAGTCGTAATTCATCTAGCGAGACAAGCTTTTTAACCATTACATCACGTCGAAGGACCCAAATGAAATCCAGAAGTGAATAAAAATACTTTTACGTATAAACGACTTAATTTCGGATTCTTATTATTACTAAAATAACGTTATACAAGTTTCGTATTATTTGTGTTTCAATATAATCAACTCTGCAAAACTTACTTTTTTTCATTGTGTTAAAGCTAATAATAATATTTTAGAAACTTGATTTAATTGATTGATTTGTTTTTACGGCGTATTAGCATCACGGAAGTTATTTAAACCAAGAAAATATTTTTATATTGTAAGAATTGTTTTGGAGATAATGATTTATTGACACAAGTCCTAATAATTAACCCATAGGTCGGGGAAGGAGAAGTGGATTCGTACATTTCCCAAAGAGATTTGCGCCTAAGTGAATATAACGAATCCAACTGGAATTGAAACTTCCTCTCTCCGACTTCCAACTCCGAGTCGTAATCTATTACACCACCTGCACATCCAAGCTCACAAAACCTGGTATTCCCAAGCTGTCACCAATGTTTGTAATGCCCAGGCTCGACGTTGCTTAACTTCGGTGTTTCAACGTGATATTGTCATAATCCCTTAGAAAGTGGAATTCTAATTCAGTCACCTGTTTGGTAACGGTCAAACGAATATTAAAATTGTTTAGAGTAATGAAACCAAGAAGTGTATCTGTGTGGAAAGTGAAAAAAAAAAGTATCGCCTTAGTCTGTTTGGTCTACTTTGCACTAATAACCTCGGGAAAGATATGCATCTAGTGACTCTCCACTCACATCCTATGGGTTAAATATCAGAGTAGACCGTATCGTTAAAGAATGATTCTAAATTAACAAACGTAGAGAAGGCGACAGGAAATCACCACAGTATCCTTCAGAAGAAGTCATGGCAATTCACAGATAATAAAGAAAAGGAATCATTGGCTAGCTGTGATCACCTATGACCGGGAGGGATATGGGAATTAACAATGGAATCTAACACTGCAATTGTGATTTGGTTGTAAGAGGTGAAATTTAAATTGACAATTGCTAAAACGATGGCAATTTAACGTCAAAAGCTGTCTTCGAAACATTAGCAAGGATCCCTTAACGGAAAATCTATTTCTCTTGTTCATGCGTGTGTTTGTCATGTCTTATTAATCAGTCTCTTGAGAATTTCTTCGTGTTTGACCCGCTTGGTGCTTAAATCTCTTTAATTTAAGGCCATATTGTTTTTAGTTTCCCTTATGAGGATTACAGAGTTTTATTGTCTGCAGTGGAAACATCAATGGAGCAGATTATTGACTGAACAAAGAAACTTTAACGACGAATGATACATTAGAAACGAGGCACGCAGACGTTCGGTGTTTTACATCTGAACAATAAATGTCTTCGGATTTGTCTTTTCTTTTTCTTTTTTTTTTTTTCACTTGCTACTCTCGCTGGCGTCGCTTTTCACCGACAGTTCTTTTCAAAGGAAATGGAGACATTTCTACCTCTGCCCCAACTTTACAACTACATTTTTCAAATACAAACAACTTTTTTTAAAGTCTTCTTTATCCTCTCTCATTCAATGTTAGTAGTCTTCCTTCCCCTCTTCTTCTTCTCTTCTTGATTTCTCCCTCTTTCAATCGCTCGATATTTTTCCGTAAGTCTACATTTTATTGGGTGTGTGGGTAGTGTAACAGTTAGCGACTCGGAGTGAGAAATCGGAAAGTGAGTTCGAATTTCGGCCAAATACGTTCACTTTCGAGCAAATACCTTTGGTAAAGATGTTAATTAATTTCTTCTTAACAGTTAACTTCCTGGACTGTCTTTTCATGAGGCATAAACCGATCTCGAAGAAAGAAAACATTGAATTCAAAATAGGTCTGGCGAGGAATAAACTCCGCCAGACTATTTTGTCTTAGATTCACCACTGCTTCCAATGTGGGTCCTCTATGACTCTAATGGGTTAAGGGAGACGTGACATGTCTGCATTTTGTTCTATAATAGTTCTCTATAACGCTTCTTAAATTTATCATGCTATATTCTGTTTCTCCTTATGGTCTTCCATAGTTTCGCTCTATATCTCTATCTCTCATTCTCTCTTTATCTTGTTCTCTCATTCTCTCTTATTCTCGTTTTTTCTTGTTCTATCTTTCTCTCGTTCTCCTTTCTCTCATATATTAACTTTACTCACACATATTGTCTCCTTTGCTATTCCCTAATTCCTCATGTTTTTAACACATTTTCTTTTATTTTTCAAGTTTCTTCTAACTTCGCTTGATTAGTTGTCTTTCTCTTTTTTCGTTAACTTTATCTCATTCCTTCCTGTCTCTTCTCTTCCACATCACTTACTTTCTCAGTTTTATTATCTCTCTCTCTTCTTTTTCATTCTCTCTTCCTTATTCTCTCTTCTCCTTACATTCTATCTCCATTCTCCCTTCCATCCATGTCACTTCCTCTACCCTAAATCTAACTCGATTTCTTCACCTTCAAACGCGAATGTGGCTGAGCTTCTAAACAATGACACGGTACTGCAATTTTTTCTCATTTAAGTAAAACAATGATAATCGACCTTATAACTGAGAACACGTAGGCTCTAGAAAATGTGTCTACTTTCGCTTTTAAATGAATTTGAATGCGTAGAGGTGGCGCTGTTAGCTGACACATGTAACGAACCTCGTTGTTGATTGAAATGTATTTGTGAACAGGAAACACGAGGATAGATTCTTCGAATATATGCATTTTACGATTATGTTCCCTAGAAGGTCCAGTTCTCTACTCTTAGTTTTAATTTTCAAAAACGTGTAAGCCGAAACATAATATATATAAATATAAATGCTCCGTAATGTAACATAATCACCTTCTTCGTTAATTCACTTGATTCAGTGAGAAATATTACTTATATAGATTGAACATTATACAGTGACATTTTCAGATCAAAATTCTGCTAATAATTGAACAAGCTAATCTATACCTAGGGGCCTGGTATGTAGGTTTCCCTGTGGCAGGAACATAAAAAATGAGGACCATGATCTGCTGTTTATATGTTTCAACGTGGCACCTATCCTCACCAAATTTCCCTTCGCCAACTTCACCACAAAGGGTGGTTTGTCCATTCAAACAAAACCGATAAGGAAGGCAGAGACTTCCCTATTGCATATGAATTAATCTTTGAAGAACCCATCCGTGTCCCGGATTCGACGGGACACCAGGCGAACCCCCTCAACCTTTTTCTAACTTCCTGCCCTGACAAATGGCATGCCAGATCATTCCCTAGTCAGTGTTCAGATTGACTCCAAACCTATGACATCCCCTGATTTGCCGTTCCATAAAACAGTTTTTGACTATGCGGTGGTAGACTAGTACAGGTTTCGGTCCTATATGACGGAACCTCTTCTCACGACGTTCTTCTAACATGCTACCCACAAAACGCAAAGTGCAGCTATGCACGATCTGTCTAGGCCAAGGTTAAAAATAAACAAATTGGATTTTGTGACTTCTGGAAGATCACCAACCGACTTACGAACAGAAGCATAGCGACTGTGCACACTATTATAAATGATCCCAAGGTCATATCACCTTCGTCAGACAAGGCGAAGCTCTTCTGCTCGATCTTTGCCTCAAATTCAACATTAGATGACAAAGGCCATCCTATTCCCAACTTCCCGTCTCACTGAGCACAATCTCAGTAATATACTCATTTCAGCAAGAGAAGTCTCTAGATTTATCAAAAACCTCGATCCCAAAAAATGCCACTGGCTCAAACAAAATTTTAGTGTTCGTCCTTAAGAATATTAACCCAGAATTATCCCCGATTCTAGCAGTTATTTAACCCCTGCTTGAACAAGAAATCTTTCCCAAGAATGTGGAAGGTGGCAAGCCCGGTCTTCAAGAACGCGAGCAACCTATCTTTCCCCTCCCAGTATAGACCCATTAGTCTCCTCAGTATCATCAGTAAGCTTTTTAAGGCCTTAATCAACAAGAAGGTCGTTAAGCACCTGGATAGGAACAACCGCTTGTGTGACGAGCAGTATTGGTTTCGACCAGCCCGATCCACTGCTGACGTCCTCAGTACCATTACACACAGAATTAGTGAGACCTTTAACGACACACATATCATAAGGAATATAGCATTAGATGTCACGAAGTCCTTCGAAAAAGTGTGGAACAAAGTTATAAAATCCTTCCTATACAGCCATGAAGATAGTTATTAACGGTCGGTGCTCCGAGACCCTAGTGTCCCCTAACTGTCACTTCTCGGACCAACGCTCTTTCTGATTTGCATAGATGATTTACCTAGGAATATACTCCGATCATTTGTAAATGCCTATGCCGATGAAACGACGACATAAGGATGCACCTCTAAAAGTCTTGACGATCTAACTCTAATTTCCCAGTGGGTGCCTCTAAAACTAAACTATCACCTCAGATCAGATTCCGAACTACCAAAAGTCACAATCACCGTATCTTGAGAGGATATTGGGCCTCAAACTCACACCGGACTTTAGAAGTGGAATTTCTATATACGATTTATCGCTAAAAATGAAGGTAAAATGATTGGCTCCCTGTACCGCTCCAGTAAGTACCTGACTCCTCATGTTATCCTCTGCCTTTATAAGAGCCGTATCAGGACTAAAATGGAATACTGTTGCCATATTTAGACGGAAGCTTTTCACTCGTGATAGAGTTCAAAAGCATCTCCGAGTCTTTGTTAGAGAAGAATTATTTTCCCAATTCCAACCTCTTTCTCACAGGCGGGATGTGGCGAGTCTCAATGCTCTATCACTGCTACCATGGAAAGTGCTCAGACGAACTGCATCTTTTGGCTCCACCACGTCTGACCTTCACAGCTAAGACCCGACATGCAACATATCACTTCCTGGCCTTGTATAAGGTGAAGATTGCTGAAAAAAAAAACGAGAAAAACACCCCCAGTTTTCCATCGGTGAGAAGTAAGTTCAACTCAAACAGTTTCTTCCCGTGAACCATTTTCCTGTGCAACAGACTTCCAAGACGATGTTTCCCTGATCACTACAGTCTTATCCTGTTCAAGTCTAGAGTTAACCGTTATATTCCCCTCTTATCCATATAAACTCTCACCCTAACGTAACTCCGAGTGGCCCCCGGGCCTTGTGCAAGGTGAACATTACTGAAAAAATCAGTTTCAAAAGGACTGTTTTTCTCATGACACGGCTTTTTTTTTAGCTATACCTCGTCAATGGTTACTGCTTTAAAAAGTGATGATTAGAGTTGTAATAAATCCTAAACATATGATGAAAGAAAATTTATGCATTTTTTTCGTTCTTGAGAATTTACAAAAAATATTAAACACTATTTATTTATTAGATTGCATATTTGCAAGAATAATTTCAAATTTACAACATTTTAAAAACTAATATTAGGCTGGTGCAAAAATAATGACGTTTTTTGACGTATTTTTTAACGTTAAAAACGTCATTATTTTTGCACCAACCTAATAGAATTGTATTAAGACGAATAATGCAATATTTATAATTTACTATGAAAACAATTTCTTATTCATAAATTTATAAACATTTACTAAATTACTAAAATATTCGAACGAGCTATAAGTAAATTCTAGTTCGAATCACTTGGCAATTAGCCAATATTTTGACAACCATTCCAATAAATAATATAATAAATATATAATGCAAATGAATAATCAAATAAATAAATAGTATTTATTCTTTTTGTTGGCAATTCTCAATTAAAAAGAAAATGTATAAATTCTCTTTCATATGTTTAGGTTTTATTACAATTCTAATCATTGCTTTTTAAAAACAATAAACATTGCTGAGAAGTGGTTAAAATAAAAGCGGTGTCATTGAAAAAAAAACGTCCTTTTGACAATATGTCTTACTGCGGGCTCGAAGGTCTATGTTTGCCGATTTTTGTTCCTGCAATAAAATTGGTGATATCTGACGTGAGCATTTCGAACAATCCTTCAACAAACTGGTCTAGCTATCGCGGCTGTCCTCGGGGAATAAGTTTATCAGGTTTTTCATTACATCATAATTAGTCCTCAATTACCTGGTAAACATTGTCTGCGAGAAGGTGCTTAAAAGGTTTCGGTTAAATCCAGTTTCAAAAATTAGTTTTTCAACTGAGTGAATTTAGACAGCAATTTTTAATTTGTGCAGGTTTGGTTGAATTTTCCGCCTTCTGAGCGCTTTCGTTGTTGGTTGCTGGCTAATTTATATAGTTATGCCTTTTCTTTCTGCTAAAATAAGTAATTTACAACACTTGTGTGTGTGTGCGTGTGTGTGTGTGTGTGTGTGTGTGTGTGTGTGTGTGATAAAATACAGTTTTAAGGCATGCTATAAACTGATTAATATCAAGGATAGAGCGTATATAAATATAAAATGGACACTGAAGTCATCACTCGGAAGCAACTGTCTGTTTCCTGCTGGAACGCAATCCATATGCGTTGTTTCTGTTCGATTATTTATATATAAAAATCAGTGATGCATTGTGGGTATTCTTTTTGTTGTTCTAGCGGTTATTTTGGTGGATGATAACGGTTGTTTAGAATTATTCTAGAGACTATTGTGTGGAAATAATTTTGGATCTGGATACAGATTTTTGGATACACACACACACGCACACACACACACACACACACACACACACACACATATATATATATATATATATATATATAAATTTGAAGATCTGGTCGCTTACAGAAAAAAGCTTGTATATTCATCGCCTCAAATTCACGCTACACCCGATAGATTCTATACTTTGACTACAAGCCCATAATGCATAACAAAAAGCAATGTTTTGCTGGTTGCCTAGAAAGATGATTTCATTTTGAAAAACCCGCTGTTGTATGACCAGGAAGGTTTCATAGTAATGACGAAATTAACTTTTTCATGCAGGAAACATTACAGTTCTCGTGTGCTTTAACGGTTTTTCGTTCTTTCTAATATTGATACAAGTTTCGAGCTGAAGTTGTTTTGTTTGTTTTTTTGTTTTGTTTTGTTTTTTTTTTGTTTTTTTATGTAGTGGATATAATCACCATCTTTATTATATCATTATTTTCCCTTCTTGTTCCATGTCCTATTGGAAATTTTCAGTGATATGATTTTTTTGTTATTTGGTAAAACTCTTCGTTTATGATTTTTAACACCAATCTGATGACTGTATATTTTATGACCTAAAGGATTCACCCGCTTGAAGCCATTTTTAATTATTGATTTGAGAAGACGGCTGTATATATAAATGATAGTTTAGACATTTCTGAACGAGTTGGATGCCGTGCATGACATCCATTTGAGAGTCCATATATGACGAGACTAATTAAGAACATGACTCTGGTTAATCAAAAGCACCCTTGATTCAAGTAAATTAATTATAAAGAATCCTTACACACAGTTATCTGAATTTATTAATTTCCACATTCTGAATATTTATGATAAAATCAAGGGTTATACCTTCACGTCTATCAATCGAATTCCAGTTTACGCTGGTTGTTTTCAGTTGATTGGAGGAAGGAAAAAGGAAATTTAGTAACTTCTGAAGAGTGAAAATCATAGTTTATAATATACCAACGCTATTATAAAATATATCCGTGGGAGTATGCGTCTGTCTTTCAAAACGTACACTGGCGTAATGAGAGATTCATTACAACAGCCAAAAGTTGTATTCGTTGTGACAAATCTTGGATTAGAGAACTCTAAAAAGAGAAGCCTAAAATGTGAAGAAGGTTAGTCTAGGTATATTTCAAGAGACAAAGAGAGTGACAAATAAGATGACGTGAGCCTCTTGTTGTAAAGAGAGAAATTGGATTATTATTAACGATGGCCCAGAACAGTACAGTAAGGCCAAGAGGGAAATGAGCCAGCAAAATAGAAAAGTTCACTTAAACCGTTGATGGCAACGCAGAAAATTGGCCCGAAAGAAATAGAAAATTAGATACGACTAGGTTGGAAAGATGACCCTATAATAAATGGGCAAAAATCTGGGATCTATATGTAACGTTAACATTGTAAACACATAAAAGCACGAGAATAAATTTCTCATACTTATAATTATTGTTTAGTCACTTCTGGACTGCCTCAGATAATATCAGCGTAAGAGTGTGTGATTTGAGGGACTTTCTTATAACGCAGATTTTCTCGCAAGAATGCGAGGTAAGACTGTTTTTTTTTGGGGGGGGGTTCATTTCGTATGGGGCGCTTTTATAACTTCCTGTCATTCATTTGCCCTACTTGTGCACATCCTAAACGCAGTAGGGTCGACTACCTGTTTACTTGTCGTGAAAAGCCACGAACATCAGGTGTTAATCTTTACCTAGTGGCTGTAAGGTTTCTTTCCAGGTCAACACACTGATGTACATGGATCATTTGTTGTTCTGGTGTGACGCTGAACGGAAATTCTACTTTGGTAACTCAAGTGAGTCCAGTACATACTGAGGTCACTACAGATCAACATTTCTTAGAACATTGTTCCTCCATTGAAGCTGTATGGAATTTCCTAACATGAATCAGTCTAGATATGTAAAGCAGTTGTATGATTGAGAGAATTAAAATCTAAAATTCTTTTGCACTTTGAAATTCAAACTAAACTCTCATCGGAAATAATTAATGTAAAAAGTGAACATAAATATCTCTAAGATGATGCATGTAGCATTCAATAAAACTGAAAATTGGTTGATTTTTTAATTTACTGCTTATTCAACTATTGCGGATTATTTAAAGCCGGAAGATATTTTTAGATTGTAAGATTTTTTTAATATAATATATGATTTACTGATACAAGTCATAATTAACCCATAGATGGAGGGATGGATTCATGCCTTTCCCAATGTTATTTACGCATAAATTTGAACAAGAGTAGAGGTCCATACCTTGTTTCCTTTTTAAGATTGGGTTTCCGCTTGCTTCTAAATTCTACTTCAATTCTATACTGATGTCCCCGCCTGAACTCTAAATTTTGTTTGCTGATTAAATTTTGACCTCTTCGAGTCTGGAATTAACTAACTTTCCTGTTATCTCGCCCTTTCTTACGCTAATACAATTCTACACTGAAATCTTCTGCCTTCAGGCTTGTATTGAGTGAGTATTAGTAAAAAAAATAAATAAAATAAAATAAGGTCATATAACCGAGTGACTGATCCGGCTTAAACGTTGCTTAACTTCGGTGAACGTACCAGAACCGGGGGTTTCAACGTGATATGAACGTAAACCCCGAAGATTAAAAGAAAGTATATCTTTAATTGCAAGAGATGAATGTGGTGAAGAGTATTTAAAGATCTAAAAATCCATGAAAGAAAAACCATCTAAATTAGAAAATTATTATTATTATTATTATTATTATTGATAATGTTAAAAATTGAGAAGATTTGTTGTCGCTTAATCACTAGTGAAAACCACCATATAATAGTTATATGAATGTTCAACGCATCTATAATAATAGACTCAAATTTCCGTTCGTTTGTTCGTTGATCCGTTGTGGACCATCGAGATATTATAGGATCGTCGGTAATTGTGAGTGCGTTGATATCTACTTTGTCCGATCCTCCCCAAAAATGGCTCTGGCAGAAAAGACAGGTGACAATGTGAGATCTGATGTCATTGTCCGTTCTGGTCTGCCTGCACTGCTCACCTGCAGTCACCCTGTTGGCCTCTAATGTTTCGGCTCACTCACAGAAAGCTGCATGCCAGTCTTCTTTATCTAACTCTGTATGCACTCACTCTTTATGGCTGATGATGAAATCCTTCAGTGGATTGTTCAACATGTCTTGGTGGTGTTTTTTTTTCTTTTCTTTCTCTAGCCGAAGCGTGATCGTTTATCGTGTTGGAATTCCTCTTAGATTTCGATGGGGGTGGTGGTCTGGCATGCGAACTACTGCACCTGGCTATCGCGACTGGGATTACATCAGGATCGTGTGGATACTGAGAATTTCAGCGTGGGAAGGTGCTTCTATATCCAGATATTTTTTTTACCATTTAATGTAAGAAATTTTCTGTAGCGAGTGATTTTAGAAGAGTTTAGCCTCCTTGTGTTCCGTTGGGGTATACAATCCATGATTCGCACTAATAAAATATTTAATATAAATTAAACAAACTAAAAAGAATGTTGTTGCTAGCCTTTGAAATTTATTTTTATTTTCATATTTAATATTTCTTCCATTTATTGGAGGGTGTGGCGATGGTGTAACTGTTAGCCAAGGGGAAAGAGAAATATGCGAAGCGAGTTCGTATTCCGGCCGAATTCATTACGTTCACTTGCATCCAAATACCCTTGAGAAAGGTATGAATCTATCTCTTCACCTCACAATTATGGATTAGCTACCAGGGTTGACTGGGCTTTCTTTCTTTGGGGTGGCAATTGGTCTAAGAGAAGGAAAAAATCTTAATTTAAACCTAGCCTGAAGAGGGATGGGCTCCGTCAGTTTACCTTGTCCCAGACACACAACTACTACAATACTACAGTACCTGTTGGGCCAACTTTTTAAGTGGTTTGTTAACTTCGATTTAATATGTAAAGGAAACTGAAGTGTTACTCTTAGTTTAAGCAGGAACCCTTAATGTCCGCCGTAAAATTTGTATTAGAAAATCAACATATATGAAATATATAAAATCTAACAATATATAAAATGTAAAAATAAAAAAAATAAAAATCCGGTTTAATTATAGGTTTATAACAAAATTATATCATAGGTTTTCCCTATAATTCATTTTTGAGATGCTGTACATTTATGATTAAAATTATTATAATTTCTAATATAATGTAATAACTTTTCACAGTCATAAACTATTGCTCATAGCATTTCTCAATTGTAGTATAACTAATGGGATAGTTTTCCTAACTTATTAAAGCAAAAGAATTTTATAATTAAGTCCAAATATCAGCCCAGTAAATTGTTCCTATTTATTTAAAACGGCAGCGTTAAAATCAATTGAGTTTAATGTAATCTCCCATTAGCATCATTCATGAAAAAGTAGAAACGAAATGTATAATATGTCTTTTGCTCGGCTTTGTGTTTCATGGTGACCATGAAAAGGGTGCTGGTTGTCATTAATTGAATACCGACCAAATAATATTAAGAAAATGCCGTCATAATTAGAATTATCTCAAAGACCAAAAGCAAGAACAGGATAAGTAATAATTTGAAAAACTGACATCGTCCTCCAGATCTCGATGATGTTAGTGCGAACAGCGTATAGATAATTTGCAATTGGATGTTGCAGTGATTATTTTCAAATACGACCAGTATGTAAGTACACATGAATCTATGATAATAATTCTTCTTCAAATGTCCTGCAAACTTAGCATAGATAACAAGTTGCAAAAAGTCGGTGCGGACCTTTAATTGGAGAGCATATGGGCGTAATGGATTACCCGACCTGCAGGTGTTTCTAATTGGGCTTCCCCACTCCTACAACGCCATATACCGCTTTTATCAAAACCTGTTACTATATGGCATCCATTTGTCTGTGCTGCGTGTGCTTGGTATACTCTTATCAAGTGTCATGATGGATATATTGAGTTTCGTATATGCTTACCACAGCTTCATTTTGATGGCACTGATAATTAATCAGGTATTATGAATCTAATTTTTCTTTAAATTATGCTATTAAGAATCTCTGCAAGAAGTCTTGCGTAGTATTCTTGGAGCACCTCGTTAAATGAATAACGTTAACTGCATAAATGTAATTTATATATATATATATATATATATATATATATATATACATTTTTGAACTGAATACACTACAGTTCAAAAGTTTGAGGAAACTCCTGGTAAGTTTTAAATTAGCCAAAAAGTAGTTGATTTGCACTTTATATAAGAGAAAATTATTATACATCGTTAAAAAAATTGAAACGTGATTTTTTTAATAGAAATTTTGTTATGACAAAAAGAAAAAACATTTTATGATGAAAATTTGCTTTCATCAAAATATCCTCGTTTAGTTTTAATTACTGTAGCACAAATTTTTGGCATTCGTTGCAAAAGTTTCTCCAAATATAAGTTTGATAACTGATTCCATTCCTTTTTCAATGACTCTAAGAGCTCTTTTTATTTATTTATGTTTTTTTTTTCACTCTTTTGTAATGTTCATCCCATGCTAATTCTGATGGTTGCTTCAAACTTTTGAACTTGTGTGTGTGAGTGCGCGCATGCGCACATTCGTGTATAACAGCACACACGCACTTCGGTTTTTGAGTAAAATCCGCTAAGATATATGTGTATATGTAAATATTGTAATATAATATTCCGTTCAACTTTACTGGTCACGTCAAATAGCCTTTAAATTCTACTTGCGCAACATCGGCTAGAATATCTATCACCTGTTAAAGGAAAACTGAAAAGCAACAATAGCCCTCCCCACCTCCAGTCAGTCATAATGATAGATATACAAAATTTACTTCTATAAGTGCAATAATCAATAATACTAAACAAGTTAGGTAATATGTCACTTAAACTATCCAGGATGGCAGTCGATAATGAATTATCATTATCATTATTATTATTTTACTATGAAGTCACCTTCTGCTCGCATTAGGTTTGTCTAACAAATGACTCGTCGTGAGCGAAATCTTCCACTGGGAAAACACCGTAATTTTATCTCTGTAAATTGCATCCACCACCCCGTCTATTTCTGTTGGTTAGCATTGACGCAATCGCACCGTTTTCAGGAAATATGATCCCCGTCTTCAGTAAAAAGGCTTCTTCAAACAAGGAATTCCCTGTGGGCGTTCCGCTTCGTACAGCATCCTTTCACCACTGTCACGTGATTTAATGTTCATTCATAGGAAAGACTTTTCTTACCTAATCCCGATACAGTCTCTCATTAAACCACCTCTCCGATATACAGCGATCAACGACGCTATTCATTTTAGTCTCCTTCCTAATATATCAATGAGAGAATTAATAAAATTGGATAGTAGTTAGCACTCGCCAGTCTCGGAAGAGACTATAGTGTCTAGCTAATTCCTTTTGCAGACTCCTGCTCAGATACATTCGTCTTTCTTCAACACCCACAGAGCCAATGTTGTTTATATAGCAACTATGCTAAGTAGATCTTAGTTACAGTTTCTGAGAGAGAAAGAGAGAGAAGATAATCTGGCGTGATCAATAGTTTTGAATAAAGCCAGTACACTCAAATCCTTCCAGACACTTTCCAACAGTGATATACATTTGGATCCTCTACCGAGATTAACAAATCCATCATGGTGAGTTTCGAAACTGTGGCTCATGGACAGAATGCTAGCCTTCTACATCTTCAGCTACGAGCCCTTCAAAATGAGCTATAAAAGCTTAAGCAAAATCCACAGTTTTACATATAATAACACAAATAAGAACAACAGAAGTATTTTGTTTAGACTTGATTGTCCACGTATAATCTATTATTTTATATTATCGTCTGTGTAAATAATACAAATACGAATAAAAAATTTCCAAAAAATATTCTGAATGCAGATATTTTTAATTATTCTCTTTAGATATTTGATTTGTGCCAGGTGGAAGCACTGTGGAGTAATGGATAGCGGCTCGAAATGAGAGAGCCTTAAACAAGTTAGCCATTAAACGCAATCAGTCAGGCGTAGCGCGCTTAACGGTAGTTCTGTCTGGCCTGAGGGACGCAAGTTCAATTCCTGTCGAAGAGCGTAAATTTTTCTTTAATAAGATTTCTCGGACCTTCAGGCCGATAGACGAAAATAAATAAATATACTGTTCAATAAATAAACACTAAAAATAACGTTTAGCTGTCGGATTAATAAAAAATCCATTCTAATACACACACACACACACATATATATATATATATATATATATATATATATATATATATATATATATATATATATATATATATATATATATATATATATATATATATAACCTTAAGATGCGTTCAAACATGAAACACTGCCGCCCCTCAATTTCCACGTATATATATATATAGAAGAGAGAGACTGCTGCAAGGTGGCTGCCATAGGTCTATAGTGAGCCATGTAATATTCTAATGTTAATGAGTTCAACCCTCATTGAGTAACTTCCAGGTGGTTTGTTTCAGAGTAATCTTAGTATCGGAAATAACTACTAGTAACCTTCAAAGACATAGTCATCTGCATTTATTTTTATAACTGTTTCACAACAACAACTACAACAATATCAATAATGACAAAAGATGTGCGCCTGCGGTGTGAACTTGCCCTTCCGCAGAACACATCTGTCAACCCCAGTAATAATATTAGGTTGGTGCAAAAATAATTTCGTTTTCTAACATATGTTACTATGTGAAAAAACGTAATTATTTTTGCACCAACCTAATAATTATAATAATGGCATTTTGTGCTTACTGTTAAGTAGTCACAAATGTTTCAAATTACCTCTCCTCTCCCTCGTCAATATTAGCAAGTGTGTCGGGGGGTGGAGTGTGTCGTTTTACCGAGAGTGGGTGGTGTAAAAGGTGATGAAGAGAAAACACATTCACTGAATGATCTATAAGTCACTGGATAGCTTTAAACGGTGACAAACATGCACACAACTAAAAAAAAATATATTAAATTAACATAAAAAGAAACTAAAGTCCTGGGAAATAATAAATACTCTAAATTAAGCACAATTTATGAAAGTATTGCTTCTCTAACAATGTATATCTTCTTCTTTTTTTTAAATGAGTCCGTAGTTCATTCTCATTTCGTTCTTTAAAATATCGAAATCGTCGGTGTGATGATAAAAGAGCGTGTAATAACTTACGCATGTTTTTCCATTTTTTAAAAAAAAACTGTTCTCTAAATTCATGGGTAATTAACAGCCTTGGGTGGCAACCGGTTCGAAAGAAGGTAACTGTAAATTCTAAACCGGTCTGGAGCGGTTTCGGCTTCGTCAGTGTATCTTGCCCCAGAAACGCCACTTCTACTGCGGTATATGTGGGTCCCCTACGACCCTGATGGATTCGCGCGCGCTCTCTATAAGAACGACAGAGACAATATTTTAATGCAAAGTCATTTTGTGAAGTTAGACCTAAATTTTTCTTTCTTTCTTTTTTTTACAGTATTGTTCACCTGTACAAGGCCCAAGAGCCACTTAAGATTGAACGTTACCGAGTTAATGGTATAGCTTATGAGGATATATGAAAAAGATAAGGGTTAACCTCAGACTTAAATAGGTCAAAATTCATCCTCTTGGGAGTCGGTTCCATAAATAATGATGTATGAAGGATAAATATTACATTAAGCTCTTTCCAAATGTCGGTTATGTTTTCACCAAAATACGCTGATGTTATTTTGGTGCCACATCGACTGGTAGTAGGTAAGCATTTTTATCACATACGTAAATAAAAGATAAAAATGTTTATCTTTATTATATATGTATGTATATGTGTAAGTCTGAATATTAATCGTTGTACAAAAGCTTGTTTTCTAATTAGAAAAAAAAATGATTCATTGTAATCGCTTTCATGCATAATCTTATAATTGTCTATGTGAAAATATGTGTGTATATGTACGTACCAAAGAATTTGTACGTTTGTACATTGCTAGAATACACAATGTATATGCCCGCTAGTAGGAAACCCACTCATCATGCTGCCATCTCTATCGCCATCATTTTAAAACCCTCCCCACTCACCGAACGAATCTTGTATTAGCATAACACGTGTTGCCACAAGCTAACGTTATCAAAGACGCAGTTACTTCGTTTGCTGCCCAATCAACAATCAAGGTAGATACATTCAAATTTAAAGCAACTTAACAACCAATAGGTTCACGTTTTCTAAAACTACGTCGGCATTCTATCATTCCAGCCTTCATCTTTTAATCGACCAATCATATTGCCCGTCTTATAATAGGTTTTATATCCTCTTATTTTTTTTCTCAATGCGACGTTGTCCGATCGATAATTTTCGTAGCAACTTCCTTATAAATGGTAAAGGCTGAGCTGGAGATGGGATGGAGTCCGACAGTTTGCACCAGTGTTGGTCGCAACGAAATTATTATACTGATAAAAATGTGTAAGTGCAGCTGTCTCAGCGTATGCAGGTGAAAATGTGTCTGAGAAATAGATACTATATGAGTGGCTTTGTGTATGTGTTTATGAGAGTTTTAAAATGTAAAATAATTGTATTTCGGTCAGATCACTTTGAAACACCGGTTCACGTCCAGCTATCGAAGTTAAGCAACGTTGAGCCAGTTTAATACCTAGCTAGTGACCGTTTGGGAATACCAGATACTGTAAACTTGAATGTGCGGGCGGTATGATGGATAACGGCTAGGAATAAAAAATCGGCGATACGAATTTGAATTCCAGTAGAGTTCGTTATAGAGAGGACTCAAAGGGAAACCATTTTCCAATGATTCTGAGCTAATAGCAAAGCTGTATTTCAGTGACCAAACATTAGGATTTTGCGGGGAAGAACGTTGAGGAGAAATGTGTCAAGTGTGTTGAACTTTGATGTGAATACTTTGCGTGCATTTCATGATTCTGGGTCATTCTATTTTTTGCCAGGACAATGATTTTTCTGCGACCTCTCGTATGTACTTATTCACGTTCATGAAAAATGTTATTCTTTTTTTCCCCTCAATAGTACATATTCAACATAAGTTAGCAAGAACTAACTTGTTTCTTAAATTGAAGTCAGCTTTCCTAAGTCCGCTGTCCTATCCCTTTTCATATAGTAACAATCAAATAGTGAGATTTATTCTTTCATATAGTAACAATCAAATAGTGAGATTTATTCTTTCATATAGTAACAATCAAATAGTGAGATTTATTCTTTCATATAGTAACAATCAAATAGTGAGATTTATTCTTTCATATAGTAACAATCAAATAGTGAGATTTATTCTTTCATATAGTAACAATCAAATAGTGAGATTTATTCGAGATGATCAATGATGAAACCTGGCACCGGCAAATATCAGATTATATCCTCTTCTGTAGTTCCAGTCTAAGTACTCGGGTGAACCGTTTGATCCTTCTAACTATCGGCTTGTTAGCCTTCTACCTCTTTTGGCGAAGTACTAGCGCCTCTAATCAAGGTCGTTTTCAGATAAGCAATTTCGCTTCTTTAGGTCAACTTCTGATGTATAAACAGAGAGTCTATCAAAATTTAGATAAGAATAAAGAAAGCATTTGACTGCGTTTGGTATCCTAGTCTCCTTCACAAGATAAAAGATAATTGTATTTCTGGACAAAGTTTTGAACTGATTCAGTCATTCTTATCAAATGGTAAAAAGAAAGTTGTCTTGAATGGCCAATCTACTAGATCTTGTTTACATTAATGCAGGTGTTCCTCCAGTGCTATATCCTTGGAGTTATGTTGTTTCTGTTTTTCATCAATGACCTTCCTGATATCATAATTACACAACTTGGTATATATGCCAATGACATAACTATTTACTACTATAGTAAGTCTGATCGGTTCGATTAGGTAAAATTGACAGCCGATCAAAAAAATAAATAAATTATAATCTGTTGTCAACTGGGGCAAAAATGTCTTGTTAATTTTAACGCCTCCAAAACAAAATTTCATTTTTTTGACAGTCTAAGAGAACCATTTTTGCCTTGCGTCAGCATGGCTGATGCTAACCTCCAGAAGAGTGATTTATTGCGCCTTCTGGGATTAAAGTTTCCGTTGAGATGAAGTGTAAAGATTATATTGAATCAATTTTTAGGTCTGCTGCTAGGACAGTTGGTTCACTACGTTTAGGGAATAGAAAATGCAAGTTATGACAGAGGGAAAAGTTGAAATGAAACATTCCGATCAGCATATTCACCATGTCGTTTCTCTTCAGAATGGGCGAATGATATACTATGCTATATATATATATATATATATATATATATATATATATATATATATATATATTATTTGCTCTGTTCTTTGCCATAGAGCTCTCACTGAATTTATATCCTCTTTGAAATTATCCATACGGATTACCAAATATGATATATATATATATATATATATATATATATATATATATATATATATATATATGTGTGTGTGTGTGTGTGTGTGTGTGTGTGTAAGATAGATCGTACATATTTATAAGTATACCATTCGTCTATCCTTTGAATATTGCTGCCACATCTGGTCTGGTATTTCTGCTATAGATTTAGAGATTCTTGATAAAATTCAAACAAGAATCTGCAATGTTATTGCATCTCAGCTTCAGCTTGTTATCTGGCATCTCAGTTTCCGCCTCCTTCATACCGTAGTAACGTATTTTTCCTGTACCGTTTCTATTAATATTTTCACGGTAATAGTTGAATTTCCTTGTATGGTACCGAGACCTATGAACTCAAACGCAGTACTAGATTAGTAACAATCTCTCATCATTTTATAGTTGAAATGGCTAGATGTAACCTTAAGTTTTAAGCAAACAATTTCTTCCTCTGGCACTTCTCGCTCGTGCAACTCTCTTCTCCGGCTTCATGCTTTTAAATACAATGTTAATCGCTATCTACTATCACTTTGATTACTCTTCTATTGTTCTCGCTCTTTAATAATGTTTCTCTTTTTCCTTATTCTTTCATACTAAGTAACACTTTGTGTTTTCGTGACTTTACTGCCTTTCATAGGTTGGAATCATTTAAAAAATCCTAAGATTTATGCATTTGAAAAATCTATTTTCTTTTGCTAAATCATTTTATAGAACTATCCATACGATAACTCGCTCAATCAAAGTTCGGCTGATCTATTGTCAAATTGAATCAAACAGATTTTAACATTTTCAGATGTGTCATTATTTTCCGCAGCGTAATATTAATGATGCTATTGCTGCACTCGTTGGAAACCATAATAAGTGCTAAACTGCTGTGTAATATTGATCCTACTATATGACAGTGAATACTGGGAAAATTTCTCATCGATAGAGAGGAAACTTGAGGCAACAGGTGTGGTCCCGCAGAAAAATATTGCAAATACCATGGATGGAACATGTGAGCAATGCGGAAGTTTTAAGGAAAATGATGTCTAAAAGCATACTTATGATTAGGATAAAAAAAGAAACGTTTAAAATGTATGAAAATTCTAACCCACATAGATCATATTGAAAGCAAAAGAGGGAGAAGGAAATAGTGAGTAATTAATCTAATGAATAGATATGGTGACAGAACATGAACAAGTAGAGATAGTAAGGAATTAAACAAATGATAGGAAATTGTGGAGAGCCACCATCGCTTACATCCTGACGGGGTATAGCACATAAAAGGAGATACTACACTTTCGTAATCTACAAAGTCTTAAAAGGATTAAACCAACATTAATCAAACATTTTTTTTTTTTTTACTAAATTTGTAACATCCAGTGTTTGAGAAGACATTCCGCATCATTTGAGCTTTTAATCCATTAAATTTCATTGTAAAATACTTTATTAATTCCAAAAGTTAAAAATTCAATATTAGTTAATCCCTTCTTCCATGTTTAGAATTAGGTTCTCGGTTCTTTTTAAATTCTTTTCATTCTGTTTCATTTCCAGTAACCCCTTGCGTCTTGTGGCATTATCGCCTTGCTTGGGGTGAATTGATTAAAAAAATCCAATAATAATTATAACTTTATAAACATTCTAGTATTATTTATAGGTATAACTCATTAATATCCACCGCTACAAAAATTGTACAGTGGGCATTGATTAAATAACTATTACTTTTTTGATTGTTAATTTATTCAGTGACTTTTCAAAAGTTCTAAAATTTTATATCACGTATATTTTTGTGAGGCTTATTAACCCCCCTTTTCCTTATGTGTACCAGAAATGTCGTTTCTTTTATTGTAAATATTAGTTACACTTACTTTCTGTCTTCCTTTAGACTGTTTATTCATATGTTCTGTCTATTGTTTTTTCATCAAACTTCGGTAGAACTACATCACTGTCACTTCAAGTCTCTTCTTCATCTGTGCTCAGGTTATCTAGCAGCCACTGAGATATAATATTAGATATTACACAGCAATGCAATAGTCTTTTCTTTGTTTCTAATGAATCTTTCCTATTTCTTTGTTCCTGGAAAACGTCTTTCGCTATTTCTGATCGCCTTCAAAGTTCTGTCACACTTCCATTTGTATCTGTCTATATTTCTGAGATGAGGTATTATGTACACTATTTACATTATTCGGACTATTGTCCTCGTCTTTGTTTCCATATTTATCACAACGTTTCGGCCGTTGTACGCTCCGGCCTTCTTCAGGTGGTTGGAATGTCGAACTGAACCCTTTATTTCGATCGCTGGGGTAGACTGTTCTAGTTCCACGTGCCATGTCTAATGGATGTCAGTTACCAGTTATCTCCTGTTAATTCACCTCTCCAAGTTCTCCACTGCCTTAACCAGGTATTGAACTCACAACTCTTTGGGTCCTGTCACTGGATCTAAACAACGCCTGTAACTATCCTGGTCTATTCAATCACTAACCTAGTGGTTCCATTGGTTTGCATATTGAAAAGGAACACTTTACTTTCAAGTATGATTCTTTTACTGAAAAACTCAAGTGTAAAGATTCATAAATAACGAATAACCTCGAGCTTTTTGAATTGAAATATAGTATCTTTTCTATTAGTCCGCCCCAACTAATGCAAATTTATCGCAAATATTAATTAACACAATGAAATTATAAATCTTAAGTCAAAGTTTGATTTTTATTAAGTTTTGAAATTAGGGTTAATTTTTATTTAAAATTTAATCAAAATTTGTTTAGCTTGCTTAGCAACAACTCCAAAAGTCAGAACGAAAAATTACCAAAAATCACATTTCGCAAGTGCAGATGATATTCGAGGTACTTACAATTATTTTTTACAATTTAAAAAAATATATAAAAATCTAGTTTTGGCTTGTTTATCGGGATGAGCGCGAATGTACACCCCACACTTAGAAATACCACACCAGAATCGCCCACATCTGGGGCGATCGCAAAGATCAACCCAACCGGTGTGCAATGGAAAGACCTCGCTCTGGGAGAATTTACTGTGAATTTTAGTAAATATAAATTCTTTTTATGTTGGAATGAATTAATATCTGGGGGTGGGGATTAACAGAAAAGATCCAAAATATATGATTAAATTTTGTCTTTAGTGCTATCTCCTTAATTATTTCATTAATGCTTTTACACCACTGATAAATATTTTTCATTATTAACAAATTTATACGAGACACAAGTTGAATTTTTGTGTCGTAATTGGTCTGTTTAGATGCGTGGTGAGTTAAATTATCGGTTTTATAATTCTAACGAACGCCTCCAGGTTTTCTCGTATGTGTCAGAATGTTTTTTATCTGGTTCATTTCAAAGAATACTTTCATGTTAATAAATATTCGGACAAAAATGTACTGCACACATATCTTTAAGGGTAAAAAATGATCAATAATGCCGGGTGGAGACGGTTGTATCAATGCATCATTTGTCTTAGGGTGTACATAAAACAGGGAAATATCAATCCTCTTTTATGGCAGTGAATGCTGAACAATTTCATCACAGCATAAAAGAAGACATGAGACAACAGACCTGTACTTCTAGAGAAAGATACTGAGAATACAATGGGTAGAACATATGAGCAACGACGAAATTTTGAGGAAAAGGTAAACAAAAAGACACCTGAGAATGAAGAAGAAAGGCTTGAGTAATTTGGTACTTTAAAACACACTGAATGCAAGAAAGGCAGAGCGAAACACCTAATGAATTTTCTAAATTAATGGCCGAACATGGACTGAAAATGAAAGTAAGACGACGAATATTCCTTCAAGCTATGTAACGTTGTAGAGATTCATGATCGCCTACATCCCGTTGGGACATTGAAGATAAAGAAAAAAAAACATGGTAGGAATATGAGACAAAAAAGAGCTACAAAGAATCTTCTTTTGCTTGTATGTCCCGTGTCCCTTGGGGTGTAAGTGATTATGACTGTCCACAACATCCCTTCACTTTTGTAGCGCTAAGTAATGTTTGTCTCCTCACTATCAGAGGCAGGTGGAGTAATGGATAGCGGCTCGGGTTGAGGAATCGGAGAGCCGAGTTCGAATCCTACTTCGTGCTAATAACCTTGGAAAAGGTATGAATCCAATACAGCTAGCAGGACAAACCGGGTTCTATAGCCTTGCATGGCAACTGGTCTGCCGCAGAAAAAATGGCAACCTCCTGCGGGAAAAAATCTAATGATCGCCTAATCGCAAATCGAGTTTTTCTTCTCTAATATTGTCGACATTTGTCTTAATCTAAGGGCTTTCATTAAATTCGACTAGGATAAATATTTATGGCTGTTACAAGAAAAGTCGGGGTTTGATAATAAGGAAAATAAAAGGAACAAATTTAGTCAAGTAGAATAACTAATAAATAAACAAAAACATGGTAAGAGCAGCGAAAAGATTAATTTCAATTTTGTTATAGGACTCTAGTAAAAATCATGAGAATAGCCGTAAACGAGCATCGCCGTTGATTCAACGCCATGATCCGCTGGCGTCGAGCGATCGGCGATATCGTCTTTCGAAGCATTAATTTCTTCTTCATTTGCTTCGAGGAAACGGCTAGCGAACTGTTAGGACAGCCGAGTGAAATCTTTGTTCAAGTTAATGACTTGTGTAGAAAAAAAAAGCAAAAGAATTCTAGCCTCGTTGACGCAAAGAGCCTCTAATTTTAGATTTTTCACAATCAAACCACATCAAGGAATATAAACATGTTCAGAAAAGGGGAAAAAATAAGCAGGAAATAATCCATTTCGAGAGACGCACTGGTAATGTCTAAATATGTTTCCTTGTGCACTTCAGCGTAAATAAACACAATATATCTGTACACTTATATACAACTAATATGAGTAATTTCAAGCACACACACACACATATATGTAT
The DNA here is from genome assembly GCA_963932145.1 of Acanthosepion lycidas. Lineage (NCBI taxonomy): Eukaryota > Metazoa > Mollusca > Cephalopoda > Sepiida > Sepiidae > Acanthosepion > Acanthosepion lycidas. The sequence continues at coordinate 65,513,232 of OZ010586.1, forward strand.
ATATATGTATATATATATATATATATATATAGATATAGATATAGATATATATATATAATGTTAGGTGGACTCTCTCATCGATTTCGACTTCTTAGAACTAAAGCGGCAGACTACCTAAACATGTAATTTGATCATATTGGTAGTAACTTGAAGCAGCCACACTTTTCAGTATAACAGTGAAGTGGTGCGCAGTGTGTCAGAAGGTCTTCAAAAAGCACTCAAATTTAAATTGCCCTTTTTCTTTTCCTACACCGCTTGCCTTCTCGTACGATCACTGAAGTTAAGCAACGTCGAGTCTAGTCAGTATCTAAATAGTCGACCGCCAGGTGCCGTAAGCTTGGATGTGCGGGAGGTGTTATGGATAATGGCTCAGAATTATATATATAATCTATATATATTCAGAAATAAGTCATTCCCAAAAAATTTCGCTTGAAGATGGAACAGAGCCTACTTTAACTCAAGTTAATTCAAATATTATTTTGAAGTTTTCGGCTCTTGTTTTGAAACATGAGACCTCTTATGTAGCGTGTTGGAATCATATTTTTAAATAAATAATTATATAATCTATATATATATATCGGATGTGTTAACGTAATCAGAACAATCAAAAAAAGGAATCGGATAACTGATTCGGAATTCTTATTAACTAATATTTGATTTGCACGGTCATAATTTTGGAAAGCTCCTCTTCCATAACGACACCCCGTGCCCAAGCATTCGTAATTTGTTGATAGTGGAAAGAACCGGACATTTAAAATAATTAATGTCACTCCATATCTAAAATATGCTTATGAATAGAAAGGCATCTATAAAGAAAGTTTCTTTTTTGTAATAATTTCGCCCCAAAGGAAGGTGATAATGCCACTCGGATGCAGGGGGAGAGGGGTTACAGGGAGTGAGAAGTCAGTAAAATCACGATAAAAGAACATCATTCAGGAAGACAGGTGGTGATTGACATTGAATTTAATTTTTTGAAGATTATACGTTGCGAGGTAGCAAGAAATCGTAATGGAGTTCTACAGGCGAGAAGTGTGAGAAAAGAAACTATGAGAATAACACTGGCTTTTCCATCTAGTTAGTTCAATAGTAAAAACAGTGAAATCTATTTGCCAATCCAGTAGCACACTATGCCGTCGAGGTACTAAACAGAACAGCTCATCAGAAGAATTGCTATCAAATTATTTGTAGAAGTCACATCACAATGGTGGAAAAGTGACTGAATTCAGGATCGATTATATTACAGACACGTCTTTGAGTTTTGTCAAGAAACTTGAGATATATACTATAAACATATTATGTATAAACATATTATGTATAAACATATTACGTATATGTATTTATTAATATTAAAAAAAAACCCGCAATAATTGCATGATCCCGTATATGTATCCTTACATAACTGTTGTTCAATGTGCTGTCTTTGATGAAACACTTTGGCTGAAACTTAATACATTGTTTAAGGTATCGCTGTCAAAACTGAAGCGTGAGGGCTACGTGTGGTTTTGAATTCAGAGTTGCCCTTCTCCTTGACTGATTAATAACCATGGCTAAGAAAGCCGACTCTATTCTGCTATTTAACCCATAGCTGGGAGGAAAAGATATGGGTTTATTCCTTTCTCAAGTGTATTTGCGCGTCATTGAATGTAACAAACTCAAGTTGAATTCGAACTTGGCACTTCTGATTTCCCATTCTCATCCACTATCCATTACATCGCTTGCACATACCGAACTCATGCTTAAGCCAGAATATATAGTTCCCTCTCTTTCTATATATACTGGGTGCAGCAGAAATAACCCCCCTCACAGAATGAAACCCCATTGCCATTAATGTGTTATGTGTTATGTGTGCAGCATTGCTGTCGCACCCCATATAAAAAGTGCGATGAGTAAATTGTCACCATTTTATATTTTTAATTTCGCACCTAACTCCACAGACTGCAACCCTCTTGATTATTGTGTGTATGGAGCATTTGGACGAGAGACCCACAAAACACCTTCCTTATAACACCAAAGATGAAGTGAATGCAACTTAAACAAAGAGAGCGTCCAGAATTGCAGGAAATTCCGAAGTCGTCTGGAGGCCGTGTTTGACGTCAATAAAGATTGAATAAAATTACTCTTTACTATTTCGAAATATTTTAGCGTAATTTTGGTAAATATATCTTTTAAAATGGGATGTCAATGTTATTTTAATTTTTGCGTAATTTAAACGACAATTTCTCCTTCGTTCGCACCCTGTATATATATATATATATATATATATATATATATATATATATATATATATATTGTTGTGTCGGAAACCTACCCCCCCTCTTGAAGATGAACTTATCTGCGTCTGTAAACAAAGACCTTAAATAGTGGCATGTCAGTTGACATGAGGGAGACAGAAAGACAGAGAAGTTCTTAGCTGAACTAGTTATTGACTACTCTGGCAATTTCTGTACCTTTTTACCAGCCTATTAAAACCCTTTTTATTGTTACGTGTTATTTGGCGTTTGTCTCTACTAACCCCAAATCAACATCATAACATATATATATATATATATGTGTGTGTGTGTGTGTGTGTTTGTGCTTGTTTGATATCTAAATATTAGAATACTTACAGAATTAAAAAGTATATCTGAATGAAAGGAATATTGAAAATGAAATCAGCTGATATAGTTTTGAGTTTGCATGAACGGTTACATTTTAGGAACCCATAAAACCCAAATACAGATGCTCGTTAACCGTACGTCTGAGACGAATGAAACAAAAAAAAAGAAAAGAATAAGGGAAATTCTATTGCCTTTTATTAACACAAATAGACTTGAATTGTTTTCTCACAAATAAATTAGTTATTGTCCATCGATAAATGTTCTGATATAGATAGATTGAACATATAAATGAATAAAACCAGTAAAATTAATGTCTTATTGACTTTATTCAAGAAAATAAGGTAGGAAATCTGCCAATACAAAATGGAATTATATAGTTATACATAAATGTTGCTCTCAGTAAGAATTGCAAATTTGGCTTTGATGTTTCATAAACCCAAATGATTCTACGAAATAATTCGTTATCAACATGGTTAATGCTAACCTCAAGTAGAGTGACTTATTACCCCTTCTCGGGTTAACGTTTTCGCTTACATGAAGTGAAAAGATTATATTGAATCAATTGCCAGTTTTGCAGATAGGAAAGTTCACTGCGATGTGCTAGACAATTTTTGCCAGAATATATCTTACACATATATTAGTCTACTATTCGTCTATGCTTTGAATTTTGCTGTCACATCTGGTCTAGTGTTTCTACTAAGTATTTAGTGATTAATAAAACCCAAAGAAGAATCTGCAATGTTATCAGTCCTGACCGTGGTAATGTAACTTGCCTGAGGCTTTTCTATGCATATTTTCAGGGTAAATGAACTTACCCGTTTGGTACCTCGGCTTTACAAATTTACAGGCGGTACTAGATTGGCAGTTAGATCTTATCATTTTACAGTAGAAATGGCTCGATATAACCGTAAGTTCTATGCAAACAGTTTATTTTATAGCACTTTTCGCTTGTGGATGTCTCTTCCTGCTTCTTGCTTTCCAGTCAACTTTGATCTTCAAAAAGTTAAATGCAATGTTAATCGTTATCGCCTGTCTTCTGAATTCCTGTTCTTTTAATGCTCTCTCCCCTTAAATAATGTTTTTCTTTTTAATATTTCTCATACTCGTGTTGGTGTCTTTATTGCCTTGCTTGGGTTTAAATGATTAAGCAATCCCTAAAATTAAACCTGGCAATTCTAATCATTTTCGGGAATATCTGACTATTTCATAAGTATAAGATTGATTTTTATTTTATGCATTGAATCAAATACAAATTCTAAAATGAAACAGTGAGATTGAAGTCACAACAAAATCAGATCCTCACAGATCAGTGCTTAAAAAAAAAACAAATAAATAAAAACAAGTCATATATTTCTTCATCAATTTAAGATTGCCGTCCAATAACTCATGTATGTACCAGCAGTACGAAGTATATGAAATTCAAAAGAGATTAAAAACAATGGCAACGTACTTGCAGGTGTGCCTCAAGTTATAGAGGAATAAATCAGATAAGTTTAAGGTTCCATTTTAATTGTAGAATTTGATACAATGTAAATGAAGTTCAATATCAGATACGAGCGAAAGTATTTCTTGTATCTATTGCCATTTCACTCTTTTTTAAGGTAGAATCTTCAAAGATTTTACAATATAGAAGAATATACAATTAAGAAGAATAAAAATAACTTCCGGGTATGGCAAAATGATTGGATATAGAATTGCAGGCGACTGTTTACCCAAATACATCAATAAGTCTGTAGCATAATGGAGAAAAAAAACTGACTTCCGAAAAAAATATTTATTTTTCAATATTATATTCTTTCTGTCTAAATTTCTGGAATGAGGAATTATTATTATTATTTACATTCGGACTAATATCTTCATCTTTTTTGTTATTATAAGACGAGGGGAGCATTAACCTGAATGTAAATAATATTTTTTGTTAATGTACTCGAATAATTGATCACATATCTATAACATTATACAGTGAAAATATTTACATAAAATATTCAGTCAATAACCACGTGTCAGGGTACGTATTTATTGATCCACTTTCGTAGATTTTAAGGTCAGTGTCTTTTCATATATCTTAAAGTTTATTTGTTAGAAAAAAGATTATGATTTTAAACCGAAACAAAAACCCGTTATTTGTTTATATAAAAAATACTACCAGATGAAGGAAGAAGTTATATCACCAATTTCTGAGGTAAAAGTTGACGGCGGTTGAAGTTCCCCGTTTCCGAAGCTAACGTTGCTTCCTCTCGAGTGTCGACGTTGCAAAGGACTGACAAAAATGACTTGAAAGAAATAAAGATCGTTAAAAATAGAAGGAAACAAGATTTATTAAAAAGCAATGTTGTAGTCTAACATCATGTTGTATTGAGCCAAGTAAAGACTTGAATATCCTTACTTCGCTCAGAGACCCTCCAGTTGAATACGCTAATAAATGTGAGTATGATCTTGAACAGGGACGACTCCTTTATAAAATGCTGCCATAGCAACGGTGAATTGATAATATCCATGAGGCGGTCGCCGTCATGAATTTGGAAAGAACTGCAGTAGCAGGAGTTGTAATAGCAGCAGCTCGTAGCTCTTCAGAAGATAGACGCTTTTCATTGTCTTTCTCTCTCTTTTTCTCTTTATTGCGCTATTTCTCTCTCTTTTTCTCTTTATTGCACTATTTCTCTCTCTTTTTCTCTTTATCGCACACTTTCTCTATGTTTCTCTCGTTATCGCACTCTTTTCTCTCTATATCACACTATTTCTCTCCGTTTTTCTCTCTACTGCACTCTTTCTCTTCGTTTTTCTTTTTATTGCACTTTTTCTCTCTTATATATTGGTTCCTCTTTCTCTTGTTCATCTCATTTCTACTTTCTTGTGTTTGCTTCTTTCTCTTTATTACACTTGTCTGAGAGGAAAGTAATTGTAGCATTTGCTGTAGTCTAAATCATGACGATGATGATTACAAAAATGGCTGCAATTTTCTAATCTGTAATTTAACCACGTTTATTGTGTTCGTTTTCAGTCTTCTTTTCTCACTTTGCTTGTTTAACTGAGATAATTATTAGATAGCGTTTATTCGCACATTACCTTCGTCATGTCTGCGGCACTCTGTGTATGTGTATCATATTGCTTTTATATCGTTGGTACTTTTGTGAAGTAACAGGTGTATTTGCTTTCGTAGCAATCTACATAGCACACTAAAAATATTGGAAGCTCAAACAGTATTAGTTTCGCTCAGATTATAAGCGCATCACTAAAGTAGTACAATGACTGTCATTCATGAAGTTGCGGTCGGGGAAAAATAGGAAGCGTGTCCGTGTTCTAATTGTTCTTGATAAACTCCGAAATCTTTTAATGTCTCTTCTTTCCGATTGTATCTTCCAGTATTTTTTATTACAGAGTCTGACTGGGAATGAAAATACAAAGAGCTTGGAGCTATATACCTGCTCCCAGCCATATATTTATATTTTTTATAAACAACAAAACTGTTTACTAGAGAAAACCACGAAAACTGTCCCATCTAAGAGAAAATTATATTTTATTCTTTATATATATATATATATGTGTGTGTGTATTAGTATTATAATTATTATTATTAATAATAACAGTACTAGTAGTAGTACCTGTAGTAGTATAGAAATTACTGTATAAACACAAAAATGTTATATATTTTATTTCTCAGTGTATGTATAAAACCATTCATGAACAATCAACGATCTCAATAGTAATTTAAATGTATATATATATATATATATATATATATATATATATATATATATATATATATATATATATATATATATATATTAAAATATAATAAAAAGGCTTAAACACTAATATTCCATGGTTTAGTATTTAAGCCTTTTTTTTATGATACCCTTACTCTGTCCTGGACGTTGAGTTCTACCTGGATTCTATTCTCTTGGAATTATTTTTTATATAAATATATATGTATGTGTATGTATGTATGTATATATATTTATACATTTTAGATATATGATTGCATATGTCTGTGTATATTTACCACTAATATTATCTATCTATCTATCTATCTATCTATCTATCTATATATATATATATATATATATATATATATATATATATATATATATATACACACAAATTCTATAATTTTAAGATGCTATTGAAATCGTTGAGTGTCCATGGATTGTTTTATACATACGTTAAGAAATAAATAACACTTATGTGTTTATACGATGAAGCCTATAATAATGATGGTGATGGTACGTCTATTTACTAACGATTGAGATGAAGAGAATAGTGTTGTTTATGCTAATGATATTATTAGGGTGGTGCAAAAATAATATCGTTTTTTGACGTTAAAAAACATTTTTGCACCAACCTAATAATACGATGGTGATGATACTCATGTGAGTGACGATATTTGTTCTCACAATAAACGTCATTCAAAAATAGAATTTTATATAATTATGAACGGATAACCCTAATCCGCTGTGGACATTGTTTTGTAAGTAACTATTATACATTCAATTATCAATATAATCATTAATAAACTTTTTAAAATTTTCATATATTAATAGACGGAAAAGCTGATATTATTTTTATATCAGTTCGTTTAGGAAAGGAATATATTGAAGTACAAATAAAAATTATATTTAAAAACTACAGAAAGATTACACTGTTTCGTGTCACGTGTTTTTTTTCACGTCACGTGTTTCACACGATACAGTATCTTTTTCATTTCTCTTTCACTCTCACTTACAGAGGCACACATATATGTATATCTATTAAATATGGTTACATTTAAAAAAAAAAATTCTTTAAGCTACATTGGCTTCTGCATGTATAGATGTTTACGAAATTTAGTTTAATCAAACACAAAGAGTAACGAATAGAAAATGTTGCGCCTGTCTTCAGTGAGGAGTATTTAGTATTTGAAGACGTGGATCGAAGCCTGACAACTGTAGCAAGATACTCACTAAGCAGTGCACCGATAAGAAAGTATGAAAAATTAATCCATGCCGTAGCAACAAAGTGAAACCTTATCAACAAACGTAAAACACTATTTGGTCGGATCTTGTTAAAATATGAGATCTATTTACGCAAGTACAGGACAACAATTAGTGTTAAAAACCAGATTGCATTCTTCAACATTGAGCAAACTCATTGAGGAATATCTAAACTCAGCTGCATTGCAACACTTTTTCAGAGCAACGATTAAAAACGGCTTCATGCGAATGGAGTTTGTATGTCTTAGCAAGGATAATTCTTCTTCAAACTTTGTGGACTAGCGCCACAGAGCTGTGCCTTAATAACACAACATCTGTTGACTTTCAACAACAGCAACAAATAAAATGGATAGCGCATCAGATTCGAAGAGAAACTGATACAATCAATATTTTGACATTCCATAATACTTTCAATATAAAAAGGTAAGGAAAGAAAAAAGTAATAAAAATTACTGGAATTAAGAACCTTATTTTAATGAAAAAATGATTTAACATAAAAATTTAGTAAATTGAAATCCAAAGTAGCGCCGGCGAACCTGTCAAGAAATGCCAAATGTTTCCATATACAAAAACGGTTCTTAATAACTTTACCATTTCCATCATAGATGGCAGATTGATATTATTTGGGTTGTAAGGTATTTGATGATTTTCAAACGAAATAATGTCAATTGTTTCGATAATTTACTGAAAACGAAACAAGAAATAGTATTAACACAATAAATATTATGGCTTAATTATTTATTCTTCATATTATACAATGCCATACCTTGCAGACAATTTTGGTAACCATCAGCACAATCCTCACACATCAGCAAGGTCCTAATGGTAATCATTTAAACAAATGCACAAAATTCCGATGAAATATAAAGCAATATTCCATAATAAAAAAATGTTTGTTAGATAAATTACAATTCCCAAATATTTTTATTCATATAAAGCCGAATATATCAAACAGATTAATGTGCCCCTCCCCTATAATTTTGAGAAAAGTCGTTGCGAGTCCTCCAGTTAGTCAGACTATTGAACTCATTTTTTACTGGGCAGAATAAAGTAATATCAATCCCCTTATATGGCAGTGAATACTGGATAATTTCCTCACGAATAAAAGTACACACAAAGCAAAAGAAATTTAGTTCTACAGAAGGATGGTGAGAATAATAGGAACGAAGCATGTCACTTACGAGGAAGTTCTACAAAAATTTAAACCAATGTCAATCTCTATCTACTGTCGTCTTGATTCTTCTTCTTTTGTTCTTGCTCCTTAGAAATGTTGCTGTTTCTAATATTCCACACCTTTGTGTCTCGGTGGGTTTACTGCCTCGCTTGAGATTAAATCGATTTTTTAAAAAATGGAAACAAAAACAACACTAATACTTAGAGTCAGAGACAACTAAAATTTCTAGGTTACATGAGGACGAACTAAGACTTGGAGAATGTGACACTCACAGAACTCAAGAGAGGTAGCAGGTAATTGTGAGTAACCTATCTAACGATGGCATAACAAGCAAAGGAAGGGACAATAGAAACAAAAAAAAACATTGCTAAGAGCTACAAAGGATATTAATTTGTGAAGAGCTACGATCGCGCACGCCACAAAGAGACACGGCACATAAAAGAAGAAAATAATATCCAAGCTAAATCTACGATTGTGTCTGAATTTCTAAATGTTGTCCTCGTCTTTGTTAGTGGAAACAATAGTCCGCGTGTAAAACATCTAATTTATGACTACTAAGACTCTATCAGAAAAAAAAAGATCAGTTTAAGAAGTTCCCAATGCGCTAACTTTGAAATATCAGACATTAAATTAGGGTCCTCTGAGATGACAGATATATAATTTTCTCTTCTGACATCCTCATGAAAAAACGAAATATATCAACGCAAAATAAAATAATCGTGCATATTGCATAGTTATTCATTGAAAAAAATAGTTTCAATTTTTAGTGTTGACATTCTCTGAAGATGCACCAGATGATTGCTATCAGCCTTGATTAATGATTGCTGGTATTTACTTGATACACTTGATACAGATAACAATACCGAGATGAGTAACGCAAGAAATCTAGCTCAGTCATTCAGGAATGGTCAAAGGATCAACGTAAAGATCTGAAGAGGAAAGCACTCGTGGATTTCTTCTTTTTCTTTTTCTGGTAATATCTTCGAATTTTAAATTAAAATCAAGAAAATTCAGGTTATTAAAGAATATCTCTTAAGACCGAGAGATATAAGACTCTAAAGAATGAACTGTTACAGAACGAAAACCAATAATAAATGGCAGTAAGTTTCTTTTTATTTCAGCTTTCTTGCATCAGCAACTGAACAAGCCGTGTCGCCATCTTTGATCTAAAAAGATTTTAGTCTTTTATTGAAGGACATTAAAAATTGTCGACACTTGAAAATATGGAGAGCAGCTGTTGTATGATTGGAAAAGAAGTCATGGTAAAAAAATATCAAGAAAAAACTTTTTTTTTTGTGGTGAAGCGGTGGATAATATTTATTTTTTGTCGCTCAATCGTTCGTGTTTTTCCTTCTTTTCGTTTTTCGTTACCCCTGTTTCGTTTTTCTTTTCTTTTGATATGACAGAGGATTGTCGTCTTTATGTCTTTTCTATATGAACGAGAAGAAAATAGCAAGTAGAAAAAACAAAAAATACAACATGCAATTCAAATGATTGGTCTTATAAAATTTAACAAGAGTTAGAATGAAAGAGAGACGAAGAAACAGATAAAAAATTTTAAAAATTACCAACGAATTGTCCTGGAGCAAGATTAAGTTGAATCAAATGTAAAGTGTGCTCGGTACGAGAATTCAAAACGAAAACAAGTGTAAAAAGGAATAATAATAATAATAATAATAATAATAATAATAATAATAATAATAATAACAACTCTCGAATTACTAGCGAATAAATCCGTTTGTAATTTGTCGAATCATTGAACAGAAAAAATCAATTGGAAAATACTCAGACGAGACTTTTTTTTATCAAATGTACACAACGTTCTAGTTTATAATAACCTTGGTGAAGCATTTAACGGTATTACTGTGTTGCACCAATCAAATGAACAAATACCATGTGATTCTTCTGTGGAACTAAGCCCTAAAACCACGTAATCCAATCTCTCCGTGCTTATCCGATATCTGGACAACACCTTGGCTGTACGCGTCACATCACTACCATACAACTTGGACATCACATAGCGAGATCTTCTTGTTAGGCCTTTCGATCACGTTTTGAAACCTTGAGTTTTACTCTTGAGCTATTTTCGTAGTATGTGGAGCAAACATGCTTTCGTAATCTTAATACGACTAGATGTAGAAGAATTCGCTCGAAAATCGGGTCCTTATTCCATGACCTATTCTTAACAAACAGTTCTTATTTTGAACTTGGAGTCCTAAATCTTTAGTTTAGGTTCACTGGTTTCTAGTTCAGTTTTATCGTTCTCCATTCTAACCAATAAAATATATTATTCCGAGAAGGTAACATGGCAGATTCTCCAATACTAATAATGACATACTACTAGTACATTTTAATTAGAATTATATGATGGGTGAACTGATACAGGCTTTTTATTTATCTTTTCTAGAGTCTGATATATCGCAGCGTGAAACTGATACATTTTAAAACTTTTCAATGTAACTAGTTTTATTAATTGAAATGTCTAGTCTAAACGAATTTACTGAATGAAAAAGCATAATTTTACTTGTATGCGTTTTTATACTGTCGTTCACGCAATACACGGCCCAAGCGCCACTCAGGGCAGAGGTTACTGAATTAGGTTGTTTTAAACGCGTAAGTGGGTGTGCATAAGGATTTGTAGGATAGATAACGGTTGACTCAAAACTTGAAGAGGTTACGGTCGTAATGATCGAAAAGGCATCCTCTCTGGAGTCTGTTTCACAAACTAAGAGTTCTTGGGAAGAATCTATCTTAATGGAGCGTCGTTCTTAACAATGGGATACGATGAGAATGAAGATGAATCGACCCTGTTTACATGGCATAGAGAGTCCTAACTGGGAAGGTATGGAGAGGTGGAAGTTTCTTAATACTTGATATAAAGCAAAAATATCACAATGATAAAATCAGTCAATAATTCTTTCTAACTATTTATACTGGGACTCATGCATGCAATTACAAGCAATCCATAATAATATTTTAAATTTTTAAACAATATTTATTTTTGTCATATGAATTTTTTAAAACTGTTTATGAATCAGTATCTGTCTATATTTATGAGATGAAGTAATATGTACACTATTTACATTGCTCGGACTATCATCCTCATCTTTGTTGCCATATTTATCACAACGTTTCGGCCATTGTACGCTCCGGCCTTCTTCAGGTGGTTAGAATGTCGGACTGAACCCTTTATTTCGCACGGGGTAGACTTTTCTAGTTCCACGTGCCATGTCTAATGGATGTCGGTTATCAGTTATCTCCTCTTAATTCCTCTCTTCACGTTTTCCACCGCCTTAATCAGGTATTGAACTCACACTCTATGGGTTCTGTCACGTGATCTAACTAACGTCTTTATATTCTGTCCCATGTGTCCTTGAGGACATCTATGTATGAATTTCTGGGTATTATAAACCTTCAGCAACAATTTTTTACCGATGCTCATATTGCTTTTTTTTTTAGATAACAGCAAAAATTGCAATATTTTGTGATAAATATGGCAACAAAGATAAGGATGATAGTCCGAGCAATGTAAAAAGTGTTTCCATTTGGGAACCACTGAACTAAGTACTCTAACTCGTCTTCCTTTAAGAACATCGGCAATCATATCCCGCCACAATTTCCTGCTTTTTGTTGATTCAAGTATATTTTTGCCCTTTACCTTTTAAATAGGCTTCTTTTGCTTTCAATGACCTGTGTGTGATTCATTCCCCAAATCTCTTCCTCATATGTCCCAAAATTGTCTTCTACTTTTTCTCTGAATGGAAGTTTGTTTCCGTGCAGCTCTTGTTTCCCTTTTTAAAGTCATCGTTGTTTTCATCTTCTGTACAGATTATACTCAGCATTCGGTAGTCGAACTACATCCCTGTTGCTTAGTCTCTTCTTCATCTATGAAGAGATTGACCAACATTCGATACCATATTGGAGATTTGTCGTTACATAGCAGTTATTCAACCTTTTCTTTGTTTCTAATAGCATTTTCCTATTTCTTAAAACATTGATTAGTTTACAGATGGCATATTTCTCTATTTCTCGCCGCCTTTGGATTTCCGTCATCTATGACTACACTAACATAATTGTTAAATTTTTGTAACTGCTTGATTTTGATTTGCGTAAAACATTTCGCACATTGAAGTGTCTCTTTAGCTGACAACAATAACTTCTATCTTCTTACTTAGTCTGTTCTTCTTGATTTCTTTTACTAGATTGTTTTATTTTCAGTTTTCTTTCTGAGTCTGTCATCAGTATAGTGTCATCCTTGAATTTTATGTTGTTAAGATTACGTTCGTCAATAATAAATAGGTGTATATCTTTTAGGATCATTTCCATTCCATTCAGTAGAATACGCAATATTCTCTTACTTATTTTTTCTGTTTCTACATATCATTCTTTATTCGCATGCAGGCTGTTTGTTCCCGGTAAACGTTACGAATAACTTGAATCCATTAATTATTGATAAATGTCTAATGAAGTTTATATTCGCTGGCAGCTCTGAACTGAATTCTGTTCGGTGTATTGCTATTCATACAAAAGTGATTTAGATTCGTCTGTGTTACTTTGCTTTCTGTTCAAGATTAAGATGGAATCGCTTTCGTATCTAATCAAATCAAGTGTACTGAAAACACGCTGCCTTTCAATTTCCTCTTGACATCTACAAATTTCTATCGCAATAGATTAACAATGATGCGCCTCAATTTAGAAACAAAATCTCCAAAACCTTTTGCAATCATTTTTCAACCTGTAGCGGTTTGTTTAACATTGTCGGTTCACATGGTTTGAGATATGCAGATAACACAATGTTGACAGCAGAAACAGAAAGGAAATTGAAGGAACTCCTAAGAAAAAAGGAAAGCAAGATAAAAAATGTACGAAGCATCAATTGTTAGAAGACAAAATGTATGGTCCTCAGCCAGAGGAACAGCGCAAAGATGCGAATTACGGATTAGAGATGCCAAAATAAAGCAAGTACGAACATTTGAATATCTAGGAAGTAACATCAAAATCCAAAGTTGCATTAGAATAGTGAATGTACCTTCCAAATGGTAATGGCAATATTAAACGTTTCCTTACAAGGAAACATTTGACATTCATTGACCGACAAGCCAGTACTGCTGAAGTATATAAAATCTTTAAATTTTTTTGAGGAAAACAGGTTTCTCAAGGCCAGTAGATTTTATCGCTCTTTCCAGTATTGATGGGGGTTTCCTTCCTAATCTTTTATTTGAAGCCTCGTAGGGCGCTTGAACTCATGAAGTCTGGGAACCAGCGAATGCAGCTCCTCGGAGCAATTGCCATGAAAGTATTTGTACAACAGACAGAGTGCGGCGACGGCGCGCCTGTGAGAAAGTGATGGTAGACGAGATGCCAGAGCAGGGCCAATTATATTGCATATCCGCCTCTGGAGCCTATCAAGAACCCCGA
>OZ010586.1:65532390-65637390 GCA_963932145.1 Acanthosepion lycidas
AATCGAATTGAAAGACTAATATTGAAAAATGTTTCTTGTTTGTCGGCTTTGGCTATAGTTTTAGTTTTTACTTTTCCCTTCCGCTTGTGCTGTTAGGCGTCGCGGGGAGACACAGTCGTCTGTCAGCGGCAAGTCGAGTGGCCCGAAGGAGAGATATCTCGTGGACTCTGAGAGTGTCTTCCACGGGATAGCTCCAGCATCATCTTGGTTTGCCTCTCACTCTCCAGCCGGAGTACCTGAGGGTGTAGGGATAGTTGGTTGATAGGCATACGAGTAAGGTATCCGAACCACTTGATCCTCTGTCGTTCGAAGTGTTGTATGATTGGTATTGCTCCTACCATATCTCTTACTGCCTCATTCCTGATCTTGTCTCGCCTCGTCTTGTTCACTGCTTTCTTCAGGTATTTTTTTACCATAAGGGCAAAATAAAGAAGTTTTATTGATGGAAAATTACAAGTTATTTACAGAAATAACTAATTAAAACTATATTCTTGTTTATTATTATATGATTAAGCCAGTTTAGAGGTCTTTTCACAACATCTGAAATAAAAAATTAAAATAAAATAACTTCATTAATACTAAGGAAAACTTTCGTACCCCTAAACAAATAAAACTGCTTGTAATAAATACAAATATGAGTAAAACCAGAATCTCCTAGAAATTATTTGACAGAGTGATTCAGAAATCTTCTTGACTAATCATGAAAATTTGACTTGCCATAAAATGCCTACTTTTAGATACACGTAACCATTTTATTCAAGAAACAGGACCAATATACTTAGTTAATAAACTCGATTGCATCTGTCATACGACCAGAAATGTGGAGCAGCTATTGGGGTTTGAACTCGATTTACTAGAAATGATTTGTTAGTCGTTTGCTAGTCACTTCTCAGTGGTGAGGATTTCTGAAATATACTATTGCTATTTACTATTTATAATTTAGTTTCGGACAGGGCCACACTAAGTCAATATATTTCTTTTATGCTTCGTGTCCTGTCAGGATGTGGGCGATCACATAATGGGCCCCTAGTCAACTAAAATTGTTAAATTTACCGTCACAAATCACCTTTGTAAATTTACTCCATTCGAATCTAAAATTTTTACTTCAGAATATTGTTTTCGTTTAAAATTATACAAAAATAAAGCATTTAAAGAAATTGTGAATTGTATCGGAAACATTTCTCCGTTGTTTGATAAGCTTCTCTCATTAACTAAGGCCTCCGATTTTGTCTTTCAGAAGATGGTGCTGTGTTAAATCGAGCGATTCGATTTGCGCTGTCTTGGCACAGTTTTGATTCCCTTAGTTTTTATTAATGATTTTTTTGTTCTTTCCGAAACACGTCGAACTAGCTACTTAGCATATCCAAGAGTGAGTTTAAACCTTACAGAAACAACAACAACAAAAAAATATTAAAAACAATAACAGAACTAAAAGACGTGTTACAAAAAAAAAGAAATCAGAAATAAAAAAAAAACGCCTTAAAAATCATTTAATTACATCTTCACCTTCTTAAAAGTATCGATTGGAAGTGCGAAGAAAAGAAATGAAATCAAGAAAACAAATGAAGATGTTGAAATATGGCGGTGGGAGGAGATAAAAAAAAACGAACGGACGGTCAGACAAGGAGACAGGAGAAAAAAAAACTGACAGGGTTTAGGTTCAAACAAAATTTTTTTATTGATTAAGAAACTGGATGCAACTCGAAAGGACAAGAAAAGATAGTCTTAGATCTAAATGCATTTATGTCTCAGGATTTTAGGCACCTGCTTGCTCAAGAATGATTCTTGTTAGCTGTATAGCGGCTCCATTTTAATTATTTGGGGTTCTTTCACATCCTTTCCTCCTTTTATATTCTTCTTCCTTTTTTGCGTACACTGGCCACGATATTTCTTTATAAATAGTAATTTGTAAAAAAAGAGAAGCAAAGTTGTATCCATTGTATACTGGCATCTCACTTAGTAAGTAATTTCGTTTTTGATTAGTTTTTCTGCAACGCATCGGCTTCTTTTCTGCCAGTACCTTTTTTTTATTAGTCTATACATGAATAGTATATAATTTTAGGATAATTTCTCATGTGATTTTGCGCTTGGGTACATCTCTGAGCGCACATAGCTAATAAATTCGCCTCCGGCATGAACATTCCTATATTCAAATCAAGACTAGAATACCAAACGATATTTATATGGAAGTTTGATGCGACGCATTATTTCAAAATGGCATAACTGGGAGTTTTCGAACATTCAAGTGAATGAATCCAGCAAGTCTTAAAGACAATTCTTCAGCAGATCTTATAGATTGGTCTTATAGTATCATAAATAAAGAACTTGGTAAAGTTCTTTGTTTATAATATATGTAACAAAAACTGCACTACATGAAGACTTCCAACAGCAGTAACAACTATAATGTTTGTAGTTGGAAGAGAAAATTGATATAATCAAGACGTTGACTTTCTGCATTGCCTTAAAGGTTAGGATGTAACCTCCTATCAGTAGATGAAAGAGAGATAAGAGTTTGTAAACTTAAAAAGTCTACTTTCCTGGAAAAATGTTTTTTTATGGGAAGATTTTATAAATTTCAACTGACAGTAATGCTGAATATTACTTTACAAGGGAACGGCTAATTGTACCATTATAATTACCAAAACAAAAACTCTAACTTAAAATCAGTTTATGAAGTCCTCTTAGATTCTCTAAAAATTTCGTAAACGTAACTAGTGTCATTTAGTCTGATAGATATGTTTATAAATAAGACAATTGAAGTTAGCTGTAATGATGCAGATGACTCAGAGCTATAGGAATAAAATACCAAGAATAGTTTTATTTTGAATATTTTTATAGGTTAAAAATTCTACCTTTAAACTTTCACTCTTTTTTTACTTGTGTTCTTGACTTGTTTGATGCTCACTTAATTAGTTTTGAACTAAGCCAAGCTTCGAAAATATCGATGAAATGATTCAGTTTCAACTAAAAAACAAACAAGCGAATCTAAACTCATAGACAAACTTCTTCATTAGAAAAATATCTTGTTAATCTAGGAAAATGCTTTTTGCTATTAGCGGCATTATTTCGGTGGATATTATTACAGAATAGCAAACAAGGAAGATAACGTTAATGTTACATCACAAATTGCTAAGCGGCTTCACTCTGACTACGAAAGAATTGGGTGGTGGCTACAAAATTTAGTTTCTTCAGGGAAAATAGACATATTAAATGCAATAAGAAAAAGAAGAGGCAAGAAAATTTTTAAAAATACCACAAAACAGGTAAAAGGAAACAAGAAAAGAAAAATATATATATTGTCGTTCTTCATTCTTCATAGCGTGACCGAAGTATAGAATGATGAGTGTGGACTATGTTTAAAATATTTAAGTTAAAAAAAAACGCACATATATATATATATATATATATATATATATATATATATATATATATATATATATATATATATGAATTAAATTTCTGACCGACCACTACTCTTTGTAGTGCAAAAATGGGATCTTTTATACCCCCAGGCAGCAAGTCTTATTTGGAAAAAATATATACCCGGTGTGTGCACGGTGTAGGCTGTAGGGACAATATATATCGTTTCCAGCACTTATAGAACTATCTTAATCATTTCATCACAAGCAAGGCAATAAACCTACTAAGACACAATGAATTACTGATAGTGACAGAATATGAGTAAAAAAATCACTATTAAAGAGATAACAAAAAATAAAAGAACAGGAATTGAGAAGACAGAAACAAATTATTGACATTGCTTTTAAATCTTTGAAGATCAAACTTAACTGGGAAGTAAGATGCCGGAAGAATTCCACAAGCGTGAATTACAAGAGATTAAACAGTTAGTATAGAATTTATGGTTCATTCTAGCCATTTCAACTGCAAAATGATGAAACTTAGCTACAAATCTAGTACTGCACTTAATATCATAAAGTCTATGTACCATAGAGGAATGTTTATAAGAAGAATTACTATGAAAATATTTATAGAAAAGGCACATTCTAAATGTGTTTTACTAAGAGAAATATATCTACATGTATATAGGAGATATAGTTCGGATCACTTAATGTATGTTCGGTTACCTCAAATCTGGATGCATTGAAACAGGCTTATAAATATAGATATATATTTTTAAGCAAGGCGGGATGCCACTAGCATGCAAGCGGTTACAGAGGGTAGGAGAGAGAATAAAGAGGAGTGACAGAGGAAAGGATGAAGAGAAGGACAGAGAATAGCTCAAGACATCTGGAGAATTCGATTAACATTACATTTGAATAGATGGAGATTATAGTTATCAGGGAAACAAGTAATAGGAAGGGAATTCCACAGACGGGAGGTGCAAGACATGAAGCTATTGAAGTAGAAGAGACGGTTATATTTAATCGTTTTGACAGTGAAAGGGTGGGATCGACATGTAAGCCTAGTAGCACGTTTATATTCATGCAGTCTGAGAACTAGGGAAAGCAGCTCGACAAAGCAGTTACCGTGTTTATGTTTATGAAAATCTTATCACGACAAAACATCAAAACTGAGAGAAGGGCAATTAACTGAATACACATGTGTTAAACATGTGGCGTTATGTTTTGCTCAAAAATGGATTGAATTCTCACTATAACTGATTCGTTTCGTGGTCAAACAACTAAATTAAAAAAAAAAGCAAACCTTGATTTCAGTACACAAAAACTTTTTTCGTTAATTGAAGTTTGGTGTTCACGAATTTATACTGAACACATCAGTCTGTTAGATTAACACTGATTTGTCTGTTTAACGATATATCAAATACTTATGTGTTATTTAATGCCGGAATTTAATTTTCTTGGGAGCTTTAAAGTAATAGAAATATGTCATTCTGCTTTCACAATCGAATACATGGTAGATGATACTCAGCTTTTGTACATATACAGGTTTGTGTAGACATTATGAAGTGGTATTAATGTGTGTTTTATGTTGTAGTTTTGTTGAAGTTATATTTTGGAATACAGTTTGATTTAAGAAATTGTAAGATATTATATGGATTAATGTTCTGAAAGAGTTTTTTTTTTCATGTTGGTTGGTTGGTTGAATTTGTTTAGCGACATATCAACCTCTATGGGTTATTTAATGCCGAAATCTACATATTTTGTATGCCTTCAACCACAGATAAAATATATTGTTCGTCACCTTACTCTAAATATGTATTGTTCGTAATTTTTTAATATAAAAATGTATTCTTATACTTTCATAGTGTTTTGTATTTATTTGAGGGTTTAGTATTTTGCCCA
The DNA here is from genome assembly GCA_963932145.1 of Acanthosepion lycidas. Taxonomy (NCBI): domain Eukaryota; kingdom Metazoa; phylum Mollusca; class Cephalopoda; order Sepiida; family Sepiidae; genus Acanthosepion; species Acanthosepion lycidas. The sequence continues at coordinate 65,537,655 of OZ010586.1, forward strand.
TACTAACAGATGCTACCACCCCGGGTCAGGGTGGACCTGGGAACTAGAGCAACTAAGTGGTGGTTCCACGCTCCTAAAAACCTCAAATCTGCTGATCAGAGGCCTTAATGTTGGATGTAGTTTATCGTCATACCCAGGACTGTGTTAGATTAAAACAAGTAGGGTGCGCACTTGGGTGCTTATCACAACGGTCAAGATAACAGAGTAATTGTTGAATGATCTTAAGTCGTGTGATGGGTCCTAAATGTCAAAAGAAAAATAATTTTTAATACTACCTGCTAATTGCTGTTGTTCCCAGGTCGACCCTGACCCAGGGGGTAGTACATGTTAGGGTCCCAGATATAGACAAATAGTTAAAACCCAAGCTGGAGTCAAAACACCATGAAAATGTAAAAATACATTTTTATAGTAAAAATACCAACAATATATTTTCATAGTAAAAAAAATACCAGCAATACATTTTTGTAAAGGGTATGACTAATGCTGCTAAGAAAATACATTTTCGGCATTAAATGACCCATGAGGAATTGATATGCCGCTAAACAAAGTAAAAAAGAAAAATACTTTGCCACATTTGTCTTTCTGGAATAACAATATTGAATCACTATATTGTTTTAAAAAACTTTATTTTTCTATGTATTAACATAGAAAAATAAAGTTTTTTAAAACAATATAGTGATTTTCCGAGCGTAGCTTAGATGTGGCACAAGGCCGAAAGTACGAGGCACCAATGAGGATCAACCTCACTACTCAGTCGTAATTGTTCCAGCGAGACAAGCTCGCTAACCATTTCACTATCGCGAGATGCCCAACAATATATCTTACTATCTGTTTCCATTTATTAGGTTGGTGCAAAAATAATATCGTTTTTTGACGTATTTTTTAACGTCAAAAACGATATTATTTTTGCACAAACTTAATACATATATCCCCCAATAAGTAATGTCTGAATTTAATGTCAAAAAAAAAAAAATAATAATTTCATATTTAATTACAATTTTCTCATTAGCATATGTTCAATCAGTACCAACGATGCGCAAACTTCATAATACGGATCTTGTGAAAGTTGTCTCGTTTGAAACATGAAAAAAAGGCGGAGTAATTTCCGTCTCTTCTTGTTTATTCTATGTCTTGTTTTGATACGTAGTCCGTCAAGATAATTTTCTAACCACCGAAACAGATGGTGAGATCTAGTGATAAGGAGGAAGCGAATGTTTGTTTGTTTTTTGTTGGGGTTTTTTTCATACTTTTCAGATGTAGTCTCTATATTTTTATTGGGACTGAGAATAATCCTAATGCAACACCACACATTTGAAATTACTCAAATTTGGCCTCTTTCCCTTCAACGCATTGGTTTAAACATTCTACTTGCTAACAATAGATGTCTGATAGAATCGTAACATTGACTGCTGTGAACTAAAAATGGATGACGCCAAGGCAGTCTCACTCATACCAAAAACTTAGCCTGTTCATTTTCACTGTGTCATTGTCTGTGTCTCTGTATTTTTATAAAATAGCAATGTTTTATCATCAGTCAGTAATTTGTTCAAAAATGGATAGACATGTTCACAAACGAACAAAGAAATACAGGTCTTCTGTTGCATTTCGGTCAAATCATAGTGAACTAACTTTCTAAGTTTAAACACATTTTTCAAATCGTTGCAAATGACGGCTTTTTAAACAATTCCTAGACGATAAACTGTATTATGTATATTACTTTCAGAAAAAAGTAGATCGGCTTTAAACTCAACAGGACGAACTGTTCATGGCGTAATACTTTGCTAAACCTTTCAAAATATCTTCGGTAATTTGTTTCGGCTAAAATATCTATTCCATAAATATTATGAATGTTTCGGTTTCCTTCCGTATTCTTACAAGTTTTCCAGAATTATAGACCATTGTAAAGTCTTATATACACCGAAGACATGTCCCTTTTTAAAATGCTCAAGTTAGTAACTACGTTAGTTGCTTCGTACTGCAATGATATAAATTACTCGTTTCAAGCTGTACGAATAACGTGTATTGTTATGATTCAGTCATTTTAGATGTGCGAAAATATCATTCATTCGTTGTCAGATATCAGGAATTACGTATGGGATGACCTGATAACTGTATTTCTTAATATAATTCATCATGAGCGAGACGCGTTTTTGATAGATATATTTGTTTGACTGAACCCTCTTGCAACACACCGCCACATTCATTGAGTTATTTGGAAGGAACAAACACACGATCACACATTTTCAAAATTTACTCTAATCATTTTATGAATGAGATTTCTTTTATATATAAACCCTGTTTTTGTAATGAGGTAAACAATATTTTCTTTATTACATAACGGAGTACACAATGATTCTTTAGGGTGTCCCCACAAAATATAATATATGACATAATATAAAATGTGAATATCTGAGTAACTATATATCCAAGGCAAACGGAATTAAATAGGCTTCATATTGAACAATAAAAGATTTCTTTATCAGAATTCGAACAAGATATTCAAAGAGATGTAGATTTTACAACTGCTTCCACAAAACTTTACAAATGTTCAGTAGGCTCACCAACCTGTGATACGATACACGTCAAGTTGTTCTAGCATGTATTGCGTAACATTTTCCAGGGCGTCAGTGAGTTTCTGCTTACGTTCCTCTAGACTTGTAGGAAGAGGGGGATACAGACCTGTCCTTTCATCACATAGCTTCATATAAAAAAAAAATCACAAGGTATCAAGTCTGGTGAACATAGTGGCCATTTCAACAGCACCATGTCATTAGCGCTGACACCCGATCCATCTGCCTGGTAGATTCTCATTGAGATAACTCCGCACAGTCAACTTAGTTTTTACAAAATTTGTTAAAATTTGAGATCATTTGAGCGAGAATTAGCCGTGTTAATAGACTACAAAATGATGTCGTTTTTGTTGTTATACCTTGTATATTAAATACAGTGGTTCTATAACGAGTAAGTAATTTGCTTGCAAAGTTCTGCTTTGACCGTTAGGTATTACGTACGTTTTAAACAGAATTCTTTTTTCTCATAGTAAATTAAAATATAAAAATACTGATGTTCCTATTCATCAAAATGGGCGGAGTGCTTCATAAGATTTTTTTTTTTTTTGGCAGCTTGTAGTTTCTCATATTTTTTTTTTTTTTATGAAACCCAAGGTTAATGACAGTGCGTGTACATGATCTGCTTGGGTTTTCTTGACCTCAAAAAGGTAATATACGTGCATACAAATGAACTAAGAGAGAGACCAGAAGAATTATATTAGGTTGGTGCAAAAATAATGACGTAATAATGTCGTTTTTTGACGTTAAAAAATACGTCAAAAAACGACATTATTACGTCATTATTTTTGCACCAACCTAATAAGTTCTTTTTTATCTTATACACTTGGTTTAGTCTAAATTTAGTTTCAGCAATTCGCCCGTTAGATTTCCGACCAACGTTCGAATCTCACCATAGTCGATTTGTCAAAGTGCCTTTTTGACAATATCGGTTTGGGGAGGTGATCTTAGTGTGTGGTACCGTTGGGAAGTGTCTGAAAACTATAACCAAGCTCTGTGAGTGAAATTGGATTGGTACGCTTCCGAAGCCGCCTATGCTGTGCTATTACGAAGTCACAATTCATTGAGACTGAGTGTTTGAGCGTACCGGCCTTGTTCAAACTGTTGATCACGGCAAGTGATGCGCGCGCTCTCCTCTCACACACAAAAAAACTGTAGCTAAGGTCCGCGCAGCATAGCTGCAGTATAGACTAATGGTTGGCTCTGTGGTTGTTGAAGAAACACCAATGTGCCTCAGCAGGCGTCTGCAACAGGAATTTTCTAGACACTCTAACAGAAATGTATACTCGGAAACGAGAGGACAGTCATTAGTCTAGATATTTTAATGTTTACTGATCATACTTTTGATTTCCCTTCATGACTTTCTTACCTGAACGTTTAAAATTTCACATTATGTTAAAAATCAACACAGCAGCAGAATGTTGTAGATTTTTTTTTTATCTGAACATTTGCAAACTGATTCTCTCGTTCTATACAGCAAAGGGGATTTTAAACATAATCAATGTGCGTGCGTGTGTGTGTGTGTGTGCGCGCACGCGCGTGTGTGTGTGTGTGAGTCCGAAACAAAAGTGAAGATAATGAGTCAGTTTAAAATTTATAAACTAATATATATATATATATATATATATATATATATATATATATATGCCTGCTTGCCTATATCTGTATACATGCTCTAGTTTTGGTGGATTGACTTAAAATCCAAGAAACTACAAAGGGATCTAATATATATATATATATATATATATATATATATATATATATATATATATATATATATATATATATATATATATATGTATGTATATATGTATATATGTATATATATATATATATATATATATATATATATATATATATATATATATATATATATATATAGGTATAAATGTGGATATAAGCCAAATAATTAGATATTGACAACTGTATATTTGTGCATTAGCCTGCATATACAGGTAAACAAATAAGTATTTACTTGATTAGTTTTGTTTACACCTTATATTAAATTAAGTAAATATTTATTCGTTTACCCATATATATGTTTGTGTTTGTGTGTGCGCGTGTATGTATTTGTGGAACAAAAAGAGACAGTCGGACAGAAACTCTGCTTGGACATTGGACGTCGTGGAGTAATTTAATATGATTTATGGTCCCCACTTATCCTCAGTTATCCCAAAGCATTTTCCCTCACATATAGTTTTGTCTTTCTTTCATCCTAGCCTGAGAGAGCAGATGCACTCAGCAAAAACCGTCGTTTATAAATTTTCCACTTTGTCTCATCTTCATGTATGCAATAAAAAATGTAGTTTTGACGAGTGACTTTTACTACATAAATAGCTTTCCGAGTTAGGCCAAGAAGTGATGCATTCGCAGACAGTAATGGTTGGACGAATAGATATAAACAGAAACAAGTAGACACAGCATCTTTGAAAATATTCTCCTTCTTTTTTCGGTTTATATATATATATATATATATATATATATATATATATATATATATATATATATATAGTTGCTTTCTTTTTACGACGTTTCAGTTGCTAGACATTCTGGCTTTACACGGATCTGTTTTATTTCTTAAGTTGAACCTTTTTTTTATGCTAGTGGTGGTAAGTCTACGCGATCCTTGTCAAAACACGTTATATTCGATATCCATGCTGAAAAGTCGTTACGAAAAAAATCACAAAAGACAAAAGAACTAGTCAGAACAAAGAATTACAATGAATAAAAAATTGTCAATCAAAGGAAAAATTTTATTGATTGGAATAAGCTTGATAGATAATGGATGGTCAGCATTTCAAATCATCATTAACCCACTTCCAGTGGCTGTTGACATCATATTACTTGACGTAAATTTAACACCCCACCATATCCTCGCTCACTTCCACTTTATTTTTATGTGTGTATATGTTTGTGTGTGATATCTAACATTTGTAGTGATTATATTTTACATGTCGACTGATATATGTCTTTACTGATCCCTCAGTAATTATAGATCAGCTAAACTATAATACATATCGTCATCAAGCATTTCTCACTCGCCATCCGTCCTATTCTAATATATAATATAGTCGACCGTAGTCGGGATCATCGAGTCAATGGGAACGCTCTTGTTCCTAGTTGCATAGTATGTGATTCACCAGGACAACATACAATTTTGAATTCAGCTTCCCTTCTCCTGCACTGGTTGCTATCCAAGGCTATAGAACCCAGTCAGTCCCACTGTTTACCCATGATGGGAGAATAGATGGATTCATACCCCTTCCAAAGTATAATAGCACGTAAGTGAATGTAATGAACACGACTGGAATTCGAACTCGTCTTTCCGATTCCACAGTCCGAGCCGCAATCTATTACTCTAGAGTGTCTCCTATTAAGTCAGATTAGACAAAAAAATGGAGTATTGCTACCATATCTAGGCTCGAGTTGCTCTATCCACTTTTTCCAACCTCTATCGAATTCACAAACGATTGCGAGGCCTTGTAGGCGATTAATTATTTTCCACTCTTTCCAGCATTTAGTGCCATAATGAGGATGCAATCTCCTTGTTAGAAGAAGAGACAGAAATGTCGTTACTATGAGCCGAGTATGTGAACAATGACGAAATTTTAGAGAAAATAAAAAAAACAAAGGAAACTTATACATCAGAAAGATGTAGTTAGATTTTCTAGTGCACATAATTTGGAAAGAAGGCTTGGGAAATTTGATACCTACAGGACAGACTTGGAGGCAAGAGACACAGAAGAAAACAATGTGTAACCTACCGAGCGAGCTTGAGTAAATGGATGTCGGACCAAAGTTTAGGAGGGATAACAAAAAGATAAAAATTTGCCAAGAGTTACAAAAGACAGGAAATTGTGGAGAGCCATGACCCCTACGTTCTGAAGAGACACATAGAAAAGATCCCCCTTCTTAGAAATGCGTTGCAAGCCTGACATTACTTTATCACTGTTTTCATGAAAAACGTTCAGATGATTACAATTGTTTCATTCCACCAATTCAGATATTTAAGGCAAGAACACACTATGCCACTTCCACGGACTCGAACCCCCCTCATTTCCTTTCACCCTGGCTTTCAAATTCACCTCGCCCCAAGAACTGTTTGTATACCAGACATCCACATGAACTTTTCTCTGAACTCTTCAACTTTGACCTCTTTAAGTCACGTACGAAATTTTCTCCTCATCCACATAATCATCATTTCCTACAACCTTCTCTTCCATTCATGTCACACAGCTCATTTAGCATTACGATTTTGACTAACCTTCTACATTGAGTGGCTCTCGAGCCTTGTATTGGGTGAAATGTAGTATAAAATGGTCACTGAGACATTCAAACACTCCTTAATACGTACGAATATATGTCTTATTTGATTACACATCCATAGAATATCCATTTTTAATGACATAAAGCAAATGATTTATATTATTTCCACAATTCTTTGCAACCTTGTTTATCGATTTTCCTATCTATTGATCTTTATATTTGTATGCATCTATGGACAGGCCTACAGGACAAGTAAGGACAGTAAATCTTACCCAGAATAAAATTATAAAATTTATATATAAAAATTAGTAAATCGTTATTTTTTATTAGGTTGGTGCAAAAATAATGTCGTTTACTCAGATAGTAACATATGTGAGAAAACGACATTATTTTTGCACCAACCTAATACCAAAGAAAAGCGAAATTCTGCATTTACTGCAGGTGTCTCGTATTCGACGTAGTCTTAAATATAAAAATAAATATAATTTTGTTAATTTTTCTTATATAAAAACAAGAGTGAAAATTTTTCAAAATTTATCTTCCGCCTATAATCAGACGATTACCTAAGTTTCTTTTCCAAATGTTTTAAAATATTTTCTTGTAAGACTTGTTGAGAATTTTATTTATAAAAGCCGAGAAATATATACACTGAGAAATAACTGACGCCACGTACGTGAATGTGTATAAATGCATGAAATATCTATACAGGTACACGCTATATTGCTAAATATAAACGAAATAGCAACAACAATAGCCCAAAGTGGAAATTTACGAAATAAATAGCATAAAATGCCCAGTGACATACATCGGTGAAACATCCAGAAATTTCAAAACATTTTATAGGAGCGTCGCAGAACAACACAATGCGGCATACGAACTATAGAGGAAAAAGATCTACTTGGAGAGCTGAATTTTAAATCCAGTAAACTCGCGCGGCTTCAATACGAAAATATGACTCTCTAGCCTTAGCATCTGATGATTATCTTTATTACCTCTTTCCCATATTTCAACAAGCTCTCACACGTTGGTTTGACTCTCATTCCAGACTGAGGATGCCTAATTTCTGTGATGTCAACGAACACTCGTTGCTACTTTTGTAATGTCAACAAATACTAGTCGTCACTTTCATAATGCTCGTTGTAGTAAAGACTTTGTTTTCGCAGATATAACTATAGTACTATAATGCTGATGTCAGACACCTTCGAATAACACTCGAAGTAATAGTGCTTGCTCGATAATACTCGCTCGAAGAATAATCCGTATAGTGATCAGTATAGGAGAATAGTATAGAGAATAGCGAACCATATAGTAATAGAGAATAGAATAGAAGTGCAGATCCGTATAGTAATAGAGGATAGACTAGAAATAATGATCATTTAGACGTCACGGTACTTTCTACTTATGCGTTTCCTCTATGGTCCCGTGGTCTACTTAATTCAATAATGGGATCGACTGTGCTTGCTCACTGGCGATCTGTGTTCAAACTCAACTTTATTCCTATATAAAACTAATATAAGCTTTAAACCGCGTAGTTAACAGCTTTTCCATTTGTTTTATTATCTCCACTATATTGTTAGTATGTAGATGAGTGTTCAAGATCTATTATTATTATCTATTATTATTGCACCTACTTGCAATCGATTACATTTGATTTCTGCGTCAGAAGAGTTCCGGAGGAGTAAAACTTCAGGCTGGACAGAAGAGTATCCGATTTTGAACTTATAATCTTCTGTACCGACTGTCTTAACTCTATTTATTATATGTCGTTTCATTTACTTATGGCACTGATCAAAAATCAAATACAAGACGACTAAAATTTCGAACCATCATTGAAGAGTTAACTTGTTTTATGGATGGACTATGCATCGCGGTTCAAAAGATAGCTACAGTAAAATTTGCCAGGTGCGTTCTTAAATTTCTTTAATAAAAATAAAAAGAAAGTAACCAAAATATTTCCCTCAGTCGAGTGTGAATCGTGTTTAATATTTTGAGACCAATATCTTGTTTATTTTATTGATATTTAGGAATAATCTGTTTAGAATGGCCAATATAATGAAGGGTTAAATTAAATGTGACCTCCTTTTGCGTTCAATAAGCAACGCTCTCTGTTATGTATCCAATGTAACGCCTACGCATCATTTCAACGAACGTTCTTTCAAATGACTCGCTACAAAGAAAAGAAAATACTCAGTCCGGTCGGCCATTTTGGTTTTATGTCTTAAGTTAAGCCCAGTACATTTCAGAGGCGTCCAGACTAGAAATTCGTAGTGCATGACGATTCCGAAGAAAATCCAATTTATTCGCTAAATTAAAACTAAAGAATTTCTTTGCAAAAATCTTTATATAAAAATAAAATACATTTTGAATAAACTTCTAATTTTACCAATTTGAAAAGCACAAATGCAATCAGTGCGATATGTCGGTAAACCTGTAAATAAATGTTCAGGTTTATGACATTTAACAGAGATATTAATAAATATCAATTAACCTGATAAGTCTAAACTGGTGTACATTATAAATAAAGCCGGGTACCGTATATCAAGTAGTGTACTACATAAATAAAAGCGTTAATACGCAAAATATAATCAATATTCTTCAAAATACTATATTTTCACGTTTCTTCTCAATTTCTAAAATTATGATACCAATATATCTCTCTTTGTTGGTATTATTATTATTTAAAGCCGCACCCCAAGAAAGTGGCAGTGGTATTTTTCTTTACTACTGTTTGCCAATTACAAGGCTCAAGAGCCACTCAGGGTTACTAAATGAAGTATGGAATATGAACGGAGAAATTGCGGTTGATATTAAACTAGTTCAGTACCTGTCGCTTTGTAAGAAGATTAAATTTAAAATCTAAATTGTTTGTCCATTTAAAGTACTACATTTATTTAAAAAAAAAAAACTAGTGTATCTAGTGTCCTCAAAAATTGTTCGAAAGTTTTAATAGTGAGGTGCAATTAAACAAAAGTCTTGAAACAATGTATTGAAATTCGGTAAAGCAGAGATCTAGCTATGTTAAATTCCAGTGTAGACTGGATTTTATCATCTTGGGTGACAAGCCCCCCCCCCCACCGGCCACCTCTAAGAGAAGGATAACTCAGAATCTGAACCGTTGAGAAAGCATACCGCAAACCACTCCACGATATTCCACGATATTCCCAAGAACATTGATGAGAATTCACAGATAATAAAGAAAAAGAAGCTGTAGAGATCCATGATCGCCTACGTTCTGAGGTGCGTGCTACTTTCATTATTTATGATCATCATCTATAAAGAGACAATTTATGTTCTTTGAAGTCTTTTATATTATTATTGTTACTACAAAAATACCTACCGAAAAAACTATTGTTAACAAAGCCCGATGTACATATCATTACATCTACTCTAAAATGAATACTAATCTGTCAAGCCATGGATCAGGTGCTTCATCGTCACCAGAAACCCGAATATTATAGCTTTACTAAACTTTGTAAATATTCTATTATTATTATTATTATTATTATTATTATTATTATTATTATTAATGGTTTTGATAAGTATATATGCGCTTGATTACAACGTATTTTTAAGAAGATGTATTGATTTGGTTCTCTTTATCGAGCCAGAAAGTTTTTCTCGCCTGAGTCCATTCTTCCAATCTATAAATCAACCATTCGCCCTTGCATGGAATACTGCTGTTATATATGGTATGGTGCCCCTGCTGTTCGTCTTAGGATCCTCGACAAAATCCAGAGACGGATATGCAATGTGACTGTCTCTGATCTGGCATCTCGCCTAAAGTCGCTCTCTCACAGACGTGTCGTCGTCTCCCTGCCTTTTCTACAAATACTTTCACAGTAACTCCTCAGACGAGCTACTTTCGCCAGTTCCCAGACTGCATGAATTTAAACGTGCTACTAGGCTGACCTGTCGATCCAACCCTTTCACCGACGAAACGGTTAAATATAGCCGTCTCTTCTACTCCAATAGCTTCATGTCTTGCACCTCCCGTCTGTGGAATTCCCTTCCTATTAATTGTTTGCCTGATAACTATGATCTCCAACTATTCAAATGTAATGTCAATCAACATCTCCAGATGCCTTGATCAATTCCTTGTCCTTTTCTTCATCCTTTCCTCCATCACGCCTCTTTACTATCGCTCACACTCTCTGTAACCCCTTGCGTGCTAGTGGAATGCCATCTTGCTTGGGGTGAAATGCTTAATATATATATATATATATATATATATATATATATATATATATATATATATACCAATTGGCCAAAAAGTTAGTGCAGTTTTTTATGTGCTCTTTTTTATCAGCTTAAAAAAACAATACTTCGGATAGCAACGGGCAACCTACATACTTCATACATTACTATCAAATAACCTTCAAAAATGAGAAATGTATACGTACATTAGTGTTATTAATATTTCAATCTCAAAGATTGAGAGCTTGTAAGAATTTAGACTTGGAACAAAAGCTTCCCACAGAATATCAGATGAAGGTGAAATCAGTGACCGTATTGCTCAAAGTCATTCAGGTGATTTTTAGCTGAAACTGAGTCACTCAAACATCTAGTAAAGTTTAGATTTATGGTGATGATGTGAGGACGTGTCTTGAACTTAATCCGATTTAAACGTATCAAATATTTATGTTATTATCCCACACAAGCCATAAAACTCTTCGTCTGTATTAATATTTCCCTGAACTGGATGAGAACAGTCGTTTTATTTAAAATTTTCTCTGTTTATTTCTTTTTTTCCATGTCAAAAGATCGGCACGGAAACTTCCGGTTATATAATAATTGTATCGCTGGCTGAGTTCCGTCGGTTTTCGTGTATTGGTGCAAAAATAATGTCGTTTTCTCACATATGTTACTATGTGAGAAAACGACATTATTTTTGCACCAACCTAATATTTATCTACAGAATTAAACATCGACTTCAAGGCGATAGAATTACATGGGTGTTAGCAAAAGGATGCGCCCAAAGTGCGAATTGCAAATCGGAGGTACCAAAATCAAACAAGAAATTTAAATATCTGGGAAGTGTTTTAACAGAGGACAGAAGAGAGCGACACTGAAATCCGAAGGCGTATTGGGATAGACAAGAAGCATTCCAAAAGCGAAGTAGAGTATTAAGAAAATGTCGTTAGAAACTAGTCAATGAGTACTAAACGATATCTGTCTTCCTGTTTGGCAGTGAGTGTTGGACAATCTCCTCAAAGATGAAGAGGAGACTTGAAACAAAAGAAATCTGGTTCTAATGCTGAAAATATCGTAGACCGAATATTTGAACAACAACGAATTTAAAAAAAAAATGGAATCAAAAATGAAACTAATACTTAACATCTGGAAGACAACAGATGATGTTTCTGGAACATATAATGAGGAGGGAGGGTTTGGAAACTATTATACTCAAGGGATAGATAGAGGGCAAGAGTGACATAGGAAACTAACACATAACATACTTAGTGAGTTTGATCAAATGGACGGCGAAACTGTGCTTACGAAAAAATAACAAAGACAAAGTTTATTAAGAGCTACAAGGGACAGGAAGTTGTGGAGAGTCATAATTGTACTAAAGGGACACGGCATATAAAGAAGAATTATAAAGAGGCATTAAAGCAATCCTAGTTAATACAAATAATAAGATTATCCAAATTTTGATCATTTAATTTTCTATCCAAGTCTTTAGTTTTTTATTATATTAAACTTTCACGATAAATGTTTCTTCTTTTATGTGCCCCGTCTCTTCAGAGTGTAGGCGATCGCGGCTCTCTACAATTTCCTTTGTAGCTCCTTAGATAGCTTTCTCGCTGTTTCCTTGTAACCCTATTGCCTTCAAAATACCCTATGTGTGTCATACTTCCCTCTTTCTTTATGTCCAAGAAATGTCAACTCGTTTTCTGACCCTAGCTATAGGTGTCTTTTTTGCTTCCATTTTCCCAAAAACTTCTTCATTGCTTAAATATATCGTCTATAGTATTCTCAGCATCCTTCTGTAGAACCACATCGCTATCTCCTTTTCATCTGCGTCCCGCATTCACTAACATATAGGAGGATTGATATTATTAGGTTGGTGCAAAAATAATGACGTAATAATGTCGTTTTTTGACGTTAAAAATACGTCAAAAAACGACATTATTACGTCATTATTTTTGCACCGATCTAATACATGGCAGTGCAGCACCCTTTTCTTAAGGGTGATATACTGGTAATAAGAAAAAAATCTCTTTTCTTGGTTTTTACCGATATTTTCCTGTCTCTAAAAGCTTCTTGAAAGCCATTTTTCCTGTCTTCGGATTCCAGTGTCACATTTTTCATCGTCTATTAAAACGCTTCCAAGCTATATTTCGACACGTTCTTCATATTGGTAATTGTTGTTGTGCTCATGTAAATATCAAGGAAGTCAGCTTTTGCCGCTTTGCCATTGTTGCTTCTAGCGGCTCTGTGTGTACCTTCTTAAAAATTGAACTCTTCTGTTTCTAAGCCACATTTTATTTACACTTCCTTGCCCTAATCATCGTTGATTATACTTGCATTCGTTACACATTTAGTAACTCGATTGCTTCAGGCCTGAACGTTACCTCCCCCTCGTACTTCTTCGTTGACGCATATCGTATACGATCGTGAAGAAAACAGTAACTACTAAAGGGAAAATTCAGATATTTTATTCATGTCGTCCTGATAGGTGTAATGGCGGCTTGAAAAGTCAGTTTGTCAAGAAACTGTTCAACCTGTCTTCGAGTGAAAGCAGAAAAATAATATAATGTAAATAAGTGTCTCATATATAATATATATAAATGATATATATATAAATGATATATATATAAATGATATATATATATATATATACATATATATAATATATTTATAGATCATAAAATATCATAAAAATAAATAATAAATAAATAAATAAAAATAAATTAATAAAATAAATCATAAAATATATACAAATCATATACATATATATCATAAAAATGATATAATGTAAATAAGTGTCTCATATATATTATATATAAATCACATATATATATATATATATATATATATATATATATATATATATATATATATATATATATAATATAATATAATATAATACAATATATATATAAATCATAAAATAAATAAATAAAAATAAAGTAAATTAAAGAAATCATAAAATATCATAAAATATAATATATATAAATCATATATATATATATAGTATATATATATATATATATATCATAAAAATGATATAATGTAAATAAGAGTCTCATTATAAAACTGCTTTTCTGCAGCTGGATGCTTCATTCTGAAAAGCAGTATCCTTATCTGAATTGAACCTATCGTCATCGATAATATTATATATATAGATATCACAAATTTTTCTTAAGTTTTCAACGCAATGCTTCTTCTTGTGGAATTTAAGAAATTATTTGTATGCGTCGCGTTTGGAATCCGTTTACAGGTTAAAAATATTCATTTTTTTTTTTTCCGAATAGATGTATTTGGCTCTGGAAATCCTCATGAAGAAGCGTATTGAACATGTCCTCTTGGAAATGGCTAAATAATAGAATCATTCTAAAATGGAACTGACGCTAGATTTTGGCAAAGTCTTCCTTGAATTAAAAGACGAACCAGAAATGTTCAGAAATACGCTTTGCACATTTAAGGCTAGCGTACTTTTCGTGAAAGCGTCTGAAAGAAACGATTAAATAGATTGAGAAAAACGCTTTAGAGTGTGACATTTTTTTAATTATATTAAATGAACTAGACACAAATTTAATCAAACTCTTAAAGGAAATGAAATTGCTCTAACATCTGAAATATAATGGCGTGATGGTGAAATTAAGATTCATTCGCTCGAAGCCAATGTTAATCATTGATCTGAGAAAATAGTACAAAGCTGATAGTTTAGACCTATCTGATTTAATTGGACGCATGACATCCATATTAGCGTCTAGATCTGACGAGGCTATTTAAGAGTATGACTCAAGTTTTCACGTTAATATTTTGGTTTTGTATCATATTACGCTGTTGTGCAAAAGTGTCTGTAGCACAACCAATTCTGTTTTTAATTTCTCTATTGCCTATACTAAATATATGACTGCTCAAACAGTTTCTCCAAACAAGGAACCCATATGTTTTCAAGTTCAGTACTTTGTAAACAATGAAACCGTTGCTTTATATATATTATGAAGTTTTCAAATGCTCATTGAAATGTTTGCAAATGGAAAATATTTCGTTGCCAAACAGCATTTGCATTTTTAATAGAGAAAAAAATGAAAATGTGCAGACTAGATAATTTTGAAATTCAGTTTTAGAAAAATTATATTTGGAAGGAGGAACGGTGGAGTAATGGATAGCGGCTCGGATTGAGGAATCGGAGATCCGAGTTCGAATTCCGGTCAAATCATTAAGTGCTAATACCCTTGGAAAAGGTATGAATCTTCTTCTAAAGCTATGGCTATATAGCAAGACCGGGTTCTATAGCCTTCGATGGTAACTGGTCTACCGAAGAAAGAAATGGCAATCTACTGCAGGAAAAAAATCTGCCTCGTCAGTCATGTATCAAAAGATACATGATCGCCTAAACGTGTATCACGCATGGCACATAACTGAATTGGTATTTGAAAGTTATGAATTCATAAAGATTTTCAAATACACGAACTTAACATAAAATGTCGTTCCACAAATATATGGACCATTTAGCCGGACAATGAAACTTCGTCACCAAAAAAGACATCCTTATATTAGATGAAAGCCTCTCGTCTCAGCATTATCTTTTCCCAATGCTTAAACAGCTGCTAGATTCCATTGAAACAATTGTTTTGCCTCTTCGTTCCAACATTTCTTTGTATGATATCAAATTAAGAAACTTGGGAATAAACGAAGAAAATTGGAATCAATTGGATTGAAGGGGTGAGCGAACTTTTAAAAAGTATAAAAAAATAAGTGAAATATTTAGTGCGAATTTTTTTCTTTTGAAAGATTCTGTGATTCCAGTAATTGCGTGAAAGTTAAAACTAATGAAACGATGAAGCTCATGCAGAAATTATAGATTTTTATCCTGCTTCTATGTAATAATCATATGAAAACAAGATTGGAGAACAGGTAAGGATGGAATCGCTTTAACAAATTGGCTTCGGTTTGAATCAAAATGCCAATCGGTTCAAACCTAAACATCAATATTTATTAAATTGGCATTGATTTAGGGAAGTGATCAATAAAACATTCAAATATCATGGTTAGTATGCATATGTATGCACATGCGCGGGCACATACAAGTTGATGACTATATGCACGAGTATATACGAGATGCATTCAAAAAGTTCGTGGAAAAAGCATGTAAAATTATGCAAATATTTGGATATTTGTTTGCTGCAAAGTAAACTTGAACTTCGGATTTCATACAGGTTATAAAACGTATTTCGAGTTAATGCATCGCTTTTTACGCTAATTTAAAAACATCCCTTTTTAGAGCAGCATGAATCGTGTCAAACTTGAACCAAGAACTAACATCAAATTTATGGCAAAACTTGTTTGGAAGACTGGGGATATTATTGGGAAGAGTTTATAGATATAAACTCACGAAAAAATGTCAGTAATTTACTAAGTGATAAGGAAAAAAGAGATGAAGAACGGATCAGCAGATCGTCAACATCAGTTTGTGAGAAAAAATCAATGTTTTTCGAGATGTAATTGAAGTTAACAAGAGATAGTACCCTAGATATCTCAGTTGGTTACTCCACATAATTTTATCTCAAAAAATGAAATGTTTAGAAAATTTTCTGCTTACCAAAGCTCTTGTAGCCAGATCAGCAACAGGCAAGAGCAGAGTTCTCAATGGAAATTTTATGCAAATATGATTCTTATACGAATTATAACTGCAAATGAAACTTATCAGTAATATCCTTAAGACAAACCTCATTGAAAACAATGATTTCCCCCAAAATAGAAAAGTATTCAGTAAAGGTAAATACAAGCTCGTCAAAAGGAAATGTTAAGACGACAGTTGTCTAGGATGCTAACGACATTTATCTACTTGAATTTTTAGACAGAAAAAGTAAACATCTGCTTATTATGAATATGTTTTAAGAAAATTACCTAAAATTTAAGTAAAACGTTCCTTGGGAACATTTATTAAAGAATCTTCTTCC
The DNA here is from genome assembly GCA_963932145.1 of Acanthosepion lycidas. Lineage (NCBI taxonomy): Eukaryota > Metazoa > Mollusca > Cephalopoda > Sepiida > Sepiidae > Acanthosepion > Acanthosepion lycidas. Next base: position 65,554,624 of record OZ010586.1, read on the forward strand.
ATTACGACAATGCGAGAATTTTAATGGGAAATCATGAGGAACCCTTTCTTATTTTCTAACCTTTAAAATATTTTGAAAAGTAACCATTCTGCGACTATTACTAGTCTAAAGAAAGGTTTCTTTGATATCGTTAAATTTTCCTGACATTTGGTTCCCCTGAGACTTTAGAGGGCGTGTCCCTAAAGTCTTCACGCATAGGTAAAAATATATATATTCAACAACAATTTATTGAATTGGAATATTAACAAATAACATCTTCAATGGGATTTCCATCATTTGTAATGCAAAGGTTGATGCACTTTGCAATATGCACGTGAAGTCGATGCAATAACTCCAACATCAATTTTACCAAATTGTCTTGTTATGCGTTCAATCGTGTGTTGCATTCGCGATTTTTATTTAATACACTTTCTAGTTTAACATACATCAGAAAAAGAAATCAATTCTTTCGACAAGAACTATTTTTAACCTATGGAGGTAAAAAAATATAGTTAACGAGATTTCCTATGTGTACAAAATTTAGGGAAACCCTGTATAAATGGCTGATATCATCGCTTGTAGAAATTCTCTGATGTTGATAGAGTTGTGGATAAATAAAATTTATACTTCAAAAAGATTCTTTAATTCCATTTTTCCACAAATCTTTTGAAGGACCCTCGTAAATGAGATTGTTAAAACCAAGTACAGAGATTCATTTTACTGTTGTATATGGTCTGGTGCACCCGCGGTACGTCTCGGGGTCCTTGACAAAATCCAGAGACGAATATGTAAGATGATAGGTCTTGATCTGGCATCTAGTCTACAAACGCTATCCCACGGACGTGCCATGGCCTGCCTCTGTCTCTTCTACAAATATTTTCACGGTAACTGTTCCGACGATCTGCTTTCGCTGGTTCCCGTACTACATGAATTGAAACGAGCTACCTGGCCCACCCTTTCACTGTCAAAAAAGTTAAATGTAACCGTCTCTGCTTCTCAAACAGCTTTTTCTCCCACACTTCCCGTCTGTAGAACTCCCTTCTCCTTACTTGCTTCCCCGATGACTGTAATATTCAAATATTCAAATGTAATGTCAATCGACATCTGACACCTTAAGCTTGTTCCCCGTCCTTCTCCGTATCCTTTCCTCAACCACGCCTCTTTACTCTTGTTCTCAATCATCTGTAACCCCTTGCGTGTTAGTGGTACTTCCACCTTGCTTGGGGTGAATTGCTTAAAAAAAAACACGTGTATTAATATTGTTACATTTGCAGTTTGTTTTATATTGAGCAACTCGTAAAGCTACAAACTGAAAACTAACCACTATTATTGCATAAAATCATAAGAAAGAAAAGTTTACTCTATTCATGCCCCCGACTTCGAAGTTATTATCACAACGCTGGAGAGTCGAACGTCTGAAGGAATCAGCGTATATGCTAGGCTACGACGGCTTCATCAGTAGACCTGGCATAGAAATAAAGATCACATGGGAGCCATTAATAAGAAAAGAAAAAGAATGACAGCAAGGCTTCAAGAGCAGAAACAGCAATAAAAAGGCAAGCAGCAGCGAAGATAATCAAGCGTGACAACTGCAGTAGCAAACAATAAGAACAAGGTGATATGCTGACAATGAAACGAGAATAATCTACACTTGCAAATTAAATAAAGACCTCTGTTCAAAATTCCCAGGTTAATCAGACTGACAGACCTATAGTATTATAAATATTTACAGGGTCGAAAGGGTAAAGATAGAATTTGTAAATATTCAACATTTATTTATATATATATATATATATATATATATATATATATATATATATGAAGAAATATAGTCTTAAGTTGTGCTATATTTATGGGAAAAAGTGCTCAATATCAGAGATAGAGCGTGTGTAAATATAAAAGTGAACATAGAAGTCAACACTTAGAGGCGACAGTCTGTTTCATGCTATATGCAATCGTCGTGGCCTGACGATTGCATATAGCATGAAACAGACTGTCACCTCTAAGTGTTGACTTCTATGTTCACTTTTATATATATATATATATATATATATATAAAACACTTAAAATCCCATAGGTAATAATTTTTATTTCATGAGAGCTCAAAAAAAAAACAGTTTTCATGAAATAAAAATTATAACCTATGGAATTTTAAGAGTTTGATATTCTTTAATTAATAATAATTTTGCTGTCTTTTGTCATAGAGCTCTCCCTGAATCTATATCCTCATGGAAATTCCATACAGATTACCATATTGTATTGTTACTATATATATATATATATATATATATATATATATATATATATATATATATATATATATATATATACATGCATATATATATATATATATATATATATATATATATATATATAGTTTATGAAAAACTAGGTAATCCGTATGGGTAAAACTAAGGAGGATATAATCCAGAGAGCTCAATGTAAATCCAGAGCAAATAATTTAAATAAAAACATGCCACTTTAAGGTTCCGTGTAATAAATTATTTCACCACAGCCCTTTTAAAAGGACTGCGGATCATCAGATTTTACTTCCAAACAAAAAAATTGGAACCTTAAAGTAGTCTGTTTTTATTTAATATATATATATATATATATATATATATATATATATATATATATATATATATATATATATATGTTATTATTACCAGTTTTACTTACTGCAGAAATACTTCTGTCTATATTTCTGAGATGAGGTATTGTAACAGTTTACATTGTTCTGACTGTCGTCTTCATCCTTATTGTCATATTCACGACGTTTTGCCAGTTGTACTAGAACAATCTACCCCAGCGTACGAAATAAAGGATTCGTTGCGAAAATGTATATCACCCGAAGAAGACCGGAGCGCACAACGGCCGAAACCTCGTGAATATGAAAATAAAAAAAGAGAAAAACAGTCCCAGAAATCTATGCAGAAATATTGTTGTGATATTTCGCCCAACCCCAATCTAAAAAAACTTTTGTAGTTAAGAACAAATTGGATCTAAAGAGCAGCGCTTAACTCATTAAAATATAATTTTTACAAATTGTAAAAGAATGTCGCACCAAAAGTAACATTAGTTAGTAACACTAACTTTCATACTAGTTAAATCAGTGCGACCATTCTTATATTTTACGGTTATTAAAATCATGTTCTATGAATAAGCAACATTTCACTTTTTACTTTTTGAAAGTTAGAATAATATTAAAAGAAAATTATATCATTAAATCAAAAGACAAAATTTATGCAGTTAGCAAGTTATTCTGAAAATTATTTTCATTTTAAATATTTATTTATCATTTACTGTTTAATTGTTTAATCAAATTAATTAATTTAAATCTTATTTAAATTTTTCTTCGTTTATTTCGACAATTTATTGCCTATATTTTTTAGCCTGTAAAAAAAAACCGTAAATTGCGGCTTACAAGATTTTTCGCTCAAAATTCTGAGTTAGGCCTAATACTTACCGTATAATTCGAACCCCCAAACATGTGGTAGGCGACCAGTGACACGAAAATAATTCTTACATTTGAAAACTCGGTTCGTACAATTCGTAAAATTCCAGTCTGAAAGTCCTTGATTTAGAAAGAGCATTTGAAAACCTCTCAGAAAATTCTTTCTCTCACACATCTTTTTTAAAGTGAGCGGGAGCTAAGATGTGTGAGAGAATATTTTATTTAAAATAACTTTTTATATATATATAAAGTAAATATAAATAACTTTATACACATACACACACACACACATATATATATATATATATATATATATATATATATATATATATATATATATATATAAAATAACTTTAAAATAACTTTATTTGCAAATAAAGCAAATTTGATAAAAGTTTATAGAGTTCCATCTAATACTGCTAGACTAATGAAGCATTTTTCTCAGCACTCCTCCCCAATATTACAACCTGAATGTTTAAAAAATCAAAATCTTTTATTTTATTATTTTTTGTTATTCCTAATGTTTTTAGCAAATGCAGATTGCTTGACAAAAATGTCCTTGGATATAACATTACATCTTGCCAAAATTTTATTGATCGTAAAATAATTATATATTATTCCTAATAATCCTGCTTCTATTCTCCAATTTATTTAAAATATGGCCAACTTGATGTTGGAAATGTCTTTTTATCTTACGCATAAATGAAAGAGTTCCCATTCAAGAACGATAACTCAATTGGCTCACTAACAGTTGATATATAGGTGCTTGCCGATCTAGAACGACAAAGCACTGAGTAATAATTATGTAGCCATGACTTGGCGGCAAACATAGCTCTTTATAAACAGTAGCAGCGACGGCAGTCAGCGCAGCTGCAGCAAATGACGTCGTCGTCGTCGTAATTGTCTTCTCTATTGCAGCTGTTGTGTTCAGCGTCCACAGTCAGGAAACGAATGCAAGAATGCAGCCGAAGCCAATCCAAATTGAAGTTGATGATAACCTTATTATTGTTTTACTTCGAGACTCTTTTCCTGCTGTTACTTTGCCCGCCTTTTTTTTTTTTCGGTCGTCTCTAATTTCTTCCTCTTTTTTTTTATCACTTTCCTTACTTTATACTTTTTCTCTCTCTACCACCCTCTCTCTCTCTTTCTCCCCCCTCTCTCTCTCTCCTTTCCTAATAATTCCTTATCTTTCTTTGTAGTACTTCTCTTCCTTCCTTTCCTAGATATCTAGCAATTTCAATCCAAATTTAATTTTTTGTCTTTGTCTATATTTACTTTTTCAATTTTGCTTATTTCAATATATTTTTTGCTCACTCAATGCACAGCTCTTTTTCTTCTTTTTTTTTGTTTCCTTGGTTATATTATATTTTATTTTGAACTACTATACACAAACACATACATACATACATAAATATATACATACATACATACATACATGTGTATATATATATATATATATATATATATATCCTTGAACTCAAAATATATTCTAAATTCATAATTAATTTTGTTGCATAATGTTAGACTGAGACAGCAGATACTAATAGAATTCATTGAATAAGGCATGATGTCTAACTCTCTACTAAGAAACTGAAGAAAGATAGTATTTTTAGTTCGACTAACTATACGAAATATTTAATATATATATATATATATATATATATGTGTGTGTGTGTGTGTGTGTGTGTGTGTGTGTGTGTCTGTCTGTCTTATTGAAACTGGTTGCTTGTGTCAGAGTACCTGTATGCGTATAGATACATCAATACGTATTCTCATTTAAAAAAAAAAACAATTCTCGTTCCATAATTTCTATGTCAGAGACGTGTAGAAAATGAATAATATAAGTTCACACCCATATACATAGGTGTGTGCTTCTAAAATACGGAAAAAGAATATGTCATTAATTACCGTCTTGTCATTTATATGAATTAAATGAAGAATATAAAACATTGCCGGAAAGCTGGGTGTACACAATGTGAATTCAGTGTTGCCTTTTCTTTTTACTACCATAAAATCTGTTAAGTGCAAGATTATGATAAAACTAATATTTTTGCACGTCTCGCTTTTCTGATAGGTGACATTTATTCTTATTTTGCCGTGAGTTGGGGACATATGGGCTGGAGATTACGTACGTGGGGGCGGCTGTCGATTTCTTCCTGAGCTAACATACTACATTGCGTGGGTCTGAACTATTTACATTCGATAGGGAGGGGAAGGAGAATAGCAAGTGCGTGGGCGATCCACGTATTTGATTTCATCAGTCGAATGATAGTTTCTCTTCTCTCCACAGCGTCCCTTTTCACTTTTTCTTTCTTTCATTTTTCTTTTTTTATTATTATTATTATGATGTTAAATTTTCTTATCTATATTGCAATTATGCAATTGCCCCCCTCCGCAAGTTTATGCCTCCAGAACTGAAAGTTTTGAAATGGGGGACAGATTGAAATACTTTTAAAATAATGATATTAAGATGGGAGTGTTGTTTATGATCAAAATAGCTGCTCTAAGGTGCGAGACTTATACGGCATTCTGATCTACTTTTTTATGTTCAATCTCCAATGAGAATATTTTTTAAATCATATGTCGTGTTATGTAGAATTATAACCAACAAATTAAAAAGAATTAAAAGACAAAATAACATTGATTTATAAATTCACAACACAAACAGCTAGCTTCCTAGCTAGTTAAATTGATCGGAGAGATCAAAGGAAATATATATGATAGTATTGAGATAGATTGGTATAAAAGCATTAGTACATCGTAAACAACATTTAAAATCCATGCGTTGTCTTAGAAATAAGTAATTTACGAGATTTTTTTGATGAACTCCTAAATATTGACAGCAAAGTTGTGAATCGAAGAAAAATAAAGATGTGACAAAACTCCATTTTCATCTAATATTCACACACTGTAAGTGAAGAGCAACAAATACTGGTAACTTGACGTATTACTAGGGCGCCCTGGATGAGTAGTGATGACACATGAGTCCTCGAATCTATGACCTGACTCCATTATTATCCTTACCGCTCTGGTGAACACTGCTAGCGGAGCGACAATGTTTATACTGTAACAGCAGCAAGTAAACTGGAGCGATCAAGCTCAAACTTCCATCACATGACCACAATAATACCAACTATAAGCACGCATGCGCAGAAGGCAGTGTGACAAACCTAAAGATATGTTATGGTGAAAGTGCGGATTTTTTTTCCCCCACGTAGAGTAAATAGTTACTCAAAGTATAGGGTTATTGAGTGAGGTTGTTTTATCGGCAAAATGACTTGATAATTGTGAAGATTCTACCAAGTATTACATAGCTGGTGAGTTTGTGTAGCCAACCCCCTGTTAGCACACGTTGTCAAAGACCTTCGAGATATCTGAGGCGATCGATCTTATGATATCGAGTGCGTTACTGATTTTGTGTGTAATAAGACATCAGCAATGGACCTAGAAGAGTGAAATCTATACTGCTTACCGCTTAGTAATGATATTCATGTTCGTCAAAGAATATGATCCCCATTAGACATCATTATAAGTTGTACAATGTGTTGACTTAGGGTTTGGGTGGTACTTGTGTTGAATTAGTTGCATAATTTGATGTAGTATACCCATTCGTTGGATGGTTATGATCCCTATCAGTCGCCAGTGGTCTCGTTCTTACATCATCTGCAAGTGCTTGCAGTTTTCATACGCTACTGATATAGATCAGGAATAATTTTAATCGAGAAAAAACTACATCAGTTATCACTTCGGGTGTAGTATCTCCTCTTACTAACCACAACGATCATCTCGCGCTTAAACAGTGTAAATCATGTCCGACTCCTATGTCTCCCACGGTTACATATACTTCTAAGCTTCAGGCAACGAAACTTTAAATTTGAATATGAATAAAATTACTATTTGGCTGTATGAACCAAATAGTATTTCACCCAAACCAAGACCCAAGAGCCACTCAAGGTAGAGGCTTGCTGAACATAAGAGGAGAAAGTATGAAGTGAAGATTACGAAGCTATGGAGGACAGATAAAAATTGGTCCTAAACTTGAACAGATTAAAATTGTAGTGCTCATGTAAGCATCCACGTTGCAACTTGTTCCAATAAGTAGCAATTCTTAAGGTGCTTTCAGAGTGAAACGCTATTCATACCAAAGGAATATGTACGTAATGAGATTGATTCAACTCTGTGGTCGTATTAAGGCGGGCTTTGGCTGTAAGGTTCTGAATTGATAGCACTAAAGAATGGATCTCATCTGAACATTTGCTACGGAAATAGCAACAGAGTAAGTATAGACTTCTGACGTTGCGCTTGTGGGAAATGGACTCTAGGACCGAAAATAAGTCACTATCTCAGAAGTTCGCATAAACGTTATCAAAGCTTGAAAATGAGGATTGGCTAGCGCCAACACATATATGGCGGCAATATTCCATTTTTGGTTTGATTGACTCTTGCAAAGATGAAGAATATCAGAAGTCAGATAGTTTCGCTGTGAAAAACATTTCCTTACCTTTGAATTTTATGAACTTTAAACTGTTGAATGAATACGAAAGACCGTAAACAAATACCCAAATCATTAAAATATACATTAAACTATCAATTTTTTTTCCCCTTCTTTCTAAATTTACAATCTGTCCCTCTTCTGGGGAAACATTTATTTATAAAAATATGAAATATTGAATGACAAAATGCAAAAACATTCTATATTAAATTCTATATAAGGCCTTCCGTCCTTCAAGGGGGCTTGTCCGTTATAATTATGCATCAAGAGAAACGAAGAAAATTCAAGGAAGCTTAACTTTAAGTTTTAAATTTCTAGCGTCCGATGTGTCTAGATGAACGACTGTGCTAACTTCATTCAACTTCAAACCACTCCTGCTTTTGTTTTTACCGCTGTGGATTTTAAATATCCCACATTATAATAGCAACAGTTTTCTTAATTAATCTTAATCATTTCACTTTCATTTATAAATTTTCACCTAAGAAAAATAACAAAGTCACTAAGAAGTAAATGCGGTTACTGAGATAACGATTGGTTACATAAGATAAGGTTATATGTTAGATGAACGTATATTTACTGTGGAAACTCAGAAATTAGTGAAATTTATATACATTTTCGCCTGAGTGAAATGACAATGCTTAAGGTGATACCAGAAAATATCTTCCATGATTAATTGTATAATTATGCTTATGAGAAAACTTGTTTTTACAGAAAGTCTGTATAAAGTTTGTAAAACTGATGCTATGAAAATCCCTCATTATAAACTCGGCAGCAAAACCTGACAGCATCACCAATGCATGCGTTATTTAGCTTGTCATTAAATAACAAATCTGAAATTTTCTCTAACATTTCATTAGATTCTGAAAAAGAATGAATAGGACATGGTTAACATTTTTATTTCTGTTTGCACTTTTCGCAAATAAACGAGAAAACTGAAGAGTTTCACCTCCAGCAGTAAGCATTGTAATAAATGCAAATGGCTACCAACATTGACGGCCATTTATTGGGTTCAAAAGAGAGTTCATAAATATGAAATTCATCTGTCGGAATTTAATTCTGTCGATGGACAATTGTCCGAGTTTGCTGTCTGTCGATAAACGCTGATAAGTAACATGGTTACGCTTAAACTTGACAAAGTGATGAAGAGCAATCGAGACTAGAGCTTTGACCCAGACCCGGTCCGAATCATTAGCAAAGCTCAAGTTTCTAAAGTGTTTTTTGTCTTAGTTACCCACAAAGACTTTAAGAATCGGCTTCTAAAGAGCAACGCTAAATCAGGCTTCTCCACTGATTGATGAGCGTTCTTCGCAACCATTTGTAGATTTCTTGACTTTTTTCTATGCTTCCTTATATTCTTAATCAATCTTTACCAAAAATATGACTTTTATCTTTTCTTTTTTACGCGTAGCTTTACACATCTATACGCCCATGTTCTCTCTCTTTCTCTTATTATATATAAATATGGACGTATAAATAACGTGAACATAGAAAACATTTCATGGTGACTGGCAGTTTCACCCCTTAGCCGAACAACACGGACTAGTTGAAGCGTGAAACTGCTAGTCACCATGCTATGTTGATTTCAATGTCTTTACGGTTTATACCGACAAACGTTATATCCTCGATATTGAGCGCCATATAAATTTAGATATAACCGCAATAACAAAATTGTATTTTGAAAAAAGAGGGTGGCCAGGGTAGTTCTGGAAGATAATGTCTGTATGCCAAACAGTCTTTATAATTATAGTGCTCTATGTCAAGAGATAGAGCATGGATTTAAGAAAGATATGATTTATGGAAATAAATTCAATTTTAAAATCAAGTCCCCTGACGAAGTTGATGCATTCTATACGAAATTCATAGTAGGGATAAGATAAGTGAACCTTTAATTTATGTATTTTGTATATATATATATATATATATATATATATATATATATATATATATATATATATATATATATATGATTAATACAAATAGCATTCGTTACTGATGCGCTATATTCAGCACCTCAACTCTAGAGTTTTGTAGATTACCATTTTTTGTAATTGTTCAGTCCACTCTTCAAGAGGTTTCAGCAATTAACTGCTGTTTTTCTCATTTTTAATTATCGTTATACTAATTTTGATGTAATTAATTGATGAGTTACTTAGGATTCACTTAATATTGGTGTCAGCTTCGTTTTTTTTTTTCTGTGTGTGTATGTGTCAAATGTCTTGGAGTTATTTCTCCTTTTCTTCATTCCCTTGTCTCCTTAGACTCTCTCCCTTTTTTCTTTTTTTTTTTTCTATTCAAATTAGAGTCAAAGATAATGTAACAATGTCATTTTCAGTATCATAAACAGGATCTTTCTTTTTTTTAAGGCAGTTCGTTTTCTCGAATGTTCTGGGGTCTGTTTTTTTTTTTTCTGAAGTTCTTTTCTCACTTTATGTGTATGCGTGCATATTTTCCTCCTCATCCATATCAACATCTATCGGGTATAGACACCGATGTACTTTTACGTATCAATATCTGATTTCCGTTTTTGTCACTTCATCTCTCTCTCTCGCTCTCTCTCTCTCTTTATCCATCTTCTCCCTCTTTTTGCCCACTCTCTTTTCTCCTTTTGTATTCTACCTATCTTTCTCTCCTTAGATATAGATATATGTAATTTTATATGAATGTAACTCGAAGTAAACAATTAAAAAGTAGACAACGTACTTAATTGGTTTAATCTTTTAGATATAATATTAGTCCAGTGTTAAAATTTTGAAATGGCATTTGTTGAAAAATGAACTCTACTTCTATTCATATCTACGTTAATGATTAACATTTTTAATGTTAATTTGTAGCTAAAAGGTTGTAAACTTTTCGTTTCTTTCCTTGCAAACAATTCCCGCAATCCTTTCAGTCTATTGACCACAACAAGTGCTGCCTGTTCGACACAATAGCAAGCGTTCTGCCTGTCGCCTCGTTCACCCCGTTTTTATCTCCTCAGTCACAACCAAAATTCATATTTGTGAAAAGATAATCTCGCGTGAGAATATCTGACTCCAGGATCTATCTGTTTTAAATGTGTAACCCTCGAAGCCGTCATTTTCTTTTTGGGACAGTTTATATGCGGGGTAGGGTCGAATCTGTGTTCGCGGTGTAGGTAAGGCATTTTCTGCTAGCGTTGCAAAAAATAATGCAACCCTGAGTTTCTTTGCCCTCTGCACTAGTTCACTACATAATTCTAGTCAACGGATTTAAAGAAATTAATATAATAATATTGCGTGGACAGATGTGTGTTTATTATGGTATATATATATATATGTGTGTGTGAGTGTGTGTGTGTGAGTTTGTTTGGATATGAATATATTCTCTCACAGAATGCTCACAATGAATGACTATGCTTAAATTATGTGTGACTCTACACCAAAATCCACTTTTTTTATTTCAAGTATATATTACTTATTGTCATCACTTGTAAATTTGAAGCATTTGTTTTAGTTTCTCTAATTCCAATCCTACAGAAGATCTTAATTCTTTTAACAGTTCTTTGTTAACTTATTTGTTTAACTCTTTGTCTTCTCATAGAATTTAGCCAAATAGAAATTGTCTACAATGTCCCCTGTTCAACTCACTGATTTTAAATTAGATTTAGCAATTATTCGAAGATTTTTATCAATCATTTAACTTCAAGGCAGACCATAAAGACACTAAGACGCAAGGAGTTAATGACTCTGAAAATTATGGGAAAAAGAAAATTTATTATTAAGAAAAAAGCAATAAAATTATTATTAAGAAAAAGCAATAACAAGAACAGGAATTAAGAAAACAGCCGATAACGATTGACATTACGTTTAAATTTTTGAAGATCAAACTTGACTGGAATGCAAGAAGCCAGAATTGAGAATTGTGAGAGAAGAAACTATGAGCATAGAACTTACGGTTACATCTAGCCATTTCATCTTTTTTACATTGCTGAGTCCTTACCGCCAATCCAGTACTGCTCTTAAATTCGTAAAGAGAAAAGCTCATCGGAATAATTACCATGAAAATATTTCCAGATAAAAATGCATAGAGAAGTTAAGGTGTGACAAAATAACTGAAACAGTACAGAAAGTCAGGACCAATAACATTGCAGGGTCTTCTTTATAGCAGATGTACTAGTCCAGATGTAACAGCAATATTCAATTTCATTCATAAATTTTTAAATATTTATTTAATATTTACAACACCTGAAATTCTTATTCAACTGATGCTCAGCGTCACTCAACATTTAAATTACAAGGAAAATGTTTTCTATTTGCTAGGGTCGGGAGATTGATATCAATTCCTAGGGAAATATCTAGATCGTTACTGAACTAAAGTTGAGTCAATCCCAATGACACTTTGCTATCACGATCACAGAAGCACTACATAAACTCATTAATACAATTCGATTTGCTTTGATCTTTCAGTAGTTGATTCAGAGTTAAAATGAAGATCAAGGCACAACATAACAGCTATTAACTGAAAACTGAGATCATCTGAACTTACTTCAGCGCACCCATATCTTCTTTTGATCCTTACATAACTTTTTCACAAAAGTTCTGTTTAGTGTTCCGTTTCATTCTTTAAGTTTAGATAGATGTTCATAAAATAGTTAGAACTAGTTTTAAAATGACTCCCCAAGGTGTCAAATATATACTACAGTTGTTATCTAAAGGAACAACCCAAGATGCGAGCTACAAATTGGCGGCGTCAAACTCAAACAAGTACAGCTATTGTACTATCTGGGGCGTGCCATAACAGACGGTGGAAAATGTGACACAGAAATCCGAAGCTGCATAGTGACAGCTGGCTTCCAAAATCTAAACAAATTATTAAGAAATAGGAAAATGTCGTTAGAAACAAAGAAAAGATTGCTGAACTGCAATTTAATTTCACTCCTCCCATGTGGCAGTTAATGCCAGAGAATTCCCTTGCGGGTGAATAGGAGATTTGAGTCAAATGTGATATCGTTCTACAAAAGGATGCTGAGAATAGCATGCACGGAACAAGAAAGGATTTAGGAAAATGGAAACAAAATTGACATTTTCCCTTGACACATTATAAGTAGAGATTGGAGAATTTGACATGAGAAGACATTTTGAAGGCAGGATGGACCTATTTAATGAACTTGTGTAAATAGATGACAGAAGAGGGAGTAGGAGGAATAGTAAAGAAACAAACAGAGAATAGGATAAGAAATTGTAGAGAGCCATGGACACCTACGCCTTCAAGGCAAACCACATATAAAAGGTGAAGAATACTCAATATTGTGTTGTCTATTGATATTTCGCGCCACTTATACAAATAATTGAGCAATGCAAATCTGTCTGCCCAATTACTGTAGCACGCCCTACTCAGTTGCACATCTCTAATGAAGACGTCCACAAAATTTTAACCAGAAAAATCCAGGACTATCTCAAACGGACTGATAGTTCAGACTGCACGCAAATATTAGAAGACATAAATAGCTTCACCTTTTTTTTTTTTTTTTTTCCTTATACCTCTAAATGCTATTCTTGGGTCATCTTTCTATTTCTAGATATCTCATAATGTGAGGAAGGAAAGATTTTGCCAAGATTAGTGAACCCAGTTATCCCCATGTGAAGAATAGCAAGCCCTTGACAAAATATGTTCTCTTTATTAAAAGCAATGTTGGAAATATAAATGAACTCGTTTATTGATAAATGAACAATTAAAATAACATATTATTCACTTTCTATAAAAAAAAAAAACAGTTAAAATAAGTTGAAAGGATATTGTATGACGATTGCATTATAGAAGCCCACTATCTTGTTAACCATATTTCATCTCAATCACACGAACTGATTTAAATAACTCTGTAGAAAATTACAGTCTTTCATTTGGCACTTCCACACATAACCGTCCAGAGAGGCAATGCACTTTGTCTAATTCATAAATATATTTAATGATTCACATTTTAATTCCCGTCGAATATGTGATTTGTTCTTTATTCAGTCAATCACTGGTAAGCTGTCCTTCCCAAGTAATGGCTTCACAACCTCCGTGAACGTAAATCTATCCATCTTGAGGGTTCCTGGATATCTGAATTAATAAATTAAAACCAGTATATGAAAACAGCTATTGAACCTTAAAGTTACTTGTACGAAAATGTTCATGTCCAGAACAGCGAACACGTTTATCCTCATGTAAAGAATGGCGAACCCAACCATCTTCTTGTATAAAATATAGCAAACCCGGAGTAGGCCCGCTAATCTTGACAAGATCCGTGCGGAATAAACTTATAGGGTTAACTTTATTAGATGATACTTTTTTGCTAAAGCACTTCTTCGTAAGTTTAACAAATTTTTGGCACTGATACTTAACTTTCAACAAGCTGAATGAAGATGGGTGCTTTTCATCAGCTACCAACTAGTGTTTGACATGACCATTATTACCATTCTCCCAAAGAACAGACTCTCTTTCTCGTTTTACTAATTATCTTTACAAAGAATACAATATCAATAGGCTAAAAGATGATTCTAGGTTACCTAATACTTGAAAGAAAAGAAAGCAAAATCAAAAGAGAACGATACACATACACCAACCTCCCTCTCAAGTTAGCGAAATCCGAAATATGAAAATACTAATAGAGTATTAAAAAGAACTATTCAAATGTTCTTTACTCGTTCATTTTGTTGTAGTTTACAATCACATTGTGGGTGACGTAATGGATAATGACTCAGGATTGGAAATCATAGAAGCGAGTTCCAATTTCATTCAGGCTTATTATATTCATTTAGGCACAAATAATCTTTGACAAGGGTATGAACCCACCTCTTCTCTCCAAGGTATGGAGTAGGGTTTGCATCAGTAAAGCATTATTATCTCCAAAATATTCTTACAATCAAAAAATATTTTATGGCTTTAAATAATCTGCAAAAAGGCTGATAAACAAACAAATCAATCAATTAACGATCAAATTTTATTAATATTTACTTTTCACGAGTTCCAGGGATTACGTTAAATAAAATATCATACAGGGTGACAGATACCAGAACATTATCCAAAACAAAAAAAAAATGGTAAATTCCAAGACTCATTCCAGATAAACAAAAATCCATAACATTTTCATGATCCCCAGGATTTTCAGGACCAGTGGACATGTTATAGATAAACAAATTTTTCGATCTCTTTGTTCCAACAGAGTTTTTCCGTCTATCACGTTGTGGATTGAGAGTCAGAAAAACTATTACTTTTTCGATGCGATTTTAGAATTTAAATGATTATAGAATGAATGCTTTAAACCTTGTTAAACGACTTATTTCTTTTCAATCTCGATGGTCAGATCAATTTCTTGAACATTTAACATCATAAACATTCAAGCACTTTCTGATTTTCCCAGCAAAGCATC
This sequence comes from Acanthosepion lycidas, assembly GCA_963932145.1. Taxonomy (NCBI): domain Eukaryota; kingdom Metazoa; phylum Mollusca; class Cephalopoda; order Sepiida; family Sepiidae; genus Acanthosepion; species Acanthosepion lycidas. The sequence continues at coordinate 65,569,921 of OZ010586.1, forward strand.
GGTCAAAGATTTTATCAAAACAAATTTTATTAACATCATTAATTGTTAGCGAGAAAAAAATTTTATAAAATGAATTTTGCCATCTCGGGAAAATTTTCAGGTATCAAAATACTGATTTTGTGACACACTTCTTCCTAAACACGGAAGGTGTGGAAATCGTAATTTTCCCGATAATCAGATATTGCAATTATGTTGTAATGGGAAAATTTCCATTAAGGAATGGCTAAAAAAAAATGAGAAAGAAAAGAAAAACTGCTCTTTATTTTATCCATTTAAACTTGAAAAATAGAACTTGTGGCTAGAATTATGCAATCGGACTGAAAAAAATTCTATTTTGACGTGAACGTCTTCAACAGTATCCACACAGTCTACTCATTTATCCGCACAGTCCTCTCCAGTGTCCGCACAGTCTTCACTAGTATCCTCACAGTCTTCACTAGTATCCTCACAGTCTTCACTAGTATCCTCACAGTCTTCACTAGTATCCGTAATCTTATAAAACAGAGTATTTAATCACAAAATTTTAAAGGCAGAGTTGATTATTCTGCAATATTTTGGAGAAAAACCGATTAATTTTTACAAACATAGAAACGTCAAGATAAAAACCAATAATATTAAGACAGCCAGTAATTGATTTTTTAATTAGATAAATTTAACTAATTTTAAATTAAAAAAATTAACTTGTCTACATTTTTTTATAATGTTAAATGTTTCACCGAATTGATACACGTGAAGCAATCAATTAATGAACTGATGAGCGCTCCAAGACATTCCATGAAGTAGAATAATTCTTTTATGAGGACACCAGTAGGCCGAATATTATTTAACTATGATTATTCTTGATATACCCTTGCAAATATGACCGCAGCCAATTTCATTGAACAATCTGTGATAGAATCATTTTACCGGAAAATTTGCCAAAATAGCAGGTTTCGTTTATATTTTATATTGTATCTTTTTATTGAAAAAGTTAATTATTTCACAAATTCAGCTTCCATTTTTGTTTGTGTGTGTTGATCTTATCGTTCAAAACATTACTCAATGGTAGTTAATTGCGATTATATCTTTCCAAGTATAATCGTTCGATCGTCTATAATCGCCGATTTGACCATTGTGAGAATAGTACTTTCGTATATGAACGTTAAAATGACACTTGAGTCTGCATCATAATTACATAGTTTGTAAGTCATATATTTTCCATAATATTAGTCTGAGATCAGCTCAGTCAGGCTTGCTGTAATCAAATCTACCTCTAAATTATATTATAAATTCACCGATGAATTAACACCTAGTTGTTTTATAATTTATTTTACCATGATGCATACCATTTTACACCAAATTTGACATAATTAATTTTTCGAATCTAATTTTGAAATTTATAACAGACTTTAGTTTCTAGTACAATAAAAAGAGAAAAACCCCAAAGTTAAACTGTTGTAATCATGTTATTGATTACTCAAGGTTATTTAAGAGCAATTCTGACAATAAAATCACAGTTCAATTTATCTTCATGTTGAAACTAGGCATAATTTTAATGACAATATCATTCAAATGGATTTTTAAACATTTCTTTTTAATTAGAATTTTAAAAGGTAAAATATATTTTCAAGAAAATTCGTAAAAGTTCACATTAATTTTCATTTTCAAATTGAATGTTTTTATCAAATGAAGAGACAAAGCATTAAAAAATGCTTGAAAAAAAGAAAATAGCTTTGTCTTTCTCTGCTCTCCAAGGCCCACGTTAGGCATTAGCATATCTGTTATATACTAACATCTTAACAGGATAGAAGGAAAGACGAGAATAACAAAAATGAATTGTGTCTGAAAACATTTTACATACAACACTAGAATATAAAAATATGACATACAATACGTTATATATCTAACCATGCGTATGTTTATCACAGTTTGTCATACACTGAGACATTATAGAGTATATGGAGAGAAAACTAAGCAGTTTATGAAAGAACTAATATTACTTTTCTTTTAATGTTTTTTAGAGGGACACGGATATCACAGGTTATATATTTTTTGTTCTTATTTAGCACGCATTTCATTCGCCTGGCTACCTGATCTGTCACTGTCGGTAGTTGATCAGCAACAACCGTCAACTCTAGCTGTCGTCACATGACCTTTAAGGCCCAATTTTGTAAATTCGTTTTGTGAAAAAGGAGATAATGGGGTTCTGCATCCCCACAACAATATGTTGAAACTAACAAAATAAAAAGCTAAAGGATAATATTAAATCTTCACGGGCATTCTGAATCTAAATACGACTGTGTTTTATCTTTGAAAGAAAACGAAATTATAAATTTATTTTCTTAATAAAGCTTGTTAGATAATATCAAACAATCTACGTTTCTATTAGGTTGGTGCAAAAATAATGAGGTAATAATGTCGTTTTTTGACGTTAAAAAATACGTCAAAAAACGACATTATTACGTCATTATTTTTGCACCAACCTAATATAATCATATTTATATTATTTTATTTTTATTATTTTATAGCAGGAAGCATTCATACCTGGCCTTTTTAAATTTATATTTTCTTACGTCCCTTGATTAGTTCATTTATTTAGTACAGTGTAACCCGGATATAAGAGAAACCCGGATATAAGAGCCTTCTTCTCCGGTCCTGACAACTCTCTTATATCCGGGTTACATTGTACTTGTAAAATTCTTGATTCTCAAAGGTCTATGTTCTGTGATTAGTATCTTGCTGTAGCAAGTTACTAATCATAAAGCATATACCTAAATAGTGCGAATTTCAACAAGGAAGCACAGAAGTAAATAATGTAAACATGTCAGCAGTACAATTCCCCATTCGAAAGACGTGATTTTTTCCCTCCTCTCTGAGGTTCAACATAGTCATGTGATATTTTTTTTGGACGACGGCTGTTTCTTATACTTGTGTACCTCACCGACTGAAGCATTCAGTCTTCGACCCACTTCCTCTTCCTCTTCCTCCTTACTCTTCATTCATTCCACTCTGTCTCCCCATTCCTAAATAATCGCATGGTGCGCTCTCCTTTGGGTTGAAGATCTCGTGTCTGTCGTTGCTAATGGCGACAGCAGCCTCCGCCTCACGCGAGCAACTAGTTACGTTCATTTGTTACGCGTATACGGGTAGGAATGCGGGTCGATTCCGATACTTCATCAGATCTTTTTTTTTTTTTTTTTTTACTGTCGACTACACAATATACATGACTATTTCCACTTTTCTATACTTTGACTTCTTTTTATTTTCGTATCTGGCTTTACCACTTCATTTGCTTACAATCAATGCATTGGAGATATTAGGTAGACGGATATATATATATATATATATATATATATATATATATATATATATATATATATATATATATATATATATATATAGCTAGATAGATACACACACACGCACACACACAGCAGTGTGTTGAAAGACTCTTCGCCTGATCAAGAAAAATTATTTATATACTTGAGTGTTCATATATATATATATATATATATATATATATATATATATATATATATATATATATATATATTGTTTAGCAACGAGCACATTCTTATGTATAAGAATCCGTAAAGAATATGTTTATATCTAGAAGAATATATATGCAGCAGATATTTGTACAGTCGCCTGTACATTTTAGTATATATATCATAAAATTTTATATGAAAAACCATGTTTATATGTGTGTATAAACATATATATTCGTTAATTTAGTGTACGTTTATGATTTTCTCTAACATTTCTATATTATGCCTGAGACTAAGCTGCAAATTAAAAATAGGATATTCATGATAACGTATAGCTATCAAAATAATAAATTTTCATATTAGATGTATGATAGATATCTCTGTGTCTGCTTCGTTTATAGCACCTCCACAATGATACATATAAAATGCGTATAATCTTCTACGTGTCTTTTATTTTTGTGTTACTGAAAAGTTCTAGGCCTGACCAAGAAGTGGTCTCAAAATATTTGTTATATTTCTTCAGATTTTTGAACGTGGCCTCTAAGGACTTTTCAGCACCCTTTCACTTGAATGTATGTGTGTGTATACAATTTGAATGTATGTGTGTGTACGCAAATAGACAAGACGACTGAAACGTTTCTATTTATTGTATGTGTATGAACTGTATGCATTATTGAAATAAAAATATTGTCAAAAGTGAATGAATAAAAAATTAAAAGAAAAATATGAAATAAAAAAATGAATTCACGAAGATTACAAAGAAATCGAAATAAGCCATCTTCGTCTATAGAGATCTAAAAAACGAAAATTCATGTGACATAAATAAGATATGCAGGTGTCTACACACACACATACACAGAAACACATATGTGTGTGTATGTGTGTGTAATATTATAATACTGTTTTTTTTCTTATCATGTACGTTAAGCTTTTCTATTACCTTAGATAAACAAAAGATCATTCCTGTTCGAATGCGAGGAGAGACGGAAAAAATTATATCAAGGCATTGTTTGGTTTTAGAGAAAGGAAAAGGAAGAAAAGATAAAGGAGGTGATAGCAGTCATATGTTTAACGTCTGCTTCACTGAAATAGTAAATCTTGTCAAGTTTTAATCTTTTCATTTGTACCCTCTTACTTCTTTAAATAATGACTTGCATTCATTTTTATAGTTATTATTACAATATTTTGTTGAAGTTGTTAAAAAATAACGATAGGCATTTTATAGTCGTCAAAATCGCAATAATTTAATTAAGAATTATGATTCATTAAAAAATTTAAATCGGAAGACCGTTAAATTTTTACGTATATATATATATATATATATATATATATATATATATATATATATATATATATAATAGCAATGTTTCCAACATAATGCAATGATTAACGAGATACTTAGGTACTTAGATTTACCAGTGGTGTGCGTTCGATATTGCCTGCATACCTCAGCACTACACCAATGTACCAGTCTCACAGAAACTACTGTATGATAGCCAGTGCGTGTGTTTTATTTACAGACAGACTTTTATATATATATATATATATATATATATATATATATATATATATATATATATATATATATAAATTTTTCTCCCCTGAATCGATACTTCAAATATACAAAACGACCATTCGCCCTTGCATGGAGCACCTTCTGTTTACCTCGGAGTTCTTGACAAGATCCAGAGACAGATATGTAATGTGATTGGCCCTGATCTGGCGTCTCGCCTGCAGCCACTATCTCACAGACGGGCCGTCGCCTCTCTCTGTCTCTTCTACAAATACTTTCATGGCAATTGCTCCGATGAGCTGCTTTCCCTGGTCCCCAGTCTCCATGAATACAAGCGTCTTACGAGGCTGGCATCCCGCTCTCACCCTTACACTGTAGAAACTTTAAAATGTAGCCGTCTCTTCTACTCCAATAGCTTCATACCTCGCACCTCTCGCCTGTGGAACACCCTTCCCAATTACTGTTTCCCTGATAGCTATAATCTCCAACTATTCAAATGTAATGTCAATCGACATCTCCAGTTACCTTGATCTACACACTATCCTTCCCTTCATCCTTTCTTCTATCACTTCTATCTGCTCTTGCTACAAATCTTCTGCAACCCCCTTGCATCCTAGTGGTTTCATGCCTTGCTCGGGGCGCTAAGCTTAAAATATATATATATATATATATATATATATATATATATATATATATATATATATATCAGTGTGCATGGGCCTTGGCTCAGTGGGTTTTTTGCAGAGAGTGGCCGTGTTTGTTTATAACAAGCTGAGCAGAAAATTCACATTAGGTGTCATGCGCAGAGGCACCAGATACCATCAATAGGGGAAGTTAATTTGTACCTTGTGCCATAAATGATGTTAGATCAAGTCTCCCAGTGTAATAAATAAATTCATTTGTCAACAGTGTAATAGAGCCTTTAAAGCCTTTCTGGTTTTAGGATTTATTTCTGAGTTCGTGAGCAGGAAAAGGTCAGAAAAGAAAATACATACGAATGTAAGAAAATTTGAACCAAAAGCTTAAACGCAGTACCTTGTCAGTCTTCTTCAATGAAACTTGCATAAAAAAAGGGATTGATAACTAAATACACAATTTCATATATATATATATATATATATATATATATATATATATATATATATATGTGTGTGTGTGTGTGTGTGTGTGTGAATACGTTGGCGTATTTTCGTATAGAGAAAAACATTAAAATTTCCTTTCTCTCCGTCGTGCGACGATGGCCTTGGGGAAAGATATCTGACTGATGTCAAATCAGTCAGGTTGAAGCAATCGGATGTCTAGCCACTGAGGACTATGACTATATATATATATATATATATATATATATATATATATATATATATATATATATATATATATATATATATATATTGTGTTGATAGCGGTTTCTCGTTTAGCGATTAAAAACAGTCTTTTTCATTTTCTGGTGACATGCAAAACCTATTTTTCATCATCTTTAATAATACGATGCAAAATCAGAGGTTCCTAGTTAAAAGACTGCTGCAGATATAATTTCGGTTATCAAATAAGAGTTCATGAGGAGCCTATTACTCTCTTTACATGTTTGTTCCAATTAAACTCTGAAACCAAAGAAGAATCTAGAGCGTTATCAGTTCAGATCTCGGCATCAGTCACTTTCACTCCGCCGTAACTTTGCGTCTGTGTGTCTTTTCTATAAATATTTTCACGGTGATTTTTCCAATGCGCTTTCCTCTTTGTTACTTCGACTTCACGAACTTAAGCACAGTACAAGCTTATCAGATTGATTTCATAATTTCACTGTTCAAATTGGTAGTTGTAACCGTAAGTTTTATGCTAATGGTTTTTTTCTTCCGCACTTTCCACTCGTGGAACTCTTTTCCTGCTAACTACGATCTTTAAAAACTGAAATGCAACGTCAATTTTCATTTTCTTTTTTTCTTGAATCGTATTTTCCTCTCTATTTTTTTCACCCTCAGTAATGCCATTACATCTTAATTGCTTTTATCGCATTTGCTTTGGGTGAAATGATCTTTTTACAAAATGGACGAAAAAAGCACTCTGTCAGATAGAATAGATGAAAAATTAATTCTAGCTACGATTCCCTATCATTCAGCCTTGGTTCTGCCTTGTTTAGCTGACTCCTAATTTATAGCGAAGGAAAATATAATTACTTTCCCAATCCTTTAAATATTAGGGTGACAAGCAAACTATAACTCAGTGAATTTGTGAAAACATAACAAAATAATTACACACACTTTTGAAGTCAACATATATGCATCTTTCCCAAATATACACTAATAAAAGAAAGAAAATATCTACACATGTACATACTTATTGATATTAATTTTATTCAAGTATTTTACCACTGCGTTGACATTCTAATCAGATAGAGTGATTGATCAAATAATTTAATCCAAAACAGAGATAATTAGACAAGATGCATGTTTCTTTTCATACTAATCTAAGATTAACTGAATCAGCTCTCTTACAATGAACTAATAAAGTATCAATCTGATCATACACTTTTACAGACTACATATTCTTTCTTAAAGGTTCATGGGATTTCTGCTTTTGGAACTATTTTACATGAATAATTGAAAACTTATCGATTTGTATTCCTCTATTTTTTATTCTAAAGTTCACCATATATAAGGCTCAAGAGTCACTCAAGGTAAATGGTTACTGTTAAAATAGAAATGAGTAATATCTAAGTCAAGCACACTTGATGAAGCGATTTACTGTTTTTTTCTGTATGATAGCAATTAAAACATCAGTACTGAGCCTACTTGAATGAACCCGTACTTTTTTTCGCTCAGGAGGTTGTTAATTCTAAGGTAAACTTTTCTTTTTAAAAAAAAAAACGATCAAATAAAAACTCGACAAGGGTATCGCGTGAAAAAGAGAGATTATGTTCAACTGATTGAGAAAGTAGGCGATATAAACACAAGTTTCCCAAAAAGATTCAAATATGGTTTGCAAAAATCACAGATTTTCGAGTATTTTCCCCACATAAACCGCTATAGTTTATTGTGGTCTCACCCAGCAATTATTCCGAATACAATTGCTTGTAACAATAACATGAGTTTTCAGCTTCCGTTGATATTTTTATGAACATTGATCCTGCTGTTTTCCAGCTCCGATTCAAAGGCACAATAAACTACAATAAATGGATCAAATCAAATTTCATTGCATTGTATTTTTTTCAGTAATTCATATTCAATATATAATGGATAACAATGTTGAAGAATTAAGTGATTTTATTGAAAATATTTTGCGCAGTAACTTTAGTCATATCTTCACGAAAGCCAGGATATAGTCCAAATCAAATTTGGACTATATCCAAAGTTTATAATGACAGACACTGCATCGTAAGCCTAACCTTCTGATGACAAATTCTAGTAATATTCTTTAGTTTTTATATCCTCTAGCGGGAACGCAGCAATTGCTTGGCTGTTGTGTCAACATAGAGCGATATTCTCGCCTTTGCTTTCCACCAAGCGGCCAATGATTATCTCTTGTTGCCTTGAGACTTTCTTCGGTGAGCACCGAAAGCTGGGAAAAGGCCTACTGCATGCTCACTAGGAAAGAAAATGAAAAACAAATGCTATGTTGATAAATAGGAAAGCTATTTCCCATATAGATGTTTTATTCAGGGTTTAGCCTGCTTAGCTGTGTAGGTAGGTAGGTAGGTAGGTAGAAGATACTTTGGACAACTATCTCATAGATCAGCTCATCCCCCAACCAACTCATTTCCCATCTGCATATACCGGCGTGTAACTGGCAATACGAACGGATGGCATTTGTACTAAGTGACGAATAACTCCATCTTCCTCCAAGGATGAACCAGAACTGACCTCGATCCCAAGCATGATTGCTAATATAGACCAACGCCTGGATAGGTTTCAAAAGGCCCGCATCCACTTCTTTACTCACTCGTTTCACTTAAAAGGGAATGCCGCTTAAAAGAGCAAAGACTTATTTCATTGTTTAATTCCAGCGAACACGTTCCAACAGCACTTCCTCATTTCGCTATTTCGGAGTATAGTCAAGGTTATTCCCTAATGCATGTAGTTTTGCTAAGAAGCAAAACCGATAGGACTAAACGGTGTCCTTTTCTCCATGTACCGTCGTGGTTTCAAAAGTCATCTTCTGCATCACATACTCGTGGCAAGATAACTAAATAACGAGCCGTTTGACAGATCGGCACAAAAGTGAATCCTTATAACTTTCCGCTTCTGGGAGTTATTAAGCAGAATTATCAGCCGCAAGTTTCACACTCAATTATTACCAAAGCACGCAATCAAACAAGCACAATTTCTGACTAAATGCCTTCGTTTTAACTTCAAAATTTTATCTTGTACATTATTCCTTTGAGGAACTCAATACAAAATAACAGCAGTTCGCAGACAATCACTTCCATTAGTTTGGTTACAATATAAATGCAATTTTAAGGAGTATTTTCCAACAATCTACGCGCATTGTTCTAAATATATATATTATTTTTATGTCTCAAGCTTGCCGATATGATATCGAGAAATATATAATTTCCAGCAATTATTAACTACTGGCAGTAGTTTGTTATTACGAAATTAAAATGATATAACACTATATTATCAGCGCATATTCTAATCTACAAGTATTTTTTTATGAATAACAAAGAAAATATGTCTCTTAAATGTCACAGTGTATAAAGTTTATCAGGTAATAAAAATTCATGTGCACTCTCTGTTAAAACGCTTCGCAGATATCTAACTTTCTGTCTTTTCTCGATGTTGACATCCGCCATCATAAATCGAATCTTGTTTTTTTTTCTCTTGCTTATCACCATATTTTCTGTCTTCTTGCAGATTATGATTAGTCCTTTTTCCTCACTTTCTTTTATTATTATATCATTATTTCCTTGTTCACACTTATGTAGTCTTTTTCCTTTTCTTTTATGCATGCACGTTCATCCATAGAGAAACCATCCAATTCTCTCTTCTTTACCTCTCGGTCCTTATTGACAAGAAACTTAAAAATATAAATTCTTCTTATTTCCCGCCATCATTACCTACCGTTTTTTTGTTTTCTTTTTATTTCCTCCAACGTCACTGCCACCATAAACCGATCGTGAAAAACCACATTTAATCGATTAACGGCACTTTTTATTAAAGCTCTCACTTATTCACTGATATTCCAATGTATCGCCTGAATATTCACCGTCCACTTATCGATCCGAGTAAAAGCAATAACATCTATGAACCTACACCTTCTCTCTCTCTCTCTCTCTCACCCCTACACACTTAACATTACTATTATAAATGTTACTAAAATATCGATAGGAGACTCACCTGAGTTTCATCTTAGCTTCGGTTTTTATGTCACAAGTAGACAGGGGAAATCCTGACGTCTGAGACGATGTTAACTGCATCTAAAATATTTTCCAGCTAGTTATACTGCGAAAATGTAAAAAAAAAAAAAAAAAATGAACACCAGATTTGACAGTCCCGCGTGTACATATTTATTTATACACGTACCTTACATGGTAGCTGAACAGGTAGATAGGTAATTCTTTGGGCGAATAACAGTATTAACGATAATCAAATCAACAGTGCTTGTAGTAGTAGCTTAGTTGTATGTTATATGATGGGAAACTTGTTAAATTAATCGATTGGTTTGCAGTATTTTTCTTCTTTCTTAAGGGATTATATATATATATATATATATATATATATATATATATATATGATGGCTGCCACCTTGTTGTCGAGTATTATCATCACAAAATTCATTGAAAGACTTAGTTGTGCCTTGAACGGAGGTGGTTCTTTAAACTAGACACATGTATATATATATCATTTGGTTTTGTATTTTTCAATTTTAGAATAAAATCTTTCAAACTGGGATCAAAAATTATAAATTGTCCAAAGATTGTTTTTTTTTTTTGTTTTGTTTTTGTGCTGTTCAAGTACTTTCGACTATCTCAGTTATTATCAAGAACCGGGTGTTGTCAGTATGGTAAATGAAATCTTGTTGCGTAACTAGTCCCATATTTACCATACTTACAACAGTCAGTTCATATATACATATTAAGCGCCTACTCGATTCCTACCATAGCCACTTTCTCAAATTAGCCGTTACTTGGCTCTTCATATAAAAGGTACCCGAAATTAAAAAATTATAGTGATCGACTCTTGCATATCAATAATACCACATTTCGATCATCAACTTCCATAATCCAATAACATAAATACTCAACACGACTGGTGATGATAGCTTCAGATACATGTTGTTTTTTATTTTTGTTTTTGTTTTGTTTTTTTATTCAGAGTTGTACTGCACTAAGTCTGGTTGACAACCAAAACTGAAGGGGCTAACATGTACTACTAATTTAAACACTTACACACACATTATATACATACTAAAACACACACACACACACACACACACACACACACACATATATATATATATATATATATATATATATATATATATATATATTGAATTTCCAAGCGTAGCTTAGATGTAGCACAAGGCCGAAAGAAAGTAGGAGACATCCTGACTGGGTGCCCCCTACTTTCGGCCTTGTGCCACATCTAAGCTACGCTTGGAAATATATATATATATATATATATATATATATATATATATATATTAGAATGTTCGTAACCTAAAGCGAAAAATATTTTATTTCATGCAACAATTATTCATTTTTCAACATAACCTCCTTCCTTTTCAAACCATTTGTCAGTTGTAAATCATAGTCATATAATTCGAATAGCTAACAATAAAAGTTTCAGATCGAAATTCAGTAAATAGCTGTGTCATGCTTCAAACTTAGTGATCCAGCCACACACACACACTGCAATCTGAAACATAATAACAACATTAATTGCGGTTTAAAACATAAAACCCTAACATTAATAAAACTATTAATATTCTTAAAAGAACTTGAATAGTAACATATTAATATGCAACAAAAATTTAGTTGCCACCACTTTTTCCGTAATGACTTTTTGAAATTGTCAAAAGCTATTGTGGACACTCTATATAATCGCATGGCTGGAATATTATATAATGAAAATTTGAGACTAAAATTTAATTAATTACAGACTAACTGATCTCTCACTGTGTACGTTTACTTTTTATAAATGTAAAAAGCAATACCAACTAATTAGCCAGAAACGAAAATGCTAAGAATTTTTAAAGTTTTAACCACAGGGCCATGAAGCCTTCGTTATAATAAAGTATCTTGAGGAATCCCATTTGATTAGGCGGGAAATACTGTTTTTCTTTCTTTCTTTCTTTCTTTCTTTCTTTCTTTTTTTTTTTTTTGCCTTGTACGCTGTTGCGCATGTTAACAGCCGTTGTCAGTTTGCATTTTCATTTTTTGAAAGTCAAAAGCTACAAGTAGATTCCCAACAAAAAAATCCGCTGCCTAATAAAGCTAATCAATTTAAATTTTTTTTCCTGTGTGTTTTTTTATTTGTTTTTTGCGTTTTGAAACATGTTCGTCTGTTTGCAAGTGTTTGTGTGCTCGATCGATCAGTTGCAATGACAAATAGCTGGATGCTTGCTCAAGCTATCAATTCTACTCTTTAACACATTAAAAACAGTCTTAATTTCACAGCGAATTGAAATCAACCTTTAACATAAAAATGGGTGTATCTAATGTTCAAGTGCCGCGGGTGAGTTTGTGTGTACTCTGGATTTTTCAATATATGTGTACGCGTGTACGCTGGTTTTATTAATTTGGTATATGCGTTACCCAAGTATTCTGGGTTTTTTTATATATGTGTACGCATGTACTTTGGTTTTCTTTTCATATATATGTACGCGTGTACTCTGTTTTTTTTTTTTTATATGTATATTCTTGTACTCTGGCTTTTTTTTATATATGTGTAGGAGTGTACTCTAGTTTTGTTAATATATGTATACGTGTGTAATCCGATTTTGTTAACATATATATATATATATATATATATGTGTGTGTGTATAGCGTTTTTTGTTTGTTTGTTTTTTTTTAGTATATGTGTAATTTCTAAAGAAGTAATTAATTTTTAATTCATTAATCCCACAGATATTCACGAATGTTCAGGCTATTAGACGAAAATAAGAATACTATTTAATGAATAAACGGAGCGTCTATTCAAATATGAGTACCCACTAAAAATAACGTTTAAAGTGATAAAATTTGTCAGATTAATAAATAAATAAATAAATAAATCCATTACCTCTTTAGGAATTGCTTTGTTTACGTTCAGATACAAAACTGAACAGGTATGAATGTTTTCGTTTATAAGGGACTATTCAGCTATGCTTGATCGGTAACACGCTCCGTGACCGACTCAGTCTATAGTACGTCGGATCTAACGACGGTTTAATAAAACGTGGATCGTCCACTCAAATATGGGTATCCACAATCATAACGCTTATGGTAATAAAATATGCATGTACCATAGTTATTAATATAACGAGAAAGATTATATATATATATATATATATATATATATATATATATATATATATATATATGTGTGTGTCTGTGTGTGTGTGTGTGTGTGTGTGTGTGTGTGTGTTTCTTCTTTTGTGTCTCCCTTTATAACGTAGGTAATAATTGCTCTCTACAACTTCATATCCTTTATAATTCTACGGCATGTTTGTCAACCTTACGATCCCTCTTCATCCGTGTCCTAGGATCTATTTACACAAGCACGTCATGTAATTTGATGAATGTTTCCTTCTGTCACTTTCACCTTTATTATGTCCTGTAAATCTGAATTTTCTCCAAGCCTCATTATGGGTTCTAAAATTTTCCAGCCTCTCTTTCTGATTCGAAGAAACAGTGCCCTTCCTGTTTCCATTTTACTTAATAATTCCTGCTTACACACATCTCCTGCCTATGGTATTCTCAGTATCCTTCTATAATAGTTCAAAATTCACTACCATATAAGGAGATTGATAGTACGTATCAATTCAACAGTCTTTTCTTTTGTTTCTAACGGAATTTTCCTGTTTCTCAGTATTTTCTTTAGCTTTTGGAAAGCCTCATTTACTATTCCAATGCGCCTTTGGATTTCGATGTTACATTTTCCGTCATCTGTTAAAAGACGTCTCTGTTAAATTTTCTGTACTTAATTCTGTGTTCTTCAATTCGTGTCTCCTCTCTTGGGTCCTCCAAATTTTTAATGACCATGCATTCTACAAATCATCTATAGTCCTTGCTTCTTGCTTTCTTTTACGAACTTGTCTATATGCTCTTCTGCATATCATATGTTATTACTATATGTGTTTATAATGACTCGTTAATCGTTACTGAGTACACCCCTGTGGTAGGGCAGCTAGCCAATCCTTTTGTTGCAGACATTTATCAGACATGTGGTTTATACTACAACTATACTGAGCGATCCTTAGTTACTGTTTCTAGGAGAGAGAGAGAGCAAACTGGCGAGTTCAACAGTTTAAACTGTGCCAGAAAATTCAAGTCCTTGATCTTGAGACTTCATTTTAACAGAACCACCACAGCTTACGAATATTTCCCTCTACCCCTTGGTACGATTTCACAAATTCTGGGATCGCAACCCCATCAATTGATTTCATGGTGAGGTTCGAAACCGGGGTCTCATGGTCGGAAAGCAAACCATTTAACCACTTGGCCAAGAGCGCATAATGTTATTTAATACTGTTAAAAATGAGTTCTATCCAATTTCGCATAGTCTTAGAAAATATAAATGAGTAGAAGAATTAACAGTTGAAATGGTTCCCCACTTCATCTTATGGAAACCTGAACGTCTGAATATGATATATCGGCATTTAAACAAAAATTGTTTTAAAAACAGTTTTTTCCCCTTTACTACGGTCATTCATCTCATTGGTGAAAATACTTCAGATAGCTCCGAATATGTAACTGCCGGTTCCTGCTTTACCAATGAAACTTTTGATTGAGTTCACATAAGCAGCTGATTCTAGTCTATCGCATCTAGATATCTAAGTGCCAACAGCTAAGCTCATCATGTAAAAATTAAGATCCTACTCTAGTCTACCAGGTCATAAAAGCTTGACCCTATTCCCCCGACACTGATAATTGTATCGTCAATAGCCTGTACGTATCTTTCAGAAAATAGAGGAAATTATTTTACCTTCTGCAAAGTGATTCATACTATTACACTTCGAAATTTTCACTCACTTCCTCCTGCATTTTCTGGGGAGAACTGTTCGTATTAAGTTATTTAGAGCACGCTTCATCAAGCAGCAACCAATAAGCATTTAGAGAAAGGGGTGACAAATTTCATCATCATTATTTACAGTGACAAAATTTGGTACGTCGGCATTTCTTAATTTCAGACGACCTATCGTGTATCATGCGACTTTTGCGTATGTACTGCTGACCCTACCTACGCCATTGACTAAACTATGTATTAATTTACTGTAGTCAAACTAGCTTCAAAATTAGGTCTTCAAAGGTCGCATAATACGCAAGTATATATGGTGAGTGATTTTAATTGATTTTACAAACAGCTAGATCAGGACTCAGTAATGGCAAGTACTTTGGATATGTGTTCTTTATTGAAATATTTTTGTATTTTTGTACACTTCGATTGAACCCATTTACTGACTTAACGACATTTTTAAAAATATGTATGGAAAGAACACCGTGAAATTCTATGTGTGTATCATTTTTTTAATTATTTATGCATAGTGGGGGGGGGGAGAATAAAATTGTCCGTAACTGCAAAAAATGATCCTTTAAATCACGCAAGAAATATTCATTTTTCAACATAATCTTTATTTATTACGGTGGCGAATATTAATAATATACCGAACAGGATGTAATTAAATTTTCAAATTGAAATTCATCTAATTGCAACCAGCCATCTCAATAAAATAAACGATTTTCATCACTAAAATTGTATGATTCAAATAAAGCTTCATAAGCTTCTACTTGGAGTTGTTACTACATTGCAATAACTATATATATATATATATGTATATATGTATGTATATATATATATATATATATATATATATATATATATATATATATATATATATATATATATATATATATATATATAGTACTCTAAATGTTATTTTTAGCGGACACCCATATTGAGGAAACACTTTGTTTTTCCTTCTTTTTTTTTTGTTTTGTTTTTTTTTTAAATGAGAATGACATCTAACAGCCTACTCATTCGAGAGTTTAAATAAAGGAATTATTCTCTCCGGTAGGGCTCGAACTTGCGTCACCTTTTATAGAGCATAGTATCGTCTCGGCCAGAGAGAGCACGCCAAATCACATGGCATATCCTTTTCATTAAGACTCTCGAATGCACAGGCGGGTAAGTGTAATTCACACCGTTTAATAAAAATAACAAAAAAAAAAAACATACGGTTTCGTCAATCAAGCGTATCCAATAAAAATAACGTTTAAAATAACAAATAATTTCGAATTAAAAATAAAATCAATTCCTTAGACATTACTTCATGCACATTCATAGATAATCTCATGGGTGGAATATTATAAAGTGAAAATTTAAATTTATTGTACTAACATTGTATACTTCCTTTTTATAGTTGCTAAATCAGGTTTCTGTATCGTGTCCTTTCAGGGCGCGAGAGATCATGCCTCTCCACAAGGTCCTACCCCTTGTAGCTCTTAATAAGCTTTATCTTTTCACCATACCTTCTAATCCCTGTTCAGCCATCCATTTACACAAGATTGTTTCCCTCTGCTTTTCAATATGTCCTGGGTGTTTCAAAATCTCCACGCCCTCTTTTCTCATTGAATGATTTAGAAATTTTACCTATATATATATATATATATATATATATATATATATATATATATATATATATATATATATATATATATTGTAATTCTAACTGTAAGTGTCCTCTTCGTTTCACTTTCTTTACAACTTCCTTGTTGCTCACATGCTCCATTTATGGTATTGTCATCATCAACCACATCTCTTTTGCAACAGTTCTCTCCATCTGTGAGGAAATTTTCCAGCATTCACTGTCATAGAGGAGGATTGATATGAAATAGTTCAGCACTCTTGTTTTATCAGAAATGATTTTCATTTCTGATAAAATTAGTTGGTCTGATTATGACCCTTAAATGTTTAAGTTTTAAACCATAGGGTCATTTTTTAGCATTTAATATCACCTATGGATCTTCGTTTTAAGAAATCATTTTTTATTTATACATTAAAATATTTTTTATTTTATACAGTAAAATAATTACTAGCCGAATATCCATCCTACAAACATTTTTATTAACAATAATCAATAATAAAATAAATAATATTTTTTTTTTACTTCACTTAATCTACTTTCAAATCGTTATATTTACAAGAACTAATCCATTAAATTTACTACTTTTTCATCTTTTTCAATAGTTAGCTTTTAAGAAATTCTAATAAAGCGGATTATTTTCATTTTTCTAAATAATTCTGTAATTTTTCTCACTCCACTCGGTTAATTTGTAGCAATGTGAAATAACAGACGACAACAATCTAAAATCGTAACTAACGTTACAGGGATTAAAATTATAGAATTGTGTAAAAAAAATTAATATTTCAAAAAATGTCCGTTCATTGAAAAATGAATAATTACATTAAAAAAAAACAAAACAAAAAAAAACATTATTTTAAGAGGCCAAGATAACGTTCATATTTTCTTTAAAAGTAAACACAGAATTTTTTAAATAAATTATGACTGATTTTTCATAAATTAAATATAAATTCTTTCTATACTAATATGAGGAAAAAAAGTACTTATATAGTTTTGTTTTAAAGTATTCTTTTAAATATTGTTATGCATCTTAAATATTACAGCTTATGTTGTAAAACTCAATTTATTAGGTAAAGATATAGGCTGATAACTATATAATAATCTTAACGATGCGAACTGTATTTTTCTACTGCAGCTGACATAGAAAGGAAACTACAATGACTCCTACTGAAAGTAGCGAAGGAAAACGAGAAAGAAAGACTAAACATTAATGGCAAGAAGACAACATGCAACCCAACATACAAATTACAAATTAGAGATACCAAAGTCCTACAAGTACAACAATTTAAATATCTGGGAAATGTTTTAACAGAGGACCGAGAGTACGACACTGAAATCCGAAGACGCACTGGGATAGCCAAAGATGCCTTCTAAAACTTAAGCAAAGTATTATGAAACAGAAAATATTCATTAAAAACAAAGAGTACTGAACTAATGTAATATTAGTCCTCCTATATGGCAGTGAATGCTGGACCATCCTATCACAGATAGATAACAGACTTGAAGTAAAAGAAATGTGGTTCTACAGAAGGATGCTGAGAATATCATGGACCGAACATGTGAACAACGATAAAGTTTTAGAGAAAACGGAAACAAAATGGACATTTATACTTAACATCTGGAAGATGTAGTTAAAGTTTCTTGGGCGCATAATGATGAAAGAGGGCTTGGAAAATTTGATACTCACAGGACAGATGAAAACATCACATAAGCTGCGTGGCGAGTTTGAGTAAATGTATGGTAGAACAAGGTTTATGAGAGATAACAAAAGATAAGATTTATTAAAAGCTAAAAAGGACATAGACTTTTGTATAGTTATGATCGCCATTGTCTTGGAGGGACACGACACAGAAAAAGAAGTTGTAAGGTAAGGACATACAGACAAAATTAAACCTTACCCGAATTTATAAAAGAAGTAAGTATCAAAGCATTTTGGTTAATATCTTAAATAATATTTTGTTTTATATATGCCGCAGAGAAAGATCATGAAATATAGTGTGTAGGTCACTTCCTGGCACGATGAAGTCCACCTAAAACAAATTCACGCCATCTGCACTTTCTTCTTTGATTTTCTTTCATCTTCAACCAACTCTTGTAAAGCCAAACGGCAATAGGGAATGGGTGACGGGAGAATGTTTTGGTGAAACTGGAAGCTTCTAGTCCTGAACCTGTACTTGTCGGGGAATTTAATCATCAATGCCATCATCATAAAGGAAGCGATTTGCAAAGGAGAAATTAAATCAAGATAAAGCCGACGGCTATTTTATTTTATTATTAATCTGATTATACTTTAATCTTTTTCCTTGTTTTTATTTTTTTTCAATGTGTAGGTGTTTTCCATGCTATATTAAATATCTAACAAACACACTTTTGAAAGAAATTTTGTGCTTAGTAATATATTTGTTTTGTAATATTTCAGGTTTGTTAGATAATCAGTGAAGTATTTGTTTCTCGGTCAATAGCATTTGTATTCTATTTTGTGTTACTCTTAACGCCAGTCGTATTTTTTATTCCTAATACTATCATGAAATATCGGTCAATTGTACTAATTTTTAGTTTCCCACTCAACGGTATTGTTTTGATGACATGACAATCATTATAGTTTGTATTGAATAATGTCCGCTATTTATTAATTTATCTCGAACAGTTAGCTTTTATCTGTTGTCTAAGTAACATTTAATATGATGTTGAAAGAAACTTATGAGCCTTATTGATCTTTAATATAGCAAGAACAAAAAAACTAAACAAATGAGTTTACGCTAACAAGTCAAAAAGCATTTGTCAATAGGGTGTGACTGATTGTCATAGGTCGAGAGAGGAAAAGGAATAATGTTTCTGGTCATCACATTGTTGGAACTAGTTTACTAAACAAATTTTCCTTGGAAAAGGAGAGTTATTTTCAAATAAAGACCTATAAACCTTTCCTCAAACAGCTATTTTTGTGTAAACTGATACAGATGAATATATTGACAAGTTAATCGATTGTGTCGAATTGTTATTCTCTTCATGCTTTATTTATAAGAAAACGTTGTGTATTTATGTTAGGAACAAAGACAAAATGAAAACTTATGTTAGCCTACGCGTTTTGTCATCTGTGTGACATTGACAAGACAAATGCAAGGGTTTTATTTTGTAACAAGTATTTATGTTCAGTTTTTCTAAATTTTAAAATTTAAGAAACGCTCATCAGGTGAAATAAAATTTTAAATAAGGTTATGAAGTTAACCGTTTTCTTTTAAGTTTTAACATTTTTATAGTTATGTATTTCGGCTTGGGAAAGAAGTAATTCTTTCAGGAACGGAGATATTTGAAAAAATACGGGGCACAGATTTATATTTTGATAACATTCAATAGCGACACTCTCGAGAATTTCCCTTCTGAGTAAGTTACTTTCTCTTTTAATAGGTGTGGTATTCGTTAAACCAACGTTGTAATTGAATGTATTATTATGTATAACTAATGAATTTGATAAATTGCTTATGCATAAGATCTTATTTGTGTTCATAAATTCGTTTTTTAAATTTTTGCAAGTTTCACCAATGTATTGTGAGGAGCAGTTCTGACATTATATTTTGTATGTAGTGACTTAAGATTTATTATTTTTATGGGTATATTTGGTTCTGATCTTCACTGTGTGCGCTTTACTTTCGGCCTCGTAACACATCTAGGCTGTGCTTAGAAAATCACTATAACAGTTTTGGATGTAGCTGCAATCACTTTGATGTTTCTAAGATTCAATAAATTGTTTTGGATAGTGGTTTTTATCGACATCCCATTAAAATATATATTACATCGAAAATAAACTTATATAAAAAGTAAGAATCAAAATATCATTTTTCTATGCTTTTATTTGTTTTCTTCTGTCTTTCTCCATACCTTCTTTCATCTCATTTTTAGTAATGCATTTTATTTTATCTGACATTAATAAAGACTTCAAATACCTTAGTATATAGATCGTTTATGGCAAATTTAGTATAGGAGATAAGGAAAATGAAAAGAGTATAGGCTGCACTAGAGGTAATTTTATCCAAGATAACACGGACACATCACGTTGAAACACCGGTTATCATACGATAACTGAAGTTAAGCAACGTCAAGTCGTGTTAGTACCTAGATGGGTGACCGCTTGGGTATACCAGGTGTTATAAGCTTGGATGTACGGGTGGTGCAAGGGATAATGACTCACAATTGCTAATCGGAGATCCGAGTTCCAATTCTCGTTGGATTCTTTATGTTGACTTACGCGTAAATACCCTTGGAAAAACTATGGATCTACATCTTCTCCCCCCAAGTATGGGTTAATTAGAAAGTCGTTATTGTCCCAAAAAGAAAATTCTTACAATCTAAAAATATTTTCTGGCTTTAAATATCCCGCGAAAGGTAGACAAACCGTAGAAAACGAATCAACCAACCAATAACAAAAATAAGCAAGATGCTGTGTTTGTCTTGTCTGGTTTTCTAAGTATAGTAAACGTAAACCTATGGTCCGCACATTAGGAGCGCTTCCTCTCCATCCCGTGACCGAGAAAAAAAAACCGGTGTTACATAGTTCTCTCTCGGTCCCTGACCTACGTTGTCTACTGATTAATATCTACCCAGTATCGTTCGTATGCAAATTCTGTCAGCGCCACCTTAAGTAAAATGTCCTCTCTCTACAACCAGTTGTGGAAGATGACGTAACTCCTGATGCTTACTGCACCATACGCAACCAACTCTGTGTCACTTGTCAGGTCGACCCGATTCTCCGATACAGATGCAGCAAAACTAAAGCATGAACCTAAGAAATTCATTCTTAAATGGCCTTATCGGATCTATACTCTCATATGGATGCCATGAATGGCGTCTAAGCCGTTCAGAAATATCTCGAATATCAGCTATAAAAACCCGTTTTCTAAGATCAATGATTTAATATGGCTTCAAGAGAATGATCGCTATAGGTCTTGAAGAGGACTGTCCTTCGTTAGATCTCGTAGACTGGTGCTAGCGAATCACAAATAAAGAACTTTACCAAATACCGAAATCTACATCACTTGAAGACTTTCAGTGGTAGCAGCAATTTAAATAGATAGCAAACGAAAATAGAAGAATAAATAACGACACAATGAAGAATTTGACTTTCCACGCTACTTTAAATAAAATGTTTGGGAGGAGACATTACTAGAAAAAGCGATAACTGTGAGTGAAATTGAGAAAACGTTTATGTTTTTTTTTTGTTTTTTGTTTTTTGAAAAAATGGTTTTAAAAGAAAACTTGTATAAATTTCAACCGACAGTGGTGCTGGTTATAGGGTCAATGAATACGGAATGTTTCTTTATAAAGAAACGACCAATCTCGCCATTACTATTACAATTAGACTTCTTCCTTTATTTACTTCTCTTTCTTATTCACTTTTAAGTTAACATTATTTACGCTATTTCCCCACTTTTTTTTCTTGTTTTGCTTGTATTGTTTTCTTTCATTTTAAATAGGTTTCTAATATTTTTCACGCTTGTCGTTTCTTTTATTCGTTAATGCATTATCTCTTCAAGGTTCTTTCCTCTCCCATGAGAGTGCTCACCCATCTTCGTCTCTTCTGTATCGTGTCCCTTCCAACCTTCCCCATAACTTCCTATCCTTTGTAGTTCTAAACAATGCTCCTTTAATATCCCTCAGAGTCAGCCATCTATTTACAAGAGTTCGTTAGACAGTTTACTGGAGGTTTCCCTCTGACCCTCTTGCTTTTACTGCACTCTGAGAGTTTCTAATTCTCCAAACCCTTCGTCTTCATGTGTCCCAGATATTTCAACTGTCACTAGTTCATTCTAATTGATTACGTTTCTTATTTCCTTAAAACTTCCTCGTTGCTCACATGTTTCAGCTGTCATGAATTACTTCTTTGGCGTCGCACTTTTATCGAAGCTTTCAACAACTCCAGCGTTAAAAAACAACAACCGCAACTAGTTAGAAAGAATTTAAAAATATATAATCTATATATTTGCACAACTGATACATAATCTGTTGGTCATGGATGAATGGCCGACATGTTCTGATGTTTTGGTCATTACTATTTGCAAGTGCAGACTCGTCTCCATTCGGATATGTGATCGAGCATGTCAGGCGATGGATAATTACTTGTATATCCGGAGCTAAGCAACCGTAGCTCATTATCGATCGATTAAATAGTTTTATTGCAAAATGAATCAGTAGACAAAATTTTTGTTGCGTGCAATTTAAATATAGTATATTTAGACAGCAATCCTGAATTTAAATATGTTTTATTAATTAGAATGGATAGAGAAAGTTTTTTCGTAGGATTCTCCTGATGACGAATATGGCGTTTGTGTTTGATGATGAACATGACGTGAAAATTCGTAAGAGACCTTCTTCTTCTGTGCGCCCTTCAGAACGTTGGCTATCATGGCTCTCCACAATTTCCTATCCTTTGTAGTTCTTCATAAATTTTGTCTTTTTGTTATCTCTCATTTACTCAAGTTTGCTAGGTAGGTTATGCGTTGTTTTCTTTCTTGTTTTCAATCTGTCTTGTGAGCATCAAAGTTTTCAATGCCCCCCTTTTCTCATTATTCGCCCTAGAAATTTATATCAAGTCTCTTCTTCATCTGTGAGGATATTGTCCAGCATTCACTGCCGTATTGAACTGATATTACGTAACAGTTCAGTACACTTTTCTTTGTTTCCAACAATTTTCTTTTGTTTCTTAATACTTAGCGAATTTATATTTAATGTTCCTGCTACCTTTGCCTATTAATAGTTCTTTTCGGGAAATAAGACAGAAAGTTTAGAAATAGCCAATGAAGAGTATATGTCGTTAGCGATCAGGAGTTTGAAATAAACGCTTATTCACATACTGTGGCTTTGAAATAGATTTACGCATAATGTAGCTTCAAAGGTATTTAAACACGCTTTACTAGTAGTGGTTTTTCCTCCTATGATGTAAGGTTGCTTCCAAAATTTGTAATCGTTTTTTGTTTTTTTTTTTCAGTAGTATTGCCAGAATGTTGTCGGCGAAAATTAGAGTGGTGTCGTTAATTGCTGTTATGTGTTTACATATGGATCTCTGCTCGAAGAGATGGTGGAGTAATCTTCTCGAGACTGTTGGAATCTGAGCCATATATGTAGATGTTTTTTTCATTATCATCAGAGATGCAGTCTCCCAAACGACAAAGAAATTGTTATGCATTATTAGTTTCTTACAAGATAGCTTTTTCTTTGCAGGAAATATATTTAGTAACCATAAGGGTGGCAGTTTTGAATTGTACAAGTTCCCGGAAATTGAAACCAATTGTTTTAAAAGTTTGTCCGGTTTAACGAACCACCTCCGTTCAAGGCACAACTAAGACTTTCAATGATATTTTGGAATGGTCGTACTCGACAACAAGGTGGCGGCTATCATATATATATATATATATATATATACATATATATATATACATTAAAAATATCAGAAGTTAGTTTATGTAGAAAATATCTAAAAGTTTTTAATCGAGTGCTTTGTTTATTTATAGCCTTACTTATCTCTCTAGGGATTTTCTAGAAATTTGTTGATCTGTTTATCATCCGGTCTCGTTTTGTCTAAATGCATGTCTTTTATTGTTTGTTTTTGTTTCCCTTGATCTGCCTGTATACCATCTTTCACATGCATTAAAAAAGGTCAAAAATTCCTATCATGTTTATAGTATTATACTTTTGCCCAACAGTGCAAATTGTTGTAACAAAATATGAACGAAAAAACTCGTGTCATGTTCTTTCGTACGGATGTCATGCATGACGCCAAACTCATTCATAAATATCTCTATAGTTAACTGTATTCATCTGTTTTCTTAGCTCAATGGTTAAAAATGGATTGTAGCAAAAGAAACCTGCAGGTCTTAGCGATAACCATCCTTATTGGAATAGTGATACAGAAGAATCACGAACAAATAACTGTATCAAATATCATCACCTGAAGACTTTTAACAACAGAAACAACTAAAATAGATAGCAGGTTAAGTCGAAGATAATAATAATAATAATAATAATAATAATAATAATAATAATAATAATAATAATGACATAATCAAGATTTTGACGTTTGGAAAGATCTATAACAGTTAGTGGACTTGGGAAAGCTATTTTCCTGAAAGATTGTTTTAGAAAGATTTGATAAATTTCAACCGAAAATATCACTGGCTGCTCAGTCACTGAATAGCAAATGTTTCCTTATAGCGAAACAACTAATACCATAAGTACTATTCTTCAAGAACATTTTCATTAAATTTTTCGTATTTTTGTCCATTTGTTTACTTTTATAAACAATAAATATTATTTTGTATATTCGGTATAATTTTTTACGAGTACGTCACATTTTAGTTTTTATGTGAATAAAGTTTGAAATTTTCATTATATTAATGAAAAATACATCATTAGAAATAAATAATTCAAATGAGTTCGCATATAGTTGGTAGGTTGCCGTAATGCTGTGAATAATCTAAAAAGAATTGCGCGCACTTCTAGCCGTGTGTCGCAATGATATTGCAATTATACAACGAAGCGAGGATCCTGTTTTTAGTTGGCAGCATTGACTAACAGATCACTTAAGATGTAATAGATTTCTTTATGCATAATGCATGCTCTCATGAACACGATAGCATAATAAACTGAACAGAAGATCAATACTTTTCATAAATACTCAAAATATGTTGTTAAAGTGTTAAAGTTCTGATTTTATTGTCAACTGTTCATAATTTACACTAAGTGCTGCATAACGAAATCCCGTTTGAGATTTCTTTACAACCCTGAATGGCGACGTTTTGTGTGCTTTCAAAAAACTGCATTATCTCTCTCCTTCTTTTACACGCAAACACACGCACACACTCCCCCCTCTCTCTCTCTCTCTCTCTCTCTCTCTCTCTCTATATATATATATATATATATATATATATATATATATATATATATATATATATATATTCCTTTAAACAAGTTTGATCAATATCTGTCTCTATTTCTGAGATGAGGTATTGTAACTATTTAATATTTTCGGAAGAAGGCCGGTTCGTACAACAGCCGAAACGTTGTGAATATGATAAAAAAGATGGGGACAATAGTCTGAACAATGTAAATAGTGTAAATATGTTTGATCAAATTCAACATGAAACGTCTCCGTTTAATTTTTTTATTGTATTTTTCTCATTTTCGAATAAATTCAGCCAAATTAAAATTAGAAATAAACTGCCCAAACCTTGTGTCGTTCTGTTTTTGTTCAAGTACTACTGACCATTTCAGTCATTAGCAAGAACTGTGGGAAGATAACGGTTAACCCTCAACTTGAAGTGTTTAAGATTGCACCGATCAGGAAGCATCCTCTCAATAGTCTGCTCGACAACGTTCTAAGAAAGAAACTGTCTGAAAAGAAATTCTTTCTTACTGATGTAATGAGGATGATTTGTCCCAGTGTACGTGGCATGGTAGGTCTTAACTTTGAAGGTCTAAACTAGTTTCTGATTTCTTACTACCCTTTCACCTACAATCTTCAGAAATTGAACATTGTCATCTGTTTTCCTAAATCCTGTTCATTTTTTTGTCCTTTTCTACATTTCTCCTCACTCAAATCTTGTCATCCTTTTTCATTCCTGTAAACCCCTGCGCCCTAGAGGCATTATCGCCTTGCTTGGCGTGAAATGATTACCCCCGCGAAAAAAAAAAACAAAAAAACAACAAACAATTGGTAACAAATTGCCTGCATGCGGACCGAGAATGAATGAAGTGACTTCTCAAAAATAGAGAGAGGAGTGCGACAATGAGGCGTTTATTCCCCATATTTAAGCCTACACACCTTGATGCTTCTAAGAAGTGACACACCCTAGTCCGACAACTGTATGTAGGTAGTAGATTTAAAAAGCAAACTGAGAAACAGGCAAACTCTTAGACAAGGTAATCTTGGAATGAAAACAGAAAGTAAATACGATTAACTATAAGACAGAATCCATGTATGTAAGCTCTGTAGACTACCCCTTTGGAGAATAGGGCCACAACACCTTCACACTAGCTGTTGCAGACACAATATTCACACATGTATATAAACAGAAAGTGAAAAACAAAATGTCAAATAGATTTTCTTTTGTGATGATTTCTTCAAGATAAAACTTCTACTAATATCCCATTTTAGTCTTAACTTGCATAGTGTGTGATAATATTAATAAATAATATTATATAACAATTTCTGCAAGGAAAGACTAAGATACTCGAAGCTATTACTTTATAAAAGAAATAATCCATATTAAGTGAAATATTTTTTCTAGAGGAGACGGCATATTAAAGTGTGTGCAAAATTTCTAATATGTGTATAAAATAGTGATATGTACAAACATTTGACAATGCAGTCGAGCTCTACAAAGCCGTTTTACACATGACGTCACTTTATAGGATTCATGGATATTTGAATAAATTTGAAATCTTGCGTTTTTGGAAACATCTTTAGTTCAGAATTATAAAAGAGGTTCGCGTTGTTGAGTGATTAGAATGTTAGAGTTCCGACTATAAATCAGGGGTTCGAACATCACCATGGCCGATTTGTCAAGAAGAACGAAGAACATTAACAATAAGTTGCCAGTGGAGAGAGTCCATCTTGACATGTAAGCCAATAATTGTATTCGTCTCCAATCAATAAGAACATTCCCCCCTTTTCCGTACAGCAATGTTAGTTCTAAGTTTGTTTTTGATTTGTTTCCCAGGCAATAGTGTTTTTACAGATTTCTATGAACCATGAACTGTACTCGACAGTACTACCGATTTTTTCTTCTTCTGATCATCCTGCTTACATTATCAGAGATCGATGGTCAAACATTACATCCAGTCGGTGGTCTGCATCGCCACAGGGAATTGTTTTTTCCTTTCCGCTTCTGCTCTTAACGACACTTTGATCACACTCAAGCTCTGAACATCGATGGCGTCGATAAATTGCTCTCTTTACTTCCCTAATTAGCTGATACGTTTAAATGCCGATGTTGAAACTTAGAATCACACTTAGTTGAGGAAAGGTCAAGTATTTATTTCTTATTTGAATCTTCCGCATCAAATACGTGAATCAGCAACAGCAGCAGCCACGTCATCTCTTCATATTCCAGTAGAGTTCAGTGTTCATTACTTCGAACAGCAAAAATGGTTAAGACACTGGAATCCGCATTGGAAAACGTTTTCTACATTCATTTGTAAACGTAATCTGTTCGATTAGAATTAATGTTATTCGCAATACATTGGGACGGAACAAAAGTCCGTAGCGTTTATAAAATTAAATTTAAATTGTGATATTTGTGCATAGATTTATTCAAGTGCATATTTTTAATCGGTAACACCCCATGCAAGGCAGAAAAACCACTAAGACACAAGAGATTACAGGCCGTGAAAGAATTAGGAACAGAAACATTAATAATGAGCTCAAAGAGGAAAGAGTAATCAGGAAGACAGTAGATAAATTGTATTTAAATTTTTGAAGATTAAAGTTGACTGGAAAGTATGAAGCCAGATGAGAGGTCCACAAGCGGGAAGGGCGAGCGAAGAAACTTTTCACATAGAACTTACGGTTGCATCTAGCCAGTTCAAGTATAAATTGATGAGATCTCGAAGCCAGTCTAGTACTGCGCTTAGATTTTAAAAAGTCTAGGTACCCTAGTGAAGAGCTCAACCGAACAATTACCATGAAAGTATTTATAAAAATGACACAGAGAGGCAACCTTATGGCAGTGGGAAAGCGACTGAAGCTGAACCACCAGATCAGGACTGATAATATTGCTGATTCTTCATTGGATCTTTGTAAATAGCAGTGGCACCGGACCATATGTGGCTGCAATATTCTAAGCATGGACGAACGGTAGACTTATTGATATGTAAGATATATTCTGGAGAGAAAAATTGTCTCGCACGACACAGTGAACCAACTTTCTTAGCAGCAAACCTAGCAATGGATTCAGTATAGACTTACAAACTAAAGAGGCAAATAGAAGCAAATTTTATATATTCAATTACACATATGCCATTTTATTCGACGACCTTTCGCAGTCTACCAGGCGGTTTCATGATTCCATTCTCCCAGAACCCTAGGCATTTTTCTGCGTGATGAACTTATCTAAGTAGATTCACAGGCTTCCAGAGAATTAAGAGAGATTTGTAGTGATCGAAATATGTGGTAATCTGAAGTCCCAAATTCAAGTGAGTACAATTAGTTCAGTAGGCCATTCCAGCCAATCTGGGCACTTTTCAACGATTGCTGCCTTTGATTGGTCCAAATGAAAAAGAAATACTTATCTCAATTCAACGTATAATTTTTTAGGAGCTTGTAATAAACAATTCTTTTTATCTGATCCCACGAGATACACATCATCACCGCCTTCGGTGCAGACTAGCTTTTTGGATGGTTAATGGTGGATCGTTTTTTTTCCCGCGGAAACTTTTTTGTCACCATCAATAGCACATATCTTTATTTGATGTTTGTACATGTTTTTTCTTCCGGAAATAAACGAACAAATAACGAAAATACATCTCATCTCCACCATTTTCACTTGTAAGGTAAAAAACATTTAAAATTCGCAATCCACACCTGAATCGCACATAAAGATATGTTGGAATATCACTGTTCAAAATATGTATATATGTCAAATTTCAATCACGTGTGAAACGAAATCTCTTATTCAAACACTACCTATTGAAAAATACTACAAAGTTTTTTCTGCAACACAATATTTTTACGGCCATACTTTTCACTGGTCATCAATATTAATGTATAAGAATACTTTTATCGGTAAACTAAACAGTGATATTTTAACTTCAAGTTTTCCAAAAAAGATTGCATTTTTATATAGTAATGTTCATCCAATACAAGACCCAAGAGCCACTCAAGGTAAAGGGTTACTGTGTGGTGGTGTATGAGCGTAAGCAAAGACAAGAAGTGAAGTCAATAGTGTTATCCAGGAAAGATAACATTTAACCTTAGATGGAAAGGTGAAGATTTTAGCGATTGGTAAAGCATCCTGTCGGGAGCTTATTCTATAAAGTTGTGGTTTAGCGCACCCGTGCTGAAACTGCCTGTAAGCACTTCCAGCGGAACAAAAAAAAATGATTGAAAACAACTCAGTACGCAGTCAACTTAATGTATCATTTCTGGTTTAATCAATTTAAACTTCAATATTTTTCAGCCAATCACAATCATGATATATCTTATCCAATTGAAATACCTGGATTCAGGCGAAACGAGTTCCCCCCCCGCACTGGAAATGCAATTAGATAAGAGAGTACAGCATAATCCTCTCCTAAGAAACTACCCTTTAAAGTAACATTGCCATCGAAGACATTTGTGTATTAAAGCTTCCTTCTCATACATTCGTTTATATTCCTTCCTGCCAACTCTCTCTTATTCAGTTAAATACACACACACATAACACACAAACATAATACAATAAACTTACGCTCTCAACATATCTCTTCTTTTATGCGTCGCGTCGAGACGTGGGAGACCATGGCTCTTCACAACTTTTTGCCCTTTATAGCTCTTAGTAAATTTTCTCTTTTTGCTAGTTTTCCTAATCTCTGTTCTGTCAACCACTTACAAAGGCTCGCTAGGTAGGTTATGCACTGTTTTCCTCTTTTTTCCCCTTTTACCGTCATTATGCCTTATGGGTATCAAATTCTCCAAACCCTCTTTCCTCATTATGAGCCCTAGAAACTTCAATCGTTT
The DNA here is from genome assembly GCA_963932145.1 of Acanthosepion lycidas. Taxonomy (NCBI): domain Eukaryota; kingdom Metazoa; phylum Mollusca; class Cephalopoda; order Sepiida; family Sepiidae; genus Acanthosepion; species Acanthosepion lycidas. Next base: position 65,600,387 of record OZ010586.1, read on the forward strand.
CTTTCTGATGCTAAATATAAGTGTCCTTTTGGCTTCCATTTTCTTTAAAACTTCGTCGACACTCACGTGTTCAGTTCATGATATTCTCAGCATGCTTCTGTAGAACCACATTTCTGTTGCTTCAAATCTTTTCTTTATCTGTGAGGACTGATTTACATAAAAGCTCAATACTCGTTTCTTTGTTTCTAACAAAATTTTCCTCTTTCTTATTACTTTGTTTAACATTTGGAAGGCATATTTTAGCTATCCCAACTGCGCCTTTGTATTTCGATGTCGCATTTTCCATCCTCTGTTATACAGTGTAAAAAACCATTTATTCAGTCGTGTACTGAACTTTAATAATATTGTATAATATTCTGTGTTTCTTATATATTAAATTCTAGTTGTTCTTTCATAAATTGATCGTCATTATTTTTACGTTAGAATTGAAGATGCTTGGAAATCTCTTATCACGATACATTGTTTATACTAAGAGTCAAGTTCTATCTTAACACCTTTTGCTCAGAAGAACATAAATTCCTTCCAAAGTGATGAGAAATTTCTGAATGTTATCCAAATTAGATTTACTCTTCAAATAGAACAGTAGAATTGTAACCGGTACTGTTCAATAGAGCAGGCCGATTTTGGAACCGTGGCATTGCACCCAATTTGAAAGTTGGGGGTTGACACTATAAATAATGACAGAAAATATTTTTCCAAATCGTTACCGTTGTTTTGAGGAAAAGAGTTTAAAGATTAAGTTTTGGTTCAAAATCATAGCGTTGGAATTTCATTCCGGTGATCAATAGAGAATTTATAGCACAGCCTTATAACATTTATAATTTACTGAAGCTTTACAAATTGTATATAGACAAGAAGCATGGCACAAGCACATTATTACTAAATCATTATCGCATCAAATAAGAGCTTCATTTACTTCAAAGGGGAGTTATACTGAACAATTTAGCTATATTATGATGTAACGTTATACAGTGCAATAGTTTAATATGATTTTCAATAAACAATGCAAATTTGAAACCTTTTTTCTTACAATTCGTGTCGTGTATGTTGTTAAATACACTCTTAATCTATTTTTGGTTTTATTAATTATGATCTAACACGTTCATTGAGTAATTTTTTTTTTTTTTGTACGTTTTGACAATTTTTTGCAGCTTTTACTTATGGAATACAGTAAGAAAATAGCATATTTTGCTTGTGATGATTCATAATTAGAATTCTGGTTTGAATATATTTTCCATTCAATGTATCTAATACGAAAGATATCAACTTTATTTGGATTTATTCTTGAAATAGTAAAATTTTGAAGTCAGTTTATGAACAAAAACCTGAGGAAATTAGGTGTTTCTGTACATTTTTTCAGACGATCTTTAAAACTAAATGCTCAAGCGTTGATAAAAGTTAGGGATCTAATTTTTTGGTGTCACTACTTATCACATCAAACTCCAATTTTTACTTCGAGTTCAATGTTGATAGTCTATAAAAAGTGAAAAATCAAAGTGCCCTACTTTTCAAATTCCTTGAAATTTTGAAAGTAGCTAGTTTTAACGTGTAGTTTCAATTTTTTTTAAAATTTGCTTGTCTTTACCAAATAAACAGAAGCAATAATTTTCGAAATATTTTACAATTTTTCATTGTGCGTCATTTGTGTTTAAATACAGGACTATTTCTAAATATTCTGGTCCGAAATTAACGCTTCATCTTCGCAGTAGTTGCGAAACATCTGTTCAAGATTTTGTTTTAAATCTATAAAGGATATAAATAAATGTAGACGCCAGTGTCCTTTTGAAGGCTCAGCTAAATGTAAAAATCGAATCTTGTTCAACGTTCGATCACGCAGTAAACTATACATGAAATTATACACTCAAGCCACTTACAGCGAAAACCTGTCGTCTGCTAGGCAGAATATGGCAATATTTCAAATAACTAACGCATTGACGGCTTTTCGCCACCACAGTAACCATGGCGGATTTTCTTTTCTTTTTATCTATTAGGAATGAAAGTTCAGAATCGAGTAGAATAGAATGGAGTAAAGAAAGTATGATTGTGTTGGTCGTTTTTTCTTCTATCACACAAACTATTAAAAACTGAAAAATTAAGATATTCTGAAAGTAGTCGGGAAATAATAGAAATATCTATGTAAAGGTATTATTTGTGAAATTCTGTCAGTGATATTATTTGTGCGTTAAGACCAAGAAGATGCTTGTTTCAAGATCGATATCGGTCCTTAAACACTGAGATCTTTCATGTTCATCGATTTTTCTCTTCATTTTCGTTTTCTAAAATATACAAATAAATCAGCTCAACTTCTAAACTCACCTAGGCAACATGCGTTTTGATATGTGCTGTGTTTTTGCTGAAATATTTTTGTATAATGAAAATATAGGAATAAAATAACATTAATGAATGTAAATAACCTGTCAGTTGACGAGCTTCTTTTCTGACAGTTTACGTACTATTATTACTACTTTATCAGTAGTCTCTAGAAGATAACAACTTAGGAAGATAGATAGATAGATAGATTGATAGATAGATAGATAGATAGATAGATAGATAGATAGATAGATATAAAAAAACTGATAAAGCTATATTGAGATATATATGAAAGAATTGAGAGACAAATATAGACGAAAGAACTGAGATAGATATACTGAGATAGATTTGAACGTATTGACATGGATATATTGAGGTCGATATAAAAGTACTGACATACATATAGTGAGATAAATATGGAAAAATTGACATAGATATATTGAGACAGATATGAAAGAATTCAGACACATAGCTATTTATGAAAGAACTGAGATAGATATATTGAGATAGTTATGAAAGAATTTACATAGATATATATTGAGATATATATATATGAAACAATTGACATAAATAGATATATTGAGATAGATTTGAAAGAATTAACATAGACATGGATATATATATATATATATATATATATATATATATATATATATATATATGCGTGTGTGTAAAAGTACTGAGATAGATTGTACACGTGTTCGCTTTGTTATTAATTCATTATCCTCAACAGGTCTTCGTAGACATTTTCCAATGCACGAAATTAATCAATTTTTCATCTGGGCGCTTTGCTTTGGCCGTTATTATAAATCTTGTCAGAATAGAAAAGAATCCAGATTTACGGTGGTGAAGGTCAACAACAACAAAGATGCTAACCGTATCCATTTTTATATCCATGTAAACACAATTGCATTCATCATACATATATATAATATATATATATATATATAAATATATAATTCTTGTTGGGAAGCAGAATATTTCTTTGCTATAAGTTGGAAAGCTCTTTCGTAATTATATGTCTATGTATCGTCATCATTAATACTTAGGTTAATATGGAATTTTTACTTCATCATATTCGGGTTCAGTCAAGATGTTTTTAGTATCGCATTATAATGGTGCACAATATATATATATATATATATATATATATATATATATATATATATATATATATACAGAACGCACTCAATTAACTTGAAAAATCGAATCATCCTTGATAATGGCTAAAGGTATAGCCGAAAGCGCTCGGAAATATAAAACATTTGGGCAGTTCTTACACACTCTTTGTCCAGAAAAGAAAGCTCTTGTTAGAACACAAGAAAAATTAAATAAAAAGCTTAACCGTCTTAACTTGTCTGTCGTTTTTAATGAAACATGCATATGCATATATATATATATATATATATATATATATATATATATATATATATATATATCTTTTAATATGTGTCTAACGATTGATTAGTACCTAATGAAACTCTGTTACATCGAACGGTGAGGAACAAAAATATTTATATATATATATATATATATATATATATATATATATATATATATATATATATATATATATATTTATATATATATATATATATATATTTATATATATATATATATATATATATATGTGTGTGTGTGTGTGTGTGTGTGTGTGTGTGTGTGTGTGTGTGTGTGTGTGTGCGTGCGTGTATTTAGGCAGCATCCCCTCTTTTAAACACGTTGTATTAAACGCCAAAGACAACATAGTCCTGCTGATTTTCTTTTGTATTTTCTCATATTTCCGAATGAGACTTTTTATTTCAAAATTATATTGATATATATATATATTTTCCAAAAGACAACCGAGTACTTTCGAACGTCATCGTTCATCATCAGGCTCAAAATATATATAGAGAGGGAGAGGAAGATAGAGAGAGAGAAAGATAGAGAGAGAGAGAGCGTTGGAGAAGGATTCTTTTTTTTCTATTTCGATTAGTTAGCATCTAAGTGATCGCATATATTCATTAGCTGTGAACACCAAAAAAATGAGAGTCCTAGACTTTAATGCTTGCCTTAAAAGCCACAAAGGTAGTCAACATACCTAGAAGACTTCAATGAATAAGCAATGTAAAGAACCATGTTAAACTATTAATTATTGTAACTATCCCACCTGCGTTTCAAATACTTATACTTTTTATTACTTCATCTGAAAGCACGAGAAAAAGACGGGATTACTTTGATTTTAAATTTATTATTTATATGCTTAATAAAAATGAGAGAAACAGCAATATTTTGTCGAATTTGTAACTTCGTTTTTACACACACGCACAAATATATATATATATATATATATATATATATATATATATATATAAACATTTTGAACAATAAACAAAATATAAAAAAATTAAAATCTTCAGACACACTGGGTTGAAGATTAATATTCTTTCGTTTTTTTTATTATTATTTCATTTAGATTCCTCGACTAGTTTCGGCCAAAATGGCCATCATCGGGAGAAGAAATATTTCTGCTTGCTGGTAGCAGTAAACTACAGAAAAAACTTTATATATATATATATATATATATATATATATATATATATATATATATATATATATATATATATATATATATATATATATATACTGGATTCTCGTCATTTCCGACGTATGACGGCCAAGCAACTAAGTTCTTAGAAGTAGCAGCCGCACATATCATTTGGTTATTGTGGTAAAGGCTTGTGTAGAACCAAGCACACTTTTTGGACTAGCCGAATAGAGAGAACTGGTGTACAATATGCCACAAGATCCCTACAAGATTCATACTCTTCCCAATGGTATTAGCACTAAATAAATGTAACGAATTTGAAATTCGAATTCGACTCTGCGACGCTGTAATCCATTACTCCACCATGCCACGTCTCTCTCCTTCTCTCCCAATTTCCAATTTTTCTCCTTTCCTCTCCCTTCCTCTCTCTCTCCCCCTCTCTCTCTCTCTCACACACGCGCGCGCGCACGCACACACACACACACACACTCACACACACACACACACACATATATATATATATATATATATATATATATATTCGATATCAGAGATAGTGTTTAGTGATATAGACAGTGTGGACATACGAATAAATACTGCAGGATGACTTATCCGTCCACACATTATATATAAATCTACATATATATGTATGTATGTATGTGTGTATGCGATTGGTCGCTCGTATTCAAGTATATCTGTTTGCTATGTCTATCAGATTCTTGCTCAAGCACATTTGTGTTTGTTCAATACTCACAGAGCCATTATGTGGTTTATACTTCAGCTATGCTGAGCTGACCTTAGTTACTGTTTCTGGGTGAGAGCGTAGAATCTAACGTGATCAACAGTTTGCACAACACCAGTGCGCGCTCAAACACTCGAGGTTACGATTATTTGTCACTTGCTGCTAGCGCAACCCCCCTCACAACTTCCGAACAGTTTTGTCTTTCCAGTATCAAGCACAATATTTATGTCATATGTATTCGGTTGTCATGCATGAATTGACGCAAATGTTGATTGTTTGTTGATCCGGTCGTCTAACCAATTAAACAATGTCGAGTAATCCTACTTTATGAGTACACGCTGGGAAAAAGAACCATTTTTGCATCGAAGAATTACATGCGATGAGAAATGGATACTCTTTGACAACAGTAAGAGAATAGACCAGTGGTTAGATGCAAATGAAACACCAAAACAATATCGGAGACCTCCACTGCACCCTAAAAAGTTAAGTTACTGTATCTTGGTCTTTCAAGGGGGTTATTCATTAATCATTCTTACCTCAAGGGAAAACAAAACAATAAACCTCGTATTGCGGAAAAATTGAGTGCATGCATGAAAAATTGAAAAAGAAACGTCCTAGACTTGTAAAGAGGGATGGACCAATTTTACTTCTCAATCAAACTGTCCAAAAGCTGCATAACCTAAATTATTAAATTTTGCCTCATCCTCCATATTCACCTAATATCTCTCCTAATAATCATCACTTATTTAAAGTATTTTGAGCTTTTCATACGCAATAAAACACTCTACAAGAAGGAAAATGTAATCGAAGCATTGGAACTGTTTATCACATCAAAAGATGAGAATTTTTTAAAGATGAGATAAAAAATTTAGAGTTATGTTGGAGACGTCAAAATAGTGCTTATTTCAACTAAATAAAATAGTTATTTAGCATTCCAATAGCGTTTTATTCATTTTCTATAAAGTGCGTCATTTTATGTGCCTTGATAAAGTGCCGCAGAGAACGAAACGTAGGGCTAAGAATAGTTTTTCCTCTTGCCTTTTTATTCATATATATATATATATATATATATATATATATATATATATATATATATATATATATATATATATATATAAATGAAGGAGGTTGTAGTGGTTCCAACGAGAGAAAAGTAAGTATATTAAAAAGAAGAGAAGAGAGGTGCCGCAAACGTTTTTGGTTGTAATATGGTTTTTTTTAGAAAAAAATATTATGCTTTATTTTCCATAATTTTACTACACGTGTTTCTGGTCTCGCGACCGTCTTCATGTAAAAGCGGAGATTTCCACATATTATTAAAAATAATTAATTTTTTCCTTGTTTTTCAATTTTAAATATGCTCGATATGGGAATTGCGTTTGCGGCACCTCTCTTCTCTTCTTTTTAATATATATATATATATATATATATATATATATATATGTGTGTGTGTGTGTGTGTGTGTGTCCTTACCGTCAAATCAAATAACAGCGAGGATCTCTGTGCCCATTCGATCACCAAAACTAAGCAGTGACGAGTCTTAGATTAGGCACCGTTCGTGAGTACCCGTTACCGTAATCAATCGCAGACGGCATATCATAGTGATAGGAATTTGGGATTAAAAACCCACCATCAAATTGTGTGTAGCATAGGCAGAATATTTTTATTATATCAGATGCCACTTCCACTGGTGAAAATATTACTTGTTACATATCAACTCAATTCATTCGACCAGGCCGTGTTACTATGTAGCAAAATCTGGTGATGGTCTCCCTCTTCGACTGAACCGGAATGTATCATTTTTTATTTTTTTTTTACTATAGTGCAATTAAGCGGCGAAAAGTTTGAGTCATGTTTAATGTTCTTTCTTTCGTAATTAAAACTGTCATACAGTGTTCAATTCTATGCCAAGTCAACTGGTGATTATTGGAACTATGTAAACTAATCCTTTTAATCGGCTTAACTTTCAATGTTCTTCTGTTACTCTGGCTTCATCTCACCTTTGAAGTGGGCTTGGAGAAATATCTGAACGTTGTAATCCGGAGTAGATGAAATTACATATGGCTGATCGTTTTTAAATTGAAAATTCTAGCCAAGTCAGTTGACGGTCTTCAGTTCAATCCATGTGTCGGATAGTACAAAAAATTCCAAAAATTCCACCTACTCTGGTTCAGTGGAAGAGACACGTTGTATTAGGACGAATTAATTGGTTAGAATTCATTGCTATGAGATTTCTTCTAACATGAACATGTAATAGTAACAAGGTGTGTGGAGTGAATAAAGGATTTGATTTGAATTTCCCGGAAGATTAGCGCCTACAGCAGATATTAAAAAAGTAGTAGAGTACAAAGTCTGTAACGTTGTTAGCATATTAACCAAAATGAGGACACTCGACCAAACAAATCAGTGCATAATATGGGAAATTTCTTATCTCACAAAGTCAAAAATATATTATTTCATACAAAACGCGGATTGGTTGCGTACAATAAATGCACCAATTGAAATGTCTAATTACTGAAGCGTTCCGCCGGTATTGAAGTGCCGACCTGACATTATTTGGCTTCATTAGACCAAAGCCGAAAATCGGAAAGCTATCAATTATTGGCCTTTAAAAGTTAATATAAAGCAACACTGCTAACTTCACAGTGAACTATTATTTGCTTTTTGTGATCCTTCGTTTTCAGAACATCTTTTTCGTTATCTGTCCTTTAATGTTTTCGTTTTCGTTTTATTTCGTCTTTTCAGCATTTTTTTAATTTTAAGATACTTTAAAATTTTTTTCGTTTTCGAATTTGGCGCTATAATTTACTCAGTTTGTTTCCATCTCTTTTCTTCCTTATTCTGATTTTTATTCAATAATCTTCTTTCCTATTTCTTTATTTTCTGTACGATTTTTCTTTTTCTCTTTTTCGTTTTTGTTTCATTTTTATGTTCATTTTTCTTTTCTTATTCGTTTTCTTACTATTTTTTTTATATTTACTTATTCGTGACTTTTCCTAAATTTCTCTTTTTGCCTTTTACATGCTTAATATTTCTGCTTCTTCATCTCTATATTTTTAAGTCAATATTTACACTGATTTTTACACTAATCTTGAATAAATCTATTAATAATAGTGAAATGAATGTCCAAGCAAAGAAAATAAAAATGAATCGAACCTTATACTTAGTAAATATATTACTATACGTGACATTAATTTTATCGCTTTACATACTTATACAAATTGAACTATTATTCGCTCTTATACAGAAATGTTCACATTTAATTTAAAATATTCAACACATGTCCTGTGGATATTGTAGAGTATACTCAGTTTCTTAATTTCTTACTTAATTAAATCCACTGCCAGAAGAAAAAGAAAACAAATTCTCTTTAAATAGCGTGAATGTATGTGTAATGCGATGCTTAGTAAGACGGAACGAGAGTTCGAATTTCGCTTGATTTCGTTATGTTCATTTTCGTACTTTGGAAAGATATTAATTTTTAATCATTTCACCCCAAGGTAGGCATGCCACTAATACGCAGGTAGTTACAGGGATGGAAAGTGAGAGAAAAGACTGAGTATAGGCAGGATTGAGGAAAAAACAAAATATGAACGGGATTCAAGAAGACAGAAGATGGCGATTGACGTTGCATTTAAATGTTTGAAGATTGTATTTATCAGGGAAGCAAATAAACGGAAGAGATTTCCACAGGCGGGAAGTGAGCGAAAACAAACTGTCGGAGTAGAAGTGGTGGTTGCATTTAGCTATTTCAACAGCAAACCTGTGGGGCCGAGATGCTTAAAGTCGTGCAGTCGAGGTAACAGGGAAAAATGCTCGTCAGAATAGTTACCATTAAAATATATGTAGAAAAGAGAGCCCTCTTTTTTTCCCTAACACTTGGATTAAATAACACTACATGGTCTCACTTGAGGGGGCAACTAGTCTCGGAGAAGAAAATTTTAAATTAAAAAAAAAGAAAAGCCTGAAGAAGGATGGGTTTCCATTGGACTCTCTTGCGCTACATATACCACTGTTGCTATGGGGTGCAATACACATATAGTGTTCTGTTACGACCCTAATACGTATTAGGGACGAGTAACGTTATTTTCAAATAGATACCAACGTTTGTTTTCTCCCACGCACTTATTTTCCCTAAAATTCATTCAAAATTCTTTGTTATAAGGTCATTTGTTCGTAAATCCTGTAAGTTTTTTTTCTACTTTGTGGTTGATATTAAACTAATTCAGTTTTTGTCACTTTTAAGAAGTTCAAATTTCAAGTCTAAATTGTTTGCCCATTTAAAGTACTATATTTATTAGAAAACTAGTTTCGCCATGCTGGTTAAAAATGACGACAATTGTTAGAAAATTTTAATGCAATAAAACAAAAGTTTTGAAACAATGTATTGAAATTCGGTAAAGCGGATCTAAAGAATTCACAGCTAAAATTGAGGCCAATGAGCCGTTTAATTAATCCATTCCCTAACCCGTGTTTCTCAAACGGTGTTCCCTGGAACCCTAACGTTCTGTAAGAGGGAGTTAGAGGTTCCGCGAGAAACTGTGATAAATAGGTTCATTTATTTTTGAATAATTTTTGTTCAATTTTATATTCGTAATTTTACTACACACGTACGGCATATAGTTTGACAATCCTTGGTTTTATATTATTTAAAATTATAATTATTATACGGGATGTATTTAGCGATGTCTACGTGGCGTTAGAGTGAAACCGCCTTCTCTGGTTAGTGGACAGGAGCTGTACGCGGCGGATTGAGTGACTCCCTCGAGTACAGACCGCATGCACGATGTCTATACATTATGTTTACCACGTAAACTACGATAAAAATCTAAAAGAAGTAGGTATTAAAATGGTATATAAAAATATTTATGCAGAGGTTCCCTAAGGCATGAAAACTATTTCATGTGTTTCTCAAGGGGAGAAAGATTGAGAAATGCTGCCCTAAACGTATCTATGATTCATTGATTAATCCTGCTATTATATAAATCGCTTTTTCCTGCTATTATATAAACCGCTTTCGATACATTTCCATACCTACTTCAAAATAAACTTAAAGATGATCACCTGATAGACAAAGGTATTTGAGTTTCTTACATGAAAGGCTTGAATAAAAAAAAAACTTGCAATCTAAGAAACGTAAGAATACATGAACTGATTAGTTAAACGGTTCATTCTGCTCGCGAACAAATTTTGCTTAAATGCAGATATTTTATTTGCATAGATTATTAAAACGACTAAGAGAAGTGATCCCTTATAAATTTACTGACTTAAGTTGATTATAACTCGGTGCATTTTAGATTGTACTCTTTTTTCTGTGATTGAGATGTTTCTGCCAGACAGCAAAGTAATATTAATCCTTATGAAACAGATGTTCATTTCAATTTCATTCAAATTGTGTGCGTACGTATTCACTAACTGTCCTAAAATATTTCTTCAAAATTAAACTATACTTAAAAAAAAATAATTATGCTTATTATTAAATAACTTTCAAAAAGTTCAATAAAATCTTATAATTATCTGATTTTTGTATGGTTTAAAAAGCTATGTTTTTACTTCATGCTCAGCCCAAGGTAAATGTTTTCCAGACTTAATGAGCGTAGAATCTATTATTCAATGTTTGAAATAAAACAATGAATAATACATTATCAGTCTGGATAAATATTCTGTGTCTGTGTGTTAAATCGCACAAAGACATATAAGTCACTCACGCATGTACATATACATACGCACATACAAAGTCGCAGGCAAACAGTCTACGACGAATAGAGAATCAGTTTTCATGTATATAATATATATTCAACCAGGAATTATTACGTAAGTACATTTATGAGGTTTTGTTTATTTTAAAGCAAAACCTATGTTTTCGTTCAAGAAATATGCAGATATTTTGTGGAGAGGTGTGCCCTTTGACCGTTACTTTTAAATTTAATACATATTTAGGTTTGTTCACGTGATACCTTTCCAAAATATATGTATGAGACAAACTTGTGAACCATTGCCCTATATCGAATTGCTTACCCGTGTTAATTAATAAATCATATGCTACACCTAAGTGACACCTGTCCGCAAAAATCCACAACCGTGACGACCTCAGTATCCACTTATTATTGGTGTTACCAGTTTCATTCACACACGATTGGTATAATCGTCAAACTTTTTATTAAAGTAAAACTACTTTGTAATGAATATTTCAGAGGAACTAAAACAAAAAAAATGTAGGCATAAATCTTTATTAAAGATAGAATTCCAAAAATATTTTAAAGAAAATCTATTTAAAATTTAAATGTCTTTAAAAAACATCAAATCTAGATCATTACATTTTCTGGGAGAAAGCTCGAAATTGATACAAAAAATTTAATTCATTGACTGTTTTTGTCTAGTCCATTTCATTTTTACAACTGGTTTGCTATATAAGTCAAATATATTTCTTAGTGGGTGGAGGTAAGTGCGTCTCTTACTTCATCCTATGGGCTAAGGATATCGATTTTCCGGCTAATTTCACGATTGTCACATGGTAGAGTATTTCATTGGTGAGATGTAAGTTCCACACGAGCATCTTCTTTCCACGAACCGCTGTTTTGTGGAACTAACTCCCAAGAGGATGCTTCCTCGATCACTACAATCTTAATCTGTTTAAGTCTAGACTTAGCCGTCTTCTCCACATACCCCCATAAACTGTAGCTCTTACTATGTAATCCTCTACCTCGAATGGCTCTTGGGCCTTGTACAGGGTGAACATCATTGCAAAAATATAGACCTATTTACCGCGGATAACGAAATTCTAATTTATAAGCAAATATCTCCTTTCAAATTCTATGTATTTGTACTTAATCTTTATGGCTCAATATATTCAACCTAAAAATATAACCATTATCAACGTTCGTTTTATAACCTTCTGTTTTGCGCAAAATGTCAATCAAATTTTTTCTTCTGAAGATATTTCTATAAACACCGATAATAGAGCGTGGGCGGACAAGTCAGCGAATATTAGACTGAGTCATCAATGAATCTCTCCACCCGGAAGCATAAATTGTTACTGTGATGCAGTTTTGTGTTGGTGGGCAAGTTAGCCTCAGCTGTCAATCAACTTAGCCAACCAGGAAATAAATTTACTACATAAAGAAATCAAGCAAAAAACACCAAAAGTGGAGAAGCCTCGTTAGCAAGGACCTAAAACGGAAGGACAAGTCATTTTTTACGTCTGCACCGGCACCGCCCATAAATCTTTCTGTTCAAAAGCCCTCAACGAAGGTCAGAATCATCTCTAGACTTTTTGTTTTGGCTCAGAGTGATCCTAACTTAGATCATGCTATCTGCATCGTCAATTTTGGATTATTTGTAATTGTTCCCTGAAAAAAAAAAAAAAACAATAAAACACAATTTTTGTATAAAATTTGGATTAGTTACTTCCAGAAATTGAAAGATTTGCTTGACATTTTAAAAATTTAAATGTATTTTTTTCTTTCTTACATTCTTTTAATGTAAAATAAATCTTAAAATGCTTAAAACTTTCTTGCATTTTTTCGTGTTTTTGCCAGAGCTTATGACCAAGGCTGGATTTAGCTAACACAGTGGCTTTGGCATAAGATATAAAGTAGCTGTAAACTGAAAAAATTCACAAAAATATTAACATTTAAAATTGGCCAATCATTACCTTATCCTGATGACATATTGTCATATCATTACATGTTACGGGTGATTTTTTTTAATCTAACCAGTTAAAGAAAAGATCCAAAGAAAATTCACTATTACTTTATTAAATAAAAATTTACAATTTATTACGCCATTTTATTTAAAATGTATTTGATTAGAACGGCTGCCTGATCGCTTGAGATTAAATGGCTTGTTTGTTTTTTTTAACTGTGTAAATTTATGCGTGTCACATGTGATAAAAAAAGGTATGGATGATTAAAAGTTGTAATCGAAGTATGTCAACACAAGATAATTAATAATGATAAAAAAATATTTATAACTTTTCGAAATACAGTCTTATTTCGTTGGGTCTAAAAATCATTTGAGTTAACCTAATTTATGACCGTTCAATAATATAAAATGTTTTATGAACACAGACCGTTGACAAGTAAAATACATCAATTATTCAGAAAATGCATTTTTAAGCCCAAAATAGGTCACCTGTTTTCGTACTTTATTCGATCTGTTATCGGATAAAAGCAATTTCTCATACAATCAACCTCATAGAAAATTCTTCGCCTGTTGTTAATGATTATTTTTATTAATCTTTTTAATCACATAATTTATTTGCTAAAAACGACCCCCTCTTTCTCTCTCTCTCTCTCCCTATATATATATATATATATATATATATATAGAGAGAGAGAGAGAGAGAGAGAGAAGTCGACACTGAGATCAACACCAAGCGGCGACCGTCTGTTTTATGCTTCAACGCAATCTTCAGGCCATATGTGTTGTGCTGCTATTTATTTATATATGCGTATTACATATATAAATAGTCGGGCAAAAAAACACAACATGGTTTGAATATTGCATTGAAGCGTTAAACAGACTGTCGCCGCTTGTTGTATGGGAGGGGAATGGATGGATACCATTCCCAAGGGTATTAGCACATAAAGTGAATATAACGAACTCTACTAGGAATCGAACTCGGCTCTCAGATTTCTCGCATCCACTAATGACTAAATAAGTTAATTTTCTGCGTGATTTTCCAGCGACTGTAATAAGCAACATCACACAGAAATTAAAACAAAAAAAAAGTACATAATATAAGAAAATAAGCTTTAAATAGTTTTTCCTTTAATTCTTGTTCTTTTTAATTTTAACAATATAAATTTTATGTAAAAACTTTCTATATAATTGAGTAGCTTTGAAAATGGGTGTCAGTTTTGCAGCAAGTTTGTGGTCACGGTTACCCATGTAAACAAGAGAGCGGGAGAATTGGATAAGATCGGGATTTAACCAGAAACCTATGTATGTACTTAATTGGGGGGGGCTCTTGGAAAAATATGCATCCCAATGTACATGCTACTTGCCACGAGGTTAGTGCTTATATTGCAATCTCTTAGCTATATCAATAGCTTCGAAAACTGTGGTTCAAGTTGTCTCTTGGGCCCACACCGAATCTATGATACGGGCCAGCACCCGGCCCACTCTACTACATCTCAATTTTCCTAAGGTAGTATACATATAAAATAAAATTTTTATTGTAATCTACTTATGTACAATAATAGATCATATAGGTGAATAATTCAACTAGAAAAATTAAAAATAAATACAAATTGGAGATATGTCGTAATAGATCATTCCATCTTAAGTAAATCAACAATGTTTTGCGGCAATTTTTAACCTCAACTTGAGATTTTTCGTGTTAAAAAGTTGAATAATTTTAACACATACAATCTTATGGATAAAAATGAGTGAGTTTTATATAAGTATGAACGAAACAAATTCACAGATTTGGACAAAAAGACCCCACAATGGCGTGAAAATCCGCGAACGATTTTCGTCATTTAATAGTCTGTTGTGCTTAATTTAATTTGTAACTTATATAAATATTGGTAGAAAAAAGCAAATGTTGATAAGATAGAGAGGGTCACAAACCACTGTTATTTGCTCCCAATCAGGCTTAGCAAAAAACCCCACAAACTCCACCCCACCGGTCTTGGTAGTATACACCGTCTCTGAACGATCTGACATCAGTTTAAACTGACACTATTTTTTCCATATATTTTGCTTAAAGTTCACAATGTTCTTGATTTGAGGTGAAAACTTTAAAAAATTTCCAACCTAATTCAATGAAATATTTCTTTTTGAAATTATAGTTTATGATTTGTTTAGATATAGAAAGAAAAAAGATGGCGTCAGTTTGAACAGGCGCCTGGCGGATATAAAATCATCTTAAATGGTATATCGGTAGGTAAATATAAAAGATTATCCACACAGCGTTTTGCCAAATAAAAAAAAACAAAAAAAAACAAGACACTTATTTTTTAAATACACACAGTAATTCTGCCGATGCCAACAAAAACAACAGTAATGTAAAAATACAGTTTATTTCGTTCCTTTATAAAATTCCCCATTAAAAATGATAAGAAATGACGGTTTGTATGCAGGTTTGTATTCATCAATGACTGGCTTGATGTTTTCAATATATTATAGTAGTTATTGTTGAGATACTATTATCTGTCGACTTTGACAGTTGTCCAATGCTCTCAAGGATGACATATTTCATAAATCTACGTCTCATCGATAACGAAAAAGTAATAATAGGAAATGTTAAAATCAATAGTTTTTCACAAACAAAAATGAATTCTTCTACACTCACTCATAGCTGTAGTACTTTCCCTTATTCTATTTTGACGGCCAAGGGCTAAAGCTTGTCTAACGCCATGATATATGTTCAAACTCTAAATGGCAATGTGAATTTAAAATGTGACCAGTTTTTAGATATTTCAAAAAGAAGCCATGGCTTATCCATTACTCCTGTATGAATTGACCATGACAGAAATGGAGAAAAAACTCATTTCTGTGTTTTTTAATAAAAAATTGAGTGTAATAATATTTGTATGCGTTGTTGAAATGACCCCAAGAGGATGCTTCCCAGCTCACTACAATCCTACACTATTCAAGTCTAGGGTTAACCGTTATCCTCTCCGCATATCCCTATAAATCATGCCTCTTACTCTGTAACCCTCTACCTCGAGTGACTCTTGGGACATCTACAGGATAAACATCATTGTAAAAATAAATGGGTGTCACTCCAAATCATGCAGAATAGACTTTACACTCTGTGTCCTTCAGAGAAAGCCATGTGTAGAAGTGACCTGTGATTTAGTCGGAGGTGGAGATATCCGATTAACCTGATGTCAGTACCGACGCCGACAGGAGAATACGTACCGGCCTAGCTGCATATGTACGCGCATGGGAAAAATATATTTGGACAGGTAATTATTTACCCGGCTTTCACACAAAGGCGGGATGTGACACAAGGTCATTTTTTATGTGGGGAGCGCCATACACATACGTATGGGCAAAGGGCACACATTTTTGCCCAGTCCGCGCAACCACTGTCATGCTGGCATCGATCGCAGGGTTGGATGGAATCCCCCAGCTTTGGGACCGAGCCTCCACACCCAATCTAAAACGAGAAGAAACGTTTACTCCACTTCCGGCCAATAGTGAACTTCTGTGTCACTAAAGGAAAGCTGAGTAAGTCTCACTGAGACATCGCAGGCGAGACGATAAAAGTCAAAGTTTCAGATGAGTTGGGGGGCGCGCTCTCATACACTAACTGACATTAACTGACGAAGTATAGTGTTGAATAATGTGTAGTATTAAATATTAAAGGTTATGTTTCGTGCTTTCGTTTCACCTATACAATATAACTTTATTATATTGTTGGGTATTAAAGTAATCTCTATATAGAGAGTCCCTTTCTTACGTTTGTAATCAGAGTTTACAAAATTATCTTCTTTCATTTACCTTGAATAAATACATGTGTATTCTACAAGAATGCTAATTATGATGCGAAGCTTGAGCACCTTGATAAAATCCAAAGAATCAGCAATATTATCGGTCCTGATCTGGCAGATCGGCTTCAGTCACTTACCCACCGCCGTAAGGCTGCCTCTCCATGTCTTTTTTTTATATATACGTTCATGGTAATTGAACTCTTCGCTATGGTAACTAGACTTTATGAATTTAAGCGCTGTACTAGGCTGGCGTCGAAATCTCATCAATTTACAGTTGAACTGGCTTGATGTAACCGTAAATTCTATGCTAACAGTTTCTTCCCTCGCACTACTTCCGGCTCCATGCTTTGCAGCCAACATTAATCTGCAAAGATATAAATGCAATGTCAATCGCTATCTAATCTCTTCTGGATTACTCTTCCCTCTTCCTACTCATTATTAATGTTTCTATTCCTAATTCTTTCATACCCTTTAACACTGCATGTTTTAGTGGCTTTATTCCCTTGCATTGAGATACCGACTAAAAAACTCTAAATATTCTAACTTCATAAGAATCAAATGTAGGATATTTCTGTTATTTTTCGTTATAAAGTGAAATTATGACTGATGACTGGTTCATATACTTTTAATTTATTCCTAGAATGTAGATTTTGTTTTTGTATCAAGCACTGATATTTTATTTCAGTTTTGTTCATTTCAAATTTGATTTGTGCTTTTCTCGAAAAACGACGTCCATACATGATAGTCGTTACATAAGTGGAATGAAAGGGGGTTTCATCTCACAATCTTTGTCCCAAATCATTTGTATTGCGCGTATCCAGTAAGATGAAAGTCGGATCTTTTTGCTTGTCATGATGTTCTATCTCAAAGAACTGGTGTTGTGGGAATTGGGAATTGTGATGGCAGGTAATTTCGTGGTAGAAAAATTTGCAGATTTCGACAAGGCTTTCGCCTGAATTATTGGCAGGACTCGGCATAATTCTCTCGCCGAAATCTTTTCCGATAAACACATCTTCTTCTAAAGGCAAATCCTTACAATAAGAAATTGGTTTCCTAACTTATAGATATTTACTCATCTGACACAACCAAACAAGCGAATTTTCCTATCGAACTTAATACATGTTCGAATCCTTTATCGAAACTAGCTTACTACTCTACAACAGGTGCCCAATTTAGTTGGTTATGTACGTAGGATATAAGAATAATATACTTGGATTATTTAACAATTAAAAATTGCTAACATAATAAATATATTTAATGCATTGTTAGTAAAATTGGGAATAATACGAATGTATAATACCTCCACGAACAAAATACAGGTACATATTAATATCCAAATATGCTACTTACTACTGGCTATATGCTGACTACGAATACCCGAGGCTATGGGAAACGGATATCTCTATTTAAGTTTCCCGTTGATATCAGCGGTTTATTTGAATGTTTATATCAGTAACTTGACCCGCTAAGATCGGTAAATTTTCCTTAAGATTAATTTTAAACCAAAAGTTAAATTTTTAAAATAAATTTAATTCTACATTTAATTATGGATTTAAACAAGAACCATATTAATTCGACAATACAGAACGCAACATAGCACGGATTAAATTAAAGGTCATGACCATCAAGTGCTTTGAGGTCACTTGACGAATTATTAGGTTGGTGCAAAAATAATGACGTAATAATGTCGTTTTTGACGTTAAAAAATAAGTCAAAAAACGACATTATTACGTCATTATTTTTGCACCAACCTAATATTAAAAAAAAAAAACAACTTTTAATGTGTTACAAGTTAAATTTCATATTCTTCTGCTTACGAAACTGATCGTTACTCTAAAAGCAATTATTCTTCTATTTAAAGGTGTAGCAAACCGACTTATTATCTCATCAGCACTTGCATTGAAATTCATAGATTGTAATTCAAGATTCTAACTCAGGACTGTAAAGACGAAAGAGAAGTAGACACTGACGTAAAGAATACGATATTTAAAAGTATTTATCAGATTCTTCATCTGACGATTCTGCCAAAAGATGTCATTTATATTCTTATTTACAAGTAGATTTATTTACAAGAAATATTTTCTATTTACCAAATGGATTTACAAGCAGACAAATAAAATAAGTGCCATGTCTTAGATGATAAAAATCGGTGAAAGTCGGGCTGATGGCCACATCACGCTGAAACCAACCCTGTAACCTATTAGGGTCGTAGAAGCATCACATGTACTGTGGCCGTTGCAGAAATGGTGTGTCCTGAGCAAGATAGCCTGAAGTAGCCCAACTATCTCTAGGATGGTGTGAACTCAGAGTTTTCCTTCTCTAGTGGTTTACGGTCACATTACGTTGAAACCTGTAAGATCATCGAAGTTAAGCAACGTCGAACGGGTCATTACCTAGATGGGTGAGCGCTTGGTAAGGTTGGATGTGTGCGGGTGGTGTAATGGATAATGGTGCGGAATTGTTAATCGGAGAGTCAAATTCCAATTCCAGTTATGTTCGATACGCGCAAATACCCCTGAGAAAGGCATGAATCCATTTTTTTTTTCAGCTATGAGTAAGACATAAAATAAACTATTATTATCATAAAAAATAAACAAATAAAACTGCGTACAATATGTTTAGATTTCGGCATTAAATAGAGGTGTTGATATGCCGCTAAACAAAAACAACCATCGGTAAAAGCCATTTTTACTAAGGCTATTTTTACCAAGGCTATTTTTACTAAGGCTTAGTAATTGTTAAATCCCTTTCGTGGAAAGACAACATTCGCTTCTTTTACCATATTTAACTCCCCAGTTAGATTCAGTCACGTCGACTTGGCGAAAAGCATGAGAATTGGAGCATCCGTATATGTCAGGACATGTGCAAAAACCTATGTCATAATGTTGTTTTCTGATCGATAGCAAGACGTATTCAATCGATAAAACCTGTACCGGCTTACACGGTCAGCAGTGCAGTCTGTTGTCCAAATGGGCCATAGTAGATTCTGTTCACCTTTCGGATGCATTCATGTGGCTGGTTTTTATTTTAAGGTCAATTTGAAAATGAATGCAGCTTTCAGATCGCACTGGAGACTTCATTGAGATAATCATATGCTTACTCAGAGCCATGATGAACTCCCCCAGCTGTTGTCTCTTTGCGTCACGTTCACACATGGAGACTTCTTTTACACCTGATCGAAAAGAGAAAAAAGAGAATACCACAAAGCTATATTTAGAAATAAAAAGAGGTAGGTACTGGATAATGTGCTGGGCCTAGGTTTCTTTTACACGTTTTCCTTCTTTCTTTTTCATTTTCGTAATTCATTTCGTTATGATCAACATTACTTACTTTTTTACTGGGATCTTTTTCTCCTTACTTCGATCCAAGCATCTACGTTCTCACCTGTATAAAGTGAGCATTTTTACCCAACTAGGTCACTGAAACTCTGAAAGAAAGACAGCACCTGTGCTGGATATTCATAGTGCCGTGCGCTTGGCGAAGACGATAGAATTATATTCATTCATTTGGGTATCAAGCCACTAATATCTATTGGTTGCGAGATAAGCCTTGGTATCATACCAGCTCTTTGGTCAGTTTATTATGAGATGCAAATGTGAGGAGAAGGTTACGTTTTATTGTCACTCGCATCATTTTCATTATAGACAAATTTTCTCGACCATACAGGCCTTCTTAGGGATTAATGATACCGTTACCATATGATGTTTTCAAAACAAGTTGTACTAAATACAAGTGCCGGCATTATTAGAGTATTTCTTTTCTCCTACTTGCACGGTGTTTATTGGGTTTCATTAGTTTTCAAATAATTTTCGCCCCGGTGTGATTATTACGTTCCACATGTATTAAACTTATATAAAATTCGCCAGTGTGATATTTATAATAGGCACGCAAAATGAAAAATTCCTATCGGCCCGAATACTTCACACGGCTCTTGTATTTGATAAAAAAATGAGTATTGCTTTCCTTCTTTCTTGTCTTTGTTGCAAAAATGCTATTTTGTCGTTCACTCTTAGTACATAGATTAATGACTGGTTTTAGTTTTCATAGACTTTATCAAAATTTATTCAGTTAGCAAATAAAAGAAATTTGGTAATTTGTAGTTAGGTAAGTCTTGCAAATCCCATGATGGCAAAAAAAAGGGCAAAGGAGACACACAGACATTTTAAAAAATTAATTTTGTACACAAACGAACAATAACCTGCATTGCCACTTTCTTTCTGCGTTAAAATGTTGTGTTTTTTATTTATGTTAATTAGCCGTTTCCTTATGAGAAACATTTGACATTCATTGACCGAGCAGCCAGTGCCATTTTCGGTTGATGCTGTTGTTGAAAGTTCTTCAGTGATGTGGTTTCTGTTATCTAATACAGTTCTTTGTTTGTGGTATTGTGTAACGCTAATCCACAGGATTCAAAGACATTTTGTGCTCGCTAAAACCTACCGAATTACTTCGCTCGAAGCCATTTTGAAGGATCCATCTGAGAATGCGTTTATATACAACTGACAGTTTAGATATTTCTAAACGAGTTTCGTGCCTTGCATGACATCCATATAAATGCCTCGGTCTGACAAGATTGTTTAAGAACAATTATTCAAGTTCTTTGGTTAATGTTTTAGTTTGTAGCATCTTCGGGGGGTAAATTAAATGAATCCAGTAGTGATTCGAACTTTCGTCCCAGTTAGAGCTCTCAGATTAAATTAGTTTAGAAATACTAAGTTAAAAAATTTAATTTACTTTTTTAAGCAATTCACCCCAAGCAAGGCGGGAGTGCCACTAGCACGCAAGGGTTTACAGAGGGTAGAGAACAAGAGTGAAGACGCGTGTTTGGGGAGAGGATACAGAGAAAGACGGGCAACAAGATCAAGGTATCAGAAGATGTCGATTGACATTAAACTTGAATATTTGAAGATTATAGTTATCAGGGAAGCAACAAGAGGAAGGGAGTTCCACAGACGGGAAGTGCGAGAAAAGAAACTGTTTGAGTAGAAAAGACGTTTGCATTTAAATGTGTTTAATTATTTAAATTAGTTGCATTTCTTTCTTTTACTTTTTGATTATTTTCGATTATGTGTTAAACTTATTTAAAACAATGTAAACTAAATTTAACATTTTCTTTAATCTTTTTATTGCATTCTAATATTCATTGTTGTTCACTTTTGACAAAATGCTAACGTGTGTGGATAAAAAACACCCGAAACCTCTGTTAATTTTACTGTAATATCATTTGAACTATTCATAAAAAGTATGGAAACAATTATTTTATAAAAATTCTGTTCATTTTATAGAACCAAGTTGTTTTAAATTTTAAACTTTATCTCGACTTCTTTAAAAGGAGGCACGGTGGATAGTGGCTCGGATTGATGAATTGGAGAACCAAGTTCGAATTCCAATCGAATCCATTACATTCACTTACGTACTAATACTCTGAGGAAAGGCATGAATCCTCTTCTTCTTCTCCCCCCAGCTACAGGTAAATAGCAGGACAAACCGGATTATGTAGTATTGGATGGCAACTGGTCTACCACAGAAAGAAATGGTAACCTAATGCGGGAAAAATCTGCCTCGTTAGTCATATATCGATAGATACATGATCGCTTACTGACTGACCCCACTTCTTTGATATTTCACTTCTCTGTTAGCAGGGCTTAAAATATCCCAACTGCATTCCTTGCAGAAGGTTAAGTAACCCCCACCAACCTAGAAATGAGCCCACAGGTGGATGCTTGCGAACTCGGGTATAGATAAACAATATCTGTCTATATCTCTGAGACGAGGTATTATGATTACTTACATTATTTACATTATTCAGACTGTTACCTTCATCTTCATTGCCATATTCACAAGGTTTTGTCAGTTGTACGCGCCGGCCTTCTTCATCCGGGTAGAGTGTTCTAGTTCCAGATCCCTAAGGGGCATGACACGTGGAACTAGAATAATCTACCTCGGTGGACCAAATAAAGAGTTCGTTTCGAAATTCCAATCACCTGAAGAAGGCCAGGGCGTACAACGGCCGAAACATTGTGAATATGGCAATGAAAATGAGGATAACAGTCCGAATAAGGTAGATAATATAATAGATGAACAATGTTTACCTGCAGACTCAAGTATAAACAATAACAGAGTTTACATATCAATTCAAATATAATTTAGGCATGAAATGACCCAAGAAGTGTTCATATATCTTAAAAACCAACTACCCAATCCAGTTTCATTTTCCCCAGTCAGTACACCTGATGCATAAAATTGTACTGCTTTCTCTTTTATTTTTATTTTATGGATTTTATATCTCAATCAGGAAATTAACTATTATTTGAGAAAATCATCAAAGAAGCGATCATCGATTTTAAAATTTAAAGCAATGGCTGTCCTTTTTAAAAATCTAATTAAAAAAAAAAAAGAATCAATTTAATGGTAGCTTGATAGATACGTCAGTTGCCTGTTTGTTTCTACATCGTGAGATCTAATATCCGTGGGTTTTCCTCGGGTTCATTTAATAGTAATTCGGCACCTTCATTTTGGCATAAATAAACAGATATTACTTATATAAACGTCTAAGTTCGCATTCGCATAAATACAGACATGCGTACTCACGTACACTCATACGGGTTGGTGTATATACTTCAATGTTCGAATCAATAGTCTAGATATTAAGGAGAAAACAGCTAAAAAACAAACACACACCGCTATGACGTCGTTTTCCTTTTGACTTTGTAATAAATATGCTCATGGTAGTTGTTGTGATGAACTCTCCCCCTTGGTACCTCGACTACATTAAGTTAAGCATTCTACTAGTTAGGCAACTAGTTCTCACCGTTTTACTCTTGGAATCGCTAAATGTAACTCTAAGTTCTATTCTAATAGTTTCTTTTCTCGCACTTATCACCTGTGGAACTTTCTTCTGATTTTTTGATTTCTTGCCCGCTACAATTTTCAAAACTCTTCTGTCTTCCTGAAAACTGTTCCTCTATTGTTTTTCTCCTTACTAATGTATTATCCTTCTCTTCCAAGCTCATTAGCCCCCTTGCGTCTTAGTGACATTATCGCCTTGCTTGAGGCGAAAGGACTAAAAAACAACATACACATGTAACTGATTAATTAAAATTAATGTATAGTGATCTTCCAGACGGAATAAATATGGTGTGAGTGATCTTATACGTCGGTAGCTGGGGATTATTTTGTTACTACTTTCAGTTTTCTGTCAGAGTACGGTTTACAGTTGAGGGCATTGCTTCTCGGAAACAGTTCACTCAGCGCATCAAGTTCCACGGCATGGGTGGATAACACCTCGACTAAGATTCACTGATATGCTCGCCGCCAACTGATTATCGATGGCAACAGCTTGCACAAGAATCTAAAGTATACTTTGCTGCGTTTAATATATGACGAAATACTTCAGTATGAAAATAAAAAATCTCATAAATTACCTTAAAGACCAAGACGCACACAAACACAGCGCTGCATGATGACTACCAGGTTCAGGCCTCGCGATATGCAATATATATATATATATATATATATATATATATATATATATATATATATATATATATATTAATTATAAAATATATATATATATATATATATATATATATATATATATCTTATTAATTATAAAATATCAAACACTTAAAATCCGATAGGTAATAATTTTTATTTCATGGGAGCTCTGAAAAACAGCAGCTCTCAATCTTCAAGACCTACAAACCAATCACGAATGAAATGAAAAAATCATTCCGGTTTAAAAATATTGCTATCTTCTTTAGAGAGTGGGGAAAAAAGGCAGAGAGCGTTGACCTAGTTTGACGCACTGACCTCAGTATGCCATTTGAGGATGGTGGAAGGGCTTAAAATCTATTTAATTCATTGTGAATCTGAAAACATCCCATTTGTTTCTGTCAACGACCAAATTTTCAATTCTGACACATTTCATTAGACAAATTATTTGTAAGTAATATTAATTTTGCTCTGTCTTTTGACATAGAGCCCTACCTGGATCTATATTCTCCTGGAAATTCCATACGCATTACCATACTGTATCATTACTATATATATGAAAAACGCGAAGCCTTTCTTAGTGTGACGTTTTTCGTGGCCGGGCGGTTCAAACTTTTTGTAAGAGACCAACGGGGACGCAGGTTCAATCCCTGTCGGAAAGCATATTTTATTTACTATGATCTCTGAAATGCGCAGGCTGATAGTCGTAATATACACTGTTTAATAAATAAAAATGGGGCGTCTATTTCAAATACGAAGTATCCACTATAACAACATCTGAAGTAATAAACATGTCGGATTGAAAATAAATCCATTAATTCTTTAGAAATTGCTTTCAAACAAGATTTGTTAAACGCAACCATTAATGTCTGTTTAATTTTTCATTGCATTTTAAACAGACAGGTCTCGGTCGAATTTGATAAAATTTGGTTGGATAAAATTTTCTGCCCATATATATATATATATATATATATATATATATCGTCATCCGCAGACAGACTGTTTCGCTGTACCAAAGCTCATCAGTGTGGCTAGACATCCGATCACTTCAAGCCTGGACCGAAATCCGACCGATTTGGCGTCAGTCAGAGATTCCAATCCCTAGGCTATCGGCGCCCATCAGAGAGAAATGTGAATTTTTGCGTATTTATTTTTTCATAAGCACACCAGTGACATAGAGGACTCAATCCGTGTGGAGGGTCTTGCATCATTAGTAATAATAGTCACTGTTTACAAATTCACGCTTTCTCCCCATAGTGCTCAACCGAATTAATTTTTTTTCCTGGGACTACTATCGTCATCCACAGACAGACTGTTTCGCTGTATCACATCATATATATATATTTGTGTGTGTGTGTGTGTGTGTGTGTGTGTGTGTGTGTGTGTGTGTAACAGCATCATAAAACAACCACTATTGCGATTCTACTGATAGACAAAAGCCTTTCTCAAATCTTGCCAAGGACAACTTCTATTCTCTGCTATATTTTATCAACAACCCACCCCCCTTTATGTTTTCACTCTGTTTTCTAGTCTTTTGTTACTGTGTTTACTATCCATGTAGAAAACCTTTGCTCTATCATTTATCCTTTCTTCTTACTGTGTTTCCTGAAGACCTACATTCTTGTAGTTTCAATAATTCTGTGTGATCTTTTATCTTTTCTGGGATCTTTTCTGCTAATTTACCCAGAAATTAAAAAAATTTATATTTACTAAAATTCACACCAAATTTTCCCAGAGCGAGGCCCTTCCATAGCACTTTGGTTGGGTTGACCTTTGCGATCGTCCCAAATGTATGTTCGCACTCACCCCTATAAACAAACCAAAAACAGAAATTAAATTATAAAAAATTACTTAATAAAAAATTACAGAATATCATCCGCGTTTACGAAATGTGATTTTTGGTCATTTTTCATTCTGACGGTTGAAATTTTTGCGAGAAAGGTTTTTATAAAAATTTTAAATTATAAATTTTTCAAAATTTATAATTTCCTGAGAGTGCTAAAAAATTTTAAAAAAGCAAACAAACTTTGATTTACAATTTCCTGGGGTGAATTAATATTTGCAATAAGTAACTTTACATTATTTGGTATGAATTAACAGAAAAGATCCTTTTTCTATTTTGATAATGAATTCCTTTTCAAGCAATTTGTTAATTTTGTTCATTACCATGTTTGACACTCATGGCTCATAGCTGAGCAACACCGAGCCTACTTAGATGTGGTGGGGATACTTGAAAGTAATGTAAGTAATGTCAGAGGTTATATGGTTGTGATATGATCTGTGGGTATTAATGACCAACGCCAGTGTCTTACCATCCGACTCTACTCGAATCCTGTGTAGCTGAGACTCTCGTTTTTTTGTTATTGAATCAAGGCTGCCTGATGCTGTCTGCTAGATTAAATAGATACTAGCGTGGAAATGTCTTGCCGTATCTGTCTTCCCGTTGTCTATGTTTTTGAAAGCGAAGACCCCCAAGCACATTGTTGGCAGTGGAAGTCCTCGTCCGTTGTTCCTGTCTTTAAGAACTCTGGAGAGCCCTCTGACCCTTCTAATTACCGTCCTATCAGTCTCCTACCACTCTTCGGTAAAGTCTTTGAAGCTTTAATCGACGCCGAAGTGGTTATGCATCTTACATCCCATAATCTGCTCTCCGACAACCAATATGGTTTAAGCTTTGCCCGCTTTGAGGCAGGAAATGGCTTAACTTCAATGCCTCAAAAACAAAACTGCTCTCTATTACTCACCAGAGAGAACCATCCCTGCTTCCCATTAGAATGTCTGACGCTCAACTTCACGAGAGCACCTCTTTGCGACTGCTCGGTCTTACATTGTCCGCTGACCTGAGATGGAACGAATACATTGAGTCAATAGCTTCGTCAGCCGCTAGGAAAGTTGGCTCCCTGTGCCGCGCCAGGAAATTTTTCTTCCCGGAATCGATCCTTCAAATCTACAAATCAACCATTCGCCCTTGCATGGAGTATTGCTGCCATATATGGTCTGGTGCACCTTCTAATTGTCTCAAGGTCCTTGATAAAATCCAAAGACGGATATGCAATGTAATTGGCCCTGATCTGACATCTCCCAGACTTCATGAATTTAAGCGCTCAACTAGGCTGGCATCTCGCTCTCACCCTTTCACTGTCGAAATTGTTAAATGTAGCCGTCTCAGTAGCTTCATGTATCGCACTTCTCGCCTGTGTAAGTCCCTCCCTATTTCTTGTTTTCCTGATAGCTATAATCTCCAACTATTCAAATGTAACGCCAATCGACGTCTCCAGACGCCCTGATCTATCCCCTAACCGTCTCTTCATCTTTTCCTTTATCATTCCTCCTTGTTCTTGCTCCAGTTCTGTAACCCCTTGTGTGCTAGTGGTTTCCCGCCTTGCTCGGAGTTGAATGCTTAAAAAAAAATCTACATCATGTTGCTCGGAGTGTAAATGACTATAAAACGCGCGGTTGCAATCGGACTTCCAGAGGTTAGGTGGGGAAACCTGTGTTCATGTCTACGGATATGTAGTCTTGAGCTTTTTCGTACTACTCAGTGGAAACAGGACGATCAGATGCGATATCCCTATAGATGGTCAGTAGAACGAGAACAACTCATCCTCGGAGATTAAATAAAGAGTTCACTTTGGAAATCTTTGAGGACTACCCAGATCGACACCACACCTGAAGAAGGTCGATGATCACGATGGCTTGAAGGTTTTAATATCAACAACAAAAATTAGGACATTAGTCTTAATGTAAATAATGATAACTCCTCATCTCAGAAGTCCAGACAGAATTTTAAAATATTTTCGAAACAAATTTATTAACTGACTGTGATTTCAGTCAATAAAAAATGTGCTTCGATGTTAGGTAGTTGTAAATTGTATGCTGATTGTCTCTATTTGCACTGTGATCATTTACTGTCTGCAATGCTCCTACCTGTGAATTGAATGCCGCTTTCGGAGATTAAACACAAGCGTAAAGGGAAAATCACATTTTTAAATGATTTAAACACGCAAAATTCAGTTAAACACTTGCTACATTCACTTATATGTTTTAGTAATTCATTTTTATATATGCTTTATATTGCATAGTGTGACGTTCATGTACTTTGTGCTAATACACGTGTTTTGAGTTCATGTTACTAACGAATCTGATTTCCTTTTCTAGTCTCCTTTGCGCAACCATTGACTATGATCAGGTCATTATCAATGCATTTATTTTTCTCCCCATTTGACTTTTTTCTTTTTTTTTTTTTGAAGATTTCTGATACAACACTTGTTTTTTATCAATTTCTTTTGCAATTTCTGGTTATTTTACTTATCATTCTTTACCCTGTACAGTCCATTTGATCTTTGATACTCAAACCAGGACAGTTTATAATTATTACTATTTTTATCTATTTTTCTGTTTCTCTCTTTCCCTGTTTCTCTCTCTCTCTCTCTCTCTCTCTCTCTATCTCTCTATCTATCTATCTATCTCCATTTCTTCCCCTCATAGAATTCGGTGCTTAACATTGCAACTGATTTTTCTTTCTTTGTTGTAAGCAAGCATCATTGCACGCTTATTAGAAATGTAATCTCCAACGAAATTCCACGATTCATAAAACGCCAACTACTGGTTATTAACTTCCGCCATATTGCTTTATTTATTAGTGTTTTCCCGACATGCGTTCGTCTCCAATAATCTGAATGAGAATATTCTCATAATATGAATAACAATATATTTGCCTTTCGAAGTTCAAAATGAGAGCATGTTATGACTATTTGAATGGAAACGTACCTTTCTTCCTTATATATTTAATCAACCAGAAATAAAAACGACCAGGAAATTCTTTGAGTTTTATTTTATTATCATTTTTGGATTGTTTTTTCACCAATGTATTTGTTCTCTGGCTTGATCGTCTTCATCATAAAATGTTTCCATAGATAGATATGAACAGATTGGGATAGATGCCTTCTGTAGACTTTTTTCCCATAAATGATATTGTACCATCTATTCACGTGTAAATTTCCCGTCCATTCGAATAAAATTTATAACTTCAAAAAGGAATTTTAAAACTCACAGACAAAACTACCAACAATTTTCCAGTGCAGTTAGCCGCATAATATAGAGATAATAAGAGATGTAAAAATCTTATAATTTTTCTTTCTTTTTCTTGTGGTATCCTATATTTTATGATGTTTGCTTAAAATAAATGTTACTTATTCATTTGGAAGAATTTCATTCGCCAACCCAATCGATGCTTTTTTTTCTAACTCTCAATGGAGACTCATATATGACCAATGTATCTTCCGTCTTAACAAACATTCAAGTCAAATTATCAAAATGGCTCCTAAACGGGGATTCTTTTAAAGCTTAATGGCCATGCACGTTAATCCATTTCCTCCTGGCATCAGTGCATGTCTTCTTCTTTCTATATAGTGTGACCATTTTGCTTAAAGCTCCTATTTTCTTCAATTTTGATGAAAATTTGCCAGAATACTTTAGTTAAATTCTCACTTTCCTAAATTATAGGAAGCAAAAATTCTAGGATATATAATATCCTAGAATTTTTGCTTCACGCTGAGGCGTGTTGAAATCCTCAAAGTATTTAGTATTGTTGAAGTTATTGGTAACATTTTTTGTCGAGGTTTACAAACTCTAAATCTCCCTACTGTGTTTATATTCACAGTGCTACTACTGTGCATTATATTTTACTAAAATGAAATATATATATAAAAACGTAAAGAAAAAATATTCAAAAATTAATATTGCATTATTATTAAATAAGTACTTTTTATGATTAAATTGTTTTTAAAACAGTGGGTGTATTTTGGATGTTAAATAATAAAAAAATATTTTTTTTTAAGTTAATGAAAATTTATTGTACTAGGCTATACACCCTAGTAAAACCAATTGTACTTTGTACTACATTACTTGTTTGCCCTTCTCTCCAAAATTTGGTTTCGATCGGTCAATGTATGGCTATTTTAGAGGGACGGACTAACGGAGGTCACAGAATTTTATATATAAATGGAGAAGAAAAAGCATTACTTTCAACTCACACCAGTTTATTTTTTAGGTGTTCAATTCAAGTTTTACAAAGAGGATAAAAGCATTTTAAACTTAGGTTATCAAATTCCCATTAGAAATTTAAATTCATTCTTATTCATTTCATTTTTATCAGTCCTAAACAATGAGAGGGCATAAAATATAATTTAGAAAAATATAAGTGATTTTGCCTGAGCAAAGAGAAAATATTTAAATTTTTTTTTTTAATTTTTGTCGGAATTTTTTAAGTCGAAAAATTATCATTATTATGTGCTTTGATATTCGGATCAGCATTACTCATCCTGAATGTTATAATCACAAAGTTTCGGCCGTTGTACTCTCTTGTCTTCTTCAAATATCTGTCTTCGTACTCTTTAACGTTCTTGGAATGTATTGGAATTATATCACTCTATGCCTGTCGGTTGAATAAGGAGTTCGGTTAGAAATGTCAAAAAGCTTACCAAGTACGAAATTAAACACCTGAAGAAGACCGGTTGGATACAATTATTGAAACGTTGTAAATATAATAATAAAATGAACACATTGATCTGAATATCAAATCTTATAATAAATGTTTTAATATTAATCGTACTGCTTCAAAAAAGGCGTATATAATTATTCGACAATTTGATTGAAATAAAAACTCCAAGTAAATTTAATATAACATTTTTGTAGAATAAGGATTTGATCTGATTTTCGTTTCAATTCTTCACTTATTTCTTGTTATAATTAATCTCTTTTCCACTTCAGAATAATTGCCGAAACAAATTTCTTGAATTCATTACTTTTATGTCACTCAAAGGAATGCTTAAGAACACTTTGGGGTGTCGTTAAAATAATAACCAAATCTGTCTGTTGACTTCATTATAGAAAGTTCTCTGACCAGCGATGCCGTGTCATTCATTAGTTACAACTATTCTCATAATATGTCTAACACATTGCGACACCTCTGAATTTTATAGTCCAATCTCGATCAACTTCCGGTCCACCAGGTTCTGATAATTTACTTGATTTTCAAGAAATATTGATCGGTTTAATATCACGATTTGCTTGTCCTAGTTTAGATGATTGCATCAAATCAAACAACTCTGTGATTGGTTTGTAAATTAGTGATAAAAGTAAGACTGACAACAAATCCATTTGTAAATTTGAATGATTGTGTAACGAAAGAAAATCAACTATCGATATTGCATATAACTGAAAATCGGTGACACCTTTCTACCCCGATCTGCTTCAAAAGAAAAAGAACCAAATACACACAGACATATATATATATATATATATATATATATATATATATATATATATATATATATATATATATATATATATATATATATATATAGTGCAGGTGTTAATAATATATATATATATATATATATATATATATGTATGTATGTATGTATGTGTGTGTGTTTCCTTTCGCTAGAACCAACGTCGGAAAAATCGACTTGACGAATTTATCGAATTCTTTCGCTAAAACATTTTTGCTCATTTTTTCCTTTTTACTTATTTTTAAATTTTTTTTGCACTTTTTCTTAAAGGTACCACTTTTTTGTTTCTCTTTTTTTTTTGTCTCGAAACATATTGTAACCAAGAACATGTTTTTCGAATCGAGATTCATGTTGTTTCTAAGTGCTCCACCCTGCTGGCCCTGCCCTCAAAAGATTTCCTACTATTTTTTCAGTGACCTTTGCTGATTTTTTTTTTTTCATGCATACATCAGTTGCAAATAAAATGTTGCTTCTGTTATAATAAATTCACTCTTCTTTTTCACTCTAAAATATTTCTGAAATTTTCTTTATACTTCAGAAATGAATTTTCTTTTTTTTACAAAATGATTTTTATTGATATTACTCTTTTGGGGGTCGTTCTTCTGTACGCCATTAAATAATCTATTGTAGATTAATGCAAAAAATTCACATAATACAGAAGATGAGAAATTAGAGCCGTTTGGCATCTGTTGGATTTTAAATCAGCCCATCAAAACTGGAGAGTATTATATTATGTATCGTTAAAAACGGCTAACAATGTACTGCGGTTAAATTTTGTATTTAATTTTCCTTGTGTCATTTTTTTCTTCTTTTTTGGGCATAAATTATGTAGAAATTGTTCGAAGGCTCTGTATGTACAATCACTTTTAGTTATAATTTTGACCATTATCAAGGATGATTTTACTTTTAATTTTAACTGAATGGTTGGATTGTTTTATATATATATATATATATATATATATATATATATATATGAATGTTTTATTTTACAAACACGGCCAGCGCATTGTGGCCGTATTCATAGTTGATGTTAATGTGTTGGCTTTTTCTTTTTTTATTATTAATAATGTTTCCATTATTTATGTCCAGAAAAGAGAAATTATAACACAAGAAAAATCAAATAAAGAACTTAACCACAGTACCGTGTTAGTCTTTTTTTAACGAAACTTATATAAAATATAACGAAACTTATATAAAATGCACAATTATATGTGTGTGTGTGTTTGTGTGTGTGTATCTGTGTAGGCTGAGATTAAACAGATTCAAGACCGATTTTTATTTTTTATTTATTTTTTATTTTATTTTATTTTTTTTTTTTACAAAACTATGATGGTCTTTAATTGGGTTTAAATATTTTAACAATGAATAATACGGCGTGTCTGAATTTTCAAGTAAACTGACATCATCGAAAATCAATTTCTAGTGAAAGTGACTGATGAAAAGAAATTATCCCATTTTTAATTCGCCGATTCCTCTCGGATCTTTCTTTCATTTTTCATTTTTGTTTTTACATTTTTTTTCTTGTATTTTCCCACGTCTTCAATTTTTTTTATTTCTATTAGCCTTTCCCTATTTTTCCTTCTAATTTGGTTTTCTTTCTGTTTTAAATTTCAATTCAAATTTCTTTTTCCTGGTCTTCTCCCACATTTCTTTTATTTTACCTTTTATCTCTTTGCCTCCTTTTTACAATGTTTTCTTTATTGCCTTTCTCTTTTCGTTTAATTCTTTCTTTCTTTCTCAATGCTTTGCTCTTTCATTCAGGATCCATTTTTTTTTTTTTTTTGCTTCTTTTAAAGAGAGACGAATTAGAGTCCATATTATTAAGTTTTTCCGCTAATGTCAAAGTAGACCATTTTATCAGCGAATATCACCACTAAAACGTTTTCAGTAATTATGTCATCGTTCCCTCTTCTACAAGTTCTTTCTTCTTTTCCTTTACTTGTTGGATATGTATTGCTTTAATTCATTTAATATCACAAAACATTATTTTAATAACAGTATTTTTTTTATATTGAACAAATATTTTTAAAAAAATTTTCTCACATAGTAACATATGTGAGAAAACGACATTATTTTTACACCAACCTAATAACAATAGTAAAATTAAAAGTATATAAAATTCAAGGGGCTAAAACAAAAAAGAAACATTGTACACATTTTTTAAAGAAAATTTCAAGTGTATCCATTTCAAGGTTCAAGAAAGACAAGTATAGAATACACAGTGAGAATCAATCTTACTAAAGTCGTAATTATCCGCGTGCCCAACTTGGTAGCCATTACACACGACGGAGACACAGATATTTACCCAGTTTAGGCCGCAAAAATAGAGCTTCTGTTAGAATGTAACACTATATTCATGGTCTACCAGAAAATCTCTTTCTCTCTCTCCCCTTCTCCCTCTCTCACTTATTAATGTAGACAATGAAGACAGGCCCAAAGTTTAAGGATTAACGTTCCAAGATCATTAAGAAATCATTAAAACACTTCGTAGTTCTCTAAGCTTAGATTAATAAATATAAAAGTTTGATCCGCGAAAATATACAAGTTTTAGAAGTCCTACCAGGATTCATTATTGGTGGTCACAATCTTGACAACATAAGATATGCAAATGACACAGTATTGATAGCAGAAACGGAAAGGAAACTGCAACAGCTCTTAGAGAAGGTAGCGAAGGAAAGCAAGAAGAAAGGACTAAGTACTAACTACTAAACAGAATGCATTGTTGGCTGCAAAAAGATGAGCCCAAAATACAAATTAAAAATCGGTTACGCTAAAATCAAACAAGTACAAAAAAATTAAATATCTGGGAAGTCTTCTAACAGAGCACAGAAAGTATGACACTGAGATCCGAAGACGCATTGCGATGGCCAAAGATGCTTTCCAAACGCTAAACAGAATATTAAGAGACAGAAAAATTTCGTTAGAAACTAAGAAAAGAATACTGAACTGTTGCGCGATATTTGTCCTCCTGTGTGACAGTGAATGTTGTACAATCTCCTCAAAGATGAAGAATTGACTTGAATCAATAGCAATGTCGTTCTACAGAAGAACGCTAAGGGTAACATGAATCGAACATGTGAGAAACAATGAGGTTTTAGAGAAAAGGGAAACAAGAAGGAAACTTATACTTAACATCAGGAAGAAGCCGTTGAAATTTCTTGAGCCCATAATGAGAAAGGAGGTCTGGGAAACTCTGATACTCACAAGACAGATTGAGGAAAATAGGGACAGAGGAAAACGGCAGGTAAAATACATGATGGGCTTGAGTAAATAGATGGTAGAACAGTTTGGGAGAAATAACAATATAATTAAGAGTTACAAGAGACATTAAAATATGGAGGGCCATGATCGCCTACGTCTTGAAAGGACACGGGACATAAAAGAAAAAGCATTTTGTTGCGTGTATTTTAATTTGAATAAACAGCAAAATGTAGAAAAAATTTCGGTTGAATTCTTTGATTTCTCTTAATTGACAAAAATAAATCTTTTTTCGAATATTAACAGATTGAACTAAATAAGGCAAGTATTAACGCTAAGTTCTGGTAAAAACTGACGACTTTAAATAAAGATAACGGTTATGTTAATAATAGCCGTTTCCTTAGAAAGGAAACATTCAGCATTCTTTGAACGAGCAGACGATTCCACCTTGTGCTGAAATTTAAATCTTTCTATTAAAACAATTTTTTCAGAAAAATAGGTTTCTCCAGTCCAATGAATGTTATCGCTATTTCCAGTATTTATAGGGATGTTTCTCCTTAACTGTTTGTTTGAAGTAGTGTGGAATCACAACATCTTGATTTTTTCATTATTTCTCTCTTCGAGTTACATGTGCTATCCATTTTAGTTGTTGCTACATTTGTGTTTGTTTAACACCCACAGAACCCGGCTGTATAATGCAACTGAGCAGACATTGGTTACAATTTCTGGGAGAGAGCCCATTATCTGGCGCGTGATCAGCAGTAGCAACATGACCAGTACACACAAGCGCAGGCACAACTATTTACGGCTGCCAAATAGTTACGTCTATTCAATTTCACTCACAAGGCTTGGGTCAAACGGTGGTGATGCACACTGGGATCGCCTCCCCGGGGCGGATAACATTCAGAACCCACTTGATGCTGATAAATCGTCAAACAGGATCCTCATAGTCGGAAAGCGACCAAGCCTCTGTGTGTGTGTGTGTGTGTGTGTGTGTGTGTCTCTCTCTCTCTCTGTATCTCTCTGTCTCTCTCTCTTTCTCTCTCTCTGTCTCTCTCTGTGTCTGTCTGTCTGTGTCTGTCTGTCTCTGTCTCTCTGTCTCTCTGTCTCTCTCTCTCTCTCTGCGCACACGTATTTGTGTGTGTGTATGACTCTTTTCAGTTGAATATGTTGTTATTGTTCTGTTTTCTTTTTATTACTCTTCATGATCCCTTTATCAAGCCTGCAACGATGTATATTGATTCTTTTACTGTCGATATCGATTCTTCTTCACGGGCATGAACTTTGCCTTTTTCTTTAAGCTGAACAATATTGGAAAGTGATAGCTATCAAGACGTTTTTCGAAACAGCAAAAAGAATAAGAGACAGGAGTCATCCAGTGAAGACGCAATTATTAGAGTTATCCAACTGCTTGCAAAGATACTGGGGTCTGCAAACTAATGGCAAATAACGGACCCAAACTAGGCTTAGAATATCAAATAAATATTATCAAATTCTGTTCTCTATTCAATTGTTTCCAATTCCTTCTCTTCTATTATATGCCGTGTCTCTTAAGGACTTGGACAGTCATGACTGTCCTTCGTAGCTCTTTCAGGCCCTTCTTCTACCACCAATTTACACAAGCTCCTTACGTCAGTTATTTGTTGTTTTTCTCTACTCACCTCCCTTAAATAAGTCATAGAAGTGTTAAATTTTCCAAGCCCTCTTTTCTCATGTTGTGTCCCAAAAATGTCAACACTTTTTGATTTCAAATACAAGTGTCCTTTTTGTTTACATTTTCCTTAAAACTTCCTCTTTGACCACATGTTCCGTCTATGGTATTCTCAGTAATATTCTATAGCGCTACGTCAACTTATGTCTCTTCTTCATCTGTGAGGAAACTATCCGACATTCACACAAATATACGAGGGAGGTTAACACCCTTTTTTTTCCAATGAAATTTTCCTGTTTCCTGTTTCTTAATACTTTGTTTAAGTTTTTCAAGATAT
>OZ010586.1:65652390-65669890 GCA_963932145.1 Acanthosepion lycidas
CTCATGTTTACTGCTTTGCTGTAGCCAATATAAAATAGATTTTTTTTCCTTGCTTCTTGTAAAGATATTGCAGAGATTTCAAGACAAGATGTCATCTGCATGACATTCACCTACAATATTCACCCACCTACCCCTCCTCACCGACTGTTCGGCAAAGTAAACGGACTCGTGTCACCGCCATTATGAAAAAGAAGGCGATGATGACGAAAGAAAAGAAAGATGTTTTCCTATCAGGTACGATTTACCAAGAACAAGTCAAAGAAATTGGATTGAAAAGAGAGATTTAGACAGCGTAGAATAAAAGCTAAACAAAAATGAATTATGATTACATGTTGTGTTTAACTCAACGGACCGTTTGTTTATGAAATAGGCCACAGGGTAATACAATTCCTTATTTTTAAAAAAATGAATAAAAATTAAAGAACATTCTAAGTAGAAAAGAGACAAGTAATCATTATTAGAATAGAATGCCGTACAGCGAAGAATTCCAGGAACACAAGACGGTGTACGAATTAGCTGTTGCGTTCTTCAAATAGATTTCAGCTCCTGTGAGTATTTATCCTGTTTGGTGTATATAGCTTCATTCTTAATTCGTTTTAGAACTTTTATTTTCGATTCTATGCGTATAAATGGATATACTGTTAATTCTTAGGCATATGTGATACATTCGATAAGAAAAATATAATTCTATGCGTCAGGATATCGTAATAAATATGGATGATAAGAACAGGCCAAACAATTAAACAGTAAGAGATATTTTAATGTGAATATAGGTGTAGGCGTAAAAAAGTTTTGAACGTTTTATGTGAAGTATACGAAGTACAGACTCAAGATGTGCCATTGATCAGATTTTTTAAATGAGTCTGTGTGATTTATTTGCATGTTATAAGAATTTTTATTAGTATGTTATTGAGTATAGCTCTATTTCTATTTCTGTATTTTTATTGGTGTTTTTATTCAACTTTTTATTTTTACTCGGCCAAAATTACCACACCATATTTCTGGATAATACAATTGGACGCGAATCTTACATCAGCGTTTTGCGAGGTCGCTTACTGGACTTTAGCTTATGGCGATACAAAACCACAGTAGTGAGATACCAAGCCAGATTCGATATCACTATACTGTCAAAATGGCTGACCAGACAAGCTGGTTAATCAGATAGAGTGTTTTGTTAGAATAGATATGTTTTCTTTCTCTTTGATGAACAACTAAATTTGTGAAGCAGTATTTCTGGACATACAAATAATGCAAGAGAATTGCTATAATATATATATATATGAAATAATCTGAGTTTCCCAAACCTTTCAAAAGGATCACATATTTTTAAATATGTTATCTTATTATCGCCATCATGTGAAGACAAAATGCACTTATTGTGTTTTGCTTTTGCTTTGTGTAGTACGAGTTGCCTCAAGTCTCAACCAACGATTTCCAGAGACAACAATTTTTACATCATAAGATTCAAACAAATGAGGTGCCATGCATGTAATTGTCAAATCTCCACAGATATGAAAAAGACCCATAAGTATGATTTTTCCATAAGTCATATATTTTATGTGCTAAGAATTTGATCCAGATATCTTCAATATCATTCCTATAACCCCAGTAAGAACAGGTAATGTTGTCTTAAGATGCCATATTCAACTGATTTTTATATTGAGGTCTTGTATTTGCTTAGTTTTGCAAACGTTTTCAAGATCGGGGCTGCGTTTTTGTCGGCAGGGGCTATCAGAAGACATAACTTTTCAACATGATTCTTCACAATTATATCTAGTTCATTTTCCTGGATTTTTCTATCAGTCTGAACGCTGAAATTCCAGATGATGGTAACCTCATTATTCTATATTTGTGATAGCTTAAGTTTCCACCAATTCATCTAGTTTATTGCGCTCTAAAGTTGTCAGTGTCTGCTTCAGACGCATAATATTCACTTTGCTATTCACCCACATAATATTCACTTTGCTTTTCTCCAGCACTTTCTTCAGCTTTTTGATCATATGTTCATAATATTCGTCAGAATATTCAAACACGTACTTTCCAATGAATAATGGAAGCGACTTTGCCATGCCTTTATTTCATCATAATCATCATTATTATTATTATTATTATTATTATTATTATTATTCGGTCGAAGCCGGTGATCTCGCGTTATGGATGTTCTCCGTCAAGTCATATGACCTCAAACACACAACTCCTTTTTTAGAATATTGAGTACGAAATAATGCAGACTTCTGAAGCGACGAGATAATAGGCTGCTATTACATCACGTTAAAGTGGCCAAAACGTTTATCTAAGCGTAGCTTAGATGTGACACATGGCTGAAAGTGTGTATTACCAAGTGAGGATCGAACTCGGTCTTAATTGATCTAACGAGACAAACTTACTAACCATTACACCACACCAGAGTCATCAAACATTAAACAATATATAAATACTTGAATAACTTGAAGAAAGCAGACATGTCAAAATATTGTTAAACACTGTCTTTTTCTTTTCTTGAATCGCGCATTTCTCTAGGAATTACATCAATCATTTTTGTACATTGGTGGACTCTTCCGTCGTATTCGAAATATGAGGGTCAAGCAGTTCAGTTCCTGGGAACCTACAGCCCAGACACCAGTATATGATTTGATTATTGGGGCGAAGGCTTTGTGCAGAGCCAAATACACTTTTTTGAAAGGCTGAATACAGAGACCTGGTGCACTACGTGGCACAAGGTCTTCAAACGACCTCCGCAGGTTTTGAATTCTCCTAGACCAGTTGCAATCCAAGGCTATTTACCAATAACTGGAGAGAGAAGAAGATAAATACCTTTTCCCAAGGATATCAGCACGTGGGAATGTAATGGATTCGACTGGAATTCGAAATCGCTCTCCACTAATCCACCGTGTGTCATTTTTTTGTATATTATTATTATTATTATTATTATTATTATTATTATTATTTCCAGTTTCCCTGATTTGTTGTGTGTTACAATGCATTACCAAGTCTTTTATCTGAGACCTGAGGTAAAGGAATATTTTCTTAGAGAGGTATTATGTATATGTGAGCGGGGATCATATGTACAATCGTTCGTATCTCAGATAGCGGTGGCTTTACTGATATTTTCTTAATGTATATATTAGTATCCTTTTATAATTATTTATGGTGTTCATGTTATTACTGGAATAATGGTTGCGATTAAATTCCAAAATCATGAAATTTCTATTTTCAGAACCTTATACTTTGAAAATTTTTCAAATTCTTCTGATGAGATTTTTTTTTTTTATCAAACGGAATGGTCATTGTCTGTGAGAGAGAAGTTATACTTTTTGAAGTCTTTTATTACTATATCTCCTCTATTGGTTTGTGCAATGTGTTTGGTTGGTATGTATGATAAAGTCCCAGAGCACTGTAACATTTGCACCTTCTAGCATTGGTGATGTTTACTGTTCAGAGCAATTTTATTCTTATTACTATTATCATCATCATTGTTGTTGTTGTGTAGTCGTCTGAGACATAGGAGCTCTCTCGCCTTTAGGGTCGGGTAGTCGTGACGAATATATGAATACACTGAGTAAAGTTGTGACTTGGCAAGCACAATTAAGCTCTCTTTACTTTGCTTTCTTTCTTTTTTTTCCACTTTTTAAATTTTTTTTTTTTACTTGAAGGTTTTGTCTCACACGCATGCACAAAAGAAGAAAAATAGCGATTCCGGGTTACGTATGTACCCGATACACCCGGATTAGTGGCTTACAGCAATAGTATACTAGTTCGATTTCTGCGAGAATATGATAAGTATAAACATTAATGCGCAGTTGTCTCAAGAAGTTCTATCAACCCTTTCTTAACTTGGATCTAACAACTTCACCTCACATACGCACCGAAACGAAGCAATTATTCATAAAGACTGTGATAGGTACATTGATTGATTGGTTGAGAGAGTGATCCTGTCAACCAGTGTGATCACTGATCGCCATTCTAACCATTTCCATCCCGCTCCTCCTCCTCCTATACAACCGGTAACATCAATACACCGAAAGATTTCTTTGCTATTGTCAAATTAGTTTTGAGAAATGCATGTTTCCTCTATGTCTTCATAGTAATTTTCCTTGAGGTTTTCTCACTTTTTTACCGAGGCAATCTCATGAAATAATTTTTGTAACAGTGCTTCCATAAACATACACAACGGAAGTATAAATCACGTATATTTCATACTAGGGATGAATATCTTTAACAATGTTTGTCATGACATTCAATTAAATTATATATATATATATATATTTGATATATATTTAAATTATATATATATATATATATATATATTTGATATATATTTAAATTATATATATATATATTGTATTTGTATATTTGTATATTTACCACTAATATTATATATATATATATATATATATATATATATATATATATATATATATATATATATATATAATTGTTTTTTTTAAAACATTATCATCGCAACACAGAAATTCCCATGTTTCAAAACTGTTTCGATAATATATTTAAAAAAAACAATTATATTATTCTCTACTGTTCTACTGTTGTATCGAGCACGGTTTTCTAAAAACAAAAATAAATGCTAAAAATTCTGAATTATAAATCTTCATTGTTCTTTCCTATTATATATATATATATATATATATATATATATATATATATATATATATATATATATATATAGCTGCCCACTCGAATTCGAGGATACCCGTCAACTAGGGCGACTAGCCAATCCCTATTGCAGACGCTCGCTCAGGCACATTTGTATTTGCTCAACACCCACAGAGCCAACCTGTGGTTTATACTGCAACTATGTTGAGCAGACCTTAGTTACAGTTTCTGGTAGAGAGCGTGTTATCTAGCGTGATTAACAATTTAAACAAGGCCAGCACGCTCAAGCCCTCGTTGATTTGTGGCTAGCGCAGCTATTAATCGCGTAATTAAATATATTATTGATGACATCTATCCATAATCGCAATACGCCTTTTGATCTGGTACTATAGGTATGAAATGTTCTCTTTGTCATTTTGCCGAGAAATTTAGAGAAAGAAACTAGGAATTGTTTATGGCTTTCTTTGACCATACTCAGGCCTTCGATATTGCAATTCTTTGGAAGATGCTAAAGAATATTGGTAAACCTAGCAAGTATCATTATTTCTTTCTACCATGGAATATAAGCTGCTGTTTTGATCGATGACGAATTTTGGGATTTATTCGACGTCACTTATGACACCAAACAAGTTTATATCTTGATTCAGTTTCTTTTCACACTGTTCTTTTCTATAATGATGAAGCATACCTTTGAATATTTGAACAATGGTGTGAGGATGCAATTTCGGACAAATAATGAACTTTTCCACCACCGGAGGTTCCAAGCATAAAAGCTTTTGAGACCCAGTGTTGCAGATGATGCAGCACTTGTTGCTACATCTTTTCAAGAAGTTAATGAACTTGTAAATCGGTTTTCCATTGCAAAGAAAATTTTGGGCTTACCAAAAGTCTAAAGTTGTTCTTTAACTACTACACTCCCGCAATAAAATAAGATAAAAACCAGCGGCCTATCAGTTTCCATTCGTCACTATTAAAATAGAAGGAAAAATCCACAGACATATGAAGTCTTTCATACCCACTTTTTTTTTCACCCCATGCAAAGCCAAAAAGCCGTTATAATGCAAGAGATTACTGGGTGTGAGAGATTATGAGAAAAAAACTGCTGTTACGGAGAGAGGACATTGCATTTAAGCTTTAGAAGATCAAAGTTGACAAAGTTCCCTAGAAGCATAGAGCTTACAGTTACATGTCGCCATTTCAACTGTAAATTGACGAGACCTTGCCGGCAATCTAATAGTGCACTTAAATTCAAGTCTAGGTACCATAGAGGAAAGTTCATCAGTACAATTACCATTAAAGTATTTATAGAAACGACACAGGGAAGCTACGATACGGCGTGGAAATGAATTGAAGCCGAGATACCAGGTCAGGACCAATAGCATTTCAGATTCTTCTTTGGATTTTAATAAAAAAAATAGCTAAATATATAGGACGCAAAGTGAATTCTTACGCTTTCCTAAATGAAGAAATCGTCTATCGAATAGCCAAAGTCGGCTAAGATAAGTTTTCCTTTTGCTTTTAATCATATTGTCCATTTATAGATATATTTTAGTTATATTTGAAATTTTGCACACACACACACACACACACACAGATATATATATATATATATATATATATATATATATATATATATATATATATATAGTAAAAAAGAAAGAAACAGTAAGATATAAAATCCGGTGTTCTTATAGATATTTTTATTTTTACAAAACAATGCTCAATGTAAATTTACAGAGCATGAATATTATAAATTAACTGATTTTAAAAATATGGTTCCTTCGCTACACAGAAATTACCATGTTTCAAAAACAGAAACTAACAACTTCAAATTGAATTATTTAATTAAAAGCACTAGTTCTGTTTCATTTTCAAGCGAATTTTGGAATAACTTATTTTGAAATTTACTGAATTTTAAAAGCACATACATTCATATTTGTTTCCCAGGATACAGAGAAATCCAA
Source organism: Acanthosepion lycidas (assembly GCA_963932145.1). Classification (NCBI taxonomy): domain Eukaryota; kingdom Metazoa; phylum Mollusca; class Cephalopoda; order Sepiida; family Sepiidae; genus Acanthosepion; species Acanthosepion lycidas. The sequence goes on from OZ010586.1 coordinate 65,658,966, forward strand.
TCATTTAGACAGGGGCGGTAGAGTGTTCATTTTTATTAACAACTATTATATCAAATATGACTTACTTTCGAAAATAGGTTAAGTCTAGGTAGGGTAGGGTGCATTTTCCACCGAATTATGACATCCATTCGACGCATATCACCTGTTTTTTTTTTAAACGACAAAAATTTTTTCGACATTTTTATCCGTTAAATGTGTACTTGTATACATAAAGACTCTTTCTAAAAGGATCTTTCGATTAGAATGCGTTGTATTGAACTACAATTTTACAATATTAATTACTAATAGACTATATTTCATTTTAAAACAAATAAATGTAATATAAATTATTTGAAAATTATTATTAAATCTCAAATATAAGTATGTATATTACAGCTCTCTTTTTTTTTAAATTATTATTAAATATTATTTAAGGAAAAATTTTGACAATGTCGAAAAAAATAGCTATTTCATTTCTTTGGTTCGGCAAATTTTTATTTTTTATACACCTAGTAATGTATAGTTTCTCGTGTATGCACAAAGAACATGGGTCATTTAACGACCTACATATTCTGGCATTTTTTTTTTATTAATTTCCATTTTACTGTAGATGTTTTATTGTTTTCTTTTAAGTGCCAGAAATATTTCGATAGGGACGTCTGATTTCGGTATTTATTTATCCTAAAAGAACTTTGATGTTGGTTAAAGCGTTTTTTGAACACCTGTCTTGTACATCCTATCTAAACTTTTACGTTGTCAGGATCCTCAATAGATGAGATATTGCATTGGTATACTAATGATTCCGTGCGACATTTATTATTTAGAGGACAATTATTAGGATTTCTGCAGTTACATAATTTTTGTTTATCTTCATCTCTTTTTATTTTTATACTGTCTAAATTTCTTTGGTTTTGGCCTAAGTATTTATTCAAGATATTAGCATTGTGTTTCTTAATTATTTTCTCTAAATTTTCAGTACAGTTGTAACTTAATTTTAGGGTATTTTTATTGAAAATAATACTGAGTTTACTATATTTAGGAAAATATTATTAATGCAAGGAATTTTTGTCCTAATCTATTCTTTACAATATGGTTGTATGGGGGGGGGGTATACCAAATTATTTTTTCTTCTGTTTTTTCTATGCTTCCCATTTTTCTTTTCTATATAAGTTAGTTTTGGGCTTTTGTAGCTACTATTTTTAAGAGCTTTATTATAGAAATTAATATGCTCATAGAAAATCTTCTCATTTGCTGAATTCGTACTTATTCTTTTTTCGATAGACAAAGGTATATGATTATAGATGGAGGATGATTAGATTTAGAGTGTATATACAAAAGATTAGTATTGGTTTATACATATATATATATATATATATATATATATATATATATATATATATATATATATATATATATATATATAATTGTGTATTTGGGCATCAATCCTTGTTTTATGCAAATTTCATTAAAGACGACAGAAAAGTTACTGTGGTTAAGCGTTTTATTGAATTTTTCTTGTATTCGAGGGTTTGTTTTTTTTTCTTTTTTTGATATAAAATGTGAAAAAATGTCCAGAAAAGATAAAAAAAAAAACTAATATGAACACAAGAAACATTAAATAAATAGGTAAAACCACACTACCTTATCATTTGTCTTTAATGAAATATATATATATATATATATATATATATATATATATATATATATATATATATATATATATTGCTTTTAGTAATAAATTTATTTTAGTCATGAAATTTTATTTACGCTCCTTGTTTACCTTTTACAGTTTCGCCGGTTTCATTATTATTGTTTCAACGAATCTTTCTGAAAAAGGCTTCTTTTTTAAAAAATGCGCTCCGTCATTTTTAAAACTATAGCATATATAAATTTGGTGGTATAAAACGCTTGTTCATACATATATATATATATATATATATATATATACTATCCGAATTACCCGCGCCTTGCTGCGTGTCACATATTTTTTGTAAGAAAATGATTTATTTTAAATCATTGTTATAATTTGTGGAGTAAAATGATTTATTTCAATATTGCTCAATGATCTTGCCGATATGACCTCCATCTTCTGGTTTTCTCCTTCTATATTTTGGATAGAAGTCATTCCTTTGTTCAAATAATAATTTAATTTAAATCAAAGGAAAATAGAATTCAGTTGGGTAGTTGTGACCCTCGAGGATCCCCTTTAATCAAAATGAAATATACTAATCCCTGTTAAAATTTAAATTTAATTTATAAAAAAGGGAAAAAAATTCAGTTGGGGTTTGTACTCCTGGGACCTTCTTTGATCAAAATGAAATATACTTATTACCCTGGGAAATGTAGTTTCAGAATATATGTTATGGGGGTCTATCCTAGGAGTTCCATAACAAACAAAAAGACAAAGTCTACAATTTCACATATATAGAAATATAGTCTATTAGTAATTAAGAGTAAACATATTTTAAAATTGTAGTTAAATAAAACGTATTATAACCCAAACACCCCTAGATAAAATCTTTAAGTATTAAAATGTGATAAAAAATACCGACAAATTTTTTTGCCGTTAATAATAATAATAATAATAATAATAATAATAATAATAATAATAATAATAATAAAACAGACGACATGCGTTTAACGGATGTCAGAAATTGTTGAAAAATACACCCCTACCCTCCCTAATCTTAACCTCTTTTTCGAACCTAACTCATAATTGATACAATAGTAAATAAAAATGAACACGCTACCGCTCCTGTCTGAATGATTGGATTTCTTTGTATCCTTGGAAACAGGAAATTATGAATTTATATGTGCGTTTAAAACTCAGGAAACTTAAAAATTCCAAAATTCGCTTGAAGATGAAACAGAAGTAATGCTTTTAATTTAATTATATATTTAAATTTGAAATTTTTAGCTCCAGATTTTGAAACATGGTTATTACTGTGTAGCGAAAAAAACATATTTTAAATCAGTTACTTTATAATATTATAATATATATATATATATATATATATATATATATATATATATATATATATATATATATATATATTGACTATATGCGTATATCATAGCAATAGCAAACAGGATAGCAATCTTTTTGCATAGAATCATTTTTTATTTAGTTTTGCTGCACTTACATTGTTCTATTCCTTTGAATACAGTCAACGTTATCATGTATTGTCTTTAAATCACAGATAACTTCTTAGCGTTTCATACTGCGTACCTGAAACTCATTATTATGTATCTCCATATCTCTGCACAAACACACTTACATAGTTGAATCATGACAGAAAAAAAAGCTAATATCCTTTTTTTCGTATAAGAAAAATACTTTGATCTTGCGAAAAAACTTGATTTCTACGTACCATCATTCTCTTTTGTGGACCACAATGAACAATAAAATCTTAACTGAATGAACTCCAATTGCTTTACACTATCAAAACGAAGAAACTTTCTCTTCAACAATATATTATATATAGCTCATCTGGTAAAATCTTTTTGTTCTTACTTCCTGGCTCTGACTTGACATCAAAATGTTTTTTTTTTAGATCTTGAGCATTCACTTCTGCTATTAGTCTTGATAAATATTTAAAATATCATAAGCAATTCTTATGCACCCTTGGCATTTACTTACAACAACAAATGGAAACGGATATAGTTTTTTGATAGAACGATGAACTACAAACCACAATACTCTGTTTATCTCTGTTGCTCCTTTAGTGCAAGCAGAGCGTCACAAAATGAAAGTGGAGCCGAAATCAATTCTTTTTTTTTAGTTTTAAAAATTCTTTATTTTCTTTTCTCTATTTTTTTTTTTTTTTTTTTTTTTTTGATCATTTCAATCCAAGCAAGGCAATAATGCCGCTAAGACGCAAAAGATCACTGGAAGAGAAGAAAATGAGAAAACGTTAGTGAAGGAAAAGGACAATAAAAATAACAGGTGTCCGGAAAACAGAAGATGTTGAGGGAGGTAAGACACCGGAAAAAAACTTCTTCGGTTGACAAGAGCGAAAAGAGAAAATATTAGAATCGAACTTTGATTACATCTATTTCAAGAGTAAAATGATTAGGCCTACTTGCCAATCTAGTGGTACGCTTAAATTAATGCGGTCGAAGGACCAAGGAGGAGAGTTCATCACAACAACTTCCACGAACATATTTATAGCAAAGACAAAGGGGAAAATGCCGTTCCGGTGTGTTTGTTTTTAGTTGTTTTCTCCTTAATATCGAGACTATTGATTCGAACATTATATACACCAACCCGTATGAGTGTACGTGAGTACGCATGTCTGTATTTATGCGCATGCGAACTTAGACGGTGATATAAGTAATATCTGTTTATTTATGCCAAAATGAAGGTGCCGAATTACTATTAAATGAACCCGAGGAAAATCCATGGATATTAGATCTCACGATGTAGAAATAGCAAGGGGTTCCTAGGAGTGGTAAAGAAGGATAAAACGTTAGTGAAAAGAAAAGACAATAAAAGAACAGTTTTCAGGAAGACAAGATGGCGATTGACGTTGCCTTTAAAATTTTGAAAATTGTAGGTGGCCGGGAAGCAAGAAATTGGAAGAGAATTCCACATGTGTGAAAAGAAACTATTAGAATAGAACTTATGTTTGCATCTAGCTATTCCAAGAGTAAAACGGTGAGACCTAGTTGCCAATCTAGTAGTACATTTAGATTTATGCAGTCGAGATACCAAAAAGGGGAGTTCATCACAACAACTGCCATCAACATATTTATCCACAAAAAAAAATGAAAATAAACAGGGGAGCCATTTCACGACAAGCTGAAGCAGAAAGCAGCTGAAGTCGAGATTAATAGGTAAGGACCAATAAATTACAGATTCTTCTTTGGATGTTGCCAAGAGTCTCGATATATGTTGCAGGAGCACCAGACCAGACATGGCAACAATATTCAATGCACAGTGGGATGGCAGAGTGTAAGTTGGATTCCGACGAGAAAAATTGTCTGGCACAGTACAGTGAACCAACTTTCCTATTGATCCTCTCATAAAACGACTATATAAATTGTTTTAGATTTTATTTATTTTTATTTTTATTTTTTGTTTTAAATCAATAAAATGACCGGTATCATAAAACTTATATAAAAGTTTTTCAAGCTATTGTTTAAAAAAAAAAAAGTTTTGATTTATTTTGAAAATTAATTGCAAAAATTATTTTAGACAAATGATACAGGTTCAATAGCACTGTCATAAATTGAGGATAAGAGGAATACTTTTAATCTCTTTCATTCTTATTTTCAACAAAAAAATGGAGGAGGGTAAATAGACAGCACCCCCACCCATCCAAATCTAAATATAGCGCCGTGGATATTTTTTTTTCCGGTAATGACAAAATATCTTTTAGATGAACAATCTGTTAATTTCTTCTTCTTTTTTTTAAATCATTTTTTATTGCAAAGCAATAAAGCCACTAAGACGCAAGGGGGTTAATGAGTGTGACAAAATACGAGAAAAATTAAATATTATTAAAGAGAGAGAACAATAAGACAGGAATTAAGAAAACAGAAGATAACGATTGGCATCGCATTTAAGTTTTTAAAGACCAGAGTTGATTTCTTTGGATTTTATCAAGAATCTCTAAATACATAGCAGAAGCAACAGGCTGTAATTTTCAATGCATGGATGAATGGTAGACTTATAAGCGTGTAATATGTATTCCGTCATGAAAAATCATCTAGCATGACATAGTGAGCTAACTTTCCTAGCAGCAGACCTAGCAAATGATTCAATATAATCTTTCCACTGTCAGTAGAATATTAGTTAGTTCGAGAAGACACAATGAGTTAATCTCCTGCAGGTTAGCATCAGCCATGTTAACCTAAAATTTAACATCATTTCTTGAATTATTCCCTCTTGATAATTCTCATACAGCACTAAAACATAGAAAAAGAACGAGAAAGAAAATTAATTTAAAGTTCATTATAAATATGATCAAATGTAGAACTTTCTTCACATTATATTTATATAAAATCCTGTGATAGTTAAGGACATTACCAAATTCACATCAATTAAACAACAAATGTCAATATAGTAATTCATTTTCTATGAATGCATCATTAGTTTTTTAAAGACGCAAAACTTTCTTAACCGATTCCATTTTCTGGCTCCTTATCACCTTGGTTGATAGAATTATCAAAGACAGAGAAACTTTTATAATTAGAATTTTAATTAAATATGTCTGACGCACGTTTAATCTAAAATGTTTTAATCCAATTTTAAAATTCAGATATGTAAAAAAAATGTTATTATTTTCCGCATTTTAACAATCTATGTGTGGCGTGTCAATTTCATTATTATTTTATGATATGGCTTTTTACTATTGAATTTTACAATATTCGATAGTATAAATTACATCAAAAGTCGATTTGAGTCGTCGCTCATCCAGTAGACATTTGTTTATAATCAATGCTTAAAGGAATTCTCAGAAAACATTCCACTAGATTTTCACTTTAGAAAATGCATTTAAATTCGTGGTACCTGCATATTTTATTTACCTAGTAGCGTCCAGAAAGGATATTCAGATGTTGTTAGACATGTTTGGATCAAGAATGTAACCAAAACCGATTCTCTTTCGTTTTTTAGGTTTTTTTTTGTTTTTTTGTTTTTTTTAAATTTTGCTTGTAGTTTCATTATTTCTCCCTTTTTCCACCCAGAAACCATACACTTAAACATTTAAAACAGCCGATTTTGAACAATGACCGCCTATGACATACCTTAAAGCCTCTCACATTTTAATATACATTGATTTAAAAAGTGTAACACATTTTCGGTGTACCCCTTAAAAGCTACTGACGGACCTCAGCAGGAATTAGCGTACCACTGATGATGGCGAACTTTGCAGATTATTGTTCGCCTACTATCATCACATTGTGATGCCATGTTGTGATACCGTTAACGTTAGCCCTCGATGTTATTAGAAACCTAGTTTTAAGGAAAAACTAAGCTGTAAATGGCTAAAACCGCTGTTGCTAAGTCAGCTACATTCTCTACTATAACAATAATCAACAACATGACTGAAACAACATAAACACTACGACCTTAGCTACGTCGTCGACTGCAGTGTTCAGCAGCAGCAGCAGAAGTTAGACAATAGCCATAACTACTGCAACAACCACCATTACCACCACAGCGACCATCACTATAATAATAATAATATAATAAATAATAATAATAATAATAATAATAATAATAATAATAATAATAATAATAATAATAATACAATAAATACAAAATTGTATGCACAAGTACAGATCACATACTATGAAGAGCTTTATCTATGTAAAATGTGTTTGGTCGTTTCTTTTTATTTTGTTTGTTTTTTTTTTACAAAAATGATCAGTAGGAAATGCCATGAAGCCATTTCTGACCTTCTGTCACTGGTTGGGACCCGGAAGGAAATGTGTTTACAACAGAAAACAAAGTAAATAATAATAATAATAATAATAATAATAATAATAATAATAATAATAATAATAATAATAATAGTAGTATTAATAAATAAATAAATAAATAAACAAAGTAAACAAAATATAAACTCTGTACATGTTGAGTAGCAATTAACATCAGAATTTGTGCGAACAGAATGCATGTATTTACTATTTTGCCTTACTCTAGGTCTCGGTAAAGATTGTATTTAAAATAGAAAGCAAAAGGTAATAATAATAATAATAATAATAATAATAATAATAATAATAATAATAATAATAATAATAATAATAATGCATTGCTCTGTAATATGTAGTTGTATACTGCAGACCAAAGTAACTGTGGCTATTTTTATTTATACAAAAATGGAGATGGTAAATTTAATTTTTGATATGTTTTGTTAAACTTACTTGTAAAAATACGAAGTACTTTTTTCTAACTTCTTTTGAAAACTACAACAATTGAAGTCATAAAACATCTGCACTTTTATCCCTAATAATAATAATAATAATAATAATAATAATAATAATAATAATAATAATAGCCGCTATAACTTGCAACGACCAGGACTGTAACATCGACCACCACAACTACTGCCTCAACTTCAAACTAAAACATTTACTTTCACCGCTACTCATGTTGTTGCTACCACTGTTACTCCTGCTGCTGTTTTTCTAATCTACTGCAAACACAAGAAGAGTACGGTACTAACAAACTATTCAACTCTCCAATTTTTATAGGGACTTTTCCAAACAACTATACTAACTTCTAACAAAATATAAAATAAGTAGTACAATCCCCACAAAAGCAAAAAGCTTTAAACAAACCAAGTTTACAAGTCCCTTTGTGTGTGTGTATACACATAACTGCCATTCAATTCCTTTTTACCTTATTAGAACCATCTTCTGTCGTCTTTTCTTCCTCTTTTTTACTTGCCACTGGAAGTCGTTCTTAGATTCAAATCAAAAATGCCCACGCGGTAGAAAATACCGGTGCACACTTCACTTTTTAAGGGTGACCAGAAGTTTCACAGAGGAATGAATAATAACAATAGTAATACCAAACACAACAATAATAATTATAATTCCTAAGAAGTTGATTAAATGGTTGATCATCATGAAGAGGTTATTTCTATAAAAGGAATGGATGACAGCTACCACCACCGTGGCCGCCGCCGCCGCCGTCACACCTTTAGCTTCAACTTCTCGTGTTGCCCATCTTCTATCCACAACAACAATCACTTACGAAGCAACTGCGACTAATACAACTATTGTTATTATTATTATTATTATTACTGCCGCTGCTGCTGCTGCTATATGACGAATAAAACTGGGGATTTCTAAAAAAAAAAAAAATTAAAAAAATTAAAAAAAATCACTATTCTGCCTACTTTGAAATCTAAAAGGAAACCAAACAATACACAGAGCATGACTTGGAGAATACAAAAAAAAAAAATAAATAAAATAAAATAAGCAAATAAAAAAGAAAATGACAAGTGAATGATGATTATGATGATGATTGATATTCACAGATTTTCGTAATGGTATTCCACTGAAATTAGTCTCTTGTCTGATCATATACTATACACCAAACTGTACTTTTCAAAATACAAGCAATTTACTATAGAAAGAAAAAGATTCGTCCATTCAAAAAGGATCATCAGAAGAATAAAGAGAGTTTGTACGAGTAAAACACGTCGAAATAAATATCAATAACACTTAGTACATTTGAATATTCTCTCTCTATAACAAGTTTCACTGAATCTTTAGCATTCAATATTATATACTATAGCTACCTGTGCCTGTAAATAATGATATTTTAATTATTAAATTCTGAACAAATTGCTGTAATTTCTAATTATGGAATGTATAGAGGAGAGAGAAAAATTAGTTCGCGCATCATACGAAATAATACAAAAACATCTGGATTGAATACAAAATGATACATCTAAAAATCCGCAAACAGTATATCCGCCTGTGTGTATGTACGCGGGTGTGTGTATGCGCGTGCATGTGTGGTGTGTGTGTGTGTGAATGTGATCCAAAAAATAATTAGACGACATATGAGTGCGTGCGCTATCACACACACACACACACAACAGCGTAAAAAAGTGTTCTTTTTTTTTACACAACATAGGCAGAGGAAAAATATTTTGCATATATGCGCGTATAACTGGTAGATTCAGACGCGTATTTCGTGTTTGCAGCTTCTTTTTTTTATTCCGAATAGAATCTTATTTGCATTTTTGGGGAAGCAGATATTTTACATCATCAATTGAAAAAAAAAAAAAAAAAAAAAAGAGAGAAAAAGAAAATAATTTACATCTGTTTTTTGTTTGTTTGGGGGTAAAGACGCACGCACGCGTACGTCTGAGCAAGCGTCTGTAGAAAGAACATTTTTTTTTTTTTTTCTAAAGGACACTTCACCTAGTTTCAAAGTAATTTGTTTTGTTTTTTGGGTTTTGTTTTTTTTTTTTTTTTTTTTACTCTCAAAAGACTGATGTCATGGGTCGATGATTGAAAATGATAGTAAATAAAAAATAAATAAATGTAAAAATGGTCATTTCTTTCTTCGCATTTCATAAAAGTTAATGATAGCGAAATAAAAGAGAACAATTGTAATGTGCAATATCACCTTTATTTTCACTTTTAATATTACTTCGGTTCCTGGCATACGCGCGCATAAATAACTCCTGAACGCGCGTGAATTCACAGAGAAACGTAATTCAAGTTCATACACAAAAAGAAGACATTTTCCACCTACGCTTTTATTGCAATAGACACAATAATAAATGTAACCAATTCAAATATAAGCATATCACTTTGATCAAGCATGCATGTTCACCTTTGAGTACGTTACCTTTCATAGGAAAATACTTTTCTAAGTCAATCTTCTACGGTTTTTAAAATGATTAATTATGCAAAGAACTGCCATCGAGTTTACCAGCTCATCAAATAATTTAACAATATAATAAATAATATTTGATATGGCACACTTCTTTTTATTAGTTAACCACATCTGAAGTAGTCGCGTTTTTTTTTTTATTCATAGGCAGGCGCGCGTGCGCGCGCACACACACACACGTACATATACACATGCATGCATAGCATGTGTAAATTTTAACGCACCTCATTTAGGCGCAAATACACATGCAGTCGTATAGGCAGACGCACGCGCACCTTGCCAAGCAGACACACACCCTGACGCACTCAGATCACGAAAAGCGATATCCTTAAACACACAGGCACATACACACATACACGCACTCTCTCCATCCATAGATTAGATGTGTTTGTGTCATCATTCATTGGATGACTATTCTGTAAACACGCACGCTCACATAGGTGGGTGTGTATGCACGTCTACACGCATGTATGTATTTCGTACTTGACTAAAACTTAAAAGTAAAGCTGTGTGTACGACACAGGATATAGTGGCTGTAATGAACTAAAACAAATAACTTCACTTGGAACTAGTCATTTCA
>OZ010586.1:65677390-65694890 GCA_963932145.1 Acanthosepion lycidas
AATATTTCAATCCAGTTCAACGCTCAAAGGACGTTATCAGTTCGAAATGTTTCTGTCGTACACTTTCTTTAGACATAAACAGATTTGTTTATGTGGAAACAGCAGGCACGTTTTTGTTTATAATGTATTTTTATATAACATAGTGTATGCCTTTATAATTAAACTTTAGCTGAGAATCAGTTTAGAAAAATACAATTGTTAAGCTGGCAAAAACTAAAAAAAATATTAACTAGACAAAAAATAAAAATTAATGAAATTCAGAATAATTTACTTCCATCGCTTTCTATTCGTTTAGGATTTGAAACCCAACCCGATGTCATTTTCTTTGTCTTTTTAGAAATCAATGTATGAATTATGTTCTGGATTTTAAGAGTCTTCAGTGAATAAGGTAATAGACTGGAGCGAGCTTGCAAAGGAGCCAATAAATTAACAATGATAAACAGGAGAAATTTGTCCATTCTCAACCTTCTTATAGATTTCGAAGTAAACTATAATTTATGCGAAAAGATTAACAACTTTATAATATGAAACATACGATACTGCACGATTATTATTTATTGATTCTGTTTCCTATTTTTAAATCTTATATTAAATTATATACATCTATGTGTTCACACAAACACACACACACACACATATATATATATATATATATATATATATATATATATATATTTGCATGTCTGCTTATGTGTGTGAGAATTTATTTATGGATGCGCTTGTATATATATATATATATATATGTATATTTGTATGTCTACTTGTGTGTGAGAATGTATTGATGCATGTGTGTTTGCATACATATATATGTGTATGTCTACCTGTCTAAGTATGTGTGTGTGTGTGCTTTCAATTAAAGATTTACAACTGTATTCTTTGAACTGTATCATCAAGAAAAGTTCTGCTGTTTAATTTTCTTTAAACATATGACGGATCGAAATACTAATTTAGGATTTAGTTAATGTCTTTCTTGCTCTTCATGTCCATTGCATGTTTTTTGCCAGGAAACAGCATCTTTTATTTTACCCACAAACCTTTTAGTATAACAAAATAATTAGGTACTAATACGAAATGCTACCAAACATAAACTGTCTCGCTCTCCAAGTCTAGATGCAATCCCATGGGTGCGTTTTGCCTATTTTTCTCTTCTCGGCTTTTCTCGTTACCCTTCTTTCTCTTTAATGAACTGCCTGTTTTGTTAAGCTTTCTTCTTTTACTAGTAAATTGAAACGAAATAATTCCAAATTTTTCCAAACGTTTTTCATTGACTTTAATCCTAAATGGATTTATATAAGATAAATATATTTATTAGATAATCGACAGAAGTCATTTCACATTGATTTTATAAAGTACATGCCGTTGCTACACAGTATAAAAGATCGATGAAAATATCTATATAATGAAAACCTGTGCATTATCTGTTAAAGAAATAGTTTACACCTACTTAAACAATTTACACAAAACTCGTATTTTACACGCGTATAAATGAACGCGTTATGATAAATTACCTTTCAAGATCTATCACATATTGAGACAATTGATATCAGATAACTAATCGTTCGACTCTGAATTTCCATAACCAAATGAAGAAATAAGTTCGGAGTGTCAGTTTTTTTCCTAATAAAATGTAGTTTATAAGAATTCCTGTCATAGAAACACATGTAGACTTGCTGTTGTGAATAAAGAGTACCGCTCTTGACCACTTATTCTTTCTAAATTAGAGTCAGTTTTATCTGAATTTTCGAAATGACAAATGTTCAATACCGTATTTTCCAACGAGATATATGGCCTAGTGAATAAAAGTTAAGTTACTTGGTGGTCATGAGATCAATCCCTGGGTCAAGAAGTACAGAAACAAACGGATCAAGTCATTTACTTTTAATTCAGTGGAATAACGAAGCAAAATCCCTAAGACGAATTACCTAGATTGAATTAATTGATATGAGATAATCCTGTAGCATAGAAACAATCTACCGCCGTAAATTAGCCTGAAGTAGGCTCAAGGGCACAGCAGCCGAAATGATGTGATGATAACAATCAAGATAGGTCCAAGCAAATCATTGTAGAATAAGTTCGAGTTGAACATATGAATCTAAAATGATACCAACTATGGCTCGCCTGTGTAACTTCATGTAAAATTCGATATCCTCGATTAGAAACATTTGCTGATATACAAAGAAAATTTATTATTAGGTTGGTGCAAAAATAATGTCGTTTTCTCACATAGTAACATATGTGAGAAAACGACATTATTTTTGCACCAACCTAATAGATAAAATGAATTAAGACATCGTTTAGTGTTATGTAATCTTCCGTACTACAAATAGACGTTTATTCATTGCTATTTAACTGTGAAACCAACTGTTGATTCTTCCTGACTAGGAAAGACAAAGAAAGTGTTAGTCGCTCCTTCGTTCTTAGCAGAAGCTGTCTAACCGTTCTGCTATTTCACGTTGAGCACAATGCTCTTTTTTTCCTGCAACTCTCTCTCTTTCTCTCTCGTTTTCTCTCTCTCTCTACACACACACACACACACATATATATATATATATATATATATATATATATACCTTTCTCTCTCTCTCTTTGATTTTCTTATTCTCCCTCTCTCTTTCTTATTCTTCCTCTCTCTGATTTTTCCTATTGTCCCTCTCTTTGATTTTCCTATTCCCCCTCTCTCTAATTTTCCTATTCTCCCTCTTTCCGATTTTCTTATTCTCCCTCTCCTCATCTCTCTCTCTCTATGATTTTCTTACTCTATCTCTGATTTTCATACTCTCTCTCTCTAATTTTCTTACTCACCCTGTCTCTCTCTCTTTGATTTCTAGCTATCCATCTCTCTCTCTCTCTCTCTCACACTCTAATTTTCTTACTCCCTTTCCTTATCTGATTTTCTTATTCTTCCACTCTCTCTCTCTCTCTAATTTTTTTAATTCTTCCACCCCTCTCTCTCTCTCTCTCTCTCTCTTTGAGTTTCTTATTCTCTACACAATATTTTTTCATATTCATACAGTACATGGTCGAATGTGTATCTATGTACATTTTCAGACGTGTAGACGAACAGAACAATTCTTTTTGGAAACGATAGTATTATTTTGTTTATTTTTTTTTTTAATATACAACACTTAAATAAAAACATTAGCAAATCTATTTGATAAACATAGAATCTTACTAAATAGATACAAACAGACAGGAATAAACACACACATACACATGCATATATTCACAAACACACACACATGCATATATTCATACACACACACACTCACACTCACACATACACACAGACATGCATATATTCATACACACACACACTCACACATACACACAGACATGCATATATTCATACACACACACACCCACACATACACACAGACATGCATATATTCATACACACACACACTCACACAGACATGCATATATTCATACACACTCACACTCACACATACACACAGACATGCATATATTCATACACACTCACACTCACACATACACACAGACATGCATATATTCACATACCCATATATACATAACAAGGCAAGGGATCAATCAATACAGAAGAGGCTAGACAACGTCGACTGAAGAAATGTGAAATCATACAAACTGTCCTTGCGTTTATTAAAGATGTCTATATAAAGGTTATCTGAGACAAATTTATACATTTTGGCTGCTTGTTATGTACATCATTTTCTTCCAGCTATTATTATTACTTGTCACCAAATATGTCTGCCTATATCTGTAGCTATTGGCGAGGTCAATATTTTTTTGTCATTCCAAATATATAAATGCTTCTATACATTATGCAGTATCATGGCTCAGCTAATGCTGGTGGGTTTTACTCTGGGTTACTCCTTGAAACCTGCAAAGTGTATATTAATTTGTTTGAGTGAATTGTCTATTGCTATTTATATATGTAAATCTTTACTGTATTATTATTGAAACTTGCTTGAAACCAACCAGGAGATATTCCGTTTTGTTTACATTATAATATTTTTATATAGCGTTGGGTCTATGTAGCATTATAAGTCTGATGTTTCACTGCAATGACAGCATAAGGCTTGAACAGTTACGTCTGCGATAGATGCACAAATAAAGAATTGAAGACTGAAGAATTCCATTAAATAGGTCAAGAGTTAAATCGTGTGTATACATGCGTGGCAAAATGAAAATACACTTATTAATCGCTATACCAAGAGAAAATTAATTAAATAAAAATAGAACATATTTGTATTCGGAATGGCCATATAACGATTTTTCCTAATGAAACAGATCTCAATTGATAAAAAAAAATAATTTTGTGTCGTGCAAGACAATTTTTCTCTTCAGAATCTATCTTAAATATTTATAAGTCTACCACTCGTCTATGCTTTAAATATTGATGTCATCTATGGCCCAGTGCTCCTGTTGTATATTTAGAGATTCTTGATAAAATCCAAACAAGAATCAGCAATATTATTGGTCCTGACCTGACGTCTCGACTCCAATTACATTCCCTCCACCCTCGCCACAATGTAGCTTCCTTGAGCCTTTATTATAAATACTTTTATGGTAATTGTTCAGATGAACTCCCCACTATCGTACCCAGAAATTTATGACTTTAAGCGCAGTACTAGATTGACAGCAAGGTCTCATCAATTCACAGTTGAATTGGCGAGATGTAACCGTAAGTTCTATGCTAACAGTTTCTTTTCTCGCACTTCTCTTTTGTGCAACTCACTTCTGGCTCCGTGTTTTCCAGCTAAGTTTGATCTTTAAAAATTTAAAGGCAATATCGATTGCTGTCTTCTTGATCACTCTTCTATTGCCCTTTGCTCCTTAATAATGTTTCTCTTTTTTCTTATTCTTTCATACATATTGTGTCTTAGTGGCTTTACTACCTTGCATGGGGTAAAATGATTTAAAAAATAGAATGATACTTCAAAACGGACTGTCATAGCTAATAAAGATCTCACAGTAACTTTCTGTACATTATAGCACTTCTTAGAAATGGTCTTAAATTAAACTTATTTAGATTCTTTCCTTTAGTAAAATGATAATTATGACATTGAAATGAATATCAGCTATAGTCTGTGATGACTGACCAAGCAATGATTTACAATATACATTTTAATTTTTTTTATTATATATAATTTAAGTAATAAGAATTTTTGTCAAGAAATTGCTTAATAGAGGACAGGAGCTACTCGTCATTTTGAATAGTGTTGATGAATTTGATTGGTTTATGTTATTTTCTAAGAGTTTTTACAAAAAAATAGATTGTATAGCGGCAAGACAATTTTTAAATCGTACATTTTAACTTTAATATATACATATTATAACGCTTCTGTATATTTAAATTTTACTTTCTTAAAGGACTCGGGCATAGTACACAATCACCAAAGTTAAGCAACAACGAATCTGATCAGTAGCTAGATGGGTGACCTCTTGGGAATATCAGGTGCTGAGGCTTTGATTTGCAGTTGATGTAATAGATAACGTCTAAGAATTGGAAAATCGGAGAGCTGTGTTTCAATTCTAGTCGAGTTCGTTATATTCTCTTACACTCAAATAACTTTGAGAAAGGCATGAATCCAACTCTCCCCCCCCACCAAACTATGGGTTGATTAGTTGGACTTGTATCACTAAATCAAGATAGGTCCAAAATATATTGTCGCGAAAGAATTCTTACAACCGAAAATATTTTCTGGCATTCTGCAAAAGGTTGAAAAAACAAATCAATCAATCAGTCAGTCTATCGAACATCGTAAGAATTTCAAATTTGTTTGGAATCTAGGATCGATGTTTGTAATGTAGAGTATAAATATGATATGTGTGTTAATAATTCAATATATTTATATCACACCCTGATGAGCGTTGAGCCCGTGAAACTTCAAAGTCGGTTGATAGAGAAGCCATTAGAACATTTATTGACTATGTACTTTAAATAGATAAAATTTGCTGCTATTATCTCTTTTGTCTTATGCTAAAATAAGGAGAAGGCTACTGTCGTAAGTGGAAGGATATGTTAGCAATTGTGTTAGAAAAATGCTTAAAGAGAAAATCAAAAATATGAAAGAAACCCCAAATGGAGTATTCTCATTACAATTTGTTTCATTTTGAACACATTCAGAACTAAATTTATTATATACAGTGTAACCCGGATATAAGAGAGTTTTCGGGACCGGAGAAGAAGTATCTTATATCCGGATTTCTCTTATATCCGAGTTTCTGTTATATCTGGGTTTCTCTTATATCCGGGTTTGGTCTATTATATATACATTAACACAAGCTATAATTTGGGACCAGATAAAATATCTCTTATATCCGGGTTTCTCTTATATCAGGGTATCTTATATCCGGGTTACACTGTACCTAACATCCTTTCTGTTTGTTTCTTTTATATTTTTTCGTATATTTGGTTCTAGGTTCTTTCCGGGTTTTCAAATAATAAGGACACAAACTAGTTTTACAAGCAAACGGATAAGAATTTGTAGACGAGAAAACATATTTGTAGGTGTTATGAAAACAATACACTGATTCCCGCAGCTCAGATCACTTTTTTACTCGCACACGTTAATATTTATATACTAGATTAAAAATAAATAAAAAAAATTTAAGTATTCCTCAATAAAAATGAAAATTGCTTATTCAAAATATGTCAACCAGTGATAAGATAGAATTATAATAGTTCAGTATTCATGTCACTTTAATATTTTGATTCCAAGTCTGATTTGTCACAGACCCTTTGCATAACGACTGCAACGACAAGTCACGTGATCATGGAAAGCAAACCAAATCTTACAAGAACAAACGTCTAAAGAATGATCTTTACAATCCATACACATATTTCTTCCAGTGGCGGACTGGCCAGGGTGTCAGGATTCCCGATGGCAAGTGAGCCCCCTATACCAAATAAAAAACCGCAATAAAGACAAACACAGACAACTTTTTTTAGTAATAAAAAGGAATAAGAACTTTATAAAGTCATCAGCACACTATCAGTTATTCAAGTCCAATGTGAGATGACATTTTCAAAGCTAAAGATCATAAAGGCATTGTTAAGAAGTCGGCTATCTGAGGAGAAATTTGAAATCATCCATGTTATTAGCCATTGAAAAAGAAATGGTTAGAAGCATCGGATGTAGAAACAATTATTGGCAAGATTCTAACAATCAGCTTAGTGAATACAAATGATTGCTCTCTTAATATAGTAGACAGCATGCAATGCTCTATTGTGCTTTTGAACTATCTGTTAATGTATAAACTGTCCAGTAAACTATTTAAAAATATCGACCAATTGCTTAAAATTGAATAAACCTTAAATTATAACATTCTATATTTACGTTTGGTATTTTCTACCACTAATCTGTACAGTACATGTATACACTGTAATTACTAAGAAATACACATTTATCCATGCGCATTTTTGAACGCTTTATTTATTCATTATGAATATTAAATGATAGCATTGTATTTGTGGGTGGACCCCCCACTTTGTCTTCTGGCAAACAATACTTTAAACCCAGTCAGCCACTGCTCTCATCTGCCATTTACAATATAATTATGAAAGAAAAGTAATGGTTGAAAATCTGGTAAATGAAACAAAACATCACCTTTGACTTGAAAAGGGCCATTTATTAACAGAGTTACAACGAAATTAATGTATTAAATTAACAAATCCTTAAAAAACCGGAATTATTGTCTTTAAAAGTTAATTTTATTTAATCTATTTTACTGTTAATATTCGTTCCTACTTTTAACGAAAATTTCATTCAACTTGAAGATGTGTACAGTGCAACGATTATCGGTAAGGAAAGTAAAATCAGCGAGCCGAGTTCAAATTCCAGCCTCGTTTGTTGGACTGACCTTCGCACAAATGCCCTTGAATTTGAAATAGTGGAGAAAACCACGCCAAACGATTTTTTTTCCAAAATGTCATCGGAATTGACACATAATAAATGGTTATGACATTAAATATACACAAAAATGCATTTTCAAAAACAGTTCACTTTTTCTTATACTTGCTATTTACTAAGCTTAATTTAGTAAATCATCAAAAATAGGAAAGTTAGTAGGAAGATTCTGTTGCGTCATTATTTCAAGCAGAGAGAACCTGATTACTCAGCTTGAAAATCAGAATTTGAAAATTAGAAAGCTTTTGCTAGTAGCTGTATGGATGCTATTAGTGTTCACACCCAAATAAAAAAGTTTGGACTAACCAATCAATAGACCCTATTGAATGTACTTCAGCTACCAGAGAAAGTCTTCTTTTCGATTGATCTGAAAAAAAAAAAACTTGTAAAGAAATAGGTACTTAGAGATATGGGTACCTTTTGAAGTGCTAATCAAATCTTTCAGAAAAAAAAACGCTGCTCGTTTATTTAAATTCCTAAATTTGAAGATAAAATGTTTTAAAACTACCGGCTAAGATTTCTTTTCTCGTTGGGTCATACTTGTAAAATCCTTCAAACTAGTTCTACTTTCTGCTATGTAAGTAAATTATAACAACCCTTGGCAACTTGTCCATGCAGGGCAAAGATAAAAACATACCAAAAATGTCTCCTCATCAAGCAGTGACGCACAGAGGTTTAGCGATGCCCGAGGCCAACTCCTTAATTGTGTGCCCCTAAGACTCAAGTAGTGGTGGCTGGGGCTATAGGGCCTAATACTGAGACATGTGAGAAAGGAAAACAATTTAAATATGCAAAAAACAGATGAAACATGAAATAAACACTTTATTCAAATTAAATACAAAGTATTTTTTTATTTCACTCTTTTATTGGATATATGGATGCTCCGAGGCCCTCGCACCTTCTACCCTCTCCTTCTGCATGCTACTGCCACCAGGGACGTGTTCTGTTACATTTTCATAAGAAGACAAACAAAGATATCTTCGCTGACATCGAAAGTTTTTGTTTAAAATTGTAGATCCATATAAAAATCCCATATCAAAATAATAATATCTGTCTATATTTCTGAAAAATTATTTACATTATTTGGACTGTTGTCCTCATCTTTATTATCATATTCACGACGTTTCAGCCGTTGTACGCTCCGACCTTCTTCAGATGAAATGAGCTGGAAGAACACATGTCAAAGTGGTTGGTTGAAGTAATACAGTGACCTGACTTAAGGAGTTGTCAGTTCAATACCTGGCTACAGCAGAGGTGATCAAAAACTTGATGAGTTACTAAAGGGAAATAACTAAAACTGATATATCAAGGAAAAGCATGGCGCGTGGAACTAGAACAATTTACCCCGGTGGACGAAAGAAATGATTCGGTTCGAATTTCCAACGTATATCACCTGAAGAAGACCGGAACGTACAACGGCCGAAACGTCGTGAATATGACAATAAAGATGAGGACAACAGTCTGAAGAATGTAAATAGTACGAAACTATTAATGCAGTTGAAAAATACATTCTGTGTAGTTATAAACGATTAACTCACTCCGAGAATGAAATAACGAGAAGGCAGATATTGAAGCGATATATGACAATGGTTTTCTGTAGCTTGAGTACCTTAAGGAAGAATGATACCTGAAAAGAACAAAAAGCAATTCGATCAAGAATGGAACAATGTAAATAGAGTGTACCTTAGAGCTTTTACGATATTCTTCTTAATAAATAATTTTAAAATGTAACAAAGGCCATTTATATATCTTAGAGGCTTCGTTTTGTTTTCATGGATTCATGTCTGTCAGTGCTTCGATTAGAATGTTTTGTTACTTAACTCTACGTGAGAGAACATTTATACAATGATTAAAGTTTTCTTGTTATGGTGCAATGGTTATCGGCTCGAAATCAGAGAGCCAGGTTCGAATACCTTGAATCCATCTCTTCTCCCCCAGCTATGAATAGCGGGACATATTTTGGTTGGTAACTAGTTTACTGCAGAAAGAAATGGTAACCTACTGTGGGGAAAATCTGCCGAGTCAATAATGAATCGAAAGAGACATGGCTGCTCAAGTGTATATCATGTATGGCCCCTAACCGACTGAAAAGGTTATTATTTATATACCGTTATTGTTTCTCTTTTGCTATCAGCCATCGTTACCATCAGCATTACAATAAAACGGCATTATTAATATTCTTTACTCTTTCTTCAATCTCAAATGGAAAGATATATTTCTTACTAGATGACTTTCCACCACTAAGCGGATACGTTTTTAAATCATTTTACCCCAAGCAAAACAATAAATCTTTATTATGGAACTGTTAATCAGAATATATTCTACCTGTTCATCTCGGATTTATAATGTAAACAATACTTTCCCAATAGGCAATGTCAATCTCTATCTACTGTCCTTTCCATTACTCTTTTCTCTTCCCAGCTCTTATTAAAGTTCCTCTTCCTAATTCTTCCACATCCAGTAATCTCTTTTGTCTTAGTGACTTTACTGCCTTGCATGGGGGGGAAACCGATTAAAAAAAAATTAGAACTTATTTTTTTCCGTATAATTATATTTATTGGCAATAGATCATGTGAGTGTCAGTCAATAATATCTATTCGGGTTAAAAAAAAATATTAATAATTTGTTTGAGGATGTTGTCAGTTATTAGTATGAAAACAAATTAACTGCAGTATAACATTTTTGTTGACAAATAAGCCCCAAAGATGTATGCCTCAAATACATACATTTGATTAACGCAATATCCTATATTTTTTTAATCAATTCACACCAAGCAATACAATAAAAACCATTAAGAGGCAGAAAGTTGCCGAGGCTGAAAGAAACACAGACGACAATAAAGCCACAGCTTTCAGTGAGACAAGAAATGACGACTGAATTAAATTTTTAAAATCATTGTTCATAGGAAAGCAATAAGTCGAAATAGAACTCTACAAGCGAGTACGAGAGAAGAAATTATTAGCATAGAATTTATAGTTACATCTATAGTCATTTCAATTATGAAATGATCTAGCTGCCAATCTAAAGTACCGCGCTTAATTTCTTGAAGTCGAGATACCAAAGAGGAAAAATCATGAGAACAATTGCCGTGAAAATCTTCATAGAAGTTGACAAACGGAAGCTACGTTACAGCAATGAGTAAGCGAGATGTCAAGACCGACAATGTTACCGTCTGGATTTTGTCAAGAATCTCTAGACACATATCAGAAACACTAGACCAGATGTGGCAGCAATATTTGATACACAGACAAGATTATCTAGAATAGATTTTGGCATGACATTATGAACCGACTTTGCGAGCAACAGATTTAACAATTGATTCAATACAACAATTCCACTTCAAGTCAGTGGAAAATGTGAAACTAAAAAGGCACATCGAGTTGCTCTCTCTCTCTCTCTGATCAGCATCAGCCATCCATACTGCTACACGGCAAAAAAAAAAAAAAAGATTATTAATAAAGAGCAGTTTCGTTTTAGAGGGCTTAACATTAACAAGTCACTTCTTGCCCCAGTTAACAACAGATTGTAGGTCATTTTCGAGATCAGCTGCCAATTTCATTTTTATCGAAACTATCAGACTTACGATTAAAACAAGAATTGTGTTATCCGCATAGGTACTGAGTCAGGAAGACCTTTGGTAAAAATAAGGAACACAGCAGATGCATGAATAGTCCTGAGGCTCCCCGCATTAATGGCTAGAGGAGTTGACCAATGTTGTTTGAATATTATTTTTTATAAAATCCTTTGAAACTACTTACAATATTCGCCTGTGTTTACTTAAATCATTTCAAAGAAAGATTTGAATATATTAAGAATATTTTTATTAAAAATTATTACTTTGAAAGCATATTTAAAGGACAGTGCTCAAAAATTCTAAAACCAAGTAAGAAAAAATTTCAAAGAAAATTCTTTATTTATTTGATCAGGTTTTGGAAGGTGGTTCAAAATGAAAATATCTTAGTCACTTCTCGTTAAAATATTATCCACTGATTTTGATATTAGTACTATACTTATCTATATTAAATTAGTATTAACTATACTATTTCTTTAATATTGATGCTATTAACATTACAAAATACTATTAACCCTTCCATTGAAAAATAACCATATGTCTTTAATCTCAATAATGTTGATAATTGAAAGAGTAGGGTTGTTCATAGAAGTTGATAGATTTGATTGTATAAGCTATCAAATCTAAAAAATAAAAAAAAGTTCGCTCATCGCGAATTGCAAAAGTCGATCATTTTGGACCTGAATTCGTCGAGGGACAGCCTCGTTTCAATAGAATAATGTTTGACCTTTTGACCGTTACACAGAAATGTTCTAAAGGGCATAGCGAAATCTTGATTCGTTAATTCGAAAATAAAAAGAAATTTGACCTCATCAGTCATCTTTTATGTGTGTTATCCCTTCAGGACGTGGACGATTATGTATCTACACAGCTTTCTTTCTTGTGTTGCTCTAAGTAACTCTTGGCTCTCCACTTTATCCCGCCATTAATTTAAACAAAATAATTAAGTTGGCCACTTTCTGCTTCCCTTTACTTATCATTCCTTAACTATGTCCAGTAATTTTTAAATTCTCGAAGCCCACTATTTTCATTATGTGTACAAGAAATTAATTTATCTTTTTTATGATTCTAAGTATAAGTTTCCATGTATTTACTATTTTCCTCAAAACGTCATCGTTGTTCATATATCCTGGCTATGTATTCTCTGCATTTGTCAAGAGAACAATATCCCTATCCTTTTATATTTTTTTAAAAATCATTTCACCCTAAGCAAGGCGGGAATGCCACTAGTACGCAGGGGATTGCAGAGAGAGAAAGTGAGAGTGAGTATAGGGAAGATTGAGGAAAAGACAAAAGACGAACGGGATTCAAAATGTTGGAGATTGACGTCTCATTTTTGAAGCTTGTCATCAGGGAAACAAGTAAACAGAAGGAAGTTCCCCAGCCGGGAAGTGCGAGAAAATAAACTGTTGGAGTAAATTGCATTTAGGTATTTCAACAGTAAAGGGGTGGGACCTAGATGCCAATCTAGTAACACGCTTAAATTCATGTAGTCAGGGCACCAATGAAAAAAAGCTCATCAGAATTATCCAGAAGACACTGCCATAGAGATTACATAGCAGTTCGCCATTTTTTTTTTTTAACAGTTTTCTTAGTTATTAATATTTTGCTTCGCTTCTGAAAGACATCGTTCGCTGTTCCAATGCGTCTTCTGATGTCTGTGGTTAATTTTGCCATTACTACACTACACAGATTGTTGAATTTCTTTATCAGCTTAATTTTGACAACTCCAACACGTAGTTCTCATCTTGAGCCATTTCTTTTCCTGATAACCATTCATTTACAGTGAACAGTTAGTTCTATCCTCGTTTTGCCATTTACTACTTTGCTTAAGAGTTCTTTCACTTTTCCTCATGGCTCTGCTATGAATACAACGTTATACGTGTATTTTCTGTTGTTAACATTACGTTCGCCAATAATAAATCTTTATATATCTTCTAGTTGTCTTACGATCTTCTCACTATAATCTGGTGAGAAAACGTATTCTTGTCTTATTTCTCTTTCTATTTGTCTGTATTCCCTGAACTCGTTCTCTATCAGCATCCAGGCTGCTTGTTCCAAGTAAAGGTACACGACGATTAGAATAGGTTGCCACTATAAATGCGCAGGTGGTCGTGTGGTTATAACGTTTGCTTTCTGACCACGAAACCTGGGTTCGAATCTCACTATGGTCGATTTGTCAGGAAGATGACTTCTTGATGTTACTTTTGGAGAAAGTGATCACAGCATGAGACACCTGAAAATCATACCACTGGTTAACCCAAGCTTTGTGAGTGAAATTGGATAGACGGAACCCTTGGAGGCCGTCGATGTCTGTTCTAGCACAAAGTTACAAGTCATCGTGACCGATGGTTTAAGTGTACTGGCCTTGTTCAGATTGTTGATCCCGCTAGATAATGCGCACTTCCCCAGAAACAAGGTCCGCTCAGCATAGTTGCAGTATAAACCACAGGTAGGCTCTGTGGATGTTGAACAAACAAAAAATGTGCCTGAGCAGGTGTTTAGCTAGCTGCCCTAGTAGACGGGCATTCTCATATACGAGTCGAAGCATTCCTAGTATTTCAAATACTTTTTATGCCGGGTCATATCAAAGGCTTTAGTATAATTTATGAAACATAGATATATATCCTTCTGCATTTGTTATGTTCCTTTAATAATATTCTAAATGTAAAAGAAAATTATTTCTTATTCCAATATCTGTTCTTGCCTTATTTTTGGCCTAATTCTGCTAGGAGCTCTATTCATTAGAATCCATATTTACTCTAGTTGGTTTAGTAAGCTAATTGCCAAATGGAGTTCGCACTAATTTGTACTTGGCTTCTTTCGCATCACTACCGAAATAGATCTACTAAGGTATTGTGGCATTTCATTGCTGTCATTTATTTCCGTGTGCTTATCGATCCCAAAATGTTCTAAGGATGACAAAAGCTTCATTAGAATCCCATCTGGTCCTGATACATTCTTCCTCTTCCTCTTGTCCAGTGCCGTTTTTTTTTTATGTCAGATTTTAATACGACAGAATATGTCGTATTAAAATCATGTTTTCATATATTGTATAGTTTTCCTCTTCTGTTGTTATCGCTGAGCTCTTCGATAAAAGTAATACAAAGGCAGAAAACTTGCCCCTCGTTCTATCTGTCCTTTCTTTGTAGTATTTATACCATTTCTATCACGAGTGTTTTCTTTTTTAGATATTATACATCCCGTCGAGGAACATGTTTATGTTCTACTATTTTTTTAATCTTCTTATGCATACCGCTTATGTTCCGTAGTGTTTCTGTCTTTACACGCTTCTCGTTGAGTATTCATTTTTAGCTTTCTTACACTTTTTTTTTTCTAAAGTCTTTCTCAGCCTCCTATATTATGCGCCATTCCTTGGCTTTATTTACTGTCTCTTTTTCATTTATTAGAGAATTTCATCTGTCATAAACTTTCTCTTGTTTCTCTTAGAAGCGTCTTTTTGGGGGATGTCACGTTCTTTCCTTAATGTACTACACTTTGAATCAGTGATCTTGACCAAGCTTACATATATAGAGAGCGTTAGTAGATATGAATACAGGAATCAATGCTGCATAGTAAATACTAGTTTCATGTCTCAAGGAATATTCAGATCATACATGACTACTCCTTCTGTAGTGAAACTTTAGTAACGACTCGAGTTGTCCTTTGTTGAGTGTTGAAGTTGTGAAGAGTTGTTTGCTCTATGTAGCCAGGACGTTGTGCACTTTACTGCATAGATAGGTGTTCACTCTTGCTCTTTCTTTCTTTTTTCTTTCCTTGTTCAGTAATTTTTCTTGCCTAAGGTGTTAGGTCTTTAGTCACACCAACATCGTTGGTTTTTCTTTTCTTCGTTGCATATATATATATATATATATATATATATATATATATATATATATATATATCAATGAAAACTCCATCAAGTCATTCATTTCTGTAGTTCAGTGCTACTAACAAGCAGAATTTTTTTTCTCTCCTGATGATGGCCACGATGGCCGAAAGTAGTCGAGGAATCTCACTGAAATAATAAAACGAAAAAATTTTTATTTTCTAATATTTTTTATTGTTCATATATATATATATATATATATATATATATATATATATATATATATATAGGAAAACATCCGTTGATATATAATCAAAGTGAATCCTAATAATATAAAATATTAAAACTTATCCACAAAGAGAGCTCAATGTATTTATTATAACAGAACATATATAAATTAGATACATAGGAATTTAAAATTACCTCATTGTAATAATCATTTCACCTTACAAGTTAAAATTTTCTTGCAAGTATTTTCAAACCGATCAGGGTAATAAAATAAAATAAAATGAAAAGGAAATTTTAAATTGAAAAGTGAAATGATCATAACAATGAGTTAATTTTAAGTTGCTATGTTTGTAATATATATATATATATATATATATATATATATATATATATATATATATATATATAAATTAGAATTGAAAAAATCACATTTGTCATTTCTTCAATCACTGCTATGATGTGGGTTCTCTCTATCTTTTCCATTTCTTGTTCTAATGAGCTTTTCTCCTTTGTGATTCGACTGCATGAATTTAAACGTGCTACGAGACTGCCAACTAGGTGTCACCTTTTTACTGTTGAAGTAGCTATATTCAACCGTATGTTCTCTTCTAATAGTTTCTTTTTCGCATTTCTCACTTGTGGAACTCTCTTTCTGTTTCTTGATTCTCTGCCACATACAATCTTCAAAAATGTAAATGCAACGCAAATTGCCATCTTCTGTCT
Source organism: Acanthosepion lycidas (assembly GCA_963932145.1). NCBI lineage: Eukaryota > Metazoa > Mollusca > Cephalopoda > Sepiida > Sepiidae > Acanthosepion > Acanthosepion lycidas. Next base: position 65,693,634 of record OZ010586.1, read on the forward strand.
TCCTGAAATTTGTTCTTTTATTGTCCTTTCTACTCGCTAAAGTTTTCTCATTCTCTTCCATGTACAGTATCCCCTTGCGTCTTCGTGGAATTATCGCCATGCTTAGAGTGAACGATTAAAAATATACTAAAGAAATAAGATAAAAATAATAAATAAATAAACTACCTTTACTTACCATAACTATTAATATAATAAACTTAATGGATTAGCCCTAAACAGAAGAGTCGTTTTGCAGCTTCGCTACTTTCTTTAATCCCTCGGTTGCCTACATATAGAGCCCGCAAATGGAGTAGTACCATATGATCTAGGAATCTCTTGAGGCATGAAACTAACAGACCCCATACATACTCTCTCTCTCTCTCTCTCTCTCTCTCTCTCTCGCTCGCTCACTCGCTCTCATATATGTGTACGGCTTTAAACTAGCTGCTGCGGAGGGCTAAGTGGACCCGGCCCCAAAATAAAAGGACCTCTGATCCAGCTTAAAAAGCAGCAATGAAAATAGCTTTGAATTGCTATTCACTCCATGGAACTTAACTCTGATTTGAGCGATACGTCCAATTCCCACCAAAAGACCGAAAATAGAGGTTTTTTTTCAAATCATAAACCCAATGGAACTTCAATTGAGTTGAGTTTTTCAAATCAAAAATTCTACAGAAATTCCAAACCTCGCGAAAATCTCTCATTTTGATTTCTTGGCATTTTCAAGAAATAAAACTGATTTCCTCATTTCACAAAGTTTTGGAGAAATTTTAAGCTGAATTTAAAACATTCTTTTAATTCACTAAGTTTTTGTGTTACGTTAAACTCAATATAAATTAAAAAACTTTTAAAATCATTAATTTTTTTTCAGTTATTTTAAAATTTGAATTTTTAACTGTTCCCTCCTCATCCGGACACATATCTAATGCTGGATGTTCAAGCACCAGATAAAGGGTAGATTTTCAATCCTGTGATCATCCAGATTCACAAGAGTATATCATGTTGAGATAGAGTAAGTGTGCGTGTGTGAATAGAGTTTTTAATCTGACATTGTTTTTTTTATTATAAATGTTACTTTTAATGGGTACGCGTGTTTTTCCTTTTTACTTTCTTAAACACTGAAATTAATAACAATTGGTTGAGATCGCGATGTCCTACGCTCGTTTTTGTCTTTGGTAGGAATTATCGATCTCTAGTTGTATTGAATTTCACTTTTTAAGAAATTACAAAGCAGGGATTGAAACTCAAACACGTGTACTCACTAAAAATGGCGCTTAT
>OZ010586.1:65699890-65769890 GCA_963932145.1 Acanthosepion lycidas
GCCTTTGTTCAGGTTTAGTCAAGTGAATTTCTGAATACCTCTGTCTATAACTACAAAGAGTTTCTTGTTTTCTTCATAATATTTGTGTAAATTACAAGTATGTGTCAATAAAGTAAAGACTGTCTGTAATACTTGTGACAGAAACCTAGACAAAGATCATAATAATGTTCTTCTCCATTGCTTAGAATGTTGAAAAACAAGATAAGATATGTTGATCATAAACTGTTCTTAAAGATCATGCTAAAACTAATATGGACAATATTTTTGCATATTTGAATTTTTGAACATACAAATTCCTTTTTTAATTTTCTTTTATTTCATATTTATCCTAAAAATACCAGAAAGAACACTCATAACAATATATAACAAAATTAGGAACTAAATAATATATCTATATTTGAAATTGGGGGGGGGGTTAAAAAAACCTTACAGTAGATAAGAGGAGTCACAGTGGTGTAATAGTTAATGGCTCAGATTGAGGAATCAGAGAGCCGAGTTCGAATTCCAGCCGAATCCATTACATATATACCCTTGGAAAAAGTATGAATCCTCTTCTTCTCCCCCAGCTATGGGTAAATAGCAGGACAGACTGGGTTCTATGGCCTTGGATGGCAACTGGTCTACCATAGAAAGAAATAGCAACCTCCTGGGAAAAAAAACCTGCCTCATCAGTCATGTATCAAAAGATACATGATTGCCTAAGCATGTATCACGCATGGCACATAACTGACTGACTGACAGTAGATAATATCCCATATTACTAATGGACGGTAAATGCAAGATAGTTACATTTCTTTAATACAAAATCACAAATTTTATTAACATTAAGTAAAGGCTTAAAAGAACTCATGTGATATTGATAATTGTTTGGACCTTCTTCTGTTTATAAATAAATATTGCAATACCTGATCAACTCTAGCATAATATATCTTTTGAGAATTCTTAGAACCATTCAGTTGATATTACAAAATAAAGTATCAAATGGACTGATAATGCCTTCTCATTGTAGCTTCTTAGTGAGAGGCCCAATTAATAGCTACAACAGAAAGATATGCAAACTATTTATTTGACAGAATTCCCACAGAGGGACATAGCTATATCTACATATCTTCTTACTGTTTGCTCTAGTTGTGATGTGTTGGATTGGAAATAAGGAATCTCTCTTGGTCAATGAAGATAATAAACAAGATATATTATTTGATATTTTGTATTTTCTTTGCTCTCCAAATAGTGAAATAAGACAGCTAACATCTACAGTTTCACAACATGCACTTTCTTTTTTTCTTCATTCATTGTCCTTTTTTTTTGCCTACATTCACTGCCCTTTTTTTTCTTCACTCACTGTTCTTTTTCCTCAACTACACCTTTCCCTGTATAAGCTGCCGTGTTAAGATTCAACACATTTTTATCTGATTAACGCAATAACTTGGTCCTGCAACAAACATTTTTGCCACATTTCAGGAGAACAATTCTACAACCTTCTTCATTGTGATGGAGGAACCAAACCAGTTGGAATATTAGCCATCATTTTTTTCTCTTTCATAATTTCTCTATAAAAAATAAAGACACCATTCTTTCTTTAGAGATTCATCACCTGAAAAATGTTATCGAAAGAATCGGATAAAACTTTGTGCCAATAACAAAAGATAAAAAATGTGTTCAGTAATGATAATTCCAATAATTATTGAAATGATAATTCCAATAATTATTGAAATGATAATTCCAATAATTATTGAAATGATAATTCCCTTTCTCAAAATTATTGATGATATCTTTATAACATCTCTGTTTAGCTTATAATGGCCTTTGAGATAATCATTTAATTTGACTAATTTTATTGGTAATAAAGTATAAATCAATGGATGAATAAATGTAATTTATGAAAAGTTGTCATTGGTAATTTGAGTTTGTATACTAAAAATGAAAATCCAGCCTTGTTTATCTCCCTTACTCTCTGAATGAAATTGCAATAGATGTGTTTGTCTAATTGTTGAGGAATATGATTTTAACTTTTAATCTTTAGAATTCTCAAATGAAATTTTATTATTATGCCTGTATAAAATCTGAAGGAAAAACATATTGTCAATATTAATACTGAAACCAATTATTAATCAAGGAAATAAAGATTCATATCCAGTCTTATGGTCGTTTATAACTGCTTTGATCTCTACTAAATTACATAACCACTGTTTTCTAGTTACATCAAAAATGTCTTATTTAAATCCTGTAGCAAATTGAATAATATTTATGTCTCAAAGTTAAAATAGTTAATCACACACACTCTCTCTCTCTCTTTCACTTTCTCTCACTCATTGAAACTCCTCTGTGGAGCATGGATCTATAGTCTCACCACACTAGGTATTTCTGCAGCAGATTCCATAGCAAACAGGTTTTATTTGGGTAGTTACTAGACACATGCCTAACTGATTTGAGTTGTTCTTCTCCTAGGCTGGTTGCCAACCATGGGGAGAGAGTTTAGTCTGCCCTGCTATTTAATCTATAGCCATAAATTTTATGTGATTAGTTTTTGTAATTATTTTGCCCCATTATGGCAGAAATTTTTAACTCAGTAGACTGGAAAGTTGTCTGAAATTATGAGAAGATCACATTTATTTTGAAATATTTGGCATGACAATTAAAATCATAAAATTTAATCTCTCATGCAAAGCGTTGCGTTTATTCCACTCTGGACTTTGCCAATTACTTTCAACTAATGTATATATGAGTGACCCTGGGCCCCTAATCCAAAAACATGCGCCTTACATTCTCATGTGTGTGATTTCAGCGACTGCACTTGCTGCTTCTCTGGTTAGTATTTATGTATTTCCATTCCAAATGATTTTGTCACATGGGTTTTCAGATGCAGCTGAATCAACACTGCACCTGTCTTCTGTGTAATACACTGTGCAATATCTATTATGGCATGATCTGAGGTGAGATACATGTTACATTTAGTCAATAACCATACATGCTGTATGCAAAAATAGCCAACCGCTTTTCCAATAAAAATGAAAAATATACAGCATAGTAGGTTTTAAATTTTATGCAGTGTAGTTGAGAAAACTTTGATCAAAGTCTTGGTTCTCCATTTTTAACTTATTAAAACTCACTCTACTATTTTGGAGATTTTAGACATTAGCAGTTAGAAATGTACAACCGAAACAATACTCCTCTCTGGGCTTTTGAATAGCAATAGACATTTATCACTGGTTTCCTGTTTAGGATTGGGTTTTTACTTCCTTCTAAAATCTATTTCAACTTTAACTTCATACTTCTAATGTCTCCACCTAAAATCTGTAGTTATATTTACTATTTATTTTGCCTTTTTTTCTTCAATAGGAGTAGATAGGTTTGCCTATCATCCAGTTCACTCTCCTCCATGGTTTTTTTAAAAGGAGTAGATGTTCATCCATGCTTTCATGTTTAGACTGGGTTTCTACTTCATTCTAAAGCATTCTCTTTCACTCTCAATAACCTCTTCAATCTTAGTGGCATTATTGCCTTGCTTGGGGTGAACTGATTAAAAAATTAGAAAAAAAAACAAGAAGCTTATTTATAAACCTATGATTCATAACAGATTTCTTTAGAAATCCATCTTATGATGGTTGGTCATAAATATTTAATTACTCAAATGATTTTTTTTTAATTCCATGTTTCTTTATGACATAAGTTATCATTTATTATTTGTGAATTGCCATGCATTCTTGGAAAAGATAATGGAATTGTTTAGCCATTGCCTTCACCATGGTTTGGAATTTTCCTTCTCTTAGACTGGTTACCACCTAAAGCTAGAAAGTCCAGTCTCTTCTGTTATTTAACCTATGGCTGGATGAGAAAAGATGGATTCATATCTTTTCCAAGGATATCAGTACAAAAGTGAATGCAAAAGACTAGCTCAAAATTTGAACTCAGCTCACTCATTTCACTTTTCATGCCAATATCTGTTACACCACTCACATTATTATTTTATTATAGTTTTCTTTTTCTGTGCATGTGGGTGATCAAGGCTCTCCACAAATTCCTATCCTTTGAAATACTTTATAAGATTTATCTTATCCTCTTAATCCATGTTCTCTCATTCACTTACACATGCTTATTAGTTACTCACTGTTTCCCTCTGCATCTCTTACCTTCAATATGTCTTGTGAGTGTTAAATTCTCCAAGCCTTCTCTTTTATGTGCCCTAGAACTTTCAACAGATTTTTTCTGATTATATGTATAAGCATCCTTTTTGTTTCCATTTTCCTTAAAACGTCCTTGTTTCATATTTCGTCTTTTGGCATTTTTAGCTTCTGTAGAACTATATCTCTATTACCTCAAGTTTCCTCTTCATCTGTGAGGAGATTGTCCACTATTCACTGCCACAGAGGAGGACTGATATTATATAACAGTTTAACACTCTTTTCTTTGTTTCTAATGAAATTTTTCTGTTTCTTAATAATTCAGTTCACTTTAGGAAGACATTTTTGTTATACAAATATGCCATTGGATTTTGATGTTACATTTTCCATTCTTTTTTAAAACAAGTTAGTTTAAGTTATTTAATTTTTTTACTTTTGTTTTCTTACTTTCCTCCTCTAGACATCTGTATTTATGTTTGCTGTCATCTGCATAACTTATCTTGTGAAGATTGTGTCCACCAATAATAAATTCTTGTAAGACTTATAGTTCTCTCAGGATTGACATGATGTAAAAGCTGAATATGTCTGATGAGAAGACACATCCTTGTCTTTAAGCTCTTTCCTATTTTTGTGTATTTACTGAATTCATTTTATATCCATAAGCAGACAGTTTGCTCCTGATATAAATCCTAGATTATTCTAATATCTTCCTCAAATAAATCAAGCTTTCCTATAATTACAGTCCACAGATATATTAATAACCCTATAGAGATAAAATAAATAGGTATACAACTCAACTAGCAAAACAATAAACTCTCAAAAATATTCTTTCCAAAATCAGTTTTTAGCTACAGACAATATTGTATTTTTCAGAATAAAGATGTAAAATTAATTTCAAAGTGTTGAATAGAGGAAAATAACAAAATAGAAGAGGAATATATTTAATATTTCCTTTTGTAAAGGAATTTTTTTAATAAATCCATAAATAGATAAGCCATTATATACAATGGTAAACAATGATTTTTTTTTTTTATGTATCATAATAAATATTTCATATTTCTAAATTGTAAAGGTGCTGCATGGAATTTTCAAGAATCCTGCTAATTGTTATTTAATATTCAATTGTTTTGTATTCGGTGTTTTTGTCAGCCAAAAAAAAAAACTCTCAACTTTTGTTTCTGATAATAACAAATCATTGAGAAACCAAAACAATAAAAATATCTGCAAGAAAATATCCTTTTTTTCTTTTGGTAAATAGCCTAATGGAGGATTCCTTATTGCAATCAATCACATTGAAAAAAATCTTGTATATGTTATTTACAAAAGCAACTTTTATATAGCCAAATTCTTTGGTAATTTATTATCTGACACACCTGTAGATCTTGAATTCCTCCCATTTTAAATTCTTGATTTACATCTTTCTGTTAAAGTTCTTCTTTCTTTAGCATTAATTCTTCAAGAATTTTTTCTCCTCTTACTGTATTTGAGTAAAAGATCTTGGAGGAAGAGCATGCTGATATCTTCATTTAAACTGTCATAACAAATGATAGATTTACATTTCTGTGCAAAGATCATTAAATTAGATGCTGTTAGTTTTAGTGATAAAAGACACACAGAAAAAAAATGAATCTGATAGGATCTTATGGTTCTCTTCCCTTTCAAGCTCAAAACTTTCCCCATAAATAAGTCTAAAATTATTTTATTATCAGCACAACAACAAAAAATACTGAAGTACTAGTAAAGAGACAAGAAATAAAGTTTAGATTAACACTGACTAAAGTTTATGTTGTGAAGTCCTAAGTCCTTCATATTACTACTCAATGCTCATGATGAATTACTTCTCCTCCTAATTGGCATAGTGATATCAGTCAGTTAGTTATGTGCCATGCATGATACACAATTAGGTAATCATGTATCTTTCGATACATGACTGACCAGGCAGATTTTTTCCTGCAGTAGGTTGCCATTTCTTTCTGCAGTAGACCAGTTGCCATCCAAGGCTATAGAACCCAGTCTGACCTTCTATTTACTCATAGCTAGGAGGAGAAGAGGATTTATACCTTTCCCAAGGGTATTAGCATGTAAGTGAATATAATGGATATGACTGGAATTCGAACTCGGCTCCCTGATTTCTCAATCTGAGCTGCTATCCATTATTTGTGTAGTTAGAGTCTGCATATTCCCGTTGGTTAATTGTTTTTGTTTAGTGACATATCAACCTCTAGGGTTTATTAATGCTGAAATTTTGTCCAGAGTTTTATTTTATTTTTATTTTTGAGATAATAATGATTTTAATGATACAAGTCTTACTAATTAATCCATAGATGGGAGGAGAAGAGGTGGTGTCATATTTTTCCCAAGGATATTTGCACATAAGTGAATATAATGAACCCATCTGGAATTGGAACTCGTCTCTTTGATTAACAATTCTGTGCATTAATCCATTACACCAACCAGACATCCAAGCCTACAGCAACTGGTATTCCCAAGACAAGTACTGACCAGGCTTGATGTTGCTTAACTACAATGATTGTACAGGAATCTGTATTTCAACATGATGTGGCCATAAGCCTGGGTATTCCAGATATGTTAATTAGAGAATCTACATATCACTACATCTCCCTGTAATAAAGGAGTTTTTTTGCCACTTGATTTTCTTATGCTTCCTCTAACTTTCATTTCATTTTCAGGATTTCTTTCTCTCTGCCAGTATCTTAAGGTATTTTTTTCTCTAGGAGATCTTTCTCTATCTCATTTTCTTTCATTCTCATGGCTGTATTTGGACATTGACTAGTCTTCCTCAGTTTCCAAACCATATTGTTCCTCTTAATTTCTTAGTCCTCACTTTAACTGCAAACCTTCTTATCCATGCATACATGAAATCATGGTTCTCTAATGGTAAAGTGTTTTCTATCAGTGATGCCATTGTTGTGAAGTCCTAAGTCCTTCGTGTTACTACTCAATGCTCATACATCCCCCTCCTCCCAATCAGCAAATTTATATAACTTGGGTTTTCTGGATATGTTAATTAGTTAATCTACATATCACTACAGTTTAATTTTGGATTTTTTTTTCTTTTTTCTTTGCTTTAAACTATTTTTAAATATGTGATTAGAAAATGAATGCTGGTATGGTTTGAATCCATTGATCATTCTTTGAGATGTGGATAGTTATTTCCTTCATCTGGAATTTAGATGACAATTTATTCAACCTACCTGTACGGGTGAGACAAATAAATTGTCATCTAAATTACATAAAAATAAAAATATCACTGACATCTCATTTTCACAGATATATTTACCAAAGTTACACAAAAATATCTTGAAATACTAAAGAGTAAATTTATTCAATAAAATCACCATTCGCTTCAACCCTGGCCTCCAGACAACTTAAAGAATCTCTTGCAACTCTTCTGGACGGTCTCCTTGTTTAAGTTGATGAATGCTGCCATAATCCTTGCCTTCAGTTCATCTTTGGTGTTACAAGGTGTTTTGTTAGTCTCCACACAATTGCACTCAGCACATAATAATCAATGGAGTTACAGTCGGGGTGTTAGTTGGCCAGATGTAAAGATGTGATTGCAGATATTGTCTGACAGCCATGACTGGATTCTTCTTGTGTGGCATGGTGCAGAGTCTTTTTTACCAGACATAAGGTCTTTCAGCAGCCACCCTCTTGACCCAGATCAGTACTACCTTCTCAAGGCACTTGTTATAGGCTTCTGTGTTGAGTCTGAGGCCCTCACCAACAAATTTGGGTTTCTTTTTTATCAGAACAATCAGTGTGAGTTTCCCGAGCTGCCATACCTTCGTAATCACCACTAGATTCATTAAACTCTTTTTTAATTTTCTGCACTATCCTCAGATTGATACCCAAACACTCTGAAATGTTTGTATTGGAGCTGCCAGTGCAAATGCCAAGCAGTACAGCATGTCATTTTCAAACTTCTGGCAGAGTGAATTGTATGATAGTGCTTCTTTTCTCACAGACAGTGCCCAACTGACCCTACAATACTCTGCAGTCAACAAAATAAAAAACAATACACATGTACAAAATTAAAAATATAAAATGGCAATAATTTATCCATTGCACTCTGTACATGTGTAAGAAATTAAAAAAAAAACATCTGATTATGTACAAGGGTGGGAAACAAAACTTTCAAAATTGATACAACTTTTGAAACTTGCATTTTATAGATGTTAATACAAAAAGATAAATAGATATTAAAACTCATACCAGAACATTTTACTCAATATTTTAAATTGCATCTTCAATATAACCATGAATAGCTGTGCAACTCTTCTTGATGGCAGCCATGTGGGTAATGATGTTGAAATGGGAAATTGCTCTTCTCAGAAATTCCCCACATGACAAAGTCTAGGTTCAGGCTGGAAGCAAGGCAAAATGTTTATTAACCAGAAATCAACAACATAAACTTTGCAGAATTTCTGCACATTCTTGCTTGTGCAGCTGGGAGCACCATCCTGGATGCCCAAATAATCACCCGCTGAGTAGTTGTCTTTGAACTATAGCAAAATGTGATACCTGAGGACCTATTAGATGGCATCAGCATTCACCTTTTCTTCAGATTCGTAAAAGATTGGGCACATTTTTTTCCTGCATGAACCTACACCACTCAAGGCCATCACCTGGAATGTATGTTTGGCCTTGAAGTTTTCCTTAATACTAACAACTGACTCTGTAAGATACCAGTCATTTCAACAGTTCACTACAGTACTCCTGTTTAGAGTTTCTCCTCAAAGAATATTTTAACGGGGAATCTTTGATTCTTGAGATACCTGAATATATTTCTTGTACCTTTCCAACCTCCTGGCTGGTTTAAATCATGATTAGTTGCCTTAATATTGTAGACAGTGCACAAGGACACACCAATTATTTTGGAGCTGATTTTAGAATTTGCCTGAAGCAAATCTGACATAATTTGTCCTTCTGTGAAACCATTTTCCACAAAATTCTTGAAAAATTGGTTGTCCATTAATAGTTTATAATATATCCTTTCTTCTGTATTTGGTTTCAACATCATTTGGTTGTTGAGAAATTTTAATTTAAATTCTTTTGCAATTTTACGCAGACTGTAATATGTATTAAAAATACAACTTCACAGCATATGCAATAAATATGGCATTCAAGTTAAATATAACATTATGGCATTAATATAATTTAATACTTGTTCCTATAAACACAGAAAATGGGATATTACAAGATAATAAATACAACAGTTTTTTTTTTCAATATGCTCTAAAACTGCATCATTGATGGTATTAAAAATAATTTATATTTTTCAAATATAATATTTTACAGTTTAATATTATTTCAAGTGATCATTATATATGAGCCAGGAAAACAAATCAGTAACATCTTTTCAACTGTTTTCAAGAATTAAATCTTAGAGAAAATTTTACAATCCTTTCTAGAACAAGATTACTCTATGATTACAATAATTCCTTAAACTAATGATGTAAAAACATTTTTTCCACAACAAATATTTGTTTTCAAACATAATCTCCTTACTTGTTAATACACTTAATTTGGTAGTGAATATTAATCACATTATTCAATAAATAATTTCAGATCAAAATCCAGTTGTGTTAGGCTATGAACTTATTGATCCACTTCCAACTCCAAATCATATTTCTGTAATTATTTAACTAGTTGTGAGTTAATCAAATATACACCATTTTGGAGGGTTCTTTTTTTAGAAACTGTTTCTAAAACAGTTTTCATTTTTGATTTTAAGAAATATTTTGAGGTAAAATTAATCAAAATCCCAAAAGATATTTAAGAGAAGATTTTTAGGTAAAATTAATTAAATGTCACAAAAATCTACTGTAAAATGACATGCTGGTTTTAAATCTTTTAAATTACAAGTTATTCTTGGATATTATAAAACTGTTCAATAGCTGTCGATGATTGTGTTAGCACAATGTTATAAGTCATTGTGACTGAGGCATCAAGTGAACTGGCTTTGTTCAAACTGGTGACTATACTGGGTTATGTTGTCTGTCCTAGAAACTATAACTAAAGTCTGCTCAGTATAGTTGCAGTATAAATCACAGATTAATTTTATAGGTGTTGAACAAACACAAATGTGTCCAAGCAGGTATTTGAAAAATGGATTAGCTAGCCACCTTAGAAGATAAATATATTTAGAAACAAGCAGTTAGCCATACAAATGCCATGAATGAATTCTAAAATATCTGTATTTCTGACCACTCAGTTTTTTCCAGTTAAAGTATTTTTTCCTTATAAATTGTTTTGTCAGTATTTTTATCATCATTATGTCATATGTGTCTCACCCTGGAACATTCCAGAATAGATTTAACCCTTAGTGTCCTTCAGAGAAGCCAGGAGCATGGTTGACCTTAGAGGTGACTTCCTAGCCACTGTGTGAAGATCTATGTGATCAGTCCAGGTGTATTTTGCAAGCATGAGAAAGAACCATATGACAGGATACATATATACACACTCACACTAATGGTAAGAGGCAGATTCAGACATTAGTCAAAAGACTGTATGGTCTATGTTCAAATGAGGGCTCAGGGATACACACATATACTGGCTGACAATAAGTGAAGCCCAGAATATAATAATACATACAAGAGATTCAGTCACATTTTCGTTAGCTCTTAACATTAAAATGCAAGGATTTCAAAGGTTGACCTCCAATTGTACAGATTAGTACTGTTCAACTTCACTTATAAATGTATTTGATTGGACTCAATTTACAAATATGTTCTATGATATGATACTGTTTAAAAATTTGTACAAGATTGGAAAGGTAGCTTAAATTCTGGTCAGCAGGTCACAGCAATTAAGAATATGCAAACTTTTTATTTAACTGTGTCCTTATGTAATACTTGCTTAAACGTCACATTCATTGGCTTTCAGTTAATGTTAGATCACTACCTGTTTAAACAATTGTATGATAATTGTTTGCAAATGTTAATTATTACTATTTTTAATTATTATTCTTAGTTCTTATTAAATTGTAATTGCTGGTATGCCAATATGGCTGATGGAGTTGAATGCAGATAGATCAAGAATTTTCTCTACTTGTTCCACTTATTTTCTCATTACAAAAAATGAAATAATTGTAATTAGGAGTTAATAAACCTAGAGTTATATCCCTTAAACATTTATCTTCTTTTTATTTTTTGTTAATTTCTACTTTGTAAAACATTATTTAGAAACTAGTTATCTAAGTGAATCAGAAATTGCTTTATTATCCAGATTAGTGCATTTGAACATTATTGTGCTCATAAAACTGTGCTTGGATGTTTGTTGTGTTACAGTAACAAATACATAAACAAACAAATACTGGATCATTATAATAATAAAAAATATGGTAAAACTTGTGGTAACAAGTTTATTGTATGTTTATTAGTTACTTCTTTAAAAATAATGATCATAATGAGAACTGCTATCACATTATCATCTGCAGTTATTATTCAATCTCTTCTTTTATGGGCAATGTACCTTAGGAAGGTGGAAAATTATGGCTCTCCACATCTTCTTATCCTTTGTAACTCTAAGCAATGTCTGACCTACCTCTCCCATCCCCTGTAGTTCCATCCATTTTCACAAACTTGTTACATGAGATACTTGATGTTTCCCTCTGTTCCTATTGCCTTCAATATATACTGTGAGTTTCAAATTCTCCAAGCCCCCTTTCATCATTATGTATCCAAGAAATTTCAACTGTCTCTTCCTGATTCTAAGTAAAAGTGTCTTTTTTCTTTTATTTTACTTAAAATTTTATCATTGCCCACACACTCCATCCATGGTACTTTCATCATCCTTCTGTAGGGTTATATTCATTGCTTCAAGTCTCCTCTTCATCTGGGAGGAGATTTTCCAGCATCCACTACCCTACAGTACTGTTTTCCATTTCATTCCTATTTGCCCTTAAGACTTACTCATTGCTGACATGTTCTGTCAGTATTCATTTTCAAATAGATAATAAAACTTTAATTTTTTGAAGGCATATTATTTTTGTCATCATTGACATATAAAAGAAGAAAGAGAAAATGTTTTAGAAAAAAAAATGTGTCTCTTGAATTTCCAATGACCTGACAATAGAAGCTCTTATATGTTTTAAGAAAAGTAATCTGTGGCTTTGATTTCTATACATTTACTAGCCAAATAAGAAACTTGCAAATCAGTAAGAAAAAAACTCTCATAGAATTTGAATCATTCTTCCATGATTTTCCCTTCTATTTCATTGTTGAAGCAGAAAACATTTTGAGCTTGACTGAATTTGTTAAATCCAAAATAAATGTCAAGGAGTAATTGGTGGCACTTAAGAGGGCAAAAAAATTAACCTTTTGCATGGTATATTACCTTCTATCACCCTTGCTTCGGTTGATACAAAAAGCTCATTAGATTCAGGATAAAAACAATATCATATTAACAATAATCATACCAGCAGCCAAATGATATCACCAGTTCATATTCTTTAAACTTTATTTTGTTATAAATGGTTAATAATTTCACTCACATTTTCCATCAACTTTAAATGTCAGCAACTACCACAACCGTTAAATAGGAGTGATCATCAGTTGATGTTTCATTGGAGATCAGCAGATGTCATCAATTGATGATTTGAATTTTTTCCAACAACACAGACATCATTCATTCATGATTCTAGTTGAGATGACTAATTAGCAACTCTATAATTCATGAGGTTACTAGTTACTGGGATTCATGAGATTTTGTAATTTTTAGCTGCAAATAAAGCTGGAAGAATAAGCCAAAGACAGTGCTATGTCTGCATGCAGACTTTTTGAATTGAAAAGAGGGAAAAAAATAATGAAAGTTTGGTTCAAAAAATGCACAACTCTGTTGTTCATGGAATGGTAAGAGACAGATACAGAATGTAGGGTCTGTGTTCAGATGAGAGCTCAAGGATACAGTGGCTGACAGTAAGTGAAGTCCAGAATTGAATTAAATATAACATTACATACAAGAGGTTCGGTCACATTTTCATTAGCTCTTAACATTAAAATAAGAATATGATATTCTCTGCAAGAATTTCAAAGGTTGACTGCCAATTGTACAGATTAGTACTGTTAATGTAGAAAAATATAAAATTTAGGAACATAACGTTTGTTTTATTTCCTTTTTTCTTTATTATTTGAATCTAAAAGAGGTAAAATATCTTTATGCATAGCTTTTGTATGAGAGAATATATATAAATATCACATATAAATATCACATATAAATATCATATATAAATTTCATATATAGATATCATATATAAATTCTATATACCAGAAGAATGTTAGGCAAATGAATGTCAAACTGGAAAAAGAATTATGTAATGCATTTTGTCCTTTAGGAAACACTGAAAATGTAGGAGGCATGGTGGTGTAAGGGATAGTGACTCGTATTTTGGAATTGGAGAGCCAAGTGCGAATTCCAGTCAAATCCATTATATTCACTTACATACTAATACCCTTGTGAAAGGTATGAATCCTCTTCTTCTCCCTCCAGCTATGGGTAAATAGCAGGACAGACCGGGTTCTATAGCCTTGGATGGCAACTGGTCTACCACAGAAAGAAATGTCAACATACTGCAGGAAAAAAATATGCCTTGTCAATCGTGTATCGAAAGATACATGATTGCCTAACTGTGTATCATGCATGGTACATAACTGACAAAACTGAAAATGTTGGAACTCAGAAATTTTTAACTTTTAAATTAAAAATTTTCTTCTTTTTCTTTCAGATGTGCTCCAACTAATTTCATTCAGTTTCCTTCTTTTGTTTTTGGTTTTATCATTATTTTTAAGTATCCCACATTGTTATAATAAAAGATCTGCCAAGAAAGGTGAAATGTAAATTTATCATAGGTGATCTAGCAATCAAAGCACATTCTATACAATTTCACCTCAGTAAATTGCTTTCTCCTGTAATTAAATTAGCATTTTTTAAATCAAAATCATCGTCAGACTCATTACAGTAAGCAACTAAATCATTATATTACAGTAAGCAACTAAATCTTATATATTGTTTGTGATAATCATTACAGCTGATAGATCAAATTCCTCCTTCAAGTTTTAGCTTATAATTATTTTGTTTTGCATTAATTAACTCTCTTATTGTTTTAAAAGTAATTAAAACAAATATTATGTAAAACACAGATAAATTCTTTGCAACTGAAATTGTAATAGACTTGGTAGGTAATGTATCTTAATTTGTTGGATTTGCCTGAGTCGTCAACTCTATTTTGAAATATTTTATGAGCTTTCTGTTTCATGTTGAATATGAAATAATGAAAATCTAAGCTACTTAATAATAACAGTGATAAAAACAAAAGCACAATGAAATCAAATGACACTGGTCATATTTCCTGCCTAGACATATCTGAAAGAAAACATTTTTTTTTAAATTTTTAAATTTCTGCATTTCTGCATTTCAACATCTTCAGTATTTTCTGCAAGTGCATAATTGTTTTCTTATATTTCTCTTCCTTTCCTACATATATATATATATATATAATTCCATCTACAAAAATAGTTCAATGAAGTTCAAAAGGACAAAACACATTATACAGAATTTTTTGCACTGTCATTCATTTGCTTAACATAGCTTTTTTTATGTAATTAAAGCAAAAATAAGTATGAGGTTTCTTGGTTTTACCTATTTGGCATGCACAATTGTGCAACCTACCCACCTAGGGGTATTTTGAATAAATATGAAATATAAAGTCTCAAGTCTTATTTTTTAACTTCAGTTGCATTGCAAACCCATTTTCATTATGAAGAATTTATGTAAAGTATAAAAATTTAATGCTGTTATTTGCCAAAAATATAAATTTATTTTTAAATTATAGTCTACACAATATCTGCTGATTTTTAAGAGTATTCCATATTATAAAAATGCCCTTTATTTTTCTGGCTAACATTTTTTCTTTTCATAGAAGATGAATTAAAAATTGCTACACAGACCAGATTATAATTTTATTTAAGAAATTAAAGTTTAAAGCTGTCAAATATCATTTTTCAGTTATTTCTAATAATATTCTTAAATTAGATAAAAACTTCAGTCTGAAATTCTGAAGAAGGCTTGAGGAATCACTGGCTGAAACATTGTAACTATAGCAACAAAGAAAACAATCATTATTTCAAATAAATCAATGCATAATAATAATAATTTCTTATCTCAAAAATTCAGATAGTAATATATTTAGATTTTTATTATGTAAAACTGAATTATTATTATTATTATTATTATTATTATTATTATTATTATTATTATTATTATTTTTATTATTGTGTCGCACATTGACATAATGTAAATTCTGTTTTTAAAACATAGTGTCAGCAAGACTCCTAACAACCCAAGGAATTTTCAGAGAATTCTTGCATAGTAAATGATGGCAGCTTTCTGGAGATCTACAAACTTGGTTTCAATTTCAATTCTCCCTAATTATTCTTTCATTTTTCTAGATGGTGTCCCAAGTGTACCCCCCATTGCTACAGGAATTAGTTATACATTCTTGAGCTGCCTATTTAGATCCTGGTATTTTGCAATCTGTTCCATTTCTTTGCAATCTACTCTTGTATCCTATGGAACAGAAAAGTCAATAATTTGACACTTGCTATTCTCCTTGACTATAACAATAATGTTGGATCTTTGCACTTCAATCCTATGAAGTATCTAGCCTGCAATCTTTTCAGTTTCTTTGGAGTCCACTCTTGTAACATATTGATATGTTAAAGAAAGGGATATATTTGAACGAAAAAGGTAAGTGGTTTTGGCTACTATAACCAAGTAGAATACAGTAGCAGTAATCGACTGGTACGTGTCATAGTCGCAGGTAAGAAGTGTAGATCAATGGCGTAGTCCAATGGGCGTCGTTATAGACTTAGCACTCAGACTAAGGCTCTCTTCTGACTCTCCTACATGCCTGTCGATATTTATGACGGACACCAGCCAATCACACTCCAGTGAGGGGGAAGACAGGTGTATGCATATTCCATTATATCACATATGAAACAGCAAAGTTAATAATGGAACAGCATAGTTAACTCTTGCTATTCTCCTTGTCTATAATAAGTTTAGGTCTTTGTGTTTGAATTCCATGATCTGTTTGGTCAGAGAAATTCTATCAGCATAATTGCGATTATTTTTTCCTGAAGTTAATTTAACATTTCAAGTTGAAATGATTGGGAATTGTTTTCTCTCTTTGTATGTAATGATATTATTTTTCATATTTGCGGAACATAAATCAATATAGAAGAAAAGAGCTAATGAAAACTGACTTCAGAGTAAAAATATCCTTTTCATTTGTCATTTCATTTCTTACCATTGAGCAAAAATGAATTTTCTTAATTGCATTTTAATCTTCAGAGTTAAAATAAATATATAATAAGCATACTGTGAAAATGTTCACGTATAAAAAGATGATATAATAAATGCCTTTAACTGAGTGATCCCAAAAACAATAGTAATTTTTCCTGGGCAAAAGCATGTTATCTTGCTAGTTAAAAGTAAGAAAATAAGTTATGCTCTATGTCTGCTTTAAAAGATTCATTGATTGATTTTAGAACTGATATTAGATCTCGTTTTGAAATGGTTTCCATTAAAAGACAATTGCCTTCATTCTGTATGTTTTGTGGCTGATATTTGCATTTTAATTCAATACACATAATCTAATTTTGAAAAATCATTGCCAACGGCAGCCAGAAAAGCTGGGGGTTTTAGAACTGGCATCAATGTAAGGAGTGACTTGGGGCAATCATTCAGATTCTCTTGTGAGAGATTAAAAATCCAATAATTCATTCTGGTTAACGCCCTCATCTTTTATTGTTTTTATTATAATATTTTGATTGTTAGCTTCTCTGGTCATCCTTCTTGTATCTTTGAATTAAATATAAACCTAACAATCGAAAACAGAAATATTAAATCCTTTCCTATACATGAAAACATTCAAATATGTGTATATTGTCAAAGGAGCTCAAAATAGACAGAAACAGTAATAACATTTAAAAATCAAACCAAAAATACTTTTAAATTCTTGCTATTGACTTTTAGTTGCATTATAAAATAATCTTTGGAAAGACATAAATCAAAATTCTACTTGGTTATGAATTTCTGAAGAATTACTTCATGACTTACAAACTTTGTTGAAAGACTTTTAATGACAGATTACAAGTCAGTGAATTTCATAATATACAAGTGCCCAACCAAGAAGCCATACAAAAAAAAAAAAATTGGCATGTGCTTATTGGTCAAATTTTAGAAAATGGGTTACATTGAATATTTTTCAGCAACCCATTATTGCCATTGACTGTCCATCTTATCTGACAAAGACATAAGAAGGAGATTCATCTAGGTTTGGCAATTTGAATTGTATGATGCCTATGTCTCCAGGCATGGTAACTGGTGAAGGGTAACAGACCAATGTCAATTGTGTTGATACACTAGTATAATGCATTCAATACCATGCAGTGTGCTCTGTAGACAGATGCCATCCCTAGTTGTTTATATCAATCTGCATTGCTTTCAGGTCTTTCTTCATACAGCCTTTATAGCAGTTTTTGACCCGCCTCATAAAGTGTGTATATATAGGTATAACAAAATAACAATAAGAAAAATAACTGATCTTTTAAGTAACTTGATCAGTTATATACCAAGTTATTTTTACTATCCTAGCTTTGGGTTAAATATCTGGATGTTCTCTAGCCTTGAGTGGCAATCAGTTCAAGAGGTGGGAAACTCTGGATTCCAAATAATGAAGAAGGCAATGGGAAGCCACTCCACGCAATTAACTTTCTGAAGAATGCACGATAATTCTCAGATATGAAAGAAAAGGAATCTGTGGAGAGTCATAATCACCTACATCTTGCAAGGACATAGCAATTTTTTTACAAATTTAGTGTAGCACATAGACTTTTGACCTTCTTAATTTAGAAAAATAAACCTTATAAATGCAATTCCAAAAATAATTTTCTATCCTCAGAAATTTTACATCTTATTTCTATCACTATTTTGTTATTTTTACTTGCATCTAAACAGTAATATATCTCTTCAATAATCCAGCACCCTCGTTGGTATTCTGCTTGATTTTAGTAATGCAGTCATTTGGATAATTTCAATTTGTTTTTGATTTCTAATTCTTCCATATTTTGGGATTTTTCACAAGTCTTTTCAGATTGAATTCAAGCATTCCAATAAGGATTTCCTTTCCACAATTGCATCCTTCAGACTTAGAAAAACAACCCCCTAAACACCCAGATGTGTTATTCTTCACTACTCTGTCTTATGAAGGGAACATTTCCTGAGGATATGCCCAACTAAGGTCAGGCAACTGACAAGCAAATCTGTGCTACTGAACAGCATATATATTTACTAGAGCCCATCTGGATTTTGATCAACACAAGACTTTTACATGTTAACACCTCTGTATTGATAGTTTTTTTGAAAATCTTCAAAGATACATTACAATCTGCAGGGACTGCCATGTCAATAAGAAAGTACATTCTGTTGTTGTGGTCCTTGATTACAATGTCTGGGCGATTACCTTTGAGTGTTCTGTCTGTGCATATTGTAAAATCCCATAAAATTGTTACAGGTCATATCTCTGTAACCAGGTCTGGATTATGTTCATACCAATTTCTTGCAGTTTCCTTCCCATAAAAATGGCATATTTTCCAGTGCAGATATTAGCCCACTCTATCATACTGTGTGGTGCTAACACCTTGCAACCCGATACAAAATGGTCAGTTATTTCTGGATATTTATCACAGAATCTCTATTTGTAGTCAACACAATTTTTCAGTATGTGTGATTGGTAATTTCTATTTAGCAATCATTGCTACTTTTGTTCTTCAGATATTTCATGTTCTATTATCTGAATAATATAAAATCCAACATTTGTGGCAAAGATGGACAAACTTTGAAAATTATTAACTGATATAATAACATGAATTGCTTTCCTTTCCAATATTTTTAGCCAAAAGGAATTTTGTTAAGAGGTGACATTTTCTAAAGTTTTCTTTTATAGTTATTAGTTTATATCTTCTGCTTTTGATAGGAATTAGTGATTTGATTCCATTTCATCTAGATTTTTGGTAAACTAGTTGCTGTTTTCAAATCTCATTCATAAAAGATATCATTTGATAATGACACCTAATTTCCCTATCGTTATAATCTCAGACTTTTCTTATTGAAATATAAAATTAAATATATTAAGAAACAGAAATATTTCATTAGGAAAAAAGTAAAGTGTGTTGAACAGCTATGCAATATCAATTCTCCTATATAGCAGTAAAGACTGGGCAGTTTCTTTACAAATGATGAGGAAACTTGAGGCAAAAGGGAGGTGGTTCTACAGAAGGATGCTGAGAATACCATGGACAGAGCTTGTAACCTTCAAATTTCTAAGAAGCATAATGAGGAAAGAGGGCTTGGAGAATTTGAAACTCACAGGACATATTGAAGGCAAGAGGTGAATAGGGAAACAGCAAGTAACTTACCTAACAAGCTTGTATAAATAAATGGCAGAACAAAGTTTAGAGTGGATAATAAAGAGACAAACATTACTACAAACGATAAGATTCAGAGAGCCATGATTACTTATGTCCTGAAGGAACATGACACAGAGAAGAACTCAAAAAAATTACTTTTATATTTCATAATTAAAATTTGAATTAACATGTCTGTTTTTATATTTGTCACAGTGAGGTAAATACTTTTTGACAAATATGGTACATGCCATGAGTAGCCCTTGAAGAAAGTAATACTGAGCAGTTTTGATTAAAGTCAGACAAACCATATTTGAATAGCAAAAAACAAAAAGCTTTCTTCAGGTATATGATCTGTCTTTGATTATCATAGATGTGAATAATGAGGTTGGTTAAATTGTTAAACCCCTTATATATATTTTTGGATAAAATTATTGCTGAGAGCTATACAATTATATTTGAGAATCTCCATGGATTAAGGCAGATTTCGTGATCCTGTTCTCATGAAGATAGGAAGAAAATAAACTAAAATAAAAACTACTTTAAACACATCACAGACCAATTCATTCCAATAAAATCGAGATAAAATTCCAATTTTATTTTGGGCTATAATTTGTTAATTAAAAGATTAACAAGCTTTTCTTGTATTCTTGAAACTGAGAATTTTTTCTCTTTCTTTTAATCATTTTACCTCAAGCAAGGCAATAATTCCATTGGTGCAAGGAGTTACTGGCAGTGAAAGAAAATGAGAAAACTTTAGTGAGGAGAAAGGATAAAAGAACAGAGTTTAGGAAGACAAAAGATGACAACTGACATTGTCTTTAAATTTTGAAAGACGGTAGTAGACAGGAAGCAAGAAATCAAAAGAGAGTTCCATAGGTGAGAAGAGCAAAAAAAGAAATTATTAGAATAGGACATACAGTTATTTCTAGCTATTTCAACTGTAAAAAGTTGACACCAAGTTGCCAATCTAGTACTACATTTAAAGTCAGGAGGAGGTACAGTGGAATAATGGATAGCATCTTGGACTGAGGAATCGGAGAGCCAAGTTCAAAACCCTGTCAAGTTCATTACATTCGCTTACATGCTAATACCCTTGCGAACGGTATGAATACTCTTCTTCTCCCCCCAGCTATGGGTAAATGGCAGGACAGACAGGGTTCTATAACACTGGATGGCAACTGATCTACTGCAAAAAGAAATGGCAACATACTGAAGGGGAAAATCTGCCTCGTCAGTCATGTATCAAAAGTTACATGATTTCCTAAGCATGTATCATGCATGGCACATAACTGACTGAGTTGAGATACCAAAGAGGAGAGATTATTGGAATAACTGCCATGAAAGTATTTATAGAAAAGACACATCATGGAGGCCACATCATGGTGGTCGGAAAATAACTGGTCATGACCAATATGATTACAGACACTTCTTTGTATTTTGTTGAATATCTCAAGATATATAGCTGGAGCAGCAGAGCAGATATGATAACAATATTCAATGCATGGATGAATGGTAGATTTTTAAATGCGCAAGATGGATTCTGACAACACAGTGAACCAACTGTCCAAGCAGCAAGCCTAACAATTCATTCAATATAATTGTCAGTAGAAAACGTGAGACCAAGAAGATACACTGAGTTGCTTTTATGGAGGTTAGCATCAGCCATACTGATGCAAAGCAAGAATGGTTCTCTATGATGATTAAAAGATAAAAGTTTCATTTTGGAGGGCATTAAAATTTACAAAATAATTCTTGCTCCAGTTAACAACTGATTGGAGGTCATTTTTGTGAGCAACTGCCAGTTTTACTTTGTCAGACCTATCAGACTTACTATTAAGACAAGAGTAAATAGTTGCATGATCAGCATAAATAGCTTGTTGATGAACTGATGAAGGTCATTTATGAAGATAAGAAACAATGTAACTCCAAGGATAAGAGATCTGAAGCCCACACATTTATCTGATTGATCAATGTTACCCGTGTCACATGTTTGTCTAGAATACAATTGTAGTACTTGTCATAGCTAATATTTTCCATTGATATTCTCTATCTAAATGTAGGTCATTCATTGGCAAATCAGCATCATATTGATCAGTGATTTCCAAAGTGGCAGGTGGAAAAATCCAAGTGGGGTGGTAAGAAAATGGGGACAGCCAGAGGGCGGCAGTAACACATCTGAACCATGACATACACCACACACACACACATTGTACCTGAAGTAATCTTGTCTTCACTTTACAGTGTATCCACATTTATATAACAATTATTATAAGAAATACTAACATGCTCATTAAAAAGGGAATACCAGCACCAAGAAAATTCAATCAAACATTGATTATACATTTGGTGGGGCCTTCAGATTATGTTTTGATATACAAGGGGGTGGTAATTACAAAACATTTGGAAAGCATTGATTTAGGTCACAAATTTTATTTCTGATATCTATATCAATAAGACTCATTACAATTGTGTTGCTGAGAAAATTTAAAATATTTATGTTAATATACAACATTTATTATTAATTAGTTGAGTAGTGAACAGGCAATTGATTCTCTTTTATTAATTCAGGTTTGCTTTATGAGAGTAAAACAAAAGCAAATGTCTGACATTTACCACAGCCACCCCATTAGAAGGAGACACCATTGAGCAGATTCTAAATAAGTTATCCTTAGATAATGAAAGAAAGAAATTTGTTCAGATGTATAAATTGTTTTTGATTATCATGAATGAGAACCAAACAGGTAAACACATTATTAAACCCTCTTTATACAAATAAGTAAATTTAGGCAGACCAAGGCAGATCTTTCTCTGATCAGGGTAGAAAGAGAATAAAGAAAGAAAATGACTTTAAGTACATCAGAAACCTATTTGCATCAGTGAAAGCAATTTCAGTGCAATTATAATTGTCCTGTTTGGCATAATTTGTTAATTAAGAGATTAACCAGTTTCGGAGGCATGATGACGTAATGGATAGTAACTCAGATTGAGGAATCAAAAAGCAGTGTTCAAATTCTGCTCAAGTTCATTACCTTTATTTGGGAATGGATGAATCCATCTCTTCTCCCCCCAACTATGGGTAAATAGCAGGACAGACTTGGTCCTCTAACCTTGGGTACCAACCGGTTGAGAAGAACAATAACTCAGAATTCAAAACCATCCATCCTAATTATGGGTTAAATAACCTCAGCAACCCATTATTGGCTTAGTATGGTTTGTATGGCTACACCCCTGAAGATGTAATCAATCAGGGAGGAATTCCTCCAAAAGGAGTAAGTTAACTCTGGATTTGGAATGAGCTTAACTTGTATTTTTGAGATAATATTATTATAAATTAATATAGTTATTATTTATAATAACAATATTATTGAAAAAATATTAAAAACATTTTTTTAGTTCTTGATTGAGTGATTAAAAGATTAAAATGACTAAAAGAAACTGATTTTGACATAGGATACATTATTCATTCAGATTTTTAATTTAATAAAACCAAGATCCATGAAGAGGCTCTGGTATTAGTACAATGGTTAAGTTATAGCAGGTATGATATATACTCTGAATGCCACTTGAAGTGATAATGAAAAAAAAATTTTTCTTCAAATGTAAGAATTATCTTTGATTATGATGAGTGAAAAGCACAAAAATAGGCCAGATTATTAAACCCTTTATATACAGTGAGACCTGTCACATATATATATATATATATATATATATATATATAGTGAGCCCTCACCTATTTGCATTTCAGCATTTGTGGCTTCACTCATTCACAGATTCTTCTTTAGAACATATGTACTTGTTATTCGCAGAAACCCTGAATATCAGTGTTTTTCTGAAGAACAAATGTACAAATTATTTGCTGAGAACTCCCCTCAATTCAAGTATTTTTTCAATAGAACATATTTAAAATATCCTTGTATTATTTTCCTGTTATGTAAGTGGCTTAAAATATATAACAGTCCATTTTATGATAAAAATTGGCAGAATAGTACATCTTCATTGTAAAAAACAAAGGCAAAAACATGTGTAGTGCTTGGTCTTTGTTCTTTGTTAGGGGCTGTGGCTGGGGTCTTAAAAGTGGCATATGCTAAATCTGGGGGCATCATCACAGTTCTGCTTTTAGAAAATGTTTTAAACTTTATATTTCATGTCTTGTTACAAATAGTTTATACAGTATTTTCAATGGTTGTATCGATCTATGTGTAATTAAAAGCGGTTATTGTACGTATGAAAGAAAATTTATGCAAAGTGTATGGTCATCAATACAATTTTTCAAAAATGTTTTCAAAAGGATCTGAAATGTTTCTAAAGTGTTTAGGATGAAAGCAAAATAGGTACTTATAAGCACTTTTAGTGGGATTACAATTATTTACAGATTTCAATTATTTGCAGCCAATTCTGGTCCCTAACCCCCACGAATACTAGGGACTCACTGTAAATGAAAAGCTCAAAATACATAGGTCAAGGCAGACTTTCTGCTCTTGCTCTGATCAGGATAGAAAGAGAAAAAAGAAGAAAAAACTGAATTTGAACACATTAACTTGCATTAATGAAAACAAAGAAAATGCAGCTGTTATTGTTATGTTGTGGCATAATTTCTTAATTAAAAGATTAACAAGTTTTGCTTGTATTTTTTACTTGTTATTCTGGTAAATTTATGCAAAAGGTGAATGCCACCATATCAGATGTTTGGATAGAGTGTGATTTCAGTGCTTGACATAGATGCTATTTTCTCTAGCTATGCCTTTTATTTTTTTTGTATGTTACTTAATTTATAAAAACTCTAAGTTTCAAAAGTCAAACTGATAATCACTCTTTCTCTCTTCCTTAAACTCCCTTGTGGAACACAGAGCCTGAGCCTCACTACTACAGTTTTCATAGTCAGTTGTGAATTTGGTAGTGAATTCAAAGTTGTCTTCATCCTAGACTGGTTGCCAACCAAGGATAGAAAGCACAATTTACACTGCCATTTCATTCCTAGCCATAAATTTTACATGATTACTTTTTTATTCTATTTTTTTTTTTTTTTAAGCGTTTCACCCTAAGCAAGGCGGGAAGCCACTAGGATGCAAGGGGTTACAGAAAATTTGGAGCAAGATCAGATAGGAGTGATAGAAGAAAGGATGAGGAGAAGGGTAGTGGATAGATCAAGGCAACTGGAGATGTCGATTGACATTACATTTGAATAGCTAGTGATTATAGCTCTCAGGGAAACTGGAATAGGGAAGGGAGTTTAACAGGTGAGAGGCACAAGACATGAAGCTATTGGAGTAGAAGAGATGGCTACATTTAGGAGTTTCGACGGTGAAGGGGTGAGAGCGGGATGCCAGCCTTGTAGAGCACTTGAACTCATGAAGTCTGGGAACCAGCGAATGCAGCTCCTCAGAGCCATTGCCATGAAAGTATTTGTAAAACAGACAGAGAGAGGCAACAGCACATCTGTGAGAAAGTGACTGTAGACGAGATGCCAGAGCAGGGCCAATTATATTGCATATCCGCCTCTGGAGCCTTTGCAATTAAAAATAGATACTAAAATATGTAACCATAAATAAGGCATTATAAAAAGGGTTTCACCTTTCCAAGATTTCAATTTTATCTTGAATTTAGATATCTGTCGTATAATACAAAATTTGACTTTATTTATTATTTATGCAGCTTGATCTCCCCTTCTTATTAATGAGATATTATGTTACTATGGTAACAAGAAGTATTACATAATAAAAAACATATCTCATGTTACCATAAAAACGGAATATCTCATTAGTAAATAGAGTGGTTGCTCACACAATGCTTTTTTTGTTTATTTTGTTTCATGTTATCTTTTCTTTAGATATTTTTTATTATTTGAAAAGCAAAATTCTTTCTTTCTTGCAACAATAGAGTTAATTGTATATATAAAAATCTTAGCTTCCTTGTTCTGAAAATATAGCTAATACATTTGCAAAGTTATTTAAATACTTCCAGTTTTGTGATGATATGAGTAACCAATTCAGTTGAAGAGAGAATGCATGGTTGGCAGCAGGTACCAAACTGTTACATAACATCAGTCTTCATATATGGCAGTGAATGCTAGGCAATCTCCTCAAAATTGAAGAAGAGACTTGAGGCAACAGAAATGTGATTCTACAGAAGGATGCTGAGAATATCATGACAAATTTTTAGAGAAAATGAAAACAAAATGGACACTTGTACTTAACATCAAGAAGAGACGGTTGAAATTTCTAGGGCACATGGTGTAGAAAGAGGCCTTGGAAAATTTCACATAATGAGGGCAAGAGGGACAAATGAAAGCAGAGTAAATAACCTAAATGGTTGGCAGAACAGGGATTAGGAGCTATAGTAAAAAGCCAAATTTTACTAGGAGATACAAAGGACAGGAAATTGTGGTGAGCCATGATCACCCACGTCCTGAAGGCACATAAAAGATATATTCTAATCCAATTAAAGTTACTACTAGTTCATGCCTGTTGTCAGCACTTTTTGTCTCCTTCAAATATGTGTAACTGCAATGCTACCTGATAGCATTATGTGAGTTTAACATTTTTCTGTTGTGCCAAAAGTGACAATTAATAACATTTCAAGAACCAGTTTCATTTGGCCAGACATTGCTGCAAATATCATCAAGATTTTTCCTTGACTAACAATTTATATTATTTAATATGTTGCTTTCATGATAAGTTTTCTGTAGCTGGACACTAATATCCTTCTACAAATTCTTTCTTACTTCTTGTTAGTAATCATTACATGAATACATACAACCAATCAACATTTTTTAAGATTGAATCTAGAAGCAATGCAATGTGATACACTGCCTGCTTGGTCTTCTACTTGGCAATATGTTAAAGCAATGATCTATGATAAAAGTATGTATAAAAGAGTATTTACTTTATTTTACTCAACAATTTATTTCATTAAAGAATGAATATTTTTATGCTTCTTCTTACTGAATATAAAATCAATTACTGAGAAGCAATTCTTCTTTGATGTGCTGTATTCTTCCTGATGTAGGCGATCATGGCTCTCTACAATTTCCTGTCCTTTTTAGCTCTTAATAAATTTTGTCTTTTTGCTATTTCACCCAAACTCTGCTTTGCTATCAATTCACTGAAGGTAGGTTATGCATTGTTTTCCTATACCTCTCTTGCTCTCAATCTGTCTTGTAAGTATCACATTTTCCAAGTCCACTTTCCTCCTTATATGCCCTAGAAATTTCAACTAGCTCTTCATGATGTTAAGTATAAGTGTCCTTTTTCTTTTCTATTTGCTCTAAACCTTTTAATGAGGATATTGTCCAGCATTCACTTCCATATAGAAGGACTAATATTATGTTACAGATCCCTATTCATTTATATGCATCTGTTATCTGGTATATCTGTTACACTACTTGAATACATGCAGGTCTTTTTTATTCTTCTATGTGTCGTGTCCCTTCAGGACATTGGCAATCATGACTCTCTGCAATTTCCTGTCTTTTGTAGCTCTTAGTAAATTTTGTCTTTCCAGTTTTAAGTCTGTGTCTTGTCCTTGGTATTCACAGCATCCTTCTGTAGAAGCAGATTTCTATCATCTCAAGTTTTTTGGGGGAGATTGTCCACTATTCACTATCATATAGGAGGATTCATAATAAATAATTCTTCAGTACTCTTTTATTTGTTTCTAATGAAAGTTTCCTGTTTCTTAATACTTTGCTTAGCTTTTGGAATGTATATTTGACTATGCGAATGCACCTTCAGATTTCAATGTCACACATTCCATCTTCTGTTAAAACAATTCCCAGATATTTAAATTGTTGTACTTGATTGGTAATTACTATATTTTAATTACCACTATATCTACGACAAGGATTTGAACGTTACAGGTCTGTCAACACAAAATTGAATCAGCAAGCTCAGTTCAAATTCTGGTTAATGCTATTACATTCACATTGATACCTTTTGGAACAATCATGAGTTCATTAACCCTTTTCCTCCCAACTATGGGTAAATTAGTAAGGTAGATTGGGTTATTTAGCCTTGGGATAGCAACAAATCTGAGAGAAAGACAAATTCTAAGCCATGGAGAAGGCAAGAAACTGTCACCTTTTGCAAAATCAATTATGACTATTCAAGTTTCATTGATATTAAAGAAAAGGAAGTTGTGAAGAACAATGAATCTTGCCTATGTCTTGAAGGAACATGGTTTAAATGAGTAATTCATCAAATGGGGATTTATATAACATGTGGTTTATGTATTAAAAAATATCTATATTCAAAACATAAATAAATGAACTTCTAATATTATGTTACAGATCCCTATTCATTTATATGCATTTGTCATCTATGTATATCTGTTTCACTACTTGAACATCCTATACATGCAGGTCTTTTTTATTCTATGTGTCATGTCCTTTCAGGACATTGGCAATCATGACTCTCTGCAATTTCCTGTCTTTTGTAGCTCTTAGTAAATTTTGTCTTTCCAGTTTCTTATTACTTAAATTTATATTTAGGGGATAAACATGTTTAGTGGATAAACATGTTTCATTAGACATTGCTGTTTTTGAGGCAGTGTAAATTTATGGCTACCAACCTGTGCATTTGAGATTCTTAATATAGAAAATCTGCCATTGATAAGTTTTGAACTTTTGTCTCTCTTATAGATGAAACTACTATTTTCTTTATAAGGAGGGCACATTCTCTTAATTAAGACTATCTAATACATAGGCCAGTAGACATAAATTTACATTCTTTATAAAACTAAAAAAAATGGCTACTCAAATATGTGTAGTCACAAAATATAATGTTTAAGTAAGAAAATTTCTCTCTCTCCCTCTCTCTCTCTCTCTCTATCTATCTATCTATCTAATTCAATGATAAAAATATATATTGGGGTATTTAAGAATTTTTAAAAACTGACTTTATTTTTTCCATTTAGATCTTCTACAGACTCAAAAGCAAAGTTTTTGCTGCTGTCTTACTAGAATTCTTTTGAAAGCTGAGATCACATTCTCCTAACTGGCAGATTTATTGTTCTATTCTAAGATGTTGATAAAACTAAAGAGAGAATATCATTAAAATTAGGAATTTCCAGTAATTTATAAACTATGTGTACCTTTAGGAAAACAGTTTTAATTCTTTATCATTCATATTCAAACCTTACAATGAAAAAAATTACAATTCTCAGTTTTAACCAATTTCAAATTTTTTTTTTTTCTTCACTCATAAATTATTAATTTCTGCCAAACAATGGCAGGAAGTTATCCTTTTGTAGACTTGCTTTATATTCATTCGTCAATAGATACACAATCAGATATGGATAGAATTCATTAAATACTAAGATTTTTACAAATTAGATTTTCTTTCCCTGGTTTCTTGATACTCGCCTGAAGATAACACAATCTTCCCAAAATGCTAAAAGAATGTCTCTTGAGATTAGCAATTCATTTTGAAGGTAAGAATACAATATGAAAATTTGTCCAAACACAGAGCAATCCTTCATCAAATTGTGCCTCTTCAGTAACTATCATTGTTGCAGTGGTATTTTGAACAGAATCCCATTACAGACATGCAAACATGTCTTATTCATGTGTATTAATTGAATAATTCCTATAAATTAATTCTACACAAGCCAAGAAAATGCTGCAAGGATCAAGATAATACAAAATTCAGACTCTATTTTACATCCACTCCAATTCCTAAATTGTAAATGCTAATACAAGATATTACATCTAAAAAAAAAAAGTCATTGGTATTTCAAATTTTATTGTGGTTATATATCTTCGATCAGTTGTGGCACCAAATATAACACAAGGTGTTATCAACTGAGGAACAATTTTCTGGTGTGAGCTAACTTAACAAATGTTCACTCTGACTTTATATAAGTCAAAGCCCACAATTGTCCAGAGGAATAACATTGATAGATGTTATTTTCTCACAAAGAACATTCCTGTTAGGAAACCAGATGGCTCATGCAAAAGTACCTTTGACTAGACTCTGGCACTTTCAAAAGTATCTTTCACCATATTCTATGCCTAGACATTTTAGTAAGAATCAATGTAAATTAGGGGTATAGTTCATTATGTAAACAGTTCCCAGACTCAGCAGAATTTTGCTAACAAATAAATCTTGTCACAACAACTTGGGTTGTGAAATGGGGCAGAGAAAATTCAATCGCATTGAATTTACTAAATCTTACTAGGTTTATTTTGATGCCATTCTCATAAGCATTTTATAGGTTCTGGTTAATGATTTTAAACCAAATCTTCTATCAAGTTCAAATCTGATCAACTAATCTTCCATGCTTTTTTTCAAGTTAGTATTTTTACTTATTCATTTAGAATTCTTAAGTTCCTCAATGTCTCAAGTCACAGGCTGGTTGTGCTGCCTTGTTTTAAAAAAAATAACTAATTGACATTCACTGGAAATCAATGACTATAAAGACACTAACAACAGTTTCTAATGGGTGACAGTATTTGTTTCAACCAGATAACTCTGATATATAGACACACCCCAACACACAATACAATAGAAATATGTCACAAACCAGGTTATATTGTATAGTACATATGTCTACAATAATTTGAAATAGCACGAGCCATTAGTTATTTTATAACACAAATGTTAGGAACTGACATTTGCATGGTGTCTTAAAAACATATGTATGTGTATGTGTATATATATATATATATATATATAAATATATATATATATATATATATATATATATATATATATATACAGCAACAGCAGGCAAATAAATTTCTATAAAGACATATAAGTACATTTTAAAATCATATATACAAAGGTAAATCAAAAAGTGAAGGCAGCTTCCATACAACCAACACCATTATTTTCACTGATGACTTATAAGTACATGAGTCACTTTTCGACATAGTTCCCTGTACAGTGATGCACATCTGGTAGTATTCAATAAGATTTTTTATCCCCTCCAAAAGGAAGCTTTTGATTTGCTCATGAAACCACACTGGCACCACTTGCTTGTTTAGGTACCCAACACACACAAACTTTATGGCACCCCAAGTAATCATACACTATGGCTTGTGCAGATCCATAGCTGATATGCACGATTGCTGCCACTTGTGCTAACGTGATTTATTGGTCTTCTCTGATCACTGTATCCACCCACAATATGTCTTCTTTGTACATAATGATAGGCAACCAGATCAGCTTTTATCTGTTACACTTGTATTTCCCACTGTAAAGCATTCTACACACTCATACATCTTTTGTTGATTCATCCACAGTAAGCACACTACAATTCACTGTTCCTTAACAATGCAATCATAGAATGAAGCATCCATACATCTGCCACTTGAATGAATTAGAAAATGCCATACACAGTTACCCATCATTCCATGTGCACATATGGTGTCACATGTCAGCACCTCCCTATTGTTTTTAACATGTAATTTCAAAATTGCCATTAATTTCTGATTTACCCTCATATATACATCAGCAGCAGGCAATGGCAAAGTTTCAGAAAGATGTATAAGAATCTCCATAGCAGAAAATGTATTGATGAAATATATCAAATGGAAAAATTAATGCACAGATTCCCAATATACACACTGACAGTGATTTTCTAAATGTAGCTGTGTTACATGGCTGAAAATATGGAGCACATAGTGAGGATCAAGATCACTACTGAGTCATAATAAATATACTTGCTTATAAGAAGGAATTGAAATATGTTCAGCCCATTTAAGATCTTCCAAAAAAATCTGTTTAGTCATTCAATCTCAATTTGGTCAGGCCAATAAGTAATCAATACACACAACAAAAACAGTTATTGGATTATTTACCTACATATGTGGTAAGTTATTAAGTCCAAATTTCCCTAAATATGTTTTTATCTTTACAACAGTAAATATGAACAAAATTTTTAATGAATACAGATATCTAAAATTATAAAAAAATATTTTCAAAAAATGGAAACAAAATAATATTCAATATCTGATACAAACAGAGCCTTATACTTCAAGAAATAGCCATTGTTCACAGCCTCCAGTCATATACTACAACCAGGATTGCTAGCCGCTCTAGAAGTCTGGTATCCTCAGATATGAGTGGCAGTGCCATTTAGATTTAGCTTTAAGCAATCTACAGTTCACAAAAGAGAATCAAATTTAATACTTTGAGGAATTGCCTTTGTTTGTAACAACAGTCACTTTTGATGTCTCTCTGTTTAGCTTCAAACACATTTTTTCAGATCACTCTTCATGGCAGATTTTCATCACATTGTTCAAATTATTAAGCTAATGAACAGGAATGTAAATTTTCAATTGGGCCGATGACATGTGATTGTTTGGCCACTTCTATAGTTTGATTTTATCAGCAATATGTTTATGATTGTTGTCTCGCTAAATTACCCAATTGCATTTCATTTTTAAAGCTTTGACTTGTTCAATATATTTTATTGAAGAATGTAGGGGATTTTCTTAATAAAGGTACTACCAAAATAAAGTTTTGTTTTTAGGCAAGGAGTAGTTTCTAAGATCTTGAACAGAATTAACTCAATATTCATAGTAGTCAATTTGCAATCATGTTTATTTACTAATACACAGAAAAAACTTACATGTCATAAAACCTATTATACAAAATGTTCTTCATTTGGTCTCCTCCCAAATAAGTTACTTTCAATAAGTTTTGAATCACTGGTTGAAAACATGATTCAAAGCTGAATAACTAAGTTTTTCTACAGAAGGATATTCAAAATTCCATGAACCAGGTGATGAGTAAGCAATAAGAAAGTCTTAAAGAAAATGGCAACAGAAAGAATGCTTCTACTCAGAATCAGGAAAAGACTGCTGAAATTCTATGGACACATAATGAGGAAGGAGGTCTTGAGAGACATAAACCTCATTGGGTGTACTGAGGGCAAGTGTGATAGAGGATAGCAGCAATCTGACAAGCCTGTGTGAAAAGATGGTAGACTGGGGCTGGAAGCAGAAGATATAGGAAGTTGTGGAGAGCCATGATTACTATGTCCCAAAGGGATGCAACATATAGAAGAAGAATGTTCATGATGAAATTAGTAATTTCCATTCAGAAAGCATTTAGTAAATGGTTAGTATTATTATTGAATGAAATTCATAAAATTGTTTTAAAACAGTTTTTCAGGAAATTAGACTTTTAAAATTGGCTATTATAGATCTTCATAATATTTATGAAAGTTTCCTTTAAAACCTTTTGTTTAAGGCAGCAAGGAAAGTCAACACCATGATTATATCATCATTTTCCCTTCTAGTAACATGTGCTACTCATTTTTGTTGTTGTGGCTGTTGGAAGTCTTCAAGTGATGTGATTTTATTATTTGGTAAAGTTCTTGTAGTGTCAGTCTATTACAGCATTTTCTTAATGTTTTTACCCTTGTGGAAACCTTGAAAAAGTTTTCATATTTCAGGGAACTCCTGCATAAAAATTATTATATACCATTGTTAATATTTATCTCTTTTATATTTTATTATAATAACCAAGGAATTTCCAACAATATGCCGTATGTGTATAGTGAAATAATGAATATAAAAGTAAACAAAAAATTGACTCAAAAATGCATTTTCCTATATGTCACTCTATCTTGCAGAAACTCTACGAACCTCTTTCAAAACTCTAGTGTGTTCCAGGGAACACTGGTTTTTTGGGGGTCTGATGAAGGATTATTTTTTTTAAGATTTATGATATTTATTTGAAGCTGTTGTAAACATTGGAAACATTCATGATTTATTTGCAAGAACAAACCACAAAAGAAAAAGACTGAAAAATGCCTTTTCCTCTCAAACATACCAATCTCATATTTGTAAAATCTCAAATAATAATGCAAAACATTATTATTTTAAATCATTTTCTTGGGATATTTCACTTTCATTGTTAGATTTGAGAAAAATTATTTTTAGATCTCAAAATAATAATAATGCTAATTAAAAAAATTTTTAATTGGTCCTAAGAATTCCCTTTTTGATCCCTAAATTTTTTGCTGAAAGTGCTTTTTGATTTGAAGGACAGCTATCTGCAATAAGTAAAGGCAATAGAAGACTTGCCTGAAATCTGTTAATGATTCCAACAAAATTGGCTCTCATTCCCTTTCATGAATTCAACATTCAAAGTCAGAAATTCCTTCATCTTTTTGATTCCCCGAAGAATTATTCTCTAACAAGATACTTCAAACAAACATATCGACAGCATGAAATCAATGAGCAAAATTAAGCTTATATCTTATATTTGACATCCAAGAGATTTGGAAGTTCCCTATGACATCATCTTCTGATGTGATAGAATATTTGCTTAGTGCATACATATATCCATATTATTACAAACCACTCCAATTGATTGAAGATGCATGTAAAATTTGAAGTCAGATGAAAATCTCATTTAAGAAAAGCTGAAGATTCAAACTCATGGACTATGAATTACTGTAATGCAGTCTTAAATTTGATAATAATCTATTCCAGTTTTTTATTTACTTTATTTTTGTTCAAATCACTGTACCCAATAGATCATTTTAACATCAAAGAAAACAGATATCTGTTTAAGCCCTATCATTACTCAGACGAAATAATTTCCCAAACAAATACCAAGAAAGCTATAACAGTATCATTCATATTTTATTTATCCTCAAATAGTTGCGTCATAAATGGCAGGTAAAGATTGCATGAACAGGAATACGGGATGGCTTAAAAAATGAGAACATTGATTTTTAAAGGGCAGTTTGATTACTATGCAAAAACCATGAAACTATTTTAAGTCTTTTAGAACATAAAAATAATTAAAGAGAAAACAAATGCTAGGTTCCTAAATTTAATATTCTTTAACAGTATGATATCCAAGAAGCATTTGTCCCGGGTATGACAATAAACTACATCCAACAACAAGGTTTCAGATGTTTTCAGAAAAAATAATGTTGCCAGCTATATGTTTAATAGTATTGTATATTTAATATCTATATCTATATCTATATCTATCTATCTATCTATCTATATATATATATATATATATATATATATATATATATATATATATATATATATATATACCTTGATTTGGCATTAAATGACCCACAGTGGTTGATATGCCATAAAACCCAACCAACCAACCAACCAACCAACCAAGAAGCATTCTATGCACAACTCCATTGTGCATTCTTTGCACCAAGTTGTCACCATTTTTTGTTACTTTTTTCTATTAGAAGGATTACAGCCTGGGTTGAAACATTGGTTCTCATACAATCACCGAAATTAAGCAACATCAAGCCTTGTCAGTACCTAGATGAGTGACCACTGGGGAATACCAGATGCTGTAAGTTTAGATGTACAGGTGGTGTAATGGATAATGAAACTGTTAATTGGAGAGCCAAGTTCAAATTCAAGTTAGGTTTATTATATTCACTTATATGCAAATACCATTGAGAAATGTATGAATCCACCTCTTTTCTCCCCAGCTATGGGTTAATTAGTGTTGTAGCATGCCTACAGACGATAATGTGTATGTCCCCATTCTCATAAATACAGTAATAAATACTGTATGTTAGTCTGCTGGTTAAAC
Organism: Acanthosepion lycidas; assembly: GCA_963932145.1. NCBI lineage: Eukaryota > Metazoa > Mollusca > Cephalopoda > Sepiida > Sepiidae > Acanthosepion > Acanthosepion lycidas. The sequence goes on from OZ010586.1 coordinate 65,735,039, forward strand.
TCTCTGCCTCTGGTCAGAGAGGATCCCCAGACAAGGCTATATCATAGGACAGAGTCATCATCTCAGAAAACAGCTACCTGACCCCATTTTATACGGATTCTATGGGGAAATTTTGGCTGAGCCTACGGGCTCACATGCCCCAAATTAAATTCTGCCTTGTACCACATCTGATCATGTGGAGCAGTTGGTAGATATCATGCAGTTGGAGATTCATTGTGGAATTCACTTGACTCACTTCAAGCAGTTAACTCTTTCTTCTACGCACTGCTGGCAAATCATATATGTGTTGTTGTTGTCCTAAGTAGTATCGTTCCTTTCCAAACCTTCATGTGATTATTCTATTCAGTAACCTTCCCTAGGTTACAACAATTAGTAAGACTTGTATCATTAAATCATTATCTAAAAAAAAATAATATTCTTACTATCTAAAAATATCTACTGGCTTTAAATAACCTGCATTGGGTTGATAAGCTGTAGAAAATGAATCAATCAATCTCTTTGAGAAGTATGCATGTAGACATAAATTGTGTCTTTGGCTTGTTCTTTCAGTTTTATTTGTTAACAAATACTCCAGAAAATGATACAACCTCATGAATCCTGCTTATTACTTATTTAGCCTTCATTCATGAATAAAGGATGCTTGTATCATTGGAAAATGTTTAAATCATCAATTTATAATAATTTTAATGTTAATCAGTAATTTAAAGATTTCCCCTCATCTAATCAATTAAGAGCTTAACCAAGTACTATTAATATAAAATATTAAAACCAATGTTAGATAGCTTAAAATGACATGTCCCTTCAGGATGCAGGTGATCATAACTCTTTACAATTTCCTTTTCTTTATTATCTTACTTTCTTGGGAATGATTGGAGTGGTTTCTCATTGCCTTCTCGACAGTTTAGAATTCAGATTTTTTTCTATTCTTTAGAATGATTGTCATCTAAGGCTAGAGAACCCAGTCTACCCTATGAGTTTACCCATAGTTGTATAAAGAAGAAACTGATTCATAATTTTCTCAAGGGCATTTGTGAATGCCACAAACAAAACTGGAATTTGAACTTACTTTGAGCTTACCAATTCCAGTTTCTGCACCAGCCACAGTCACACAACTATAGTCCCTTTGAAGTCGTGTAATGGTTAGCAAGCTTGTCTTGCTTAATCAATTACAACAGAATAGTGAATTTGATCCTCTCTGGGTGTCCCATACTTCCAGTCATCTACCACATCTAAGCAACACTTAGAAAATCACTATCAGACTCAATTAAAGATCCAAATATTAAGGTAATAGGGCCAAGCAGTTTGAGGATAGTGTGTTCACATTGGGAGTTCAACAGTTTGGACGATGTATGCCAGAGTATTGTTTTAGTAATTATTTTGACAAAAACTTGGAATATAGGACTGATCTCAAAGGTATATGCAAATATAATACATTTTTATTTATTTGCTTTAGTCATTTGATATTCAGTGTAACAAACTGTTTGTTTATAAGATGGATATTGGTAGCAGTCTGAAGAAAGTACTTCTGAAGACAGACCACACTAGGGGTAAAAGTAATATTAGTTAATATGTCAGTTTCAATCTACTGTGTTATTCTTGGCTCTAAGCAGAGCAGAAATATCATTAACAGATGACCAATAACTACTCCATGCATGGTTGGTTTATCCACAGTAGCTCCTTTTGTCATTACTCTTGCCTTCCCTTCTTCTAGTTCAGAGGTGTCAGCTTTTGATGTGGATCCAAGACTCTAGCGCAAGCATTGGTTTTGGCTAACATCAAAAGTCTTTGCGTTATTTTTTTTTGATTGGCCAGAATTATTTTATTTTCCACTGTTTCTTTCTTTTTCATTGGAAGTTATGCATGGAACCTTCCTGATTTTTGTTAGTTTTCAGTCATAAATTAGTAGGATCTGTTCCTGCAAACTTCCATCATTTTTTGGCTGGGTTCAGTCTTTTCTTCTTCTTTTTATTTGAAGATTGCCTTCTCATTAATTGAAAGAAGTATAGAAATAGAACTTCCAAGAGAAAGAGAAGAAAAGAGATAAGGGTTTTAAAGGAAAGCCCAAATTATTTTAATTTGAATCCTTTTTATTTTTGTTTATATATTTTATTTTATATTTTATTTTTATCAGGACTCACTACAAGTTAATCAGGTATACGACTTAAATGTAATTAGTAAACACAGGGTTATGCTAGCCTCTGATACTCATTATTTATAAAAAAATAAAATGCAATATCTGTATATCATTATCTAATTATCAATATCAGTATATCATTATCTAATTATAACTATTGATTTTAGGGAGGATACTGAAATTGTTGTTTACTGGATTTGGTAAGACATTTTTGATGTTTAAAATTTAGTTAAATCTAACCCATCAAAAACCACAAAACAGAAATGAGTGGATTACCAGTCTTTTGGTGACATAGAAATGTTTCTCTTGTTGATGTTGAAATCATAATTATTCAGTCATAAAAAGAAAGTTGTTTTGTGTAATATTTAACAAATATTGAATAGAAACAAAGAAAAGCATAAAAACATAAAGTTTTTGTTATTTTATATGTTTAGGCACAGTGGAGTAATGGATGGTGGCTCGGAGTGAGGAATCAGAGAGCCAAGTTCAAATTCCACTTGAATCCATTACATTCACTTTCATGCTAATACTCTTCTTCTCCCCCCAGTTATGGATAAATAGCAGGACAGACCAGGTTCTATAGCCTTGGATGGCCACTGGTCTACCACAGAAAGAAATGGCAACCTACTGCGGAAAAAAATCTGCCTCATCTGTCGTGTATCAAAAGATACATGATTGCCTAAGCATGCATCATGCATGACACATAACTGACTGATATGTTTATGGTTTTGGTAATAGTAGCCATTTTCTTTATAAGGAAATATTCAGCATTTATTGACCAAGTAGCCTGTGCCATTGTCAGTTGAAATATATAATATCCTTCTCTTAAAACAATTTTTCAAGAAAATAGGTTTTCAAATCAAGTAACTGTTATTGCTCCTTTGAATATTAATGATGCATTCTTCCTAACCTTTTGTTCAAAGTTGTGTGGAACATTTTGATTATGTTATTATAAGTACATCAAAATTGTAAAATTACTTAAATATTGCTATAATTTTATGACATCATGGTTAAACTTATAATTATGAAGATGTATGTTGTCAAAATATATTCCCTAGATTCATTTCACAAGGATACATATATGTCTTTCAAGATTGAATATATGTTCCAGATTTAATTTCACTGATGAATTCAATAAATGACCATGTGGCTGTAATAAAATATTCAACTTGTCTCTAAGCAGAAAAGAGAAAAATACATTCAGAAACTAAGTAACATGAATGCAATAAACAAAGGAATCGAAACATTTCAACAAAAAAACAACTTTTTATATTGCAAAGAAAGCTTTCAAACAATCAAGAGTAGAAAGGATAAAATGAACTTTTGTGGATGCATGGTGAAGATGATTTCAGAATATTTTGAAGTTTATAGTTACTATTGTTCATTTGGGGAAAAACATGTGTGTTTCTGGATGAATCAAATTCCATGGCTTTACCCAAGAAGGAATGAAATATTGTTAGCTTCCTCACTACTCTATTACTAATTACTATGTCAGATATTCAAATGAGTTACATTCCATAGGGCCACCAGATCAAACCTTCACAGCTAGTGCCTGCCATACCATGTTCACAGTGGCAAATCATTGCCATTCCCTTTGCGTCCCTTTAATAAGGAGCAAGTCCCACTCAGACAGCATCTTCTCCAAAATTGTTACTTTGTAGACCCAACTCCCAAGAGGATGCTTACCTGGCAACTACAATCTTGGTCCTGGGTTGAAGTCTATCTAGTCTATCCTCATAAGATGCATTTCTTACTTACTACTTCCTTCTCCCTTACTACAATCTCACTCAGTAACCATCTACCTTGAGTGGCCCTTGGCCTTTGTATTGGGTGAACAAATAAAAGACTCCATTGATAAAACCATTATTAATCTGAAGAAGTCCTTTTGAAGGACAAAATGAATAACAGTGTAGATTTTTCTATTTTGTCATTCATTTACCCACAATTAAGCTGATACATACATTTGTATATCTTATCTTCTATCAAACCGTACACTCTGCTCAAAATTTGATAATAACTTCCCCAGAACTCTTACATTGTGGAACATCTCCCAAGAGGATGCTTCCTTGAAAAATACAATCTTAGTATCTTCAAGTCCAGAGTCAACCTGTATCAACTGTATCTGTATTATAATGTGCACTTTTTAATTACTCCTTTCACTTCTCTTACAACAATCTTGCTCTGTAACACTCTATCTTGAGTGAACCTTGGGCCTTGTATTGTGTGACTGAACAAAAAAAGAGGTAAAGTAAACTGATAATTAACTCCAAACTTTGACATTTCTTTTTTCTTTTCTTTTTTTTGGTATGACGAATGGTTTTTAAAATTAATAGTAAAAACACCCAAATTTATAGTAATATTAAATTATCTACAAAATTAAGAATGACATTTAGAGTTTCAATATTAGTAAGCATTTGTTCCAAAGAAATGTATTAATAATATCAAATAGGAATATAAAAAAATGAATTGTCAAAGCAATGGAATGGGGAAGCATAGTAACATTTTGAATTCCTGTAAATTTTCATCCAAGTGCTGTAAACATAAAGTTCCTTGCACCAAAACAATTGAACAAATTTCATTACTTCTAAGAGTTTGCAAACTGCCCTCAAAATTATCATCAGCTACAGCAGAAAAGTTTATTTCTTTTTATCACAGCTTTTACAAGTAAAAGAAAATATTCTTGCATTCAGAAGTAGCCTTGAAAAACACTTATCAAAGTTGATTGTAAGTTCAGTACAGGCATCCCTTGATTAATGCGCATTTGATTAACGTGTTTTTGATTAATGCACTAAAATATACCAAAATTTGATTAGTGAATACATAATACTTGATTAATACAATAAAATATTCTTCAGTTTAACCACAGTAATTGAAAATTGATTTTGGCATAGTTACCGATATTCAAATTAGCCACACTAATCGAGTGATCTCTGTTGTTCTATAAAAATTTAGCCAGTAGGAGAGAAATAGTATTTCAAAAATAGATCTTCATGATGTAGTCTTTGATAGTTAGCATCCTTACTATAAAATCTCAGATTTTAAATCTTTATGGTTTGTTTTCTGAAACATTTTCTTAAACTAGTACTTTGATTTTCAGTCATTTTCTGACATTTTCTTGTGCCAAAGAACAAATTTATAACCTTTAATCAAAGGCTCTTAAACATTAAGTTGTTATAAATGCCAAGCAAGTATTATTCCATCTAAGTGAAAAATGGCTGCCAATAAAATTCTTTGAACTTTCATTATCTAATTTTATAATTCAGTATGAAAACTATTTATTGCAAATGAATATGAATGTTCATAATATACAAAAGGGTTTTTTTTTATTTTAAATTCAAATGTATCTTATATTTTATACATATGCATTGTGGATGGGATATACGAGCTCTGATAAAAAAGTATCAGGACTGGTGCTATAAAAAGAAAACTACAACACATATCAATTTGGCATTTAATCTACTTTGAAGTAATCCCCTTCAGAAGCCACACACTTTACTCAACATTGTTTCCATTGATGGAAGCATTCTTGGAAGTCCTTTTTTAGAATAGCAAGCAGCTGCCTTATCACACTTTCTTGAATTTCCTTGATGTCTTGAAATTTTGTTTCTTTCAAGTAGGATCTAATATTTGAAAAGGAAAAATCATGAAAGACAAGTTTTAGGGAATATGGTGGTTGTTGATCAGGGAGAATGTTGTCTTGGCTAAAAACTGATGCACAAGCCATGGTCACTGATGGAAAATGTGGTGTGATGAAATGACCACATTCTACACACTCTCCTTCCAAGCACTACTGAGCAAGAACATTATAATTTAGTGTGCACACATGACAGAGTCCAAGGTCAATCTGTGCCAATCATCTTCACTTTGTGTACTTTTGCTTCATTAACATAGCAACAGCCACAATACTTTTTGATCAGACCTTGAATATCTTCTTTTATGCCCTGTGTCTCTTCAGGACATGAATGATCATGGCTTTCCAAATTTTACTATCCTTTATAGCTCTAAGAAATGTTTTGTCATTTTATTACCCCTCCCACTCTCTGTTCTACCATCCATTTACACAAGCCCATTAGGTAGAGTAGATACAGTTTCCTACTACTCCTCTTGCTTTCAATATGTCCTGTCAGTGTCAAATTCTCCAAGCCATCATCCCTTGTTATCTGTCCCAGAATATTTCAGCTGTCTCTCTCTTATACTAAATAGAAGTGTCCTTTTTTATTTTATTTTACTTAAAACATCTTTGTTGCGCACATGTTCTATCCATGGTATTCCAAGAATACTTCTGTATAAGCACAAGTCAGCTCTTCATTTAGGAAGAAATAATTCAGCATTTAAGAATTGATATTGCATAACATCTCTGTGGTCTTTGGTCTTTTCTTTGTTTCTAATAAGATTTTTCTGTTTCTGAATATTGTTTTTAGCTTTCAGGACGGCATCTTTTGCTATTCCTATGTACCTTCAGAATTTGGCCTCATATTTTCTGTTGTTTGTTAAAACACTTCCTAGATAGTTGAATATCTGTACTTTCTTGATGTTTCTGTTTCTTAAGATTTGTTTAGCATTTGGGAGGCATATGACCTGTGAGTATCAAATTTTCCAAGCTCTCTTTCCTCATTATGTGCCCTAAAATTTTCAACTATCTCTTTCTGAAGTTAAGTAAGTGTCCTTTTTGGGTTTTTTTTTTTTTTTTGTTTTCTCTAAAACTTTTTATTGCTCACATGTATGCTCCATGGTATTCTCAGCATCCTTCTGTATAACCATACTTCTATTGCCTCAAGTTTTTTTCTTCGTTCACTGCCATATAGAAGGATTGATATTATGTAACAATTTTCTTTATTTCATACAAAATTTTCCTATTTCTTAATACTTGGTTTTTGGAAGACATCTTTTTTGCTATCACAATTTCACCTTCAGATTTCAATGTCACACTTTCCGTCCTCTGTTAAAACACTTCCCAGATATTTAAATTTTACTTATTTCATTTTGGTATCTCCAATTTGTATTTTCCATGTTAGGATGTTCCTTTTTGCTAACAACTATGCATTCCGTCTTCTTGCAATGGATGCTTAGTCCTTCCTTCTCACTTTCCTTGTGTTGGAGTTCTTGTAGTTTTCTTTCTTTCTCTTGTATCAACTGTGTCATCTGCATATTTTATGTTGTTTAATTTGTGGCCATCAATAATGAATCCTGGTAGGATTTCTAATTCTCTCCAAACCACTTCACTGTATAATTTGAATAAATCCGGTGAGAAGTCAAATCCTTATCTATTTATGTACATTTTGTGAATCCATTTTCTATCCATATGCAGGCAGGTTGCTGCCATTATAGGTTCTGAATGATTGTAATATCCTTCCCAAATATATCAAGGTTGCCTAGAAATTCCAACAGTTCTTTGTGATGTACTTTCTAAAATCAAATTTACACCAACTTCATCTCATTGGGCCATGTGCATCATATTTCAACAGAACAAATTTAAATTTGAATTTCTAATGCTAAAACAATATCATTGCAAATTATTGATCTATCTTGATTTAAATTATATTAGATTTCTTAAATATATATATATATATATATATATATATATATATATATATACATATATGCAAAGCTCTTTGGTAAAATGAATATGAGCACTCTCTACCTGACTGGTGTCTGTTTACATTTGTAAAGACAATACGTTAGAATTAGTAGTTTCTCTCTGCCAAGTGCTGATGGCTTAGGGGTAGAAATCCCAACTGACACCAAATCTGTCAGGTTTCAATCCAGGTTTGAGGATCTTGGATATCTAGTGACACTGAGGAGCTGTGATACAACAAAACAGTACTGTCTGCAAATGGCATATATATATGTATAAATACATTATTTTTTCAGTATTTTTAAATTTAAGAAAGATCCTAAATATACATTAGAATGTTCATAAATATATATGAGGATGCTAGGTGATGTAAGACATTAAATCACACTCATATTTATATATATATATCATTCATATCAGAATATGATATAGAGAGACCAATAAGTGATATATATATATATATATATATATATATATATATATATATATATATGATTGACAAGAAATATCAAAGTATGTAAAGATGGAATCTGATAAATCTAGTTGGATGATGAAAATTTATTATCATTTTGCTGATGTTTTGTTATTCTATGTGAACATTTATTTTTTGATATTGCTCATGAAATGTAGTGAAATGCCAACAGGAAAATAACATTTTTTTCTTCAAACTGTACCTCATATTCTGTCTCCACTCTCTCATGCAGACAAACGCACACACACACACACACACATATACACACAAATATACATATATATATATATATATATATATATATATATATATATATATATATGTATGTATATTGGTGGTGAAGAAATGCAACACAGATTTCTTCTTTTATGTGCCAAGTCTCTTCAGGATGTTGGTGATTTATGGCTCTCCTGTCCTTTTTAGCTTTTAATAAAATCTGTCTTTTTGTTATCATTCCTAAACCCTGTCCCACCATTCATTTATTCAAACAGGCTAACTGCCATGCCAAAAAATGATAAACATACAGAGCTGTTAAAATTTTCAAAAATTAACATTTTTTACATCCATTGTGTCAAACATTTATCATAGATTTTGAAATTAATGCACTTTCAATAAGTTTTTACCTTAATAAATTACTTTCTCTTTTAATTAAAACTACATTCCTTAATATGAAATCATTATCAAACCTATTACAATGAATGACTAATCCATTGAGTGCATTTCTTGTAAACAATCTCTTTTGAATTCATACAACCTTTATTTGAATTCTTAGAATACTTACATTATTCAGACTGTTATCCGCATCATCATTGCCATATTCACAACATATTGTCATTGTACACTCCAGCCTTCTTCAGGTGATCAGAATTTTAAACTAAACCCTTTACTTCATCTGCCGTGTAGATTTTTCTAGTTCCACATGCCATGCCTCTTCCAAGTGTCTCAGTTATTTCCCTTTAACTCAACTCTCCAAGTTTTTTCATTCAACACTTTTGTAAGCTTGTATTGAACTCACAACTCTGGGTCTAGTCACCATTATTTTATTTTGGGTTAATTAAATCTTTTGTTTTAAGACTATTTGTAACAAAATTTATATTAAGTTTCAATAAATTCTTTTTAGTTGTAGTTATTGAATTAATAGGTCATTATTATGTTCCTAGTTTTGTCAAGATATGTTTACAACATGTCTTTTAAAATATATATGTTCTGCTAGTATAAATATAAATAAACAGCATTATCCTTGTATTAGGTTGGTGCAAAAATAATGACGTAATAATGTCGTTTTTTTTGACGTTAAAAAATACGCCAAAAAACGATATTATTACGTCATTATTTTTGCACCAACTTAATATATATATATGGATGAATAAAATTACTGTAAAGAGTGTCACATAATAAAATGCATCATTTTGAATGCCACACCATATCAATATATCATTAATATTTGAAGCTGATTAGCTACCAAAAATTTTCATAAAATTCTGTTTTAAATGACCTAAGAGATTTCTGAAATTTTCTTGCACATCTTTTAATTCCTTCAAATATGTTATCAGTTAACACCATTCCAGGTTTTCAAGAATACTGTTGGATATTTTCAACATAATGGCTCTCAAATTTTCAGTGCAACTGATGTAAGTTATATTCCTGAGTACCTGACAACCCCACCTTTTGAGAAAAAAGTCAATTTCATACAGTAAATATATGATCCATTTCTTCATCAAGGCATTAGCTGTCAATACGAATAAAGACAAAAAGAAAATTTGTCTTAGCCAAAATGTTTCATCCTCTGATTGACTTTATCAAGGCAAATGTAAGGATTTTTCATTTTACAACAAATACTTATAAACAGAAATAAAAATGTCAGTCTTTCAGAATTTTAAATTTTAAGAAAACTCATAAGTCAAGGCTGACATCCACATACATATATAATTATATACCAAGACAATGCATATTCTATAACAGTCTGCTACTTACCTGTGTCTTTTTTTGTATGCCATGTCCTTTCAGGACATGGGCAATCATGACTCTCCACAACTTCATGTCTTCTCTTGCTCTAGTTATTAGGTTGGTGCAAAAATAATGACATAATAATGTCTTTTTACGTCATTATTTTTGCACCAACCTAATAACTTTTGCCTCTTTACCTTTTCCTTGTTCTGCTATCCATTCAATAAGTTATTCTCAATTTCCTTCTACTTCTCTTGCCTTCAGTATATCCTGTGAGTGTTAAATTATCCAAGCCTGCTTTCCTCATTAGGTGTCTCATAAATATCAGTTGATTGTAAATGTAAGTCTTTTGGTACTTTCTATTTTACTTAAAACTTCCTTGTTACGCATATGTTCTTTTTGTGGTCATCTCAGCATCCATCAGTAGAATGACATTTCCCACTTTCTTCCTCAGTTGTTAGGAGATTGTCAAACACTGACTGCCATATAGGAGATTAACTAATACCGTATATACTCATAGATAGGTCGCCCCCACCAGATACCCCCACCAGGTTGCACCCCTATTTTATGGCTTAGTAATTGATGATTTACTGTTGACTTGCAGATAGGTTGCACTATATTTAAAAAGAGTTGTGTAACTCCCCAGTTACACAACCCTTTTTAAATGTAAAAATTATCAGATATCTACCTTTATTTCTACCTTTATTTCAAAACTTAAAATTATTAATACACTATTTTTCAGATCAATTTCCATGTTCTTCTGCATAATTTAGTACTTTTAATTTAAAACTTGCTTCATAACTCTTCTTTTACTCATGATTAGGACTTGCAATAATTCAAATTATAAACTATTTTTGGCTACCAACTATATCGTTGCACAATACAAAATAGTGCAGATATTTGGGGTACTAGATTCATGAACTTAAAAAACAATAATAATAACTCTTAACAACACCTTTTAATGTTTATATGAAACAACCATTAAAGGAAATTATCTCATAAAGAATATATTTCATTTCTTTAAGACATATTTTCCAATGTATTTTTGAGAAAATATAATTTTGCAGAATGAATTGTGGGACTATTTTTTCTTTGGCAATAAACATCTACACATGGTTCCTTAACTTATGTATGCATGTTCAGGATTTCTATATCAGTCTAGTGCAAACTTTTTTTTTTATATATTTTGTTAGAAATCTATGAATGTGAATCTAGCAGCATGGGGTAAGTTTAAAGCAGTGAGTCAGTATATATAATAGATAAATTGTTTATATACAGAGAAAAACCACAGCTTTAGTGTTTTGTGTGTATCATTTCCAATTTCTCAGAAATCATGATGACAAGGTAGTGTTGTTTTACATTTATGTTGAGTGGATAGGTCGCACCCCCAATATTTTGTGAAATTTTTGTTAAAAAAAGTGAACCCTATCTGTGAGTAGATACATCAGATAGTAGTTCAGCACAATTTATTTTGGTTTTGAGTACATTTTCCTAATTTTTAATACTTTGCTTAGTTTCTTAAAGGCATCTTTCACTATTCTTATATGCCTTTAGATTTCTGTGGTACATTTTCTTTCGTCTGTTATTACACAACCCAGATAGTTAAATTTCTGTAACTTCTTAATTTTCATGTCTCCAATTCGTAACTCTTCCTGTGTACATAAAAAATATTTATATATTTACATGTCTAATGACAAAGGTTGCATATATATATATTTATAGCCATAGTTATGTTGCCTATCATGTGTCCTGTAGCCCATTAGAGTTGTATATATACTGCAGCCATATCAGTAGCAATGTGTCTTGGGCAGGATAGCCTGATGGAGTCCAACTCTCTTCAGGCCAGTTTTTAAATTCAGAATTTTCTTCCTCAGATGGTTGCCACTAGTCATAGAGAGATAAAATCACAACTTTTCCAAAGGCACTCGTGCAAAAAAACAGAATCAACCAGCTACATATGGTTTTGAGTATGTGTTGTCCTTCTAGAATCCTCACCAAGCAAGGCTAGAGAGCCCAGTATTCCCTGTTATTTAACCCATATCTGGGAAGAGAAGAGCTGATTTTGTAACATTTGCAAAGATATTTGTGCAAAAGAGAGCATAAGGAATTTGGCCAGAATTCAAACTCTGGTTACCAACTTCTCTTTTCAAGTCGCCGACCATTACACGACCCATGCATTCTTATAGCCATCACTTGCATATAAATATATCTCCCAGTGTTTACTCTAAATGAAAAAAATCATCATTTGCTAAGAAGACAATCTGATATAAAAGGTGAAAAAAAAAAATAAAATACAATGAAATCAGTTATATTTAGAAAAGAACTGGTCTTGGGTCAATCAATTTGGAAGGAAGCAAAATACGAAGAATCATTAACAGGTAATTATTAATGTTTGCAGGCATCGACAGAAAGAAAACTAATAATTGCTTGCCATATTATTTATGGCTTAACATAAAAAATTCTGTTGGCAACAAAGAGAAAAAGATAGTTGTTTTGTTTTTTTTATTCCTTGTTTACAATTATTTAATAGTTAATGAGACTCTATAGAAATGTGCAAGCTTGAATACATTCTGGCCAAATGCTCCTCGATGCATTGGTGAACAAAAATAGAAGATCAACATTAGATTGGGGAGATTTGCTTTCTTTGAAAGATAGCTGTGTTTTGTGTTATTCCTCAGAGTATCAATATTTACAACCATCTTTAATATTTGCTATCTGTAGAAAGAAGTCTAATGATTGTTCTTTGTAATATCAGTCCTCCTATATTGGCAGCAAATGTTGAAGAGTGTCCTCACAGATGTAGGGGAGACCTGAGCCAACAGAGATGTAATTCTACTGAAGGACACTGAGAGTAGCATGGACGGAACATGTAACAATGAACTTCTAAGGAAAATAGAAAAAAAATGCGTGCTTTTATTTAGAATCAGAAAGAATTGAAAGATGCCTTCTAAAAGCTAAAAAAAAGTATTAAAAAAGAGGAAAATTTTATTAGAAACAAAGAAAAAAGTGCTAAGTCCTCCTCCTGCTTGTTAGTGAATGCTGGATAATGTCCTTTGAAAACTTACAGAATCATAAAGAAATAACCAACCAAATAACAAAATCCATATTAGTTGAAGAATTCCAATGGCAGCAACTACTATAATGCATGTCATACACAATGGTATTTTTTCATGTGGAAGACGGTTAGAGGCATTCATACCAAAAATGCAAATCAACTATTTGTGTTGACACTCTTAAAGGCTACATTTGCTTTGATCTCTGTTGTGGAAGCTATGTGGAATGCTATTACTGGCTTTACAAGGTATTGATATAGGCAATCTTCTCTACTGTATGGCCATCCAGAACCTGGTCTATGGGTGTAGGAATGTTCATTTGACCAATGTTATATGAGACTATACTCTTCCTGCTCTCTAGGTAGAAGTTTTCTCAAGAAATGTAAGTAAGGTATCTTTCTTATTTTCTTGTTATATTAACACAACAGAATTAAGATGCAATATAGCTATAAAAATCAATAATAACTGAGAGTAGAAAATTGAAAAGTATAGTTCCAAGTGAATGATTTTTGCAAGTCTTAAAGAAGATAATCCTTCATCAGATCTAAAAGACTGGCATTACAGAATAATAAACAAAGAGCTTTAGCAAATAACAAAAAGCAAATCATTTAAAGACTTCCAACAGCAGCAACAACTAAAATAGTGAACACATTTAATTAGAAGGGAAAATAAAGATATAATCAAGATGTTGCCATTCGATACTACCAGAAACAAAAGATTATATAAGTAAATGTTGAACAATTTCTTCCACGGGTGAAGAGGAGACTTGAGACAACAGAGATGTGGTTATAAGTGAATACCATGAACAGATGATGTGATTAACAAGGAAGTTTTTTAAGGGAAATGGAAACAAAAATAAAAACTTGTACTTAGAATCAGAAAGAAGCTGCATTATGTGTCCAGGAAATTTCAACTTAGAAGCTAAGAGAATTTAACCCTCACTGGGGAGGAGTGGATTGTTAATTTTAATGCTCCAAAATGAAACTGATCTTTTTTAAGAGAAGCCGTTTTACCTTCCATCAGTGTGGCTGATGCTAACCTCAAGGAGAGTAATTCATTGCACATTCTCAGACTAATGTTTTCCATTAACATGAAGTGGAAAAATTATATTGAATCAATTGCTAGGTCTTCTGCTAAGTAAGTTGGTTCCCTGTGTCATGCTAGACAATTTTTCTTTCCAGGATCTCTTATATATTTATAAGTCTACCATTCATCCTTGCTTTGAATATTGCTGCCATATCTGGTCTGATGCTCCTACTATATATTTAGAAATTTTTGATAAAATCCAAAGAAGAATCTACAATGGTATTGATCGTGACTTGGCATGTTACTTTTAGTCACTTTCTCACCACCATAATGTAGCTTCTCTGTACTTCTCTATAAATACTTTTATGGTAATTATTCTCATGAACTTTCCTTTATGGTACTTTATGAGTTTAAATGCAGTATTTCTAGATAAGCAGCAATGTCTCATCATTTTATAGTTGAAATGATTAGATGGAACGGTAAGTTCTAAATTAACAGTTTCTATTCTCACAATTCTCAGTTGTGGAACTCTCTTTGATCTTCAAAAATTTAAATCCAATATCAGTCATTATCTGCTGTCTTTTTAGCTATTGTTCTTTTACTGTTCTCTCTCCTTAATAATTTTTTTTTTTTCATATTCTAGATAACTCCTTATGTCTTAGTTTCTTTTTTGCCTTGCTTGGGGTGAATTGATTAAAAAAAAAACATATGGAAGACAAGAGGTGCAGAGAGTAAACAGCAAGTAATCAACCTAGCAAACTTATATAAATGGATGACACAACAGGGAATGGGAGAGATGAAGATAAGACAAAACTTACAATGAGCTACAAAGGAAGTTGTGAAGATCCATGTCCCGAGGAGGTACAGTACACAGAAGAATAAAAAGAATTGTCTTTATCATTAGAAAATCAACTTCAATCATAAATCAGTGGTTTAATTCAACAGATATGGATGGATGGAAATATTCTGAACAAAGGTGTAAGATGCAATAAAAATGAAATCTACTTAATTTTTCCATTAATATCAATGTTCAGTGAATTAAGATGTCTACAGCAGCCGTTGATCAATATTGATTGGATGAAAATTGGGGTTTCATCTGAGACAAGGTTTTATGGGACTGATTTATAATTAACATTTTGTAAAACTGCTCTACTCCTGTCAAAACAGAAAGGAAATGCAGGTATAATCATTTCATTTCCTTTAAAAATATAGAAACAAAATTAAAACTTTGGATTTAAATTAATTTATCTTAATCAGTATTTCAAAAATGACCTGCTTTTCACTCACGGGAATGGGTTGGTAGGATTCTGGACTTTATAGAGTACCTTATTAACATTTATGTTGTAATGTACAGTAATAGTATGTTGAGGTGGGAAATATATAATCAAGTGCTCTCCCAGCAACTACAGAGGTAATAGGCAGAAGAGAAAGAGACAGGAAGAAACAAAAATGACATTGCTTTGGAAACCACATCAACTTTAGAAACAAAATGCCGATGAGACTAACTTCACAAGATACCATGACCTGCCAACTGCTGGTTTTCCTGTTGCTTTTATTGGCATGAGACATCTTACAAAGACCCAGATCTTGACCAGTTGCAGAGAGGCCCATATCTAGACATGCCAAGCTATCCTGCTGCTAACAGGGGGAAACCCAGATGTAACTGGTGTTGACAAACCATTGCATATTAGATATTCAATCTGATCATTATTCTTGGGTGTCATATAAAAGCTGGGGTTGTAATAAATACAGTTGGGGTGGAATCAGAAAATCTAATAAAATTGAAGACCACCAGTCCAGACCTTTACATCTAGGACCCGCAATGCCATATACAGAGGGTCAACTCATTTCATCTCATTCCCTTTGTACTCCAATAGTAAGGATGAAATTCCACTTAGCTTCTTCTCAGAACTGCTAATTTGTGGAGCAAACTCCCAAGAGGATGCTTCCCTGATCACTATGATCTTAACCTGTTCAAGTCTAGGGTCAACTGTTATCTATCAACATTCCTTAGTTCCTCCTTTTACATGCTTACAACAACATCCTTCAGTAATCCTCTACCTTGAGTGGCTCTTAGATGTTGAACAGTAGGAAAATTTATGACATTTTTCATGTGATGTGTTTCATCCTTTAAGACTTCCTTGGTCTAAAATATTAACATTGGTCTGATTTTTTTCACATTGTCGTAGATTTATCCTAAAATTATTCTGATATATATATATATATATATATATATATATATATATATATAATTAGTTTACCCATGAACAAAAGTATAATAAGTGTTTATAATTTAAATAAACCAAATGCATAAGGTATTTGATTAAAAAAAATTACATTGCAACATTTTCCTACCACAGGATAATTCAAAATAAAAATTTCCAGCAGTTTATTTAGAGGGCTGTCTGTGAACAGTCAAAAATTAATAAGTGAAAAGGGGATCCTAATAAGCTCCAGTAGGAGGAGGGAAAAAACTCCTAAAATTAATAAGTCTCAAAATTGCGTAAAGATGAAACCATTTTTTTATAGACGTATTTAAGATTTAAAGCTGTTTCCAAAGTTTTCCAAAATATCTTCACTAAAACTGAGGATTGAACCAGATTGGTAATAATGAAAAATAATGAGCAAATGAAAATAGTTAGAGCTGGAATATCATCTATAAACAGTTGCAGGAAGGAAGAAAGAGCACAGATAAAAGAATTTGAAAATACATCAAGAATCATTAATCATGACTGAAATTTTAATATCGTCCGTGTTTTCATTGCATTGTCAATAATCATAGTAAAGAGCCATTATTATTTGTATAATCAACTATCATCTACACTAGCATTAAGTATTATCAACACGAGACAGACTCTCATATACAAAACATTATATTTCAAAGAAGAGTAATGTTATCGATCCTGACCTGGAATCTCAACTTCAGTCACTTTCTCACCAATGTGACATGGCTTCCCTCTGTCTTCTCTACAAATATTTTCATGGCAATTGTTCTGATGAGAGTTCTTCCTTCATGATTCAACTGAATAAATTTAAGCATACTACTATACTGGTAACTAGGTCTCAACATTTTACTGTTGGACTGGCAAGATGCAACTGTTCTATTCTAATAATTTCTTTTCTCACACCACTTCTCACCTCTAGAAATCCCTTTCCAATTCCTTGCTTCCATGCCACCTACAATCTTCAAAAATTTAAATGCAATGCCAATCACCATCTTTTGTCTTTTTGAATTCTGGTCTTTTATTGTCCTTTCTCTTCATTAAAGTATTATCATTTTCATCCATCCCCAGTAACCCTTGTCTCATAACAGTATTATCGCTTTGCATAGGGTGCTATGTTTAAGCGAGACAGCCCT
The DNA here is from genome assembly GCA_963932145.1 of Acanthosepion lycidas. Classification (NCBI taxonomy): domain Eukaryota; kingdom Metazoa; phylum Mollusca; class Cephalopoda; order Sepiida; family Sepiidae; genus Acanthosepion; species Acanthosepion lycidas. The sequence goes on from OZ010586.1 coordinate 65,752,604, forward strand.
TGCTGATTTGAGTCTGATCATTATGTATTTACCTGTCAAACTGTTTTCACACATACCATCCACAACTGTGGCCAATTATGTGGATCATCACTCTGGCTTCTCTGAAGGACACTGAGTGTAAAAGTCTTTTCCTGCATCATCTGAGGTGAGCCCAATAACAACAGATTCATCTTTTTGGTTTAATTTCTGCACTTGCAGATTCTATAAGCAGTTCATTAAGTGTGTCAAGTTTTCAAATGTTTCAAGACTTCCATCTTTGTTTTGTTTTATGAAAATGTTACAAATATATTTAATTTCTTGAATTGTCAACATTCCAAGAGTTATTCAGATGATCTCATTTTTATTATACTGATTTTCTTGACACCACCAATTCATTCTGCAACCTCCTTCTGGTGTGCAATCATATAGAATGAGGTTTTTGTCTCTGAATATACCATAAATATATGGCCAATAAAAGAAAATATAACAAACATACTATAAATGTTTAATACAGACAATTCTATATTTTATAGTTGCTTTCCAATCCACTGCCTTCTAAGTAAAAAAATGCATTTTCTGCATTGACCTGAGTTATACATTTATCCTCAAGGTTCTTGTATACAGCTTCTTTCAATTTCCTTACCTTCCAATGATGCTCCCTTTTTATTACTCTGACATTACTCCAGAAGGATCAAACTGATCTCTTCTGCCCTCAAGATAGAGTCGGCCATACAAATTCTTTCTACTTCTCCTTTCAATATAGCTTTATGTTCCTCAATTCTTTCAGGGATGAAATGGTTTCTTCTTTGTATTCTTTACCCATCTCTCTCTCTCTATGTATCTATCTATCTATCTCCTTCTCTCTCTGTCTCTCTGTCTCTGTCTCTCTGTCTCTCTTTCTCTCTCTCTCTCTCTCTCTCTCTATATATATATATATATATATATATATATATATATATATATATATAATCTGATCAAGAAGCCAAACATTAGAATTTGAAGAGAAAATCTCTATTTTGATATCAACTTTGACATCAAGTGGAGATAAGTCAGATCTATCAAGGAAGAATGACACTTTAACATCTGACTACAAGTGGATTAGCAAAGCTAATATTTTTATCACAGCTACTCTAAGCTGACATAAACCAAGAATAAACAAATGATTCATTTCCTAAGTATATTTCTCAGAGAGAAACCAATGACCAGAACAGAATAATTCATATATTTAATGAATTTAGAAGTCCTACTAAAGAAAAATTTAAGCTCCAACAGGAATCGAATTTGCCTCCAAGGTTGAATCATTTATTTAAGGAAAGCACATTTCTTGTTAGGACTTCTACAAATTTATATCTTCTAACTTTAGTTTTGTACCTGAAATATTGTAATAGTTTTATAGTAGTAAGAAATAATGTTGGATAAAAATTCTTTAAAAAATTACTGATGCTTACATTTTGAATATGAAACTAAAGGTAGCAGATAAAAATTTATAGAAGTCCCAACAAAAAATGTACTTTCTTTAAATAGGTCATTCAAACCTATAACACGAGACCGACTCTCATATACAAAACATTATATTTCAAAGAAGAGTAATGTTATCAATCCTGACCTGGAATCTCAACTTCAGTCACTTTCTCACCAATGTGACATGGCTTCCCTCTGTCTTCTCTACAAATATTTTCATGGCAATTGTTCTGATGAGAGTTGTGACCAAACTAGTAGTGGAATGCTTTGACTAAAAATGTGGTTTCCCTGATAAAAAAAAGGGATGCAGTTTCAATTCCTGTGACAAGCATAATTTTTCTTTAGAAGGACTTCTCAGTTTAGGCTGGTTAGCATTAATTTCATTATTTAAGAAAATAACAATGGATAGCAACTCAAATCCAGGTATCCATTAAAAATAACATTTATAGTCATAAAAAAAATGTTGAAAAAAAAAACTACTACATACACACATACACACACACATATATATAATGCTTATCATTATAGGAAGTGATATTGATGAGCCAAGTTTAAATTCTGGTTTACTTTGCTTCATTCACTTCACACTAATAACCTTGGAAAAGACATCAATCAATTTTCCTTCAGCTTTTGGTTAAATAGCAGTGAGTGGCAACCAGTCCAAGAGAAGGTAAACATTCAATACAAACCTAAGGAAGGCTGTTTGCAACATTTCTTAAATATATATATATATATTCCCTGACGATCCATTTAGGTGAAACCTAGGTAGGTTTGTCTGGCTCACTAGGTGTATCTAGGTCTGCTCTACGATTATATTGAGCTCTTTTGTTAGTTAGTTGTCTACTCGTATCAGGGTTTTTTCTTTGGGCTTCAGACCTGCATCTGTGCGATTTGTTTGGCAGTAGTTCATGTTTGTAGCTCTTTCTTTTTTTAAAACCTTTTTTTCCTCGAGATTGATTTGATTATTTGCAAATCAAAAATTCGAGGGTTTTTCGAAACAAGTCTAGTTATCTATCTATATATATATATATATATATATATATATATAATGGATTTTCCCCCCAATCTTTGTGTATGAGAGCCCAAGAAAGTTCAGCTTAGAAAGAAACACTAAACTGCTGACAGAAGTGGTTTGATCATATATTTAAGAAATGTTGCAAACAGCCCAGGACTTCTTCAGATGAAATAATGTTTTTATTGACAAGCACTTATTTATGTAGTGGGGAAGGGAATACAGCAAACATTAGTTATCATTTTACATTGAGAGAAATACAGTATTTGCAGGAATACTTTACTTTAGATTTTAAATTTAAATTTTTCACATCCAATGTCTCTAGATGTACAACCTAGTTGAGTTTTTCTCTCAATATTCTGATATGTTTAATATATAAGTTTATATAACATATCCTCCCATTTGATTTCAATCTTATATATATGTAAACTAGAATAATAATTTATGGTAATGATCATCAATGACTCTAAAAGCTGTTTTTCATTTTTTGGATAGAAAGTTTTCACTCTTATGTTAAGTTCATCCCATGCTAATTCTGTGGGTGGCTTCAAAGTTTTGAACTCTAGTGTATATAGAATAAGTTTGTTTTATATCTAGCCAAATACCTGTTCTCTAAACACAGAAAAATAAGTTGTCATAGAATCACTCTTAAATCCCTAGAATTTCTGTCAAAACCACATTTTCAGCAAGATATCCATTTTTTTAAAGTTTTTTTTTTTTTGTCATTATACTAAGTTCACTTGAATTTCCAACTCTAGACATAGCTACATCGATTGATTGATTGATTAATTTGTTTTTCACAGTTTATCAACCTTTTGCAGGTTATTTAAAGCCAGAAAATAAGTAAGAAATTTTTGGAAATAATAATGATTTACTGATACACTTCTTACTAATTAACTCATAGCTGGGTTGGAGAAGAGTTGGATTCATGCCTTTCCCAAGGATATTTGCACATAAATGAATGTAACAAACCTAACTTGGAATTTGAAATTTGGCTCTCCAATCTCCAATTTCAAGCCATTACAAGGAAACATCTGGCATTCATTGACTGAGAAGCTAGTACTACTGTTATTTGAAATTTATAAATTCTTTCTCTTAAAACAATTCAAAATATAAAGATCATGACATAATAAAGATGTTAACATACCCACTTCATTTAGGAAGGAAATCTTCTTCAATACTAAAAGGAGCTATAAGAGTTACTGGATCTGAGAAACTTATTTGCCTGAAAAATCTTTCTAAGAGAAAGATTTTATGAATTTCAACCTGCGGTAGCAATGGCTGTTCAGTCAATGAATGTTTCTGTATAAGAAAACAGCTAATATTATCATTACCATTAATTACAAATGAAACATTAAAATAACTCACTAATTAAGTTGCATAATGTTTTTATAAACTCAAATATTGGATGATTAATGAGAATTATTTGAGCAGAAAGGATTCTTATGCTGTACTCATGACATTGCCAAAATCTTATTTTATTGCACTCAGTTCAAGCTAAATACTTTTTAAACACCAAATAGTTTTCAAGTGTATGCCATCTTATCATTTTAGCTTCTCTAATCTTGGTACTCAACTAAATGCTTCCTTCCTTCAATAATTCACTTTTGTCTTCAGCTATTCTTGTTAGGTTTTGTCCTAAGTTAATTCAGGAAGTAACACTTATAAAAATGCCTGGCTTTACTTTCGTATATTTGTAGATTAATTTCCCTTGGAAATATTTCAAGGCTTATTTGGGGCACATTAGTTATAAATAAAAATGAAAATAGATGCTTCACATTGGGATAATCTAACCAATTCTAAATATAGGTTCAGGTCTCTCTCCGGTCATAGGTCCATATCCTATCACTGTTAGTTTTATTTTAAGATTTTGTTTCATGAACTTAACATCATACTGGAGCTATGAAATCAGCATATTTTTATTGTTCTAAACTACAGTTCAAAAGTTTGAGGTCAAAAAGTAGTTGTTTTGTAATTTAAATAAGAGAAAATTATTATACATGGTTAAAAGAAGTGAGACATGATTTTTTATTAGAAATTTTATGATAACAAAAAGAAAAAAAATTATTATATGATTGATTTTGCTCTCTTCAGAATATTCTACTTTAGCCTTGATTACTGCTTCACAAATTTTTGGCATTTAGTTCAAAAGTTTCTCAAAAGTATAAGTTTGATAATTGATTGCATTCTTTTTTCCAATGACTCTAAGTGCACTTTTTCAATTTTTGAATAGAAAGTTTTCACTCTTATATTAAGTTCATGCCATGCTCATTCAAAGTTTTGAACCCCAGTGCATATAGAATAAGTTTGTTTTATAAATAGCCAAATACCTGTTCTCTAAACACAGAAAAATAAGTTGTCATAGAATCACTCTTAAATCACTAGAATTTCTGTCAAGATCACATTTTCAACAAGATATCCATTTTTTTAAAGTTCTTTTTGTCATTATAGTAAGTTCACTTGTATTTCCTACTCTAGACATAGCTACATCAATTGATTGATTGATTATTTTTCACAGTTTATCAACCTTTTGCAGGTTATTTAAAGCCAGAAAATAAGTAAGAAATTTTTGGAAATAATAATGATTTACTGATACAATTCTTACTAATTAACTCATAGCTGGGTTGGAGAAGAGTTGGATTCATGCCTTTCCCAAGGATATTTGCACATAAATGAATATAAACCTAACTTGGAATTTGGAACTTGGAACTTGGCTCTCCAATCACCAATTTCAAGCCATTTCACATTACACCACCTACACATCAAAGCTTACAAGCTGTCACTCATTTAGGTACTGATAAGGCTCAATATTACTTAACTTCAGTGATCATATGAAAACCTGTGTTTCAACATGATATGACTGTTAAGCTTAGTTTCACAGACGTAGCCAGAAGAGAAACAGCTGAATAATTTTCTAATGTTTGCATTAATAATAATAATTAATTCAGTGAACTATTTTTTACTTGCTTAAATAATTTGCTACAGCTTTAAGAGAATCTAATTTTCATATTTTTCTGAAATTCTGCCATAAGTGTGTAAGTGCTATTTGGATAAGTGGAGCTTGTGTTTTCAAGTTTCCTAGTTGCATCTTTTTGAGAGAAAGTTCTTTTCATCTCTTGCTGCTTAGAGTCAAATTTATTTCAGATTCAAGAGCAAGGCAGATGGCTGACAGCTCTACAGAAAACTAATGTTGTGTGTCAAACATTGTAAAAAAAAAAATTCCCAGATTTCGACAAAAATAGGCCCTAGAATGATGTCAAAATTCACAAATTTGTTCATCTTTTTAATAGTCAATTGTGCTTAGTTTAATTTGTAACATATATAAATGTAGGTAGAAAAAAGCAAATATTGATAAGATTGCAAGGGTCACAAAACACTGCACAGGGCCACCAATCAAGCTGCACCCCCAGTCAGATGGTTTAGGAGTAGTATATGTTACCACTTCTTGTGTATCAAGATAACTTTGTATACCAATTTGTTTGTTATCAAAGCATAACATTTATACAGATGCATTTTTATGTCATCCTTCAAGACATCTATACAAATAACCCTACTAGTCTGGCTGAATATGCAAGTCTTTTAATCAAAGCAATCACAATGAGTATAGCAATCAAAATAAGAAAAAGAATTCACATCTCTCATAAGATTCAATTCTTATTTAACAATTATTTATTGCACCGAGAAATTGCAAACTTAAATAATAGTTCTTATTTGTTAACAGCAAAACCAAAAAGCAAAACAGCCACAAAAGATATCCTAGAATTGTCAATCTCAAATCTCTCAAAATCACAATCTCTCTCTCTCTCTATTAATATACACATGTATAATTAGACCCTGTCAGAACTGACTCTGTTAGTATCAAATATTTGCAACTATGTCTTGGAATCTAAATTTGACATCAGAAGGCCCAAAATTGTCACTCTCAAATCTCTCAAAATCAAAATCTCTCTCTCCCCACCCACAGACTTGCACACACATGATTGAACCCTGTCAAGAATGACTATGGAAGCATCAAATATTTTCAGCTATGTCTGGACATCCAAGTTAATCATGGGAGGGCCCAGAATTGTCAACTTCATTGAACAAAACTCTTGAAATTTATTCTTCTGAAAATGAAAGAAAAGAGTGAGGTTTTATTCAGTCTTAAACTAATCTTTGTACTTCTTCTATGTGCCATGTCCCTTCAGGACGTTGGTGATCATAGCTCTCCACAATTTCTTATCCTTTGTAGCTCTCCTAAACCATTTACTGAAACTCACTAGGAAGGTTAAGGATTGTTTTTCTCTGTCCCTTTTACCTTCAATATATCCTGTGAGTATCAGATTTTCCAAGCCTTCTTTCCTCATTATGTGTCCTAGAAATTTCTACTCTCTCCTTCTGATATTAAGTTTTTATTTTGTTTCCATTTTCTATAAAACTTTGTCGATGATCACATGTTCAGTCCATGGTATTCTTAGCATCCTTCTGTAGAACCACATTTCTATTGCAAGTTTCTTCTTCATCTTTGATAAGATTATCTAGCAATCGCTGCCATTTAGGTAGACTGACATCGAGTAACAAGTTCAGTATTATTTTCTTTGTTTCTGGTGAAATTCTTCTGTTTCTTAATACTTTACTTAGCTTTTGGAAAAGCCACTTTTGTACCTTCAGATTTCAATGTCTCATTTTCTTTCCTCTGAGAAAACATTTCCTAGATATTTAAATTGTTGTACTTGTTTGATTTTTGTACCTCCAATTTTTAATTTGCAGGTTGGGTTCTTTCTTTTGCTAACACCTGCGTATTGAGTCTTCTTGTAATTGATGTTTAGTGCTTGCTTTCTTTCACTACCTTCTGTAGGAGTTCTTGTAGTTTCCTTTCTCTATCTGCTATGAACACGAGATTTATTGCTTGAAAATACAGCAAGTGGCACTAGGCCCAAAATCTCTGCTATCAACACTGTGTCATCTCTATATTTTAGGTTGTTAAGATTGTGGCTACCAATAATGAATCCTGTTAGGATTTCTAATTCTCACAAAATTGCTTCACGACATAGGTTGAATAAGGCTGGTGAGAAGACACATCACTGTCTTACATCCCTTTCTATTTTTGTTTATTTACTAAATTCATTTTCTATCCGTATGCAGGTAGTTTGTAGCCAGTATAGGTTCTGGATTAGTTTAATATCCTTCACAAATATGTTGTACAGCATTTTCAAAAAATTATTATTCAATAAAGTTGTTTAAGGCATTTGATTTTCCAACAAGTGGTCTTATCAGCTTTTTAAATAGAATAATTGTATAACCACTTGTTTCCCTATGTTTAAATCAATGTACCCACTACCTGTAAATGAACAAAATCAGACCAGTTCAAAGTTCAAATCCCAAATTTCAAGACATATGCACATGCATGCATGTATGTGTGTGTGTGTTAGAACGTTTTGAATATGAGAAAAATATTATGAATAGTCATGTATCAAGAATGACAGCTACTATCTCGTAACAATTGAATATGTTAGTGCCACAAATATATAAGCAGGTCAGTTGGCATTATTACAAGTGTTATGAGCATGAAGCAAAATTTGAATGACTTTGACAACAGAATCAGATACTATATCACCGATTTTGTAGAATCTTTACCTAATCGAGTAAGTGCAGTTTGCAGGCATATTACTATTATTATTCAATGTATGAAGACTGATCATAAAAAGAAATACAAAAATATATACATTTAAAAATACTTTGAAAATCTTCAAAGTAAAAATTTATTAGCTGTGATGTGCAGAGGTTTGGTGATGCCCAGGGCCAACTCCTTGATTGTATGCCCCTAATACTCAAGTAGGGGATGCCTATAGGGCCTAGTAATGAGAAATTTGAGAAAGGAAGATATTTTAAATATGTAAAAATAGATGACGCATGAAATAAACACTTTATTCAAATTAAATATAAACTAAATTTTTATTTCACTCTTGCGTTGACGTAGTTGTAGACACCTTTTCTACCAGCAAGATAAAAAAATGTGTTTCTTTTAAATTTTTTCCGGAACATGAGTAAATTATTTACAAAGTCTAGATATTTTAAATTTTACAGGAATATTTGTCGTCCTAATACCAAAATGATCACTAAAAGTATTGGTTACGACATTATTCTCCTCTTAAGCAAGATTTTGAACGCCTCAAGAATTACTAAGACTATAAAAACATAACTTCTTCGGCCAATGAATATATCTCTCTGAATGTGTAATTATTGCAAGTAAATTTTCTTTAGTAATAGATGTGTGTTCAACCGTAGGCAGTTGTACGTTATTGGGCATATTATTTTCTGTATCATCAAAAAAGGCAGATTTTAATCTGTCTATTGCTGTATTTTGCTCCTTATTGTTGATTACAACAGAAAAGAATTTGTTGTATTTTTAATATCATTCTTAGATCTTTTGTCCGCTGGCTGTAAAAGATGCTTTAAAAAGGATTCTTTAATAAGTACATCTATTGGAGAACATGACAGATGTACACATCGTTGATTTTTTATTGGTTTGTGAAGCCGTCAACTAAAATAATTTAAAGCTTAACTGGACTACAAATGACGTTAGATTAACATCTTCAAGTAGATTTAGTATTTTTGAGATGAGTAATTGTCAGAAAGGAAATCCTAAATTATGAAAAGCGGCACAAACCTGCCATCATAACCTAATGTCAAAAACTGTTTGACATTGAATATAAAAGGCTCCAAACAACTAAGTTGCATCGTGGAAATATGTGTTTGTTATATATATGTTACTGTTATCTAGTGGTCATGATTTCAATCCTTGGATCTGGTAGTGCAGCACCAGTTCGTCAAGAGCTAACTGTAACTGATATCACAGGACAAAGTATCACAATAATCAAGTGAGATATCCCACCTGATGAGGACTAGAGTCTATAATAACATCTATATATCAACTAAGATGAGAACAATCAATACAAATATGTTATATATCGAAATAATACAAAAATATTGACAGAAATGAAATAATAAATTATGAAAAGCAGTATGAACCCTTCCATCATAACTAAATAGTTCCATATAAACCAATCAATATATACTCAATGATGACCAGAGGGTACTTGGTCGAATTTTTATGTCTAACAACATTTATATAAGCCAAGGTGAGAACAATAGTTCAAAATAATACAAGAATATCTTCAAGAAGAGTTTTGAACATTGGTGACCACAAAGTCGAGTTGTGGTACTATAAATTAGTTTTCCAGCAAAACAATTTAAGATACTTTTAACTGCTGTCCGTAGTCCGAAATGTCGCAAAGATAAACGATTCATCCAAATTATTTCATTTTGTTTTGGAAGAAGGATTCTTGATAGAGCAATGTAAACCGCCTCTTAGTCCGTTAGAGTCAGAAAGATATGCAGTAATTCTTAATTTTAGGGGGCTCGAGTACATTTGGCGAAAAAGATCGAATTCGAATCATCATCCTCAATCTTTTGTGATAACTGAAGGGACGGCGAATCTAGCAATCCAACCATCAAATAATGTGAGTGCTACAGACTCTGTATAACTCTGATTGCTATTGCATCCACCCGCATCATATATCTATCAATGAAATGACGATTATACGAGTACCCATTACTAATTCCAGTAATGCAAACATGTTTAATGTTACCCATTGCATAAAGAACTGAAAAATAGCCATGATCAGATATTGTATGTGTTTGGAATTTTGTTTTATGACAAGCTATGAAACTTCCAGTATGCATATATATCTGATTAGTCAGGCCAAACATAAAACAACGTAAGTACGATAAGTAATACTCTGTTTTAATTTGATTTTACAATTATTAGTCAGAATCCCTAGGGGTTTTCAGTTATGAACCATAAGGTGTCTATAGCAACGTTTCTCAACCGGTGCGCCCCAAGTTGAGAAAAGAGTAATTTATGAATTATTTTTATGTTTAAAAAATCTTTATTTTTTTAAATCTTGAGACACCGAGCACATGGCTTCCATGTCAAGTCAAGTCTTTGTCATTTGATATTTTAAACAGGATGATAAATACCTTCATTTTTTTTTGGGGGGGGTGTTACTTTCTAACATCTCCCTACCGCAAAGAACTCCCAAATAAGAATAAATACTAGGTACCAAACTGGAAATGAAAAAAACGGTGCCAACATACGTTTAACATTTTTATTGAATGCAACAATGTAAAACAACTCTATATAACATGACATAAACATGGTAGATACAGTCAATGAGTTAAGGTGAGGTGAGGTGGTCAGCTACTATCTATGAATACTTTTATTCTTCATGGTGTGAATCTGAACGTTGGTTGTAGAACATGTTATCTTAACCCTCATCTCAGGACCAGACTGGTATCTAACTGTGACAAAGGCCTTAATCCATCTCGGTTGTCCCTACTGTGCCAAGAGCATTAGCCATCATATCTGCTCGCTAGAGCAAGGGTTCTGTCTAAAACCCTACAATCTTTAAGGTGTGGATAATCCTTTCCCTTTTGCCTTCTTCAAGAGATTTAATTCAGTCATTATCGGGATCTCTAAAAGAAATAGCAGATTCTTCATAAATCACTTTAAATTAAAACTGTACTGGTAATCTCCTTTGAGAATGCTAAACCAAAATTTCATATTTTCAAATTTCATGACTAATGTTTCCTTATTAAAATGTAAAGTACACCCCAGAGTTTTAGTTCTTCTACATGTAAAAGATAAGTTGAGAAATACTGGATTGGAGGCCCAAGGAAACATTATGGAATATTTTTCATCACCAAACCCTTATTGGCTGTACCTCTGGACACGCAAATTTCTATTTTTGGAAGGAGAAAGTGCTGCAAACATTCAAAATAGATTAGTGAATATTGATGGAAAGGCTGTCCTTGATGTAAGTATATAGTAAAGAGATGAGCCAATAAAAGTAATGGCAGTCTTTGAAAAGAAAGACCACGCAGTGGCAGGCCAGCTGTTCCTATGAATAAGGTTAAGCAAGTTGATGCTATCATTACAACTGATAGAAGTATCACTATTTCAAAGTGTAGTAAAACCTTCAGGTAAGCCAGTCAAGTCTGTTACATTCACTTACGTGCTAATACCCTTAGGAAAGGTGTAAATCCTCTTCTCCCCCCCCCCCACCAGCTATGGGTAAATAGAAGGACGGACCGGGTTCTCTAGCCTTGAATAGCAGCTGGTCTCCCGCAGAAAGAAATGGCAACCTACTGCGCGAAAAAATCTGCCTCGTCAGTCAGCCATCGAAATATACATGATCGCCTATGCGTGTATCACGTAAGGCATATAACTGAATTAGTGCACTCATCTGGCTCCTTAAAGGTCTGTGCAAAGTTCGTTCTCAAAATGCTGGCAGATTCCATGAAGCTGTAGAGGACGTTTGCTTCCCAAGAGCTTCTCAAGTTGCACAACACAGAGAGCACCTTCCTGAGTATGATAGTTACAGAAGATAAGACCTGGGATCACCACTATGAGTTAAAGCAAAAGATCAAAACTGGGGCGTCAACTAGACTCAACCATAAAGTATTAAATGTAGCATTCTTCACGGCAAAAGAGGTGGTTGGCCTGTGTAATCACTTATGGTTTTGCGTCCACATTTGAATTTGAACAAGCTGTGCTAACTTTTCTAGACAAACCAGCAGCCATTTTTACAGTCATCTCGGATATAATTTATGCCGGTAGTAAATTGGGATATGTAGTTAAGTTGACTTATTTCTCTATGAGAATATTTATCCGTCTTAACTGTCATAGCTTCGAAAATCGGTTTGTGATCGGTTAAAACATGAACGATACATCTTTCCAATTAGTGTCGAAAGTGACAACGAGCAAATCGTAAACTATTCTCGTCCGAAGGTGCTGTATCTTGTTTCAGCGTTAGATAATTTATATGAAAAGAAAGAAATCGTTTTCCAATCATCACCAATACGTTGTCGGAGTACAGCTCCTGATGCAAACGAGAAAACATCAACTGCCAAAGATTATCATTTGGATCAGGAGCGTATGAATTAAATTGAAAGCCAACAGCACAGTGTCCGACAAACGGGTATCACAGTTGTTCTTGTTCGGTAAGCCGTCAATCAAAGCATGAAAACTTTCTGCACCTTGCGAAATTCAACTGTGATAAAAATTGACCCCTGCCACAAAACTGACGAAGTTTCCTCATCCTTGTAAGTACCGGTAACTTACGAATGGCGTCTTTTTTGTCTCTCAAGTAATGGACACATTTTTGAAAGGGTAATTTCTTAACAATGAACGTTGATGTTGCTTAATCCGAATGAACGTTTCATTGAATTTATAATCATTCAGTATTTTTGGAAATGCTCAAAAACTATTTCTAAACGTTGCATAAGTTGTACACGACCCTATGTAAACAAAAACGTAATTCAAATCGTTAAGAACATGATTTATGAATACTTGGAAACATTGAGTGGAATTTTTCATTTCAAAAGGTAAAGGCAAGAATTCATATAATTCCAAACTTGTAGTGATAGCCGTTTTTGAATTATTTAATGACTCCATAGAAATTTGGTAATAAGTTCTATGAGGTCAAGTTTAGTAATCTTATCGAATATGCTGTAAAATCTTAAATATTTAAAATTGGATAGAGGTCTAGAATGGTATTTCTGTTCAGTTTATGAAAATGGCTGTATGGCCTCCTCACTTAACTACTTTCTTGGACACTAAGTGAAGGGGTGATTCTCAAGAATTAGCTAATAGCGGAATTACACCTTGCATTCATCTGTTATGAATTTCTCTCTTCTCTCCCTCTAGCTTTGAGTTAAATAGCTGAGCAGACAGGGTTCACTAGCCATGGTTGGCAATCATTCTAGGTGAAGAACAATTCTGAAAAAAAAAAAAACCCCAAAAAAAAACCCCCAAAAAACATACGTAATCTTGGTGAAGCATATATTATACAGCCATGAAAAAATATTATGGAATTCACAGTTAACTGCAGTGCAGGGTTATAGACTCTGTGATCTCGAATGGAGTCGAAAGTTCGGTTTTGAAATACCTGGAAATTCTTTCAAAAGCTGGGAAAATTCTGAACTATGATTTGCGACTGCCAATTTGGGGCTAAGGTTAACGGCTGATTGAACATAACCTTTTGACATATGGTTTTGTGTCTAAATGGGTTGCTTGTGGTGTGTTAAGATCGATCCTTAATCCAAAATAATAAAGAAAATCTCACCCCGAATAGGAGAAACATTATTGGTTATCGCAAATGTTTCCAACTTAAACCAAGATGTAATTAAATACACCATTTGGTCAGATGTGAATAGTTTTATTCATTTTTTATAAAGTAAATTTAACTGGAGCTTCTTTTATGCAAATTGATATAAAGTAACGATTTTCGTGCACCATTATTAGCGAATAAAATTCGAACTTGTCGTTCGATCAACGACGTGAAATAACCCACTTGATCTCAAACCGCTGGCACTTATCAGAAACTGCCGGCTTAATATTTTCCATAAAGTGTCTTAAAACTGATATTTGCAAACATGAGCTTTCAACCATAAGTCGTGTGATACCAGCAATACCAATTTGGAGCTTTAGATTTGTTTCAAAAGAGCCGTCTGACACAGCGTGTATTGTTTCTTACAGATAACTGTTTGACTGGCTTAAAAAATCAATTTTCCGAGTTACTTTTTTTTATTAGTTTCGATTAGGCTCGTTAGAGTAGTTTTTCTTCTGGAAAGGTAGCGCAGTATATAGGCTGATTTGGTGTTGAAATATCCATAACCATCAAGCTTATTTAGTGATACATTGGGGTCTATCAATATTAAAATTGGTTGTATAGCTGACTGTAAGCTTCATATGAATATATACCACAGGGTAGCGCCATCTTGAATTGTGCCGGATCAAAGTCTCAATCGTCATAGAAATTGAGAAAATTTTCCAATTGTTTGCGTAGTTAATATTTCGTGTAACTTTCTTTGCTCTGAAATAGACGTTCATAAATTAAGATCTTTTAAATAATATTATGGTGAAACGCCTGGTAGTTCCAGTGTTAAATCACATACATTTGTGTCAATCTCTATAAGCTTCTTCTTCTATGTGCCTGATGGGGATGTCGCGATCATAGCTCTCCACAATTTCTTGTCTTTTGTAGCTCTTAGTAATTTTTATCTTTTTAATATCTCTCCTAAACCCTGTTCTGCCATCTATTTACACAAGCTCGTTATGTAAGTAATGCGCTTTTGCCCACTATCGCTCTTACCGTCATTATGTTTTGTGAGTGTCAAATTTTCCAAGACTTTTCCATATCATGTACCCTAGAAATATTAACAGTTTTTTTCCTGATGTTAAGTATAAATTTCCTTTTTGTTTCCATTTTCTCTAAAACTTCGTCCTTGCTCACAGGTTCTCTCCATGGTATTCTTAGGTCATTTCTTCATCTTCGAAGAGATTGTCCAACATTCACTATCATATAGAGGGACTGATATTACGTAACAGTTCAGTACTCTTTTCTTCGTTCCTAGTGAAATTGTCTTGTTTCTTGATACTTTGTTTAGCCTTTGGAAGGCATCTTTCTCTATCCCAATGCTTCTTCGGATTTCGGTATTGAATATATTGTCTTCTTCTAAATAATATACACAATTCTTGGATGATTAGGACGGTTAAAATTACCAATGATCTGTTGTTGCTAAAAAAAATTCACTTTCCAATACAAACATTATAGATTCGACTTTTTTCTTCTTGGAACCGTGTCCCGTGTTCATGCCTCTCTGCAACGTCCTAACCTTTGTAGTTATTAGCAATGTTTGTCTTTTTACTATACCTCCAAATCCCTGATCAGATATCGATTTCTTCAAGCACATTAATTAGGTTACTGGCTGTTTCCCTCTGTCCCTCAATATGTCTTGTCAGTGTCAGATTCTCCAAGCACTCTTTTCTCACCATGAGTCCCAGAAATTTTAACCGTCTCTTTCTGGGTTTGAGTATAAATGTCCTTTTTATTTCCATCTTCTTGAAAACTTCCTCATTGCTTACATGTTCTGTTCATGGTATCCCCAGTATCCTTCTTTTGAACCACTTCTCTGATGCCACAAGTCTCCTCTTCATCCGTGAGGAAAATTTTTAGCATTCAATTAAGGAGGATTAATATTACATAATAGTTCAGCACTGTTAGAATCGATTGCTTGTTGTTTTTACATATTTTAACACTTGCCAAAGAAAAGAAAAAAGCTGTAATAATCCTTTAAATACAATAGATCACTTACTATATATGTACGTGCAATGAGAAACATAGTTTCTCATTTGTTAATTTTTGTAAAATGACAAACGAGGTAAAAATGTTTATCGTGCTGCAGTTCACACTTAAAAACCGTCAAACTCTTGATTTTAAATCAGAGTTGCTTTAAAGCAAATGAAGAAGATACAATCACCGTTTTAGTAAAAAATCAAGCCAACCCTAAACATACACCAATTGTGATGAGTGGTCATATCCTAAAAGAGGCTCCTTGTTTCGAACGCCTTACATGGCTAAAGTTCATTCCCGACCTCAAAAAGAGCGTGTATATTCATGACATTGAAAAAGATTTTAGGATGGTCGATTCATTCCAGAAAACGCCGAACTCTAGCTGCTACGCCCTATCTTTATAAGAGTCAGATCAGACCAAGAATGGAGTATTGGTGCCATATCTTGACTGGTGCTGTTTAATCCTTACTGTCCAGCCTCGACAGAGTTCAAAAGTGCTTGTGTGTGATGACTTATATTCTTCACCCTGCATCCCTTATCCTACAGGTGAAACATTGAAACTTTACCAGCCTTTCATAACTATATTGCTATTAGTATAGCAAAGTTTCGGACGAATTGCATTCCTTAGTGCCACCAGCTCGGACCGTCATAGCTAGGACCCACAATGCCACCATGTTCACAGTGACAAACCAATACCATCCCCATTTTCCTTTGATAAAATGCAAGTCCCACTCAGACAGCTTCTTCCCAAGAACAGTTACTTTGTGGCATAACCTCCTGAGAGTATTCTCGATACTTGGACTCTCAAGTTGTCTATCATCATACTCAGAATGAAAACAATCTCCTCTTGTGGACTAAATGTTTCGGTTCAAGTATTACTGAGTGTGATGACAGATATCTGAAGATGACCGGAAGCTTCAACAACCGAAACAGTGTGAACATGACTAAAAATCAGTATGCACATCTGAATAGTAATGTATATAGAAATAGAGGTATTGAAGGTTAAGCAGGTTTGCTAAAAGACCCTAATGTTTCTTAAGGCATGAAACTTACTGTCACCATACAGTGATTATTTCTATAACAAGACTTTGATATAACTCATTTTTTAAAGTGTCATTATATTTTACTTTTGTTTGAAATTGACTCCAATAAGTCAAAATGAAGATTTTTGACTATCAAATTAGACTTCTCTCAGGCAATAATAATTTTAATATAAACACGAGTCCTCTAGATAAGATTAATAACAATGCCATGAACCTATTCTTCAAAAATCAAATGCACCTTTTTCTTCTATTAGCCATATCCCTTCAGAACTTTGGCAATTATGGCTCTCCACAATTTCCTGTCCCTTGTAGCTCTTAATACATTTTGTCTTTTTGTTATCTCTTCTAAACCTGTTCTGCTATCCATTTACTCAAGCTCACTAGGTAGGTTATGCATTGTTTTCCGCTGTCCCTCTTGCCCACAAACTGTCCTGTGAGTATAAGATTTTTCAATCCCCCTTTTCTCATTATGTGCCCTAGAATTTCAACTGTCTCTTCCTGACATTAAGTATAAGTTTGCTTTTTGTTTCCATTTTCTCTAAAACTTTGTTGTTGCTCACATGTTCATGTTATTTTTACTACCGCTCCTAATCACTGTTCTGTCCACCATTTAT
>OZ010586.1:65774890-65782390 GCA_963932145.1 Acanthosepion lycidas
TGCTAATATTTATATGCACAATAACTCATGTAACTTCAAAGCTGATAATATCCAATCATATTAAAAAGTATATTGATAATAACTTGTTTTTTTGTTTTTTTGTGGGGGTGACAGGTTTTAGTATACAAACAAAGCACAACATAAACTTTTGTTTATAAATAAATCCTAAGGATATAAGCCTGATAAACATGAAATTGATTTACACCTTATCTATATAAATAAAGAAATTATTAATTTTATTATTTAATGTTTTTAGGATCTTTTTGATAGTCTATGATAATAGATCTTTGATCTCTTTGGTTTGTTATATTTTTACTCTTCCATTTTATCATGTTAGTAGTTTACCAGAGATTTTGGATCAATATTGTTTTCCATTCTCTGATTCACTACAATATTCGTATATTTGAAATTAAAATATAAATATCAATTTTTTATATGTTTATTTACAACATGATGTGATATCCTTGAGTTTTATAATGAAATTTGACACTACCAAGTAACTGAAAATATTCCTAATAAAATCTTGTTTACACAAATCATTGTCAAAATTGAAATAACTTTGGTCCATAAGGATTTAGCAAAATTTTATGACTTTATCTCTTGGTAAAGAAACATTAATTTTTGATCAAACTAGTTGTTTTTTTAAGACATTCAACCATTTGTCAACTTAGTATATAGGAACTTAATATCTAAACTTGTCATGATTTTATCTGTGATAGTTATCTCTCTTAGTATTTCGATCACATCACTAGATTTTTAATGTGTGAAAGGTTAACTGTCTCAAAAAGTGACGTTATTATTGCTATAGTCTTTTCTAGTCTATCAATTTCAGTTTAACCTATCATACCCGGAATTGGTAATTCTCCCCACAGATATATATATATATATATATATATAAAAGTATATCTTGATATATAGAAGTATATCCTGACTTTTTTATCAATATTCGTTTGTTATTACCAATTTTATTATGAAACCATAATAAAATCTGATCTGGTGTATTTCTCTTGATTACTTTTCAAGATTGATTCCAACAATTGATGAGATTTTTAAAGCTGGTCTTGGCAAGAAAACAAATTGAAAAACAAAATTATATTTTATTGTATGAAGAGATATCATTAATTAATGTAAATAAATTTGAGAATTTTCATTAAAATATTGCTAATAAGCGTAATTAAAATTTCTGTATTTCTTGTAAATTATTATTATTGTTGTTGTTGCTGCTGTATGCATTCATATGTAAAATACTTTAAAATGTTAAATATTTAAATAAAAGCTATTGGATATGCCGATTAATATTTAGTACATATTACTCATGAAAATAGACATGCTTATCAATGTTTATTTTTATTTACCATTCCTTATCTTTAAAAATTACATGTCAAAAATTCAAACATAATGATAATAATGAATCTCTTTCTAATATCTGTATCAACTGGATTACTGTGGAGAAGGGGTATGACCCAAAAGCCCTAATGATCCTTGATTTAAACACATCACTGATGATGTGTGCCAAAAGATTGAGCAGATGTATTTCACGAAAATACACCCAGCCAAAAATCTTAAGCAATTTACTTTTGATTTGATTTAACAAGAAGCTTAATTTTATTTTTAGTAAAAGCAAATTATCAAACAATGTTGTAAAATGGCACTTAGCATTTCAATAATTACTAGTCTTTTTTATATTTAAACTTTACCAAGAAACCATTGAATCTTTAATGAAATAGAAAAAACTGACTTTTACAAATTAACTCTGCAAAAAATAATGATTTAAATTGTAAATAAAATAAATTACTTGCCAAGATCAGCTGCTAATTTTTTTTATTTTATTACATGTAAATGAAAAAAAAATTAAAAATAATAATTTAGAAAGAAAGATGAAAGATGGAACAATTTGGAGCCTTAATTTTTTATATTATATAGCAATTAAAAGAATCAAAAATTTAATTTAAATTTGAATATTTTAATATAGACCTTTGGAAATTATATTCATGAAATGGTTATAATTTTTTTTAAATTCTTACTGTTTTGCAAGAAACAACAGTAAAAACCTTGCTTTTTGTTTGAATCATATAATTAATATGCTCAACTTGTATAAGTTTTACATCAGTTATGTCTACTGTGCTTGTGAAATGCTAATACTTCAAAATTTCCAAGAACTAAAAATAGGCAAAAAACAAAAATGTCTACACCTTTTGTGTATAAACATTTAAAATTAAAGTCTGCAATATTTCTAATAAACAGCTGAAAGGCTCATATAAAATCCTTCTTTCACCCTTCTGATTTTTTTTTCAATTCTTATTTAATTATTATTGTATATTATAAATGACCTTAACTGAAAAACTGAATACAGTAAGGTCATTTTGGTGCAACTATAGTGTGTGGCAAACTGGTAATGGTTCCATTATAACATACATTTTTTATGACATTAACACTGTGGCTAAAAAAGTAGGCACACTATTTTTATATATTTGAGTAAAACAATACAAAATATCTGCAGATAGATCATTATCATAAATATTCTATGTAAAAATTCTGTCTCATGATTGAATGATATAAAATAATGAAATATATATGTTTCTATATGTTAAATGCTTTAGAATTATAAATATTCAATATTATCTACCAAATTTTGATTACTTTGTGAACCTAAGTAGCCTCAAATGAAAGCTTAAATATTCACAGACTTTTAAGTTATATAAATGAATATTAAAAAAAAATATTTTATATCATATCATATTCCTTAAATCTTTTGATGAAATAACAATTCTAAAAAATGAATTCTAGTAAAAATTATATAATTTGAGCTTTAGGCAATGTAGCATATAAAAACAGTGAAACCATATCTATAAAGGAATTGTTCCTTTTATTTAATGACTTCAGTCAAAATCATAGTGAGACTTGAACCCAAGTCTCAGGGTTAGAATACTAACATGTTTGAATCTCACCATGGTTGATTTGACAAGAAGGTGAGTTAAGGATATCAGCCAGGGAAAACACTCCCAACAATTGGCACTATTGTGAAGTGCCTGAAAGCCATAATACAGGTTGACTGATGCCTTGTGACTGAAACTGGCTAGACAAAACTGTTCAGAAATCATTGATGGTTGTGCATGCATAAAGCTACAAGCCATCGTGACTGTAGGTTTGAGCGTACTGGCCTTATTCAAATAATGAGCACCAATCTCCCAGAAACTGTAAATGCGTTCTGCTCAGTACAGTTGCTATATAGAACACAGATTGGCTCAAACATGCCTGATCAGGCATCTACAACAGGGATTGACTAGCCATGCTAGTAGGTTTCACAGTCTCCCAAGATTGATGGATGTCCATCTTATTTAAATCAATGTTTATGGCAATGTTAATGAAAGCAATATCTACTAAGTGCTATAAATTTCAAGATACCTACTTATTTAAAATATATTTACTTATATATTTTTCATATGATGGAGTATTTTCCAAACCCCAAAACTGAAAGCAATAAAAATGAAGATACTCAGTATTTGTTCAATAAACTTTTCTTTGCTTCTTGTATATTAATGATCTATAATATATATATATATATATATATATATATATATATATATATATATATATATATATATATTAAAAAAATATTGAATTGTATGATAAAGCATAAAAAGTTTACTTGTGATACATTTCATCCTTCAGGACTTCATCAGACTAAATTTGTTACATAGGACTGATTACACATGAGTATGAATGAGGGATGCTGGGATTTTAGAATTTTCTTTTCTTTTTCTTTCCATCACTTCTGTTAGTAGGTATACCACACTGTGATATATATACACAAACAAACTATATATATATATATATATATATATATATATATATATATATATATATATATATATGCACACACATACACACATGTCATTTATTAAGTAAATCTTCTATTTAATAACCGATGGACATTTTGGCAAACCCAATATATATATATATATATATATATATATATATATAGAGAGAGAGAGAGAGAGAGAGAGATGTCAAGAAGGGTGAAATGTTGAAAGAGCCAGGGCACAAATTTACTCAATACATCAAACGCATTGGTTGCCCACCGTAACGAGACTGACCACAATTTTGACATAAAAAATGCTACTCTGATCAAAGAAGGAAACAATTCACTATGACGTAAATCTGTAGAGAGTGCCTTGTTGCAAGGTCAACTACAGTAAATTTGTGCCTTAACTCTTACAACATTTCACCATTCCTGGCAGATCTATTATCACAGGGTAAGATACCAACAAACAGAAGTGATGGAAAGAAAAAGAGTCCAAATGAATTTGGCTAGATATAAAAAAAAATGTTTAAATCCCCAGCACCACTCATTCATGCATATGTGCAGTTGTAGCAAGATAACAAATTTAGTCCAATGAAGTCCTGAAGCATGAAACACATTACAAGTAAACATTTTACACTTTGTCAGACAATTTTTCCATACATATATATATATATATATATATAGGTATGGAAAAATTGTCTGACATATATATATATATATATATATATATAGATAGATAGATAGATAGATAGATAGATAGATAGATATAGATATAGATATAGATATACAAGAATAGGATTGGTGTATACAGAATAAATTCCAGTAACCAAAAAATACTATTCTTAAAAGAGTGCTCAATACACAATAGAGCAAATATAATTTATTCGAAAATTATAACATAAATAACCATTTTGTTTCAACACTTCTGGTGTCTTATCAAGTGATGGTGTTGTATGTAGAATCTGCGTGTGTTTTCTGCAATTGATTTCAGCTTCTTCACATCAATAAAAGTGCAAAATGTTACTTATATAAATATTTAGATAAAAAGAAATGACAGTATTTAGTTGGATTTATTGGATTTCCAAATTAGATGAAGAAAGAAGGATCCATTCTGTTCAAGACCACATACCTCAGTTGTCCACATACTATAGAAGCACCATATCTTTTTTATTAAAGCCAGCGAAAAAGAAGTAAAAATAAATCATAAATTGTGTTAATATGTAAATAATGATGAATTAATTGTAATATAATTATGTGATAATTATAAATTAATTGATATTCAGACATTTTCTTCTGTAAAGAGTGTTTCCAACATTCTCTTTGCTCATTTGTGATCTACGTAAAAAGCTGGCATTTTAACCCAAATTGCCTAACACTGACTCTGATGTGAATGATATGATTTTTCTCTTATTACTACTTCCTATAGCATTTCCTCTTTTTCAATTACACTGTCACTAGATTGTTTGATTAATTGGTTGAGGTTTCTGTTTTTTTTTTTTTTTTGCTGTTTTTGTTTTAGTTTTTGTGTTTTTTTTTCATCCTATTTCCATTTCTGTCATCAAAACAGAGACATATTGGGAAAGCAGGCAAACATGAAAGATAACAAAAGTTCTGGAATCAAAAGAAAAAGATTATTTGGTACAATGGTGTGTCTCAAGAACTTAAATTATGTGTCTCACATTAATTTCTTCAATCTTGTCAGGTAAAAAGATGGAGAAATACAAATATACATACATATATTAGGTTGGTGCAAAAATAATGACGTAATAATGTCGTTTTTTGACATTAAAAATACGTCAAAAAACGACATTATTACGTCATTATTTTTGCACCAACCTAATATATGTATATATATATATATATATATATATATATATATATATATATATATAAAGACAATATGAATTAAAACAAAAGGATAAGTTTTCCTTTTGCCTTTATTCATATCCACACACACACACATATATATATATATATATATATATATATATATATATATATATATTCACAGAATTATACACACAAACACACACATTATGCACACACATACACATATCTCATTTATTAAGTAAATCTTCTATTTAATAACTGATGGACATTTTGGCAAACCCAATATATATATATATAGTAACAAGAACATATATAAGTACGTAATTACTTACAGATACTATACTTTTATATGTATATCTATCTATTTGTTAAAGTTTTCAAATTATATCTCTACAGAAGACAAATTGAATAAAGCAGACAATTGGAAAAAAATAAAGCAAAAGTTACTAATATAGAAAAAGAGGCTTTCACAGGAGCATCTTTTAAAATTTTTGAATCTCATCTAGCTACACAGCATTTCACTTTTGTTTATCATCACTTGCCTTGATAAAGTTGAATGAGGAAACACATCAGCAAGAACTAAGTATAATTTTCCAAATGTCTATTTTATTCATATCAATCTACATACATCTAGTCAGATCTATTTGAGTATTAAAAGACATACATTTATTACCTGAAATATTTTCACTTACATGCTAATTATGCTTAGACTTCAGAACACTTATAATGCGCAAATTTGTGCATTTAAAGTTATATCAATAAGTTCATAGCCCAATCACAAAAAAACAGAAATTATTTTTCTCAATAAATATTTATTTTTCAACATGATCTCCTTCTATGTCAATGAACTTAATTTTATGCTTCACCATTTATTACATAAATTGAACAACATAAAGGGAAAATTTCACATTCAAATTCTCAGTTAATAACTGCCAGGTTACAGAATTATTGCTTCACTTGCATAAAGTTACACAAATATATGCAAATATCTATTTGTTTTGTCTACAAAAGTGTAGATGCATTTTATATACTTCTTAGTGCGTTCATTGCTAATAAATGATTTTATACATCATTAAATTTCTGCAGCTTAAAAAGCAAAGCAATTTCACAACCGAAAACACAAGGCATCCAATATTTGCTTCATTCACTTTATCATCTTCACAGCTTATTTCTTTTTTTATTATCAACAGTGGCTATCTTTACTTAACACAAATCATGAAAATGAATCCAGCCAAAAAACAACTGACAAAGGAATCAAATCTTTCAAGGAAAAATCATGAAATAAAAACTTTGTAGTGTTTGTAATTCAGAATTATAAAGCTATTAAAAAACACTAAATATTTTTCTTTTTCTTTTTCTTTTGTAATTTATTCATCAGGTAGTAATTCTTTTTATCATTTTTATGAATAGACATGAGATCAAAGTAGGAAGAAATATTCGTTTGTTATACAGCAGAAATTTATGATAAAAGTCAGAGATTATTGACCTCAGCCTAATGATTTCTTTGATTGAATCAAACAAGATTGCCAACATTAAATAGAGTCAAAGAAATAGACCTTGGGTCAAATTTTGTTATCATGGTTCAACTACTTAAAAAAAAACATTCACACCAAGAGTCATTTAAATAAAAACAAATTTTTAAAATAAAAAATATAACACAAAAATAGCTTAAAATCTGAGCTACTCATAGTCACGTACTATTATTTTATGAAATATATTTTATATTCAGTATAAAATTTATTTTATAAAACATTTTATGTAGATATTTTTTGGGACGGCACATCATTTTATTAAAGCTTTAAAAACGGACATTTTAAAAATATATATAAACATATTCAAAAATATAAAACAAAAGGGTAGAAGTA
>OZ010586.1:65787390-65827390 GCA_963932145.1 Acanthosepion lycidas
TGCTAAAATTTAAATGGAAACAAATAAATATTAAAAAAATGCACATATCAACACACAATAAAACATACTCCTAGACATATATAGATTCATATAGAAAATTTAATATAAGTATGCATACATTCAAGAAGCTAATACACACACGTATATAATACACAGAAAAATAAATCTATACATATATTCATAAACACACATGTATTTGCATAGACATCTATCATTATATTATTATAGACATATACAGTTTGCATTTATATGTACTTCCCTATTCATGACAATAAACTACATCTGACAGCAAGGTTTTGAGGAGCATGGAACCACCTGTTGCAATTATTCCCAGGTCCACCGTGAGCCAGGGTGGTAGTACCTGTTAGGGTCCTAGGTAAATAGTGAACCTCAAAACGAAAACAAAACACTATAAAAGTATAAAAATACATTTTATAGTAAAAATACAAACAATACATTTTTATAAAAAAAAATTATCACCAATACCTATTTATAGTATTAGGTTGGTGCAAAAATAATGACGTAATAATGTCGTTTTTTGACGTTAAAAAATACGTCAAAAAATGACATTATTACGTCACTATTTTTGCACCAACCTAATAAAATTACCAACACTACATCAATCAATATAAAAGAACCCTTTCATAACATCAATCCATATAATAACCTAAAATTTTTTAAAGAAATCAAACTGTATTCCAAAATATAAATTCAACAAAACAACAATATAAAACAAACATTTAACTGTCTCTCATAATTATGTTCAGACAAACATGTATAGGCACAAAAGCTGAGCATCATTTACCATGTATTCAATTGTGAAAACAAAATAAAATATATCATATTTTTATTACTTCAAAGCTGACATATGGAGTTAATATGCTGTTAAACAAATTAATGATTACTTCCCTATTCACAATTGTATAGTCACACAATTAGAAATATATATATATATATATATATATATATATATATATATATATATATATATATATATATATATATATATATATATATACATAGTACACCAGGTCGCTGTATTTGGCCCTTCAAAAAATGGGATTGGTTCTGCACAAAGCCTTTAACACTATAATCAAATCATATGTGTTGGTGTTTGGCTGTCAGTTCCTAGGAACTGAGCTAATTGACCCTTGTATGTTGAATATAACAGGAGAGTCCACCATATATATATATATATATATATATATATATATATATATATATATATATATATATATACATATATACATATATATGTGTGTGTGTGTAATGTGTATGTTCCACTTCTTCTGTATATATAGAGTTTTCTATTTTAAATAGTTTTTAAATAGCCTTTGAATAGACATAAAAATAACATGCCTTTAAAAAAAACTGTAAAAGAATTATTTAGTTTAGGAGTATCCAAAAGAAACAAACTTACATTTTTTAAATTTCATGTTGCAAAATGGGCAGTTAAAGGTTAAATAAAATGTTATCTCTAATCAACTGCATACAGAAATATGTTTGACAAAATTTCCAAATACAGGTGCACCACTGATTTTCCTGGTAAACGATAAGCTGACACCTCTTATAATCTGGACAAAATTACAAGGAAGGATTTGAATTTCATGGCAATTGCCATATTAATTCACTGGGCAGACACAGGTGGCATTGTCAATAATAATTGTTTAATATAAGTTTTTAATAGCTGAGATATAAGAGATCAATAATTAGTAGGTTAGAGGTGTATTACTGAAAAGTTATCATGCAACTTTGTTGGTTTGACAAAACAAATAATCCAACATGTTTCTGGAACCAAGAGTACCATAAAATCATATATACATTTGTATTCTAGAAATTGGACAAATGGAGAACATTTCATTAAAACTAGATTTAATTACACATTTCAGCTTTTCTGGCTTCATCATATTCAAAAACGAAAGAAAGAAACCTGTGTGTGAGTGTGTGTGTGTGTGTGAATGTGTGTGTGTGAGTGTGTGTGAGTGAGTGTGTGTGTGTGTGTGTGTGTGTGTGTGTGTGTGTGTGTGTGTGTGTGTGTGTGTGTGTGCTTAAATAGTGAATCAGTACTTTTTCCCTAAGGTGACATTTCTCATGATTAAAGAAGAAATAAAATGAGTGATTTTTAAAAATGCCGTTAATATTTATCCTGTATCTTTTCTTTATAATTATTAGTTCATGTTGAAAGTTGTTAATATATTTTTCCTAGCTTTCAGTTTGTATCTGATGAAGCCTAGAAAAGTGAAACACGTAATCAAATCTAGTTTCAATGAAATGTCTTCCATTTGTCAAATTTCTTAAAAACACTTTAAACATTCCTATTTTAAACATATATTTGTACATATTTCCTAAATGGTTGTAAATAGAACTTGTATGTAACTTATCTGGTGCAGAATAGTAGTAAATCTTTGACATGTGTAACCCAACTATTCTAAAAAAAATACTAATTTAGGAAATGTATAAACTGATGGCATCGGCACAAGTTCACCTATCACTCTAATGCTATCAGAATTTTAAATACATACATATACATCAAAAATATATATACACATAGGTGAAGACATTAGAACTCCTCCTACTAGACAGATACGCATACACAATTACAAATACACATTACTATCCAATGCCTGCTTAGACATACTAAAATTTTTACACTTATATACATATAGAATTATCTACAGCTTTAATAGACATAATACATGGCAAACCAATGCAAACTGACCCAAAACAAAATTGAAAATACCAAAGTTGCATCTTTTTCTGTTTTCTCACAATCTCTGATGAAGCTTTAATAAAAGCGAAACACGTTAGATTGATACACGTTTCTTATTTGGTCATTATGCTCCTCATCATGTCAAATTCCAATCTGTATTTGATCTGCATTTGATCTCTAACTCATATATACATATATTTATTTGAAATATATATATATGTGTGTGTGTACACACAACATAAATTCTAATACTTATCAAAAACTTACACATATACACAGTTAAATCACATATAAATGAAGCATCCATTCATATCAACCTTTGCATACCTGTATGTGTGTGTGTGTGTGTGTGTTTTGAACAATAAAAAATATTGAGAAATTAAAAAATTAAGATTTTCAGACACACTGGGTTGTATATTAATATTTTTTGTTTTAATATTTCAATTAGAATTATATATATATATGCTTATATATATATATATATATATATATATATATATATATATATATATATATATATATATATATATGCTTATATATATATATATATATATATATATATATATATATATATATATATATATATATATATATATATGCTTATATATATATATATATATCAGGAGATCCTAAAACTGATAACTCAGTTTTTATATTTTAATCAAATAGACACAAAATCCTATTTTTTGGGAAATATTTTTATTGCTTTACTCAAATATGCCATTCTTGTTTTGTATGACAGAAAAATGGTTTTGTTTAAATTCCCTTCTATTTTCTCTTGTACATTTTCTTCATTCACATTTGAGACAGTTGTGCTGTAAAAGAAAGACTACTGAAAATTTCAATGGACCAACTAAAAGAAAGCAATGTTGATTGTTGATTGTTGCAGTTAAATTTTGTCCACTACTGGCTGAAATTAACATTTTAAATGCGAAATGAGTTGATCAAAACAAAGTTGACTTTGTATTAATAAACAGAGATATTGAGTTTGACAAATCTGTTTACTTAACAAAACAAAAAAATGTTTCTTTTCTTTCTTTTTTATTAACTTTTTATGAGCATTTTGAAATATTACTCTTTATACTTTATCCAAGAAAATGTTAATTCTACATAGAAAATTATCTTAATTGATATGAGTGTTTTCTCTGATTTTCAAAGTTAAATGAAATTCTTAATTTTCAGCAGAGAATATTTCATGAGATTTAAATATACAATAAATACTCAAGTTCAGCAAATTTTATCAGAATTTTTATGCATTTTTCTCAACTAAAGGAACAATTTTCCAATATTATTTTTTGAGTGATATAATCAGTTTAATGCTATATAAAGCTTACCAAGATATAACAGCCAGATGAAGTTTTAGATGATTTAATTATTTGTGATACAATTTCTTTCACCCCCAACCAAGGTGATAAAAGATAAAAGGTTTTCCTGGGGGTGAAAAAGTTTGAAAAACATTGTTAAGGATAGGGGACAATAAAAGGACAAGATTAAAGGAGACAGATGATGATGATTGACATTGCATTTACATTTTTGAAGATAAAAGTTGGCCGGAAAAGACTTCTGCTAGAAAGAAGAAATGGGAAAGAGGAAATTGTTAGCATAGAACGTTATGACTAGCATTTTCAACCTGTAATTCTAACAATTTACCTGAATGGTAAACTTGTTTTTCCATATTTCTATATAAAGGCAGCATAAGTTGCATTTCAATTTTTACTTTATTCAAGAAAGTAAAAACAAATCTGAATCACTTGTCATTTAAATTTATTAGTTTTCATGTTTTTTACAAAAAAAATATGAAAGTTTTTATATCCGTGACTATTTGTTCCCAAATCCAAATATGAAACATGATTAAAAGTAACACTTATCCTTAGGAAATATCCAGACTATTTTCATATTTTTGTGGCTATGTTTTGTATATCTGTCAATATTATTATGTATTATCCTATATAATTTCTTACCTTTTTTCTCTCTCTCTGAATTTGTCTCTTCTTCATTCAAATGCTGTATATGTAATGGGGATGTGAATTGTGTCACTTTGAACTAACCAAAGTGATTTTGATAAAATTTACAGTAGGAATGACTTAAGCTTTATTTCTGTTATTTTTACTAATTATTCACCAAATACAAGGCCCATGAGCCACTCATGATAGAGGGTTACTGACTGATGTTGTTGCACATGAAGAAGTGCAGTTTATGTGGATATTGGTAAATCCTATTCTTAAGAGGTTGAGATTGTGGTGATCAAGGAAGCATCCTCTTGAGACTCTCTTCGATGATGCAACTGTTCTTGGTAAGAAGCTGTTTGAATGGTACTTCTTTCTTACTAACAGAATATGAAAGGAATGGGGATGATTCATTCGAATGTACATGGCATGTCATGTCTTAGCTGTAAAACGCAGAACTGGTGGAACTCAGGAATGCAGTTCATCAGAACATTTGCCATGTAAAAGAGTAGCAAAAGGCTTATGATGCTATATCTGTGGGAAAGTGGTTGTAGATTGGAAAATAATTCATTCCCCACAAGTCTGTGTAGATGCAGCTCTATCCAAAATATGACAGTGGTACTTCTTTTTTGGTCTGATTTGCAGCTACAACAGCTGCTAAATCTTATGCCATGATGGTATTGAGCTCACAAGAGTCACCTTATCATTCCAATTCTCATGGTCTTGGCAGAGCATCAAAATATCCTCCAGTGCCAGCTTAATTTGCTAGAGGTCACTGTGGACCATATCCTTCTCACGAACTTGTCGCCAGTGGGTCAAACTGATAGATGACTCTGGTAGGGTTGTTGCCAGATAATTCCAGTGAACATTGAGCAATGATATGGAACATATCCAGCTGATTGGGCATCCAGTAGATCTCATCACTGGATACAAAATTGGACCAGTATACCCCTTTGATGGTTTGGAGGGCATGGATGTGGAGGGCAAAGGACTGAACTAGCTCTATATTGAGTATAGCTGGCTGAATCAGGTAGCAACTGGAGCAGTACAAGGAACTGACCAAGTGTTTGTACTCAATATATAGTTTATTTTGATTATAAAAATATGCATTAATTACATCTGATTGTGTGCAACATACACATTTAATCATATATGTATGTGTCTCTGTGTATGCATAATCAATTTGTTGAAATAAAAATTATCCAATTCCCATTAAGAATTACATATATCATACTTTGATCTTAATGACAGAATTAATAAAAGGTTTTTTAAAAAGCAATTTACTTACTGGCACCTGTTAAGTTTGAGAATTGGCATAACAACTTTTACTCTCTGAAATAAACTTTACCGAAGTCAATTGAAAGTGGTTTGGTAGCACTTTACATATTTTTTATCATTTCACTCCAAGCAAGGAAATAATGCCACTAAGATGCAAGGGGTTATTGAGAGTGAAAGAGAATGAGAAAACTTTAGGAAAATGAACCAACTTTGTTTCGTGACATTAAACAGGAAAGAAGTGATAAACCTCTACTCCTGTTTAAAAGATGGAGTAGGAGTATGAATCAGATGATAGGCAAACTTATCTCCTCCTCCTCCTGCTGCTGCTGCTATTTAAATTTCCAGGTTCTTAACAGATTTTATAAAGACTATAAATAAAAGTATTTTTTTTTCTATATGCAGACATTCCTCACTTATTGACTTACCTCTTTAATGACCAGATAGAAAATTTCATAAAACAAAAAATTTTAAATCCAACCAGTCTGTATTGTATTATTGATTATGTTTGTTTTCTCTTTCTCTCAAATAATTTTTTTTGAAATAAAAGAATAACATGAAAAATAAATAAAAATGGACTCATACTGTATTTACAGCATGCATGAAGCAGTGTATAAAATATAGAACTGTTTTTTTAAATTTGTTTATTATGTTTACTGTTCTGTATAAACATTTAGAAATAAATTAGAAATGTTATAAATCATGCAAAAGTAACATTTAAAAATCTCTATGAAGCTGGTTAGCACAAACCCATTACACGCGTAGTATGCCTGAAATAGTAATCAGGTACAACTTCTCACTTAGGCACCAGCTCATTTAGTAACCAGCATGTTGGAACAGAATCTTGTTGTTAAGTGTGGAGTGGCTGTATATGAGTTGTTAAATATAATGTCTTAATAATAATATGAATACCTAATTTGGTTTATATTTTGTTAATAAATGACTTTAAAAACAATTCTTTTGTTCAAAAGTAGGAAATAATTAACTATGGATTGTTTTAAATTGGGTACAAACTGCATAAACTTTTTAAGTGTCAGTAGAATTTAGTCATCCTATAATCTATAAAAACAGTTAATCAGACAAACCAGACAGTCAGCCATGTTATACTGACACTACTGAACATCTGTTGACATCATTTGAGATAAATTAGTTTACAGATGTCTCAGCAGGACAGAAAAAATTCTCCAAAAATGAGAATATCAATGCTTTGTCAAGTGTATGATGAATTTCTCCATTACTGCCTACCTGATGTCTCACTGTCTGGAGAGGATAAAATTAAATAGTAAAACTGTCACAAGCATATTTTAAGGAACATGCATGATTGGAATAAGAAACTCAACTGGTCATGGCTCATGGGAGTTGGGCAATTGCTGTACATGAACAGGATGGCTTTTGTTGGCAAATATTCATGCTTTTTTATTTCTATTTTTGTAACACTTATCTTTAAATTTGAATGGAAAACTATTTTTATTAACATTAGGTAATTTCTATAAAGAAAGTTTAATTAAAATTAATATCAAGAAATTTTGATTAAAGGACTTTTCTTCTTTCATTTACTATGTTCCTTTAGGATGTGGGCAGTCATGGCTCTCCACAGCTTCATAACCTTTGTATCTCTTAGGAATATTTTCTTCTTTACTATCCTTCCTATTCTCTGATCTAACATCCATTTACACAAACTCGTTTATATGTTATCCACTGTTTCCCCTCTACTCCACTTACATTCAGTAGAGGTTCTATGAGGGTCAATTTCCCTGAGTTCTTTTTGCTCATTGTGTTTCATAATTTAAAATATCTCTTTTTGATTCTAAGTATATATCTCCTTTTTGTTTCCCTTTTCCTCAAAACTTCCTCATTGCTCACATGCTGTGTCCATGCTATTCTCAGCATTCTTCTGTAGAACTACATCTCCATTGCCTCAAGTTTCATCTGTGAGAAAATTGTTCAATGTTCACTGCCATATAGGTGAATTGATATTATATAGCAGTTCAGTACTCT
The DNA here is from genome assembly GCA_963932145.1 of Acanthosepion lycidas. Classification (NCBI taxonomy): domain Eukaryota; kingdom Metazoa; phylum Mollusca; class Cephalopoda; order Sepiida; family Sepiidae; genus Acanthosepion; species Acanthosepion lycidas. Next base: position 65,795,320 of record OZ010586.1, read on the forward strand.
TTTTTTTTTGTTTGTTAACACTTTATTTAGCCTCTGAAATGACATCTGATAAAACTACAAGTTATTTCAAAATTTGATTATTCTAATTATGTACCTCTTTGCATGCATACAGATATTGAATCATTAAAATAACTAACTGTACAGTCTAAAAGTGCAACAGAAACAGTTAATTTTGCCTTTTTTACAAACTTGTGCATTTACAATGATCAACGGTACTGTTGCTCTTATAGGGATTTTAGCACATAATCTGTGTTTCACAGTTGCTCATATTTTTTCTTATGCTTATACTTTCTTCAATTACATAACAATGTATTTGCTTAAAATAATTAAGTGTTTGACTATAATAATAGATTCTCTTTCAACTTCCTATATGCTTTAAGTCTTAAGCAACAGGCATCATCAACTGATATGGAAATCTTTCAATAGCAGTCAGCAAATATCATCATTGATGATTTAAAACATTTTTCAGCAATACAGGCTTTTATGATTTGAGTTGAAATGACTAACTGGCAATTCTAGGATTCATGAGAATACTATTTACTCAGATTCATGAAGTTTCATCATTTCTTGGGCGACTTGCCTGGAAAAAAAGTTAGAAGAACAAGCCAAAGACAGTAATGTCTGCATGCATATTCTAAAAGAGAAAAGAGAAATAATATAATGGCAATTTACTGTAAATAATTCAAGGAATGAAATCTGTAAAAGAATATTAAGTTTAAGAACCTAACATTTGTCTTTTCTCTCACTTTTTTATTTTTGTGATCTAAAAAGATTAAAATATTATTCTTATAGTTTTATATAGATTAAAAGTGAAAATAAGCATAAAACTATTACTTAAAAATTGAATTTCCTTGTTTTTATCTGTTTGGTATGCATCCATGCAAACTTTCATCACTTTTGAAGGGGTTAAGATTAAGATTTAAGGAGGTACTGAAAAGTTCTTAGCCTGGCCAACAACCTACAGTCATGAAATGTACATGCTATTCTACATATTCGCTCTACAGTTAAGTGTACTTGGGATTTTATTTCTCACTTTTCAATAACCCCGCAGATAAAAATTTTGATTGGTTCTTGAAACCCTGCCGAGCAGTGCTATCACCTCTGAATCATTCAAAAATCTGTTCCCTCTGAAACTCTTAACATTTGGAAACAGGAATTAGTCAGCTGGATCAAGATCTTGTAATTGGTGGGAAAGGGTCTACTTAAACCCCAAATTCTTGCCAGATCTGTGAACACGTGCACTGTCCTATAAAAAGAATTACTTTCTGCTGCTGCTGTTGTTTTTTTTTCAAATAACTTTTTTAATTATCACTGTAAGTTAGAGTAATATTCTGCATTAACAGTTTTGTCTTTTGATAGTTATTCATTAAAATACCTTTCTTATCACAAAAAATTGGCTTTTACTGCTGACTTTTGGTTGTTGAATTTATTCAGTCATGGTGAACCCAGGTGCCTGTCTTCAAACTTGATGGTTCAACTGTGTTTCATCAACAATGTCTAGTCATTCCAAAAATCCTGACTAGGTTACTGAAAATGTTATAAAATCAACTTGGAGGTGTGTACTCAATTTTGGGCTACTTGCCTGGAAATGCATATTCTGAAAGAGAAAAGAGGTTTAAAATAGTTGACAGTTTATGCATCATGCATGGAATACTTGAAGGAGTGTCATCTTGTTAAAGAGTATTAAATTTTGGAACTTAACATTTGTTTTTTTTATCTCACTTTTTTGTTTTTATAATCTAAAAATCTTAAAATATTATTCTTATACATTTGCATAGAGTTAAACTGAAAATAAGCATAAAACAATCATTTAAAAACTGAATTTCCTCATTTTTTATCTGTTTGGCATGCATACAGACCAACTTTTTCTACCATTTAAAGTTTAAGATTTAATCAGTTATTGAAAAGCTCTCTGACCAATAAGAGAACAATGTGAACAGTTTTCAGCATCCTTACATTTTTTCTCACTACAACAGCACATGATACAGATCCATTTACTTGCCAAATGAGTTCTGTCCTCACTAGATTTACATGAGCCAATTTAGTAAATGATGGTCAGCAAAGCTGTCTTACAGAACATTTCTGCCATGAAAGTTCAAACTAGTAGCTCTATAGTTATAACCTTGTGTCATACTAATCTAAGACTATTAAAAGTTAACGTGTTTTCAGTTTGTATTTAAAATGACTTCTTTTTTTATTACTAATATTGTTGCCAATAATTCTGATTATTTGAGGTTTGTCAACATTATAAAATGATTTGTTTACTATAGGACAAAAAGGATTAATCTTATTATTAAAAAAAAAATTTAAGCAAAATTATTTTTCCCACTCAGGGTACTAAATTTGACAAATGTCAATTATGTGATATAAAATAACATATCCTATTGAGTTAAAACTTTTCACTCCATTTGAAATTCTTAACCTCAACGTGTTTGGATGTGTTTTACAAAATGACATACATTTTGTGTACAATAATTATTTTTTGTATTAAATAAATATGCAACAGGTTTTAAAAACAAAAGTAAAAGCAGGTCTCTGATACAAATAAGCATCAATTTGTAAATACAATGAATATACATGATGTTAATAATATATAGTAATTATTCAATTATAGTGTTTGAAAATTTTCCCCTCTCATACAAATAGGTTTTGTTTATTGCAAAAGTAAATAATGATAAAATATATTCACCAACAAATTTTCAACCAACCAAAAATTATTTAATGTACCATTTATGAAAGACATTATATGTGTCTCTGTGGGTGTCCGTAAGTGGAAAGGATAATCCAAGTGGTTCTTTTTAACATGAAATATTAAAAAGATAGATCCATTGAGGGCCCAATGTATAGAATACAGAGCAATAAGATATACATCAAGGAAAAGCTTAACATATCACAAATACATACCGTATTTTTGTGATATATATTTATATGTTATATGTATTTTCCTTGATATATATATATATATATATATATATATATATAAAGGTTTTATAAAAAATACTTTTACAAAGTTTGGGGGCAGGTTCCTCAGACCAAGACAAAAACAAGAGTCCATATAAACATATGTCTGCAAATCCTTCACTTTTTGAGTTAAGTTTAAAGAAAGTTTATGGACCTGCCCACAAAGTTTGTAAAAATATTTTTGATACACTTTGTATATATATATATATATATATATATATATATATATATATATATATACATAATTATTTATTTAAAAATAGGATTCCAACGCTACATAAGAGTTCTCATGTTTCAAAACCTACCAAACAAGTTCTTTCCTATTTTCTATATATTTTTACACACACACACACACACACACACACACACACATATATATATATATATATATATATATATATATATATATATATATATATATATATATTTTTCAAAATTTTTAAATTTAGAAAAACTCAGATATCAGGCTAAGGGAAAAGTTAAGATAAATTATGGAAGATGCTAATAGTAACATAATTTAATGTCTAATAATCAAAAGTGAGTAATTTTTTTATAATGCAATTAATATTTATATTATTTTAGTTTTAGATTAATTTATGCATTATATATTTTAAATAATAAAAGACAATGAATTTAACCGTTTTCTTTTAATTTTTTAATATTTTTATAGTTATGTATGTTGGCTTGGAAAAGAAGTAATTCTTTCAGGAACGGAGATATTTGAAAAAAATCCATGGTGCAGATTTCTATTTTGATAGGTTCTGTAAATGGATAGTAAAATATGGAATGCTAGGAAAAATAAATGTGACAAATATTATGTAGAGCTACAAAGGATAGGAAATTGTGGAGACTTATGATTACCCATAATGCAGGACACAATGCATAAAAGAAGCCCTTTATGGATTTATTATTCTTATTAAATATTACATAAAATATTTATAGTTAGTAAAGGAAAATAACATTTTGCTATTTCTATATGCTGCAGATTTTGAACCCACATGACATCTTTCTTTTTAAAGAATTTTATTCATTGTGCATCATTCAATCTAATATATTCCCACAAGTTGCCCAGGTTGCAACAAAATCGGTGTTTTTATCAAGTTACTATCTCTAAATAGATTGCCAAAGCAGTTCTATTTGCCCATGTGACATCATGACTATCAATGACTTCTGAACTGTTTATGTTTAGTCAATTTCAGTCACAACGCTTGAGTCAATCGATGGAAGGGTTTACTGGCATTTTGCAGGGTTCCATATATCTATGATCATCTATCAAGTATGATATTATCAAGAAGTCACTTCCTTCACTAACTGACCTTGGTGAGATTTGAACCCAGGTCTCATAGTCATAATGTTAATACTTTAACCATTTGGCCATCATTAAAGCATGGTAAGAATAATATTATAGTTCTAAGACAGTATTTTTTTTCTTTTAAATTAAATGCAATTTGATTGATGAATGTAAAATTATTTAAATTTGGGTTTGAATGTCTTTGGATTTTTTGCATTATGGAAATAATGATATAAAATTTAACAATGGGGATTTTTAATGATTTTTTTTTAAATAAATTTAGGTTCTCTATTTTGGTCTCATAGCTATAATCTTAATTTTGTAAACTTTCTTTAGATTGAAATTACACTTCTCATAACACTATTCAAACATACTGGATCACACGTGAATACACACAGGCAAACATACATATACAAATATTTAGACAGAAAACAAACACAGAGACATGACTCTCTTTAAAAGAGTATTATCTGAAAAGCCTTTTTCAATATTTGAATCGTCTTTGTTTTTGTAAATTGAAAAATTAAATATCAATCCCAACAATGGTATATTTTTGGAAATTTTCCAATTCAATCAAACTAGATCATGTAAAAGCTGAATACTGAAATGCATTTTGACTGGGGCAATCAAAAAGCTCACTTGTTCTACCTATTAGCACATAATAATAGCAAATTAATACCAACAATGGCATTTCCCTACCATCTTTCCAGTTGATTAACTAATTTTGCAAGTCAATCCTGTCTTTCTTCTGCTAAAGTTCACCTGCAAAAGAAAGAGGAGCTGTAAGGCTGAAATATTGAAAGCAATCAGGAGGAAAATAAGTGGAGAAAATAAAAAGAAATTAAATCTATCACTTGATACTTCAAAAAAGTAGGAAATCGAAGAAATTTGAAGGGAAAGCATTGCTGGCCAATCAGTGCATTCTATTTCCAGTTCTTCATTTCATGATTAATTTTTTGGCCCAATCAGAAATGGAGCCAAGCAAAGGTTTTCTGAATTATGAAATTAATTATCATTATTATCTCGGCCCTTACTTGAGAGAGAAAGAAAAAACAGATGGCCATTTAGTTCTAATTTTTCTTTCTCTGTTTTTATTATTGTTGTTGTTATTGTTATCAGATCGGAATGGAGGAGAGTGTATCAGGTATGGTACAAAAACGTTGGAATTGGTTTCATGGATTGCAAAGTAATTGAACTGCTTATGAAAAAAAGACTAATTTTTGGACTCATTTGCTTTGTATTTTAGTACAAGATAAGGATTGGCAAAAAAGAAGTTGAAGTCATTTTATATTTGATGTGGACAGTTGTTAACTCACCATTATAATTTGTTTCTTTAGAAGCTGCACTCTCTTAAATTCATGCAGTTATTGGGAGTATAGCTAAATCAGTATAGCAATAAACTGGAGGTTATCTATTTCATTTCTTTTTAACTAATGAAAACAACTAGTTCTTAATTATGATTAATGTACACTTAGAAAATATATAGATTTCTTTTACAGTAGATAATATGATATGGATGCATGAATACATTTCTTCTCACTCCAGCTATGGGCTAAATAGTAGGGCAGACTGGGTTGTCTAGCCTTGGTTGTAAACTAGTCTAGGGAAAGGAAATCTATGAATTCATACCTGATGTGGACTGTTTGGCACTTTGTGGTACACTGTGCATCATTCTCTATTATCAGTTCTTTTAAAAAGTATGACTATTTATACATAAGCCTTCATTCCTATAATCAAATTATACATGTGTATACAGTCTAGTGGTTCAGGTATAAAAATATAAACTGTTAGGCCTTCATATTTTGAGATCAATGAGAGTCTACATTATATATTGTTGAAACTTGACTAATGCAAGGAATAATAATGCAACACAAAATGTACTTAGAACAAAATGTATTGAACAAGAAAGTGTACACAATATTTACATATAGTCTTTTGTATATTCCTGGGAAGACCGTTCCTGGAATGTGTGTTGACTGAGTCACAGTCGGGCAGAGTCTCTGGTGAATCTCCTGTTCCTCCCCGGTACCAACCATATTTATATGGTCGGTACTCCACTATGCAAATTAGGTGGATCCTACCACAACATATATATATATATATATATATATATATATATATATATATATAGATAGATAGATAGATAGATAGATAGATATATGCAAACAAAAATTTTCTACCACAGAATTTATATATGGCTTTGAAAATGACAGAAGGCCTTCTTTAAAGGAACTTTTTTTGTCCAACACTTCTTCAGAAATGCACTTATTTATACTGATTGGCTTAGTTTTAGTAACAAAATTTATTTCAGCCATGGCTCCTTATTTATTACCCGTATCTACCTTTTCAAGTTTACCAATCTCATCATTGTTGTTCTAACACATCTTTCTGAAGATGTGTTGGACCAAAAAGATCCCTTTAAAGTATGCATTACATCATTTTCAAATATATATATATATATAGCTAGATAGATAGATATTTCTTCACTTTTGTTTTGGATACTAATATACATCCTACAAACACACACACACACACACACACATATATATATATATATATATATATATATATATATAGTCATCCACAGACAGACTGTATCATAGCTCATCAGTGTGGTTAGATTTCTGGTTACCTCTAGCTAGGATCGAAACCTGGTTGAATTGGCATCAGTCAGAGAATCTACCACTAAGTCATTGGTACTCAGCAGGGATCAAGGTGAATTTAAGCATATTTATTTTTAGATAAACATATTAGTGACTGTGAGAACTTGATTCATTTTATCAAAGAGTATTGCATTAGTAGGAGTAATAGTCACTGTTTACAAAATCACATTTTCTCCCCAGAGAGCTCAACCAAAATAATTTTTCAGGTTTCAGGAGCATATTGTCATTATATATATATATATATATATATATATATATATATATATAAAGTTGTGCTGAAATTTTGTCACAATTCACTTCTTGAAACCTGATAAAAATGTCCAAATATCGGATTTTTAGTAATAAGGGATTTTTTGTTGAATCAATAGATATTCAGTAGACCCTCATCATATGCTATTAAAAAGAAACAAATATTAATACATTGTCAGAAACAATTATATAAATCATCACTGTTACTTGGTCACCAGTAAAAGTGTCAAGTGTATTAAGAAAGACTAGACATATACTTATTTGCAGGAATATGATGTACAAATACATAGATGTGCTTCATGAGCCATACTTATACGAATGCAAAGTGTCACTTTCTATAGGATTATCTAAAGACAATAACTTATGTCAGAAATTTTGTGATAAGGAATTATCATTATTGTATATTTTCAGTTTGGATAAACAAGCTTATCACTACGTTTTATCCACTATACTCTACAGGCATTTTCATACTCTGTAACCTACGCAGTGTTTTCAACCAAACTTTTATTTCAGTTTATTGCGATGGATTGTTCTCTCAGTCTGTTTTCTATTCTTATAGGATAGGATATCTTCTATCAGTTAATTCTCACTCGTCTATCTGCCTTTGTATTGCTTGTCTGATTATATGACTTTTTTACTCTACCCAATCCAAAGATTGAACTTAAAACAGCTGCCAGAGAATTTGTAAAAAAAGGATACTCAAAGATTCCATAACCTGAACACATTACATAACACATTATGTTTAAGGCTCCAGAATTATAATCTGCTGGAGTATAAGAAACATATGGCTTGGTTAAACATATCTATATTGCAGCTGAGTTATGGTGCCATCAATGTCCAACGTAGAATGTGACTTTAATTTGAAATTTATTTTTCAGTTTTATAGGAATGATTTTACACTGCTATTTCTTAAGTCTAAGTTTTTCTTTTCAGTACATGGATTTCTATTTGTATAATTTTATATCTACATTCCTTCTATAAGGTCTTTAGAGCAGATTAACTCTTAAATGGTGACATTATGCACAGGAGGCAGTTATGGAAGAAAGATTTATTTTCCCACAGACATTTCGCCCATTATGGGCATTATTATATCCATGATAGGACAGAATAAAATGGCTGAAAGGAAAAGGAATGGCAAACATATATTGTTTTCAGAGAGACTTTTATACCACTAAGACATACACAAAATTATATATACATATATACACATGTCACACATGGAAAACAAAATATTACATATATCTACAAAGCAAAAAAGGAGAAGCCTTGTTTAGGACTCCAAACTCAAATGGGCTGGATTCGTCGACTATGTCCTAGGCAAGGACATATTCTATGAATAGGAAACAGCCAGGTCTTAGGTTTTCCTAAAATGAGGACTGCAAGCTGGAGTTTCTTTCTACATCAGAGAAAGATATATTCCGAAAAGTAAATAGCACCATGTGCTTGTAAGCTGCTGTGAGAGGCAGATTTAGACTCAGCCCAGGTCTCTTGGCAGAGGCTAAAAATGCAACTGCACACTTTGGCTGCTGTAAATAAACTAAACTGACAGATTCTTTCGTCACTGTATGGAGTGATGGCGCTAAGCATTCATCACATGATCTATATGACTTATCTCCACCAATGGGAGACAATCGCTTTTTGTATCCTTACACCATTATATAAATATATCATTATTTAAGGAATGGATCACTTTTCATATACAGAACAGTAATCAATTCAATTCAATTCAATTGCATCAATTCAATTTTCATCATTTTATAATCATCACTTAATTATTTGAGTTTGAGAAAATAGTTTACAATAAGTAAAAAAACACTGTACATCTTCTCAGTAGGTTTACCATAGAAATCACCTTTACATTTGAAAAAAATAGTTTGAATGAAATTAAAAAAAAAATTAGTCTGACCAATTTACTGGGCAAGTCTTAACTTATCAGCAGCCCATGAGGTCAATTTCAATTCCACTTGCATATGAAATGTGGCACCCGAAGAAATACAGTTATTTTTTTCTTTCCCCAAACAAAATGTTTGCCTTTTCATATTTTGACATATACACACACACACAATCATTGTTGTATATTAGATCCCTTGTTGCCAATATGTTTTATTATAGATTCCTTTTGAAATGTTTTCTATACCACAGACTACAGTAGTTAAAATAAAAGATCATTAAAAACACAAATCACAGCAAACCAGAATAAAATATGTTGACTAAGAGAAAAGAAGTGATAACAATACAAATGGTCAGACCCACCTACTATCTGCATTGAATATTAAAACAGGCAATTCTATATTTTAATAACTAACATATATATGAAGATATACATGTATCACCCAGAGTAGCCCTTATTGTAATCATATCTTTGACTGGAAGCAAGTGAAATCAATGTAATCCCACCAAAAACTTTCCTAAACCATCTTCGGAAGGTCATCCATTTTGGGTTATAATTTAGCCTGTTCATTTTCTATTGTCACTGTTGCTTTATATTCTTGCATGGTGTACATTATTTTATCACCACTCACCAGATCCCCAAGTTACGTCCACTAAAATGTAAATTTTTACTTTTTCTTTAAGGTGGGATTCTTTTAAATTATGGGTAACCATTTTCCAAATTTAGGCACCTTTCCAATTTCTTGCAGATAACAGCGAATTATTGAATCATTTGAATTTAATTTCTGGTTTCAAGCAAATTCTTCAATATCAACTTTGTAGTCAATTTGCCAAGGAGGTGAATCCTTGATAACATTATTCAAGGGAGGGCAATCCCATTATACATCACTGTTGGAAAGTATCTGAAAACAACACAGGTTTACCCAAGTGAGTAAAACTATGTAGACAAAACTATTTGGAAGCCATCAATGGTTGTGCAAACATGTAGTCTCAAGTTATCATGGATGATCACAGGATTTCTACTTTAACTGTATTGTTATAGAAATTAGTTTTTAAGTAATTTCATTATGGTTTTATTTTTATGGTTTAAGTATCCCATACTTTTTCAGTACTAATTTCAGCCCGGTTTTATATTAATTTTTAGGGATTTATTGAACATGGTATTTTTAATGCATTGTCATCTTCTATGTGCCATGTTCATTCAGGAAATTGGTGATCATAGCTATCCACAGCCTCTTGTCCATAGTAGTTCTTAGTAAATTTTGTTTTTTTGCTATCTTTTCCAACCCCTGTTCTAGCAAACATTTGCACAAGCTTGTTAGGTAAGTTATTTGCTGCTTTTTCCCTGCCTCTCTTGCCTTCACTATGAGTGTCAAATTATCCAAACCCTCTTTCCTCATCTGAGGAATTTCAACTGTTTCTTTCTGATTCTAAGTATTTGTCCTTTCTTCTTTTCATTAGTTCTAAAATTTTGTTATTGTTCAATCCATGGTATCCTCAGTATCCTTCTGTAGAACAACATTTCTGTTTCTTCAAGTTTCTTCTTCATCTTTGAAGAAATTGTCCAGCATTCACTGCTATATAGGAGGATCAATATTACATAACAATTCAGTACCCGTTTCTTTGTTTCTAATGAAATTTTTCTATTTTTTAATACTTTACTTAGTTTTGGAAGGCATCTTTTGATATACCAATGTGCCTGTGGATTTCATTACTGCATTTCCTCTATTAAAACAATTATTTAAATTTTTGTACTTGCTTGATTTTGGTATCTTCTTCTTTCCACTGATGTTTAGTCCTTTCTTCTCAATTTCCTTTACTACCGTCTATCAGAGGTCCTGTAGTTTCCTTTCTGCCTTCTATCAACATTGTGTCTTTTGCATATCTTATGTAAGGAATCCTGGTAAATCTAATTTTCTCTGAATTACCTCAGTTTAAAAGTTGAATAAGTCTGGTGAGAAGAGATATCCTTGTCTTAGGCTCCTTTCTAGTTTTTTGTATTTATTAAACTCTTTTTCTATCTTTATATAAGTAGTTTACTCCCAATTTAAGTTTTGGATTATTCTAATATCCTACCCAAAGAAATCAAGCTTACCTAACAATTCAAACAGTTCTTTGTGTCATAGAAGGATTTATTTTTAATTTATTTCTTAATTTTTTTTACTTAAAAATAACATTTGAAGTAATAAAAATTTCAGATTAATAATAAGTCCATTAATTCTTTAGAAATTGCTTTGTTTACATATCAAATATGCAACTGAGCAGATATAGGCTTTCAAGAAATATAATTTCAGTATACAGGATGTGCAGGATGAAAATAGAGCCTTGCTTCTGTGATACTCTTTGTGGCTGAGCAGTAAAACATGCCACATCAAGCAGTGTTTCCCTCTACAAAGGTGGATAATGGTTCATTACCTAACAGAGCACACATTTTCTTTATTAAAATTTCTCATATGCACAGACCAATAAACCTAATACATACAGTTTAAAATAAAATTTAAATAGTATAAAAATTGGGTGCCTCTTTCAAATATTAGTGTCCACTATAATAATGTTTGAAGTAATAAAAATTAGTATACATTCTTTTGTATTTCTCTTTTTGATATCATTCAGAGAATAAATATTGTCCTGCTTGTTCCATTGTCTTTAACAAAACTATTCTGTTTGTGTCTTATTTTGGGTTTAATTCTGCTACGTGCTCTATTCATCTGAATTTGGATTTGGCTGATTGCCCACTCGAGTTTGTATTGATTAGCACCTAGCTTCTTAGGCAGTGCTATAAAAATGGATCTACCATTGTCTTCCAGTGTATCACCACTATGTTTCATTTTTTTAGGTCTGCAATCTTGTCAATACTGGAATCATATAAGGCTGCCATCATCTCTATGACAATTCCATCTGGTCCTGCTGCTTTGTTTCTGTTCAATTCGGCGATTGCTGATTTCACTTTTAATATTTATGGTCCTTTGATATTTCTATGTGTTACATGTTTCTTTTCTTTCATATTTACTTTTCTCTTTCTATTAAAATAGCATTTTTTGGTAACAAAAAATTGTTATCACATAGTGTTTCCATTCCATCAGATTCTCACCCAACTTCACTCACCCTCTCACTCACACCCATATACATCTCTCTCTCTCTCTCTCTCTATATATATATATATATATATATATATATATTGTCAGCATCACACAGACTGTTTCACTGTATCACACCTCTTCAGTGTGGCTAGATGTCTGATTGCTTCAAGCCAAGATTGAAACCCAACTGATTTGGCATCACTCAGAGATCCTATTGTCCTACAGCAGACAGAAAGGGAAATTTTAACGTTTTCTATATGAAGTGGACACTGTTGTCAACACCAAGTGGGAACAATCTTTTTCATGCTTGTATGCAAATTTCAGGCCTGAAGATTGTGTTGAAGCATGAAGCAGACTGTTGCCACTTGATGTTGTATATGTATATAAGAGGACACTGTGGTTAACACTAAGTGGCAAGAGTCTGTTTCATGCTTCAGTACAATCTTCATGCAGGACAACTGGATTCAAGCATGAGACAGATTGTTGCCACTTGGTGTTGACTACAGTGTCCTCTTTTATATTTACATACACTCTCATGTTGAGCAGTTTTACCCATAAATATAGTATACCTTAAAACTATATATATATATATATATATATATATATATATATATATATTTAATTACACAAAATTGACTAGAAAGCCTATTGGTAAGTTACTCCTGATGCTGAATGAGTCGTTTGGCATGAGATGGAAAAATGTAAGAGAAACTCACCAAAAAGCTTAATAGGCATTCCCTGTCCATTCTGCTGCAAGCACACACACACACACACACACATATATATATATATATATATAAGCCAGAACATCTACTGCGAACAATCTGCTTTTGCGCAAACAGAAAAGTAATTAAACAAGTTCACAAAAATAGAAAACGCTCTAAGACAAGGTTACATTTCCTCACCAGATTAATTCCACTTCAATTCCTATTTTCATCTGTGAGCAAACTCTAACATTCACTTCTATATAGAGGAGTGTTGACATTAGATAGCATTTAAGCTCTGTTTTCTTTGTTTCTAAAGAAATTTTCCTTTTTATTTGTACTTTTTGTAGCCTATGGGCTGCATCTTTCTTTAATCCAATGAGCCTTCAGATTTCTGTGTAACATTTTTTATAGTCTGTACTGGCTTGATTTTGACATCTCTTATTTGTAGCTTGTATCTTGGGCTCTTCTTGTCAACCTTTTCAAAAAATGACTGTCATTTTCCCCTTCTAATACAAAATGCAGTAATAATAGCAAAACAAGAACCAATTTCCTTGATGTAAAAATCTTTCTATGCTGATAAATTGAAGTATATTTTTAATATTTATGATCTGAAATTTACTGAAACCTGTTAGAATCTTCTATTTGAATACTAAAAGAACTACTCTATCCTATGAAATGCTAACATATATTTCTCACATTGCTTTCAGATGACTGCAGGGAAATATATATTTAATTGTAGTCATCTGAAATCTTTTGCCTATTAGGCACAAAAATCCATGAAAACACTCACTGTTGATTGAGCGATATTCTATCATGTTGCAGAGTGTACAATCTAATAACAATGATATTGTAAGCAGATAACCATGGCATTTTGTGCCTAACTCTAATAACTAAAAATTGTTAAATTATGAACTCTATCTTGAGATTCATAATCTAACACTAGGAATAAAACACTGAGAAGCAAAACTATTTTGTCAAAAGTAAATATTTTGCACATTTTAAACTGGAGCATGCTGCTACTATTGCCATGAATGCATTGAGCCCACAAGAGCCAGCCACCTTGTCCCTCCAGTTGTAATGGTCATGACAGAGCATTGAAACATCCTCTAGCACTAGATTAATCTGCTGGCAGTCCTAGCAGTTGACATCCTTTGAGCAGTTGCATGGCCTGCTGCAAAGTCATCTCCACTTTGCAGATAGTAGGTCAAGCAGCTAGAAAACTCTGGTAGGGTAGTCATCAGGTCATCACAGAATGTGACTGAGCCAGTGAACATGGAGCCAAGTTAAGGTGCAGAGGATAATTATTTAATGATGCACAAGCATCATTAAATAATTTTTTATTCTTGCATTATTAATTAAAATATTACATTGGCACAAAAATATGATTCATCAATTTAATTTAATGAGCAAGAATGATGATCAGAACCACTTTTTTGAGACAAATCAAATTTTTAAACAATTTAATTTAATGTATATTAGTTTCCATTATTTAGGTGCATAATTTTACACCTTATTTTAAATTGGTTGGGTAGAAACAGATTTGACCTCATTGTCCTTGACTCTCCATCTGAACTCAGCTGCCAAAAATCAACCTCTGACCAGGATTATTACTGTCATTAACCCAGCTTATTGGGCCATAACAATGGACTTCAGTATCAAAGGATGGGGACACCATCATATATTCTAAACACTTCCCTAAACATCATTAAGAAAACCTAAAGTCTCATAAACAAGAACAATAAAATTATGAACAATATTTGTGGGATTAGTTGATGTGTTTGTAACTGATGGTTATTCAAAGACATCAATTTAGAAGGGTTTTCTGTGACAGTTACCAGCCCTCCCACGTCTGTGACAAGCGAATAGAGTAAGCCTCTGATCTATGTTAATGATATCTTAAAGTGGAGAGCAATGTGCACATTGCTGACTTAAACCTTTAAACCAGAGGCTTATAATCCATGATCCAGCTGGTGGGATGTTAGCGGTAAGGTCACATGCCTGTAAGGAATCTGTTGAAGTATCCTAGTCAGATGCTCAATCTAGCTATGAATATTTAATAATATAAAATATAATGATAAATGGTTTAGTTGTAGGTTCAAGTTCCATTACAGGCTTTATAATTATTAGGTTTTAGATTTGTCTCAAAAAAGTCATTCTGATTATCATTCTTGCTCATATTGATGTGAAATTTATGATTATAAAAGTCTGCTAGCAAAAATAATCCTCTGAATAATATTTCCATTACTTCTTTGCCTGCAATTTCTTGAAATATACAAAGACGACTATTCAACAAAAAGTCTATATACTTTAACCACATTAGCATACTTTTAAATAAGTATATTTGATGGTCATGTTGCCAAGAAGTTAGAATGTTAACATTCTAGCCATTCAAATCTCCCCATGGTCACTTTGTCAAGGAGGTGTCATCTTGATATTGGCCTGAGGAGATAATCCTAATAGGTGGCACTATTGGGAAGTGCTTGAAAAACCATGCCACTGGTTGACTGAAACCTTGTGAGTGAAATTGGGTAAATGAAGTTATTTAGAATCCATAGAAGGTTGTGCAAGTCACAAGTCATTGGGACCGAGGGTTTGCACTGGTTCAGTGTTTACTGCACTTATTCATCAAGTGATCACACCAGCTTTCATACTCTTTCCCAGAAGCATAGTTGCAGTAAAAATGTCAAATTAACTGAATGAGTATTGAAGAAATACAAATATGTTTTTGAGTAGGTATATACAAAAGAGGGATTACCTAACCACACTAATGAACAATATACACAGTAATGATCAGCTAGCCATTATCATTAGTCTATATCTATAAATATTAACATTAGTTAAAACAAGACTTCATTGCTATATATACATACATACCTACATATATATATATATATATATATATATATATATATATATATATATATATATATATATATATAGGTATAAATGGGGATAACAAATAATTAGTTATTAGCAACTGTATAGATATGTGTTAGCATGCATATACAGGTAAGTGAATAAATATTTACTTAATTTAAGGTGGAAACAAAACAGTACTCAATGTCGTTAGATAGAGATAAGCAGTATGTGTTAATGAATATACATATATCTACAGTTGAAGTGCAACTTAAAGTTTAAAAACCTAAAGTTTTGTGGTTCTACCAATTTATCAGGCATTAACTATTACCATTAAGTTATACTTTAAATGTAGGTATGTGTATATTTATTAACATAACCTGTTTAATTCAGTAAAAAAGTTGTCTGTTTCATTTTTTATTGCTTCTTCCCATTTCCATATAACTTGTTTCATATCCACAGAAAAATTGTGGATAAACTGTTCAAAGTTTGTGTTTTGTCCAAAGTTTGTGCCTTGGTTGGTAACATCCTGAAGAGACACTGCATGCAAAGTAAGAATATGTTTAAATTTAGTGTTCATTATGCATGTGGCAATGTAACAGAAAAACCGACTAAAAATAAGACACTCAAAATCCAAATGGTTTTTGAATGGCTCATTGAATCAAAACATGTATTTTGTTGTAGGTAAACAAGTAAAGTTAATTAAAATTAAAAAATACTTATGGTTTTTAACAAAGCAGTCACACATGCAAGTGTGTGTACATGTGGGCTTATACATACGTTTGTTTTTTTTATTAATGCCATGTCTTGTAGTACATAGACCCCCAAAGCTCTAAACAGATTGATTTTTTTTATTATATTTGAAATGCTGTAACTTCTTGGGAATGATAGTGAAATGGTTTCCTATTACGTTCTCCACAATTTTGAACTCAAAATTGTCCTTCTCATAGATTTGCAGTCAACCAGGTCTAGAGAAACCAGTCTACCCTCCTATTTCACCCATAGCTGGAGGGAGAAGAGATGTATTCATGTCTTTCACTATGGAATTTGTGCAAAATAAACACCACTGCCTAGGCCAGAATTTGAACTCAGCTTGCCAATTCCACATTGATATCCATTATGCTACTTGTACATCCTTAGACATGAATATTTTTACAAATGACATGTCATTTGCAGACATTAAATCATGGTTCTCCACAGCTTCTTCATTATCTGTAAATTGCCAAACATTCCTGGAAATGATAACAGAATGGCTTCCCATTGCCTTCATCATGGTTTTGAAGTCACTGTTTTAGACAAACTGCATCCTAAGCCAAGAGAGTCTCTTATATAACTAAAAATATTAGAGCTAGAATATATGGATTCATGCTTTTACCAAGGGTATCCATGTGAAAGTGAATGCAACAGAATTGGCTGGAATTTGAACACAGCTCACAGAGTTCACTTTCTGAAATGATTTTCATTACACTACTGGCACATCCCAAATTTGCTATTACACAACTCGAATAGATATCTACTGATATAAAATGAGTTCTCCTTCATTTGTAGCCAGCCAAGGCTAGAGAACCAAGTTTACCCTGTTATTTAACCCATAGCTGAAAGGAGAAGAGATAGAGTTCTGTTTTTCCCAAGGGCATTCATGCAAAAGTGAATACAAGAGACTTGGCTTGAATTTGAACCCAGCACCCCAATTTTTCTTTCTGTTACACACTACCAACACATCTATGGATATACATGTTTAAAATGTATCTTCTGTTTTTGAGTTCTTTTTTATGCCTCATCAAAAAAGTATTCAAGAGATTTTTTTCCCTATTTGTGCTATTTTAAATGACAGCTTTCAGCTTTTTTAAGATACCAACATATGTCAAATAAGTGTACATATTTTAAGATATCCATTGATGGATGTGTATAGGAATGTGAGAGAGGGGGAAGAAAGAAGTGAATTCATTTTGATGCTTTTTTTGTACATGCCCAGGTAAACAAGCTTAGATTACAAAGCCTTGACTGGAATATGAAATAAGTATATGAACAGTTAATCCATAGCTAACATGATCATTAATATGATGAGGATTAACAGGGCCATGGTTAATCCTTCTTTGGTTATTAGCCAAATGCATTTGACAATCTTTGTGTATTAACCTTATTTCAGGGCCCCAGCTATGGCTAAATCTCTATCCTCCAACCTCTTCCCACAGGTGGGATGTGGCAAGCCACTCACTGCTCTGCCGCTACTTCCACTGAAAGTTCTCAACCAAACTACATTCCTTGGTCCCACTGAGTCAGACCTTCACAGCAAGAACACACCATGACACTTACATAGTAGCAATCCACTTGCATTCCCTCTGCATTCCATCGATGAGAAGTAATTTCCACTCAAGCAGCTTCTTCACATAAACCATTGCCTTGTGCAACCGATTCCCAACAGGATATTTCTCTGATCACTACAATCTGAAATTGTTTGAGCCAAGGGTTAACTGTTATCTTCCACTCCTAAATACACAAATGGCCTCCTAATGTAACCCTCTACCTTGAAGAGGAACAATAAACTGTCAACTGTGTATTGCATTGTATGTTACAATTGTATTGAATGTCTAATGCATTTATCAGCATTTGAAAATGTGTGATACTCTAAAATATGTAAGTACTATAACTGCTTAACAACCTTTTGTTTTCACACAACTATAGCAAAAGTAAAATGAATGCTGAATTTGTTGTAATATCGATAAATTTGAAAGTCTAAAATATTGATATATAAATAAATGTTGACCTTTACTGAGATAAATTTCTTGCAGTGTTGTTTTCATATTTAAAGCTAGTTTTATTTTAAATATATACTAGTGTTTACCCAATAAAAGACCCATAAGTCACTCACAGTACAGAGTTTCTGTGGGAGTGTTGAATGAGTGTAAGAAAGAGTAAGAAGTGAAATTTATGAAAGATGACAGTTAACTCTTGCCATGAAGAGGTCAAGATTGCAGTGATTGGAAAAGAGCCACTCAAGGTAGAGAGTTACTCTATAGTGTTGTATAAGCATAAGAAAAGGCAAAAAGGGAAGTTTATGGGGCTATGCATGAAAGGTAATGGTTAAACAGACTTGAAGAAGTCAAGATGGCAGTGATTGTAAAGTTCTTGTGAAGAAGCTGTCCAAATAAAACTTACTTCTTACTATAGGAATATTGAAGGAATAGGGATGATTAACACTTGGGTAAATGGCATGGTGGATCCCAGTTGTACAGGTCAGGTGTGGTGGGGCTAAGGAATGAGCTTATCAGAACACAGGCCATTAAAATAGCAACAGAGCAGTGAGGGGCTACCAATGTTTTGTCTGTTTAAATTTTTTTTTTTTTAATTACTTTTCATAAATCAAAAATATTCTAATTTTGTAGATAGCATTAAAGCATTATTTTTCTTTTTTTTTTGTTGAAGATAGATAAAATTTAAAGTTTAAAAAAATTCTTAGTCAAATAATCATTTGAGGCTGTGTCAAATGATATTAATAAAATTTATCTATTTTCAATAATTTGTGTTGCAACATTCCAGTAAGTTAATAACTTTCTTCTGATCTTACTAAATGTCATGAAATTAATTGGAAATATCCAAAACTAATTGAAAATGAATGCCATATCTCTATATAATTTTGGCTAAATTTGAAAAAATAATATTCTAAACATGATATACCATAAAATAACATGAAAAATAGTATCATAAAACATCATATACCATGAAAAATGAAATCCAAAATACAATTGAGTGATACATCCATTATTTTTTTAGCATTACCTGCATTAATATGTAGCCTTTTATATATATATATATATATATATATATATATATATATATATATATATATATATATATATATATATATGAGTGTGTGTGCACACGTGCATGTGACCTTATATCAAATCTAGCATAGTCAGACATATTTTTTTCAGTAAATGTCTTTCTAGATTGGGGTTTTCCAAATAGGTTAATATTGTCTCCTGGAGGTCAGTAAATGCCTAGTAAGTCAAAATCGGGTCAATAAATAAACTCATCAGTTTCTAACCAAATATCAACACTCTAATGCTTTACACAACACATCTTTCCCATTAATGATGTCAAACAATTCAATAAAAAGTCATATTCATTGATTTTTAATGTTTATTCTTCTTCTATTTCTGTGTGCCATGTCCCTTCAAGATGTTGGCAGTCATGGCACTCCACAATTTTTTCTCCTTTGTAACACTTACTACATTTTATCTTTTTGTTATCTCTCTTAAACCTTTTTCTGCAATCCATTTACTCAAGTTCACTGGGTAGGTTATGCATTGTTTTCATTAATCCCTCTTGCCTTCAATCTGTTCTGTGCATATCAAATTTTCTGAGTCATCTTTCCTCATTATGTGTCCTAGAAATTTCAACTATATCTTCCTGATGTTAAGTATAAGTATCCTTTTTCTCTAAAACCTCATTGTTGCTCACTTTCTCAGTTCAGGGTATTATCAGCATCCTTCTGTAAAACCACATTGCTTCAGGACACTTCTTCATCTGTGGAGAGATTGTCCAGAATTCACCCTTATAAACTTTTTCTTTATCATTATTATTATCTAAAACAAATATTTTAACCTGGATTTTTTCATAATCACATGCCAGTTAGCCAATAACCTAGAGCAAACGAAGGATGTAATTTTTTTGTTGTCTCCACTTAATTAAATAAAAGACAACTATTAACAAAAAAATGGACAAAACTCTTCCCAGGATATGGGCTATGCTTGTTAGAACTACTTTTTTTATATTATGGAGAGATGCTGCACCAGAGATTTTGTTGACTTGCTGTTGAGTTCTTTTCTTTATCAGACCCAAAGCTCCAACCACAACTGGTACAGTTTTAGTTTTTAAGTACCACATACTATTATTATTCAAACAATGGAAAAGAATTAACAAAGACATAAAGCTAAAATTAATTTTATCGAGAAACAATAATAAAGGAAAAGGGCAAAGGTATTATTAATATTATTTTTGGAATTGCTTTTGAGTCAATGAAGGATCAAAGATTCCATAAAAGAGTCATTCATCTAAATTAACAAATTGACATTAGATTTATTTAAAAATATATACAAATTTTTGATACTCTTTTGATAATCATTTTTCAATTTTAAATAAATTTCTATGAAGATTTCTAAATAAGATCCTCATCTTCTATATTCTATGTCTCTTCAGGATGTGGGCAATCATAGATCTCCACAACTTCCTATAATTTATAGCTCTTAACAATGTTTCTCTTTTTACTATCCTTTCCCATCCCTCCTCTGCCATCAATTTACCCAAGCTTATTAGGTAGCTTACTCTATATATATAGCAAGTAAGTTAATGAGTAATATACTATATTCTACAGATCAAAAGTTTGATGCCATGCCTGGTAATTTTTTAAATAGGCCTGAAAAGTAGTTATTTTGTACTTTAAATGATAGAAAATTATTATAAATGTTTAAAAAATGTTGGACATAAGTTTTTTATCAGAAATTTTATTATGACATAAAAAAACATTTTATGATTTAATTTTAAGCTTTCATCAAAATTTCTTTGATTACTGCAACACAAATTTTTGGTATTTGTTGCAAAAGTTCCATTCTTTTTTCATTGACTCTAAGAGGTCTTTTTCATTTTTTGCATTGATTCACTCTTCTGTCAAGTTCATCGCATGCTAATTCTTGGGGTAGCTTCAAGCTTTTGAACTGTAGTGTATGTCCTAATGTAGATGCATACATACAGATGTACATCAGTTTGAGAACAGTCTATATGTTTTATATCCTTATGAGTCAATGAATCCATTGAGAATTCAATTCCTGTTCAGACACATATCTTGCTGCTTAACCATCAAAATTGATAAGAATCAATTTCTTTTGTTTATTTATCCATAAAAAAGGCTCAAGTTGGATAATGGCATCACATTCTCTGATTTATTAGAATTGATCAGGTTTAACATTACAGCTCTGTTTATTAAGAATATATGAACTATAAAACCCACAAAAAATGTTTCCCTGGACATCAGTTGAAGATATAGATTTCAAATCTTATCTGTTTGCTACAAGTCAATGCTGATTTGAATACATCTATATAAGTTCTCCATCTGATTAGGACATCATATCTCCAATAAGATAAATGCATTAAGCATATGTATCTGCCATAATTATAGCCAGTTTATCACATTTTATTACATGTTATCTTTGCATCTATCTCAGGCCTGGAGACTGTGTTGAAGCATGAGACAGACTGTCACCACTCAGTATTTATCTCAGTGTCTACTTTGAATATATATATATATATATATATATATATATATATATATATATATAATATGTAGGTGTTTTTTTTTATTGAAAGCAAGATATTATGGGCCTAGCCTCAGTATTTGCATGAAATGGGAATTTAGGAATATAACCTAACAGGGATTACCTTAACCCTATCAGAGTCAATGTCATATAGGATAAATGTCATGCTAAGCTGGGAATAAAGATAGAAATTTATGGCTGCAGTTTGAATGGCTCTGGTGCAAAGATTATTCTTATAAGAGTAAATTACTACTGTTACTAAAACATTTGTGAATTTTTTTCCTTACACTCTTTGCACAAATAAACTAACGATTTGTTGATAATGAGACCAATAGACATCCTATACATGATGACAAATAGATAAAAATATTATCATATATATATATATATATATATATATATATATATATATATATATATGCAAGGATTGTGCTTGCTAGCTACCGAAGAGATAGAACTGAGAAGGGAGGAATATGACAGAGGAATGAAATACTCAGAAAGAAGGAACAACTGGCAGCGATTCTGTAATGCCAAATTTATTGTACTGAAAGTTTGCTAGTGATCCTTAGAGAAGTTTAAAAAAAAATATGGTCATTTTAGTTCTTATGCCTAAGTTAGATTTTACCTGCTTTGAAGCATCTCTTTACAGATATTCAGACAGTTAATGTCTCTTTTGCTTTATTCTTCCTTTTTAAAAGAATCTTCCGTTTCAACTATTGATCTATTTGAACTTTGGCAAATCAAATGCATATTGCAAAGATACACTAACCAGACATGATGCATATCGGTGCATAGCACTTGAACTAAAATATTTAGCTTTTCCTAATAAGGTTGACTTTCTTAAGTGCTTCATGTATGCCTGTAACAGATATGAACATATATTTTGAAGAGTTCTTAAAGTTTGCATATTTCAAAATGGGTATCAATTATTTTAATATTGAGATAAATGTTGATCCATTTTATTTTGCATTGTCTAATGACCGTCTGAGCATGAGTCAGCCTTTCTTGAAATTCGGAAACAAAATATTATGATTTCTACATTATCAAATACATCATTATTTTAACCTAGCTTCATATTTTGAAGATGCATTTTAAATAAACTTTCATAGAATTGATAGTTTTATTGGAGACATGCAAAAGTTACAGCACTCATTTTTGATAACTAAAAACTGAATACAGAGTTGAAAACCTTTTTTTAGTGTAAAATTTATATATAACTAATATATGCCAACAAAATCAATTGTAAAAATGAAAATTCTTTTTAGAATTACATGTAAAAAAAATGTAATTTTTTTTTATACATGCTTTAGATTGGGTAAATTCCCATGAGGAAAATATCTCTGCTGAAATACATAAAAATATTTACACTTGGACTAATGTCCTTATCTTTGTTGCTACTATCATGAGATTTCAGCTGTTGTTTCCTTCAGCGGGTATCTGTCATTCCATGGAATTTCAAAGTAAGACTATTATTTAATTTATTTAATTTATTCTCATTCCACTGTCCATATCTAGGGATATCTCATCTTGTTCATTTTTCAGTAATGATTAGTTATTAATAGTCCTATTATCACTGAGACTAACTCTGTACTACTCTGCCCAGGGACTGAACTCACAATTATAGATGCCACTACATTCATTAATTAATGCTTTATCTATTGTCCCATGAGCCAATACGGAAACTAAAACTTAGAGCCTTAAACCTTGTTTGAATTATATATGCAGAGATACATTTAACTTAGTCTTTTCACATATAAAAAATGTTTTTCTATCTATCTATCTATCTATCTATCTATCTATCTATCTATATCTATATCTATATCTATATCTATATATATATATATTTATATATATATATATATATATATAAGACACTTTCATAAACTGACCAAGAAGCACTGCTAACAAAAATTCTGATATTTGTCAGAAATACAGACAACAAGCAAAATTGGTGAAATTACTATAAGGAATAACTATGAGAGCTATAATAAATTGTGAGTTCAATCCTCAGTAGATGCGCATAGTTAAAGCTGACCTATTCTAACTAATTCATATTTGTTGTAAGTGTTGTTTTTAGAACCTCTAGTGATGAGTAAACTTACTGCTAAGAATGCCATTCATTTTATATATGACATAACAAGTGGTTATTCAATATTCAGACTTGGCTTGGAGGTCCTTATTTAATTACTTGCTTTTGAAATTTGGTTATGAATTGGTTTCATATGTAAAATGAAGTTGAAATATAAAGAAAAAAACATTTTATATTTATTCATCAGGATCAGCTTCCTCATATGAGTGACATTCAGAAGATACATGAGCTGAAACCCAAAAGATGATGAAACTCAATAGAATGAATCAATGCATAATAATAATAAAAAAAAAAAATCTCCAAAATTAAGATAAAATGAAAGATCTTTTGCAGAATTTGATGAAGACAATTTTCTACTCAAATCTTTACATTCTTTATATAAATTTCTGATTAATTTACACATTATCCCTATTATTTTAAACAATGAAATTAATGTCAACCAGTCTAGTATTCAAGAAAACCTTAATAAAAAAAAAAATGCCTCCTGACAGAAATGGAACCTGTATTTTTCACCAGGGAAATGTGCCCTTACAGTTAACCCATGGGAAACCATGATGATAAAGCAAGACTCTCTTACCTACTTAAAGAATGCACAACTCATATTGGAATATTATAAAATTTGTATCTGCTAAACTTATTTTTGTATGTGAAATCTAAACAAAGTAATTTTTAAATGTATTTTTAATCTGACATTATTTCTTATCACTATTATCTACTAAAAATAGCATTTATAATAATAAAAAATAATGTTGGCTTATCCATTTAAATTCATTAATTATATTTTGGGTAAGAAAATAAAGAAATCAGATATAGACTTTGACAGGTCCCAATGAGAGGTGTGCATTTCTTAAGTAGGTAATTGAAACTCACTTTATTATAATGGCTTCTCATGGCCTAAATGGTAATGCTAAAGGAAATGCTTCTGTCATGGAAGAAGGACAGGCAGGTTCAATTCCTGTCAGGAAATGTGTTTTTTGTAGTTGGATCTTTCAATCACTAGGTTGGTAGAAATTTTCACTGTCTAACATAATGTATCCACTAAAAAGTATGTTTATAAGAAAAAAATTAAAAAACTCATTAATTGCTTACAAATCTCTTTATCTATAAAATATATTTTTCAAATTCTAATAATCAATTTGAAATTCTTTCATTTTTATATCTGAAATTACTAATTGCATTTCATGTATTTGTTGTATTATTGTAATTGCCCATATGATTACTTGTATGGTTGAACAAAACTGTAATGGCAAGAAAATTCTTGAATTAAATCTTAATGGATTAGTCAGAAATCAACATTATTTTGAAATAAGTATTTTATATATAGTAATGATAATTTTAACCATTTCCTAGTAAGGAAACATTCAGCATTCATTGACCAAACAGCCAGTGTTGCTTTCAGTTGAAATTTATAAAATTTTTGTATTAAAAGAATTTTTCAGGAAAACAGATATCTCAAGTTCCCTAGCTGTTATTGCTCTTTCCAGTATTGATGAAGGTTTCCTTCCTAAACTTTTGTTTAAAGTACTAAGGAATGTCATCATCCTGGTTATGTCATTATTTCCTTTTCGATTTACTATCTTGTGTCATCCATTTTAGTTATTTCTGTTATTAAAGCTCCTTAAGTGATGCAGTTTCTCTTGTTTGGTATAGTTCTTTGTGATTCTGTCAGGCCAGTTGATGAGGTTCAAAGAAGGACAGTCCTTCATTCACTTGAAGCCATTTTTAATCACTGGTCTGAGAAAGTCATTCTATATAGCTAATAGTTTAGTTATTTCTGAATTAGTTACATGCCATGCATGCCATCTATATTAAAGTCTCAATCTGATAAGGATATTTAAGAACATGATTTGAGTTTTTACGTTCATGTTTTGGTTTTGTAGCAAATTGTACTGTTAGGAAAAACTAACCCTAGTGCAGTGTATTATGTGTCAAATTTCTTTATCTCCCATACTAAATTTGTTATACTATTATATGTATTCCAGTATCTCATCTTGATTATGCCTATAATGAGATGCATAATTTAAAACCTTGGTTTTATTTTGGATAACATGTCTTACCTTAACAGACAAAGCACCAATCAGACAAGAATTATATTTGTGTAACCAATCAAATGGGTTGTTTTGAACCACTGCCCAGGAGAAAGAGAAGATGTTTCTAGGTCTTTCTCACTGTTAATCACCTTCAAATGTTCTTGTCATGAGTACATAATTGTGACATATCTGAACAGCCTGCAAATGTGATGTTATGAAAGTCTCCTCCAATAGATAGCAATTTCATGATCCAGATACAAGTGGTAAGCATATACTTACATTATAGGGTTAGAATTTGATATTAGGAATTTACTGTATTGACTTATAAAACAATTTTTTTTATAAAATGTTGTAAAAGTATTTTAGGGACAAAAAAAATTGGGGCACGTCAGATAGTCACAACCTCTACTATCAAATCAAAGAATAAATTATCAATGCACCTCTCATTTATATATATATATATATATATATATATATATATATATATATATATATATATATATATATATATACATGTGTGCGCATGTGTGTGTGTGTATGTATTTAGACGGCATGAATTTATCTAAACACATTAAATAACACCAACAAGGTTTATTAAGCTTTTTAAATTGTATTTCCAATTTATATAAAACACCTCAGTTGGGTACTGACCTAGTCTCAGTGTTATTTAATAAAACCTGTTTGTGTGTGTATATATATATATATATATATATATATATATATATATATATATATGTATGGTTTACTTTTCTTGGTGATTTATACCTAACTGATTTTATGATAATGTAACATTTATAATAATTTTTTGTAAACTTATTTTTTATATATTGGTTTGGTTAGAATGCAAGCATTTGTAGTGAATGTAGAAACAAAAACGTACAGATTCCATATAATGAACTGTAGTCTTCCTCCCATCACTTTCTCTCTCTCTCTCTCTCTCTCTTGCTCTCTCTTTCTCTTTCCCTCTACTTCCTTCTCTCTCTCTCTCTCTCCCACAATCCTTTTCTCAC
Organism: Acanthosepion lycidas; assembly: GCA_963932145.1. Lineage (NCBI taxonomy): Eukaryota > Metazoa > Mollusca > Cephalopoda > Sepiida > Sepiidae > Acanthosepion > Acanthosepion lycidas. Next base: position 65,822,460 of record OZ010586.1, read on the forward strand.
TCTCTTTGTCTCACCTTCCCACTCTCTTTCTCTCGTACTCCTTTTTTCCTCCCCTTCTTTCTCTCTTTTCCTATCTCTCTTTCTTGTTCTCTTTCTCACTCTATTTTTCTCATTTTCTTTCTCTCCCTCTTTTTCTTGCTCTGTTTCTCTCCCACTCTCTCTGCAGGATGTATTTAAAAATGAAGTTAGAAGAAATGGATGCATTAAAAGGGTCTTTATCTCTGTTCAAATATCAATCTCTTTCTTTTAACTGCCATTCATAGATGGTATTGGTAAAATTGTACATTAAAATGATTATAGAATCTTCAGAAGATAATGCATAAAAAGGCTGATGAATATCAATTTACACATGAGGTGATGATTATTCCAAGCACAAATAATGGCTTTACATCAGAGTATATATTAATTACTATTACATGCTTCTGTTATTTACTATTATAATATATAGTATAGATTCAAAAACAAAATATATTTCTTGTGTTAAATTGTTCTTTGAGCCATTCAGTTAACAGAAGAATTCAGGTTATAAGATTATTTCACAACTTTAAATATAACTAAATTTTAAATTCTAGAAAAATTAAGTAAGATGTATCAATGGTATTACATTGTGTTTAAAGTTTTAAAATGCACTTTATATTCTTAAATTTTCTTATATCAGAAAATATTTTTTTTTAAATTAACATTTATATATTCACTCATATCATTTATTAAGAAGAAATATTTCAGTGACTTTTGTTTTAATGTCACCATTCAACAATCTTCCATATTATAATTTTTTAATTGCTGTTAAAACATTTAGATTCCATTGGATGGTTCAGTGGTCTCTTCTTACTTTGAGCCTAACATAGTTTGGTAATAGCCTACCGATTCCAATAATAATGTTCTCCTTGTCTTTTGTATGCAGTCCCAGTGGTTTGGCACTCTCGGGCGGCGGTGGGATTTCCCGGACTCTCCCGATGTTTTACCTCCCGCCACCACAGTCGTTGCATTGGCTATCCGTTCCCGCCTCTGATCTGTGACGTGGTCTTTGCTCCTGCTGTCGCTCCCTGCTTTTGTAACCGATCTTCATCCTTGCTAAAACCTCACTCCAACCCTCTGACCATTGCCCACTTGTGTAGATCCCAGTCTATACAAAAAAAAAAAAAAAAAAAAGAAATAAAGACAAAAAAGGAAAAACACACCCTATCTTCCCTGTCTCTATCCATCCATTCAACCACTTGGAGTTTGATTCCCAAACCCTCTCCAAAAAAGATTTATATATATTATTATCTTTATTAATTTTTTTAAAGTTTAATCAAAAGAAAAAAATCTACTTAAATTTTCTTTTAATTAAGAACAGCCCACAATCATTAACGTCAAATTTAAGTACCTTAGATTTATGTATCATCAATAACTAAATCTTAATTTAACATAAAAATGTACTTATTTCTTTCTAAATAATGCAAACTTTAAAATTATTTTCTATGCCTAAATATTTGTTTAACAAATTTACTTAAATCTTTTTCTAAACCTTCTGGTGTTTGTATACATATATATATATATATATATATATATATATATATATATATATATGCATTTAAACATACACATATAAGTGTACATATGCTTCTACCTGCCAAAAGACAATATTTATTATACTATTCAGAAATAAATCTTAATGATTTTTTATTTATATCAATGTAAATAAATATGCATTTATATGTGAGTGACAGTTTCTTATATGTATACGTGTGGGTATGTAAGAGCAACAGGTATAGATATATGAAATAAAATTATTATCTGCTAACATGTAAGTGCATATTTATATTTTTTTTCTGAAACTTAAAGCAAATACTTGCTATATCATTCAATTAAGGCAAACAAAGCTAAAGTGCTTCCTTTATAAAATTTAAATTCAAAATATTTCATTGTATCAGTTTTAAATGCTTAATATGACAGAAACTTTTAAAAAAATGCTTTTGCGCCTGCTTATAAACTTGCCTTGACACTTCTTTCCTAACTAATCCTTTTAAATTCAATATATATTCCAAAAAAACGTATCGAGTGAGAAACGAGATCTCAGTTAATTGGCCAACGATGATATAACTGGAGAATTTCAGAAAGTAATTCAGAATAATAGTAAATAAACAATTAAGCTTCTCAAAGAATTACATTAAACGAAAAGTATATGTCCTCCTGACCATTTTTTTTAACCATGTTTTACCACAGCTCTGGAGCCGGCTCAGATCGCGGGAGCGACCTCACTTCGGCCACATCTTTGGCAGCTTCACGGAACGCCTCGCTCCGTCACCAACAACAGCAACACCCCTCATCGATAGGGATTCGCAAGAGGGACGCCTCATTGTCAGCAAATACGTCTGCATCCGATCACCATCACCACTTTCCGCATCACCATCCGCATCATCATCATCACCAGCACCCTCCACCACTATTGTCTTCGACTACCACCACGTCCACGAGGGATCCGGCCTCTGCCACTTCAGGATCGGTACGCAAACATAGTGGTCGATCTGAAGTGAAAATAGCACCTAATCCTATCGTGTCCAGTGGTGGTGGTGGTGGTTCCATCCAGTTGGCTGCTTCTCCAGCAGTTGTGCAACCTACAGGTAGCATCATTGCCGGAGGCAACAACAATCTCCCCTTACAGGGAGGAGGCGGAGGGGGTGGCAGTGGTGGTATTGGGGGTGGTAGTGTGGTTGGTGTTGGAGTAGGAGACATGTCGTCAGCCCTGCAACGACCTTTCTATGCAGCCTCGTCAATCGGGAGCCCTCCTGACCCCGCTTCAATCTTGCGGAGTAGAGAAGTCTCCAAGAGGGTTATTCTAAATGTAGGCGGGGTAAAACACGAGGTGCTGTGGCGCACCCTGGACCGTATGCCTCACACTCGGCTAGGAAAACTGAAGGACTGCAACACACACGATGCAATTGTTGACCTATGCGACGATTATAGCTTGGCTGAAAACGAATACTTCTTTGACAGACATCCACGATCATTTGCTTCCATCCTCAATTTTTACCGCACTGGAAAACTTCACTTGGTGGAGGAAATGTGCGTGTTGGCATTCAGTGAGGATTTGGAGTATTGGGGTGTGGATGAACTCTACCTGGAGTCGTGCTGCCAGCACAAATATCATCAGAAAAAAGAACATGTGTTTGAAGAAATACGCAAGGAGGCAGAGAGCCTCCGAAAGGGAGAGGATGAGGACTTTGGGACCGGCTCGTTCGCCAAATGGCGACAACGAGTATGGGACCTTCTTGAAAAACCGACTACGTCCATGGCTGCGAGGGTGAGTAGGGAAAGGCTTATCTTTTATTATTATTATTACTATTATTATTAGTAGTAGTAGTATTATTCTATTGCAGGATGCATTTGTTCTTTTTAAATTGTAATGTTTTTTAACCTACATTTTCAGCATTAACTTGCAATTGACCAACCAAACAACAAAGCAAGTTGATCTCTTTACTATTTAATGTGCTTAAATTTGATTTGATAAAACAGATAATCTTTCTGTTGATATTTAAAGTTTTTTCTCTGATGCCTTATTGATACTTTGATTTTCATGCAACTAATTACTAAGTTATAACTCCTTTCAAATATTTATATTGTTTTTTTATAAAATTTTGTCTTTTTACCCATCAATGTAAAAATTACCATAATGCTGTATCTTTGAATATAATTTTGCAGACCATACATACACACGCATGCAAACATACAGATATAAATATATACTGAATACCATTCAATACCTTTACAGCTGATATCACTATTACAACTCTCATAATTTCTGACAGAGAATTCTCTACTCCAAACGGATGATAATTTATAAAGGTTTTTTTTCAGATGCTGTTTTTTTTTTTTGTATTTCTATCTCTGTTATGATAAAGTAACCTCACCATTATTCATGTTACATTGTTTGTTTTCTTTGCTTGTTTTTTTTTTACAGAGTCATGTTCTTTTGAATATAAACCTAACACTTCCTTCTCTCTTTTTGCTGATCTTTAAATACTTCTCTTTGATTTCCTCTATTGATTTTAGCTTTCTCTTTTCTTCCCTGTTTCTTTTTCTTTCTTTTACATTTTCTTTTTTAAGCTCCCTTGTTGACTTCTCAGTCTAAGAATATCCGCTTGAAAAATTTTTGTCTTTTTTTATCTTTGTTTCTTCTTTCAAATCTCTTTACTGCTCAATTGAAGATTCTGGGATTTCAATATGGTGTCATGAATTCTTTGGCTGACATCTTAGTATTTTTGCAAACCTAATAAAGTTTAAGCAAAAAAGAAACGTAACAGCAGAAACCCATCGAAATAATCAAACACTTGAAAATTGATCGTCTGATCAAATAACTGAATGACTATATTAGACAAAAAATAAAAGAAATCTTCAAATATTCAAGTATTTTAATGTTACAAGGTTCTTAGGATCTTTCAACATGATGGCTGGCCATTATCAAATCATCTTATATTCTAAAATTAACAAAAATAGGTATAACTCATGAAAAAAAAACATGCTATTTATGTGTGTGTGTGTAAATATGTGTGTATGCATTATATTATATTAATATGTGTGTGTGTACTCAGGTAGTTTAATAAGTCAATAGGTTAATAATGAACAATTTATAAATATATGCAGCAAGTAATTTATAGCTAATTTATATAGTAAATATTTATTCTTGAGTATTATCTCTTTCCTTATCAATGCACTTAATTCATTAGTGAATCCCATAAAATAAGCATTTTACACAGAACAATTAAGCTCAAATTCAGCTAAAAACTACATATGAAGTTTAACTTATTAATTCAAACTTGTGTGTGTTTGTTTTGGCTTTTCTAAAAATAATTGTAGAATATACCCTAAATTATTATCAAAATTGGTAAAACTCTTTCTTAACTTATTCCAATTGAATGTTTCTTGATTTTCATTATAATTAATCAAAG
>OZ010586.1:65829890-65852390 GCA_963932145.1 Acanthosepion lycidas
CTGCAACTCTTCTGGATGATCTTCTTATTTAAGTTGGTGAATGCTGCCATAATCCTTGCTTTTAGTTCATCTTTGGTGTTACAAGGAGTTTTGTTGGTCTCTCACTTAACTGCACCCCAAACATAATAATTAAGAGGGTTCAAGTCTGAGGAGTTGGGTAGCCAGATGTAAGAGGTGATCTGATTGCAGAAATTGTCTGGCAGACATGAGTGGATGTTTCTGCTTGTGTGGCATATTGCTGAGTCCTGTTGCCAAATATAGGGACTTCCAGCAACCACTCTCTTGACTCAGGGTAGTACTACCTCCTCAAACACTTGATATAGGCCTCCATGTTGAGTCTGATGCCCTCACCCACAAATTCGGGAGTTCTTTTCTAATCAGAATGATCAGAGTGAGTTTTCCAAGCAGCTGTACCTTTGTAATAACCATTAAACTCATCCAACTCTTTCCAAATCCTCTGCACTGTCCTCAGATTGACACCTAAACACTCTTAAATGATTGTATTCGAGCTTCCAGCACGAATGCCAAGCAGTACTGCATGTTGTTTCTAAATTTCTGGCGAAAAAAGTGGCATCACTGTGGTCTTTTTTCACAGACAGTTCTCAACTGACGCTACTATACTGTGAGGTTGACAAACAGACAATGCATGCATGAAATTAAAAATATAAAATGGTGACAATTTACCCATCGTACCCTGTACAATATTTATAGTCTTATAAAAATCTATTAAACTATTTTTGAGCTACTAACATACATAAAATAAACAGTACTTTTGCACATTAAGAGCTTACTGCCCTATCACATTGAAAGTTAAGCAACATCAAACTGGTCAATACCTAGATGAGTGACTGCTTGGGAATATCAAGTGCTGTAAGTTTGGATGTGCAGATGATATAATTAAGCTTGGATGTGCAGGTGGTGTAATGGATAATAGCTCAGTATTGGAAATCAGAACGCAGAGTTCCAGCTCCCGTCAGGTTTATTATATTCACTTACATACAAATACTCTCCCAGTTATGGGTTAATTAGTAGGACTAGTATCAGTAAATTATTATTATTATTTTCAAAAATATTCTTATAATCTAAAATCTGGTTGGTTGCTTTGTTTAGCAGCATAACAACATCTATGAATTATTTAATGCTAAAATCTAAATATTTTACATCCAATTTTTTATTTTATTTTCTGGGGATAATAATTGTTTTAGTGATACAATTCTTACTAATTAACCCATAGCTGTGGCAGAGAAGAGTTGGATTCACACATTTCCCAAGAGTATTTGTGAATAAATAAATATAACGAATACAACCGGAATTGGAACTTGGCTCTCTGATTAACAATTCTGAGCCATTATCCATTACACCAGCTACACATTCAAGCTTACAGCACCTGGTATTCCCAAACGGTCACCCATTTAGGTACTGACCAGGCTCAATGTCACTTAACTTCAGCAATCATATGGGAACTGGTGTTAGAACATGATGTGGCGATAAGCCAAAATTATACTTGAATATTTTGGTTATCTGAATTCTTTCTTTTGAACTACTTATAACTTAAATTTCATTATACTTTTTATTGACTTTTCTGTTTTAAAAATTAGGTTTGCATAAAAAAAAATGTTTAATTTAGTCTTATTTTATTTTCATGTCTTCTCTTCCTTTGGTTTTCTCTTTCATTTTTTATTTTATTTTATCATTATTTTATTTTTTATTTAATACTAAAGTATAATTTGAAATTTGTTGTTTTTATAATTAATTGACAATATATGTAATTGCATTCATGTTTTTTTTTTATTTTCAATTATATTTTGCCTGTTCTATATTTTGTCAAGTCAGTTTGTTTTCCTTCTTTTAATGTCTGCTACAATTCTTTCTTCATTTACTTTTTTTGCTGGAGGTAAACATTATACAGACCAACACAAATATCTGTTCATGCCATAAAAACTGTTTTTTTTTTTGTTTCCTTTTTAATCAAATAAAACAATTACAATCAATATCAAATAAACCACAAAAATAAAATGTTTTATTACATAATATTATCATCTTGCATTCTACTTTAAAAGAAGAATAAAATATTTTTAAATTCATCTTTTTCTTGAAATTGATGATTGACATTAAAACCAAATTAATATTTATTTCAAGTAAAATTTATACCACAAGGAATTTTTAGTTATAATTGTTCTATTTTATTAATAATTATTGTTGTTTATCTCTTATTGTACCTAATATGACCTATAGTGTGAACGAATCTTCTCCCCTATCTCTTTATTACTGTATATTGTTCAACTTGTTCTATTTTATTATTACTAATTGTTGTTAATTTCTTATTATGTCTAATTTATAAATTAAAGTTTATCACATGTATGTAAATACAAGGAGAACATTATATAGAGTATTTAATACTCTTCACGGTTTAAAACATCATTAAGGGACATGGAATATACCAATAAGGGGAGACTCCTGTACTTCTCATCTAGCTTCATCAATTAGAGGAAATTGGAGGTGAAAACAAAAATACCCCATTAATTTAGATATACTAAAATATAATAAACAGGTTCATTAAAATGAAAATTTGAAATACTTCTTCAATTTAATTAGAAAATAAAAAATGACATGCTAAGTATTGTGATGTCAACGAACACTTCTTTGACAATTTTGTGATGCCAACAAATACCTGTTGTCACTTTTGTAATGCACATTGTAGTAGAAACTTTTTTTTATCGCAGATACAACTATAGTACACTATTGAATAATGCTGGTGTCAGACACCTTCAAATATCACTTGCACTAATAGTACTTACTTGATAATACTTACTCGAATAGTAATCCGTATAGTGATCCGAATAGAGAAATAGTATAGTGAATAGAGTAGAGAATAGCGGTTCATATAGTAATAGTAGGAATAACAATCATTTAGATGTCACATGACTTCCTATGTATGCATTTCATCTATGGTCATGTGGTCTACTTAATTCAATAATGGAATTGCCTGTGTTTGCTCAGTAGTGATCTATGTTCAAACTCAAGTGTCAGCAGCGACACTTTATTCCTATATAACACTAAACTTACTAAGATATATGGCAGAAGGAATTTTCTATCAGTCACACAAATTTTTACAGTATATTGTTACAATTTTATTATTAGTTATTGTTGTTACACGGTTATTGTATTGAATTTATAAACTAATTTTTATACTACTAGGTTTGTATGTTTAGGATAATATTTATTGGTTTCAGTTTCCAGTGAATGAATCAATAGCATATTCTTTAAATAATTATTAAAAAGAAGGCTTTAGTAATACAGGGTGACCAACTTAGGCAAAAGGCTATATCATGTGATATTTAATAAATATTCCTCTTTCTTCTCTGTTATGTTGTAATGGTTTCTATAGCAAGTAGATTTTTTTAGAGAATGGGGTTACTAACCCCACACACAATTGTTTTTGAATTCAGTGTTGTTTTCTCCTTGCCAACCAAGGCTACAGAACTTAGTCAATATAACCCATAGCTTGGGGAAAGAAGAGAGGGATTCATGCCTTTCCCACGGGCATATATACAAAAATGAATGCAACAAGCAAGCCTGGAATTTTAAATCAGTGCATCAATTCCATTTTCAATGGTGATAGCCAAACACTACCCTCACACCCATTTTAATAAATACTCTCACTCCAGAAAAAAAAAACATCTTTTCTTCTAAATTTCCTCCAAATCATACACACAGTTTGTACTTTTATATTTCTGGATAGTTTCTCAATTTTTTCAAGCAATGCAGATAACTTCTCATGGTTGTACATAATTCTAGTAGACCGATTAAAATCCAAGAAATTGAGCCACTTTGTCTACATAATGTTTTATGAAAAATCAAGGTATTAAGTAAAGTCATCTTTCTTCCAAATTATACATATTTAAAAGACAAATTGTAGCATTTAAGTATTAGATAATTGTAGATATTTAAAATTCTCTGTATTAGAGTCAAATTATGAAAAAGAAGCAATTTATCTTAAAGCAACATGGACATAAATTTTCATCTCTCAACAACATTGACAAAAAAATAAAATAAAATGAAAATGAGAATTCCAAAGCAAAATAATTTCCTTTCAAAAATAATGACTCAAGAAAAATTATTTTCTCCACTAGAACATTGCTCAAAAAATTAATAGAAATCCTTCATATTTTTATTTACTAGAAAGAATTGTTATTGTAATAACCACTGGATAAAAGAGTATTTGAATTCAACAAAGAATGGTCAAAAGCACTGAAAATAGTTCAATTGGGTTCAGATACTCTACTTGAATTCATTCAAACTCTTTAGATTTTGTTCTTCATATTTTACTCTTTAGTATTTGGCCAAAGTTTGGCTCATATCAAAACTGATCTATTCTGAGAGTATGAAGCGGATAAACTAGAACAGATCATTAATCTGGTATGATAATTTCTTTTATTTCTGTATGTTTTATTGTCAGAACTTCTGGGTTAGTCTTTGTCATTCTTTCTCCAGCCATTTTAGTTACTTTTTAGAAATCACAAGGAATGAAGCATTCTACTTAAAACAAACTCCAAATACCTCCAGGATTCTCCTTGTTTGTTCTAAGAATTAGTTCAGAAACAGAAAAAGTAATACCCCAAATGTCTGAGCACAGTAGTTTCTGTGAAATTCAGTTATATGCAATAAACTAGGCTTACTAAATCTGATTTTCATAATATCTTTGAATGCTAAGTCTTTTCTTCATATCCTCAGCCAAGATTTTACTCAGCTTTTTTTAACTCTCTTGGAGAACTCAGGTTTTTGGCAGTAATTAAGCTTATTTTTCTGCTCAAATGAAATATTAATTTTCATTTAATTACCAAGAGAGATTATAATAAAGTTCTAATTAACTAATTGATGAATTTAGTATATAAAGTCAAAATGATTCCAAAACAAAACAATTTAAAAAAAATTGTGAATCTACAGAACTGTTAATTCTAAGGAATATTTAGCATGGATTTTGAATATGTTTGACACACCCCTTATTTTGGTGCTTGTGTATATGTTGATCTATATATGGAATCATTTACTGTATATTTAATTCTGATTAGATTGAAACACATATACAAGATTTTACAATTTTACATTTCTATCAGAACATCTACATATTTATATTGGCATAAAGCAGAGTATTAATACATAGGAAAATTTCACTAGAAACAATAAAAAGTGTACTAAACTGCTATGTGATATCCTATCCTACTGTATAGTATTGAGTGCTGGACACTCTTCTCAAAGATGAAGAGAAAACCTGAAGCAACAGAAATGTGGTTCAACAGAAGGATGCTAAGGATACCATGGACTGAACATGTGAGCAAAGATGAAGTTTTGGAGAAAATGGAAACAAAAAGGAAACTAATACTTAACATCAGGAAGAGACAGATGAGGTTTCTGAAGCATATAACGAGTAAGAAGGGCTTGGAAAATCTGATACTCATGGAACAGATAGAGGGCAAGTGAGACAGAGAAAACAACACATGACATACTTAATGAGCTTGAGTAAATAGATGGCAAAAAAAGAACTTAACATTAAGAGCTACAAGGGCCAGGAAGTTGTGGAGAGCCATGATTGTCTACGTCCTGAGGGCACACAGCACAGAAAACAGAAGAATAGAATATTTGTCCACAAAGCATAAAGAAAACATATACACATCTTATATATAATTTTTGATGGATTTTTTATCCAAAATTATTTCTTAAATATAAATGTTATTTCTAGTGGGTACATGGATTTGAGTTGCTCTCCTTGTTTTTGCTTTCTTAATTTTATTAGTAGGACTTCTCTATCTAGGATAGTTATTATTAATTTCTCTATTTAATAAAAGAAAAATCAGGGATAACAACTCACATGTATGCACTAAAAAAACAGTTATAGTAATAAGAATAATCTCATTTTTATAGATATATTAACCAAAATTACACAAAAATATCTTGAAATACTAAAGAGTAAATTTATTCAATAAAATCACCATTGGCTTCAACCACAACCTCCAGACGACTTCGGAATCTTCTTCAACTCTTGTGGACAGACTCTTTGTTGAAGTTGCTGAATTCTGCTATAATCCTTGCCTTCAGTTCATCTTTGGTGTTACAAGGAGTTTTGTTGGTCTCTCACTCAACTGGACCCCACACATATAATAATCAGGAGGGTTGCAGTCTGGGTGGGTTAGGTGGCCAGATGTAAGAGGTGATCTGATTGCAGAAATTGTCTGACAGCCATAACTGGATACTCCTACTTGTGTGGCATGGTGCAGAGTCCTGTTACCAGACATAGGGTCTTCCAGCAACCACCCTCTTGAGCAGCAGAGCAGCACTACCTCCTGAAGACACTGATACCCTCACCAACAAATTCAAGAGGTCTTTTCTTATCAGAATGATCAGAGTGAGTTTTCCAAGCTGCCATACCATGAGTCTAATGGTGATTACGATAATCATCATTAGACTCATCCAACTTTTTCTGAATCCTCTGTACTGTCTTCAGATTGAAAATGTTTGTATTGGAGTTTCCAGCATGAATGACAAGAAGTACAACATGCCATTTCCAAATTTCTGATGGAGTGGATTGTGTCATGGTCCTCTTTTTTCATAGACAGTGCCCAACTGACCCTACTATACTGTACAGTTGACAATATTAAAAGCAAACAACATGCAAGCACAGAATTAAAAATATAATGACGACAATTTACCCATCCCACCCTGTATGTATTAAATGGCAATAAGATGAATTTTGGTCATATAAGAAGAATATAATGGAACTGTAGCTAATTCTTGAAGAATTGTTAACTATGGAAAATTTCATAATATTTAATGACTATACACACAGAATGATTCCATCAGCTAACCAATTGATCATGAATATTGATGATCATAGCAGATTATAGATGATGACCAATGGTAATATACTAAAATTGCTTGTAGTTAATTCTATAGATTTCCTCTATCCCTCTTGTTTTCAATATGTTCTCATTAATATGCCCTAGAAATTTCAACTATCTCTTTCTGATGCAACATATAAGTGTTCTTTTTGTTTCCATTTTCTCTAAAACTTTTCTTGTTGCTCACATGTTTACTGTGAGTCTAAGTTCTAGATTATTCTAATATACTTCCCAAATATGTCAAGGTTCCCTATGATTTAAAAGAATTATATGTATAGAATTAATTTCTTTTCTATGTTTACAATTTATTTGTATTCTCATATATATAGTTCAAATCTAATTTAACCTTACACATAGTCATAACTTGAGATTTTGTTATATGTGAGTCTTCTGCTCATAGACTTACATGGAATCAAGCAACTTCATCCAACTATTTCTTGATTGACTGTATTACATGTAAATTGTAGAGGCACATTTTCTAAAATAAAAATATCCTTTTTGTGCTGGAGAATTTATCTGTACATATTAATGTCAATTCAGGGTCAGTACCAATTACTGAGCATCAACAAAATAATGGTTTACTGGAATAAAAAATATCTCAAATATTACTGAGATCTATTTTAGAAAAATCTATACAAAACTTTACTAATTGATTCCTAAATAAGCATGAAAATTGGCACAGAATTCATAAAGACAAACACTGTAAAGATATTGTGCCAGATATCCTTTTTATAAAACATTAAAATCATTGTGCGTCTATTATAATCCAAAAGTAATTATACACTTTTAATACAAAGACTTGTCTATAATGAAACTAATGTCTCTGATCAATTGGACTGACTGGGTTAGAGTTAATAGTTTGTTCAATTCTCATTATCTGCTTGGACAATGTTTTAATTGAATGTTTTATTTGCAAAGGTTTTCTCTAGCATCAGCCAGACTTGAGCAAACACAGCCTTGTTATATGTTACTGGACAGACAAGTGCAGATTACAGTATGAGCAAATATTTACTGAAGACACGTTGAAGAGCTCAATGGTAAAATAAAAACAAAACAATTAGAAAAGAGACATGAAGAGAGAGTAAATTATACAAACAGACAATCTTTTCCCTTTTGAAATGAAAATCTATTTTTAGTCTGTTTTGTTCTGTCTTAAAGATTAAATGTTCAGCTTTTTATTATATTTAGTCATAATAATAAAATTTTGTAGTTTCTATCTGCTTTTGTATATATTTTTTTAATCATTTAACTCCAAGCAAGGCAATAAAGTCACTAAGATACATGTAGTTACTGAATGTGAGAGAATATGAAAAAAGGAAAACATTAAGGAGAGAGAACACTAAAAGAACAAAAAATAATAAAACAGAAGATAATGATTGACATTGCATTTAAATTTTTGAAGATCAAAACTGACTGGAAAGCAAGAAGCTGGAAGAGCATTCCAGGCATGAGAAATGCACATGAAGAAAATATTAGCATAGAACTTTTATATCTAGCCATTTCAACTGTAAAAGGATAATCTAGGTACTGCCAATCTAGGTACTGCACTTAAATTTGTAAAGTTGAGATACCAAAGAGTAAAGCTCATCAGAACAATTACTATGAAAATATGATTAGAAAAGGAACAAGAAAGCTGCATTACTGAAGCCTAGATACCAGGTCAGGACCAATAACATTGCAGATTCTTCTTTGTATTTTATCAATAATCTCTAAATATATAGCTTGGAGCACTAAGCCAGATGTGGCAGAAATATTCAATTCATGGATGAATGGTAGACTTATAGATATGCAAGATATTTATATATATAACAAAACAATTTATCAAGGTACAATTTTGAAAAAATTTGAATAATACAACGAGGGAAAATAACAGAATTTCTTTACTTTCTTTTTCTGTTATGAGATGATAAGAAAATTAGTGCTTATTGTACAGAAAATATCTGACAAAAATAAATTATTATAAGTCAGATTATAGGTTAATAACAGGATAGACTGTCCTCTCTATACATTTTTGGCAACTATTCTAAGAGAAAGACAAACCTGAATTCAAAACTCAGTCATCAGAATCTATACAAAAATGGATAAACATGAGATGAAGATACCATGTCTGTAAAATAAAAACAAAAGATTTGAATAATTATGATTAATACCACTGGATCAATTCACCATTAATATAAGAATGAAAATTCAAGTTACCAGATTGAAGCAATGCAAATTATTTTAAATATTTTTAAGTTTAAGAGTTTGCAATCCGTTTACTGAATTACTTTAAAAGATTTAAAACATTTTGAATGGTGCAAAATAAACATTTCATTGCTCAAAATGTTCATTCAATGGAAATAAAAATAAAATATTTTCCATTTTTGACATTTTCTTTATTAACAATATATTTACCATTTTTTCCACTGTCTTCTGCTATCTGGCAAGCTAATTCTATCTTCTGATCTTTCTCAATAAACTACTACTCAAGATGCCTCTTACAATATTCTAGGGAACTGAATCCTTTCATTATAATGATCCTGTAAAGAGTGGAATAAATGAGAATCCAAAGGTGCAATATCTGCTAAATATGGCAGATGTGTGGAAACACCACACAAGCATGTAAAAATTTTAGCTCAGAGAAGTGCCAAAGAAATATGTTGTTTAGCATTATCTCATTATGCCATTTCTAATTCAGGGTGATTTTTATCAATTACTGCCTTCACTAAGTCAAATTGCAAGTAGTAGTTATTTAAAATTGAGTGGATAGTATAGTGGATATTGAAAGAGAAAATGAAATTATCATACCAAGTTCAAATTCCAGCCTAGCCTACTGTGCTTACTTTTGCACTATTATCCAAGGAAGGCATGAATCCATCTCTCCCCTCCCAAAATCACTGGCTATTTGTTAAATAGCAGGATAGAAAACCATGGCAAAAGAAAAAACCATTCCACTATTCCAAGAATACATAGCAATTCACAGATAAAAAAATAAAAGCAATTTGTAAAAAACATGGCATTAAAAAAAGATAAGTTATTTGATTCAACTGGATTCAACTGGACCCATATGCTAAATAGAATCTTTTTGGATTAACATCTGATTTTGTTGGTATGCTTTGTGGTGGTTTATTTTTACCTGACAATTTCTTGTGTTCCACATTGTTGTAAAGTATCTATTTTTCATCACCCATTGTAATTTGTTTAAAAGGTAAAACATTTTACTATGCTTTTAAGTACTGAATCTCAAATGGAATGCAGTCCAATAAGCCTTTTGTTTCTTAGTGTGGAAATAGTACAGCAATGTCGATAACATAACCAAATTGGTGCAACTTTCACATATCGATTTGGATATTTTTGAGTATATTGTCTATTTCTTTCATCATATACAGTCAATTATTCAAAAGTAATGCACTGGTTTGGTTGTGATCAACCTCACTTGGTCAACCTGACCATGGTGCATCATACAGTAAGAAATATCTGTATCTTTGCAAACTGATTTTGACCTATTTGACAATTAACAGTTATTCCGTGATACTTTTTGTTTTTTCACACACATCTTTAAAAATATTTTGTTTCTTAAAATAAAAATCACATAATATCATACACTCTTATTTCAATGTTAGAAGCAATTAACAAAACTGTCCCAAATTTTCCCAAGCTGTATTTTGATATAACAGCCATTGAAATATAATCAAGACCAACCAATATTATTTTATTACTCCTGATTTCAACATTGTTTTATTACTCCTGATTAAAAATATAAATATATTACAATCAATTTCTAAAAAACTATAATCAATTATTAATCATTTGCTCCTTTCAATATTCTGAAACTCTGATGTTTCCCTAATTAATAAATTATATACATTCCTTAGTTAAAAAAAAAAGCTTGAGAAAAGTTTCTTTTAACAAGTTTCTTAATAGATTTGTTGTTGTTATTGATTTTTGACAAAACATATTGCATAAGCTTTATAAATGCTTTCTGGCATAAAATCAAAATTGCAAAGAAAAAACAAACAATTTACCATTATAGAACGCATTGCTTGCAAGAATACACAAATACCAAAAGGATTGATCTCTGTGATCTTTTGAACATGTCAAGAAGAATGGGAAGTTAGATCAGAGGAAGTGTCAGACAAAGAGAGAATCAAATAAAAATATCTGCACAACAACAACAAGAGTCACTAATTCTATTTTTCTGCTCTTGAATGATAAGAAGTTCAAACCATCACCTGGAGGGGATATAGATTTTGAAACATTGCAAATTTCAATTTCACTTTAACATAAATTTATACAATGATACACTGTAGAACACACTCACACACACACACACACACACATACACACACACACACACACACACACACATATATATATATATATATATATATATATATATATATATATATATATATATATAAGTTAAAGTTCTATTTTTAATATTGAGTACTTCATTTGCAAAAGTCTGCTCATTTTAATTGTGTTAATCTTCAGTAATTTACTGGCCAACATGTTTTGTTATGTGTAAATGATATTTGTTATATATATGTATATATAATTATTATTTCTAACATAAGTGTGTGTATATATATATATATATATATATATATATATATATATATATATATATATATATATATATTACTTCAATTACATATATAATAAAATATGGATTGACAGAATGATTTCATATATATATATATATATATATATATATATATTGGACAAAAGATGTATGATAATGTTAAAAAAAGTTTTTGTGCGACACATTTTATCCTTTAGGACTTCATCAGACTAGCTTTGTTTACATTGATGCAACTACATGTGTGCACTTAACATAAAAATTTGTCTCAACTATATTTAAAACAATAAAAGACAATCAATACAAAACAAAGCAATGAGCCAAAACTTGAAGAAGGAATTTACTTTATCACCTGTAAGGATAGCCAGAATTAATATATAGGAGAAACCTCAAGAAGTTTAAATAAAAGATTATATGAACACAAAATATACATTTTAAAAAACAACATATTTAATGCATTAGTTGCTGACTACAATTTTGACATAAAAAATGCTACTCTAATTAAAAGAGAAAACAATCCACAAAGATTAAAATGCTCAGAAAGTGCTTTATTATCTGGCAGCAAGGTCTCCGATTGTGAGGTTTTGAGGAACTTGGAACCACCTTTTAATTTCTGT
Source organism: Acanthosepion lycidas (assembly GCA_963932145.1). Classification (NCBI taxonomy): domain Eukaryota; kingdom Metazoa; phylum Mollusca; class Cephalopoda; order Sepiida; family Sepiidae; genus Acanthosepion; species Acanthosepion lycidas. The sequence continues at coordinate 65,841,965 of OZ010586.1, forward strand.
TGTTCCCAGATCCACCCTGAACCAGGATGCTAACACCTGTTCGTGCCCCAGCTAAGGGCAAATAGTGAACCCCCACCGAAACAAAAACAAAACACCATGAAAGTATAAAAATACATTTTATTGTAAAAATACCAGCAATACATTTTTATATAAAAAATTACGAACAGTATGCGCATACTCTATACTGACTTCACCCAAATCTGTTTAAAATGCTACCAAACAACTAACAAGAACTTTCATGACATTAATCCATATAATATCTTAGAATTTCTTAAGACAAATTGTATTCCAAAATATAACTTCAACAAAACTACAACATAAAACACACACATCACCACCTCTAGTAATGATATCCATAAAAACATATATATGCATAAAAGTTGAGTATCATCTACCATGTATTCAATTGTGAAAGTGGAATAACATATATACTATTTTTATGACTTCCAGGCTCTCAAGAAAATTTGATTTTGACATTAAATGACCCATAAGGAGATCATGTGCCATTAAACAAACAAATAAAATCAATCAATAAGCTATGACGGCAGTGTTTGTTGCTGAGAGAATGTACTGTTAACAGATGTCTCTGATGCCCAGGGATTTTCTAACAGCTCTTCATAAGTAATCCTTAACTGTTTCTTTCACCATTCTGCTTGAAGCAAAAATAGAAATCTTTCAAAAAGCATCAGATTGGGGACAGTTCACATGTTTCTTCACTTGTAAACCAACCACGTACAGACAATGTTACAACTCTTTACTCATAGCTCTTTTACCCTTACTTTTGCAATAAAGGTTTAACTGCATTATCTTTAATGTCCTTAGAATGTTCCTTTGTCTTCAGCTTTATGGCTCCTACTACAATGATGGTTAGCAGCCAACTGATACACAATAGCATTATCCCAAGAATGTTAACTAGGCACTTAGAATGTTCTAGAATAAACTAAAGCTGTTTAGAACAAACCACTTAGAAATTTACTTTCTCCTTTGTCATTAGTTTCTTTCTTTTATGAATGAGAGTTGAATATTTTTTGCTCTATTACAAAATATATATTTTGTATGATATAATTGCATTTGTTGAAACTTTTGCTCATACTTATGGTGTAATTTTGAGGTAAATGCTTCCTCTACATTTTGTTTATTTTTGCCTTTGGGAATTAGACAATCATGATTCTCCACATATTTCTTTGTCTATATAATCTATCAAAAGCCATGCATTCTTGGGAACAATAGTAGGATCATTTCTAGTTATTATCTTCACATTTTGGAATTTAAAGCTTTCCTTCTTTTAGACTGGTTAGGCAAGGCTAAAGAACACAGTCTACGTTGGTATTTAACCTCTAGCCGTAGAGAGAAGAGTTGGATTTATGCCTTTCTCCAAGGGCATTAGTGAGAAAATGAATGTATCAGACTAGCTCAGAATTTGAACTCCAACCTACTGCTTCCTCTTTCTGCACTGCTCTGTTGCAATCTCCCCATGCATAATGCAATAAACTTTTTTATGCAGTGTATAGTGAATACTTACTTTCCCTAAATATCTGTCTATATTTTTGAGGTGAGTAAATATTTGCACTATTTACATTCTTTGGAGTATTGTCCTCATCTTTATTTCCACATTCACAATGTTTCGGCCATTGTACACTCTGGCCTTCTTCAGGATTGCTCTGTATTTCTGAGATGCGGTATTGTAACTATTTACATTCTTTGTACTGTTATCCTCATCTTTATTGCCACATTCACAATGTTTCAGACATTGCACACTCCAGCTTTCTTCAGGATCTCTCTTATTTCTGAGATGACGTATTGTAATTATCTATATTATTTGAACTGCTTTCCTCATCTTTATTGATATATTCACACCGTTTCAGCCATTACACACTCAGGTCTTCTTCAGGTGATTGGAATTTCAGACAAAACCCTTTATTTAGTACACAGGGTAGATAGCTCTAGTTCCACATGCCACGCTTCTTCTAGATATCTCAGTCTCAGTTATTTCCCTTTAGTAACTCAACTCTCCAAGTTTTTGTTCACCTCTGCTGTGGCCAGGTATTGAACTCACAACTCACAACACATGGCCCAGTGGATAAAAAAGTTTTGGTTGAAGTAATCCAATGAACTATATCCAAAGAGATAGGAAGAGGCATGGCATATAGAACTAGAACAATCTACCTCAGTATACAAAATAAAGGGTTCAACTTTGAAATTCCAATCACCTGTAGAAGCCCAGAGCATACAACGTTATGAATATGACAACAAAGATGAGGACAACAGTCCAAACAATGTAACTAGTTACTTTCCATACTTTGTGTGTGTGTGAGAGAGAACATCTTTGTTAATGTTTTCTTATTCCACATGGGTGAAAAACTAAGGACATTTTTAAATACCATGTCCCTTATTGCCATCACAGATTCCTTTTTCTTTGTTATCTATGAAAAGATATTGGCATGGTTTTCTTTTGCCTTCTACATGGTTTGAAATTCAGAGTTTTCCTTTCATTAGATTGGTTACCACTCAAGGATAAAAAGCCAAGTCTACTCTGCTATTTAACCCTAGCATTTTTGTGAAAGTAAATGCAGCAGACTATGTTGGAACTTGATTTCACTCTTTGTGCTTATATATGTTACACTACCCGAACATCTTATACATGCAGGTTTTTTCTTCTTCTATGTGCCAAGTCCCTTTAGGACATTGGCAATCATGGCTCTCCACAATTTCCTGTCCTTTGTAGCTCTTATTAAATTTTTTTTCTATTGTTAAGTATAAGTGTCCTGTCCTTTGTCATTGCTTACATGTTTCATCCATGGTATTCACAGCATCATTCTGTAGAAACATGTTTCTATCACCTCAAGTTTTTTTCTTCATCTTTGGGGAGAGTGTCAGCCATTCACTATCATATAGAGGATTCATAATAAATTACTGTTTAATGCTATTTTCTTTGTTTCTAATGAAATTTTCCTGTTTCTTAATACTTTGCTTAGCTTTTGGAAGGCACCTTTCACTATCTCAATGTGACTTTGGATTTTATTGCTGCACTTTTCATCCTCTCTTAAAATACTTCCCAAATATTTAAATTGTTGTACTCGCTTGATTTTGGCATCTCCATTTTGCATGTTGGGTTGTTCCTTTTGCTAATCCCCATACATTCTATCTTCTTACAATTGATGTTTAGTGATATCTTCTGGATTTCCTCCACTACTTTCTGTAGGAGTTCTTATAGTTTCCTTTCTGTATCTGCTATCAGCACAGTGTGATCTGCATATTTTATGTTAATAATGCAATAAATTGTTTTTTATGTTGTGTAATGAATATAAGATATTGGATGAATATAAGATATTAACTTTTTCAATAAATATGCATCAAGATAATTGCAAACAATTATGATTTAGGGAATGTTTTCAAAATGGGAAAGTTTCGTCATATTTAATAAATATTAACTATTAGGCAATCTTATTTCGTTTATCATTTTCTCACCATTTGGAACACTTATAAATAAAATTTTCATTCTGAAATGTAGATTTCATTGATAAAATATTTTCTATTATGTACTGAATCTTTTCCTGGCATTAGAATATATTTGTAATGCAACTATTTCTTTTGCAGTTGCAAAGCATGAAATTAAAATAATTGCAAAAATTCCATCAAGTTATAATTTTTGCATGTCTACAATTTTAAAACATCTATGCGACATGTCAAAAATTACAGACTTTCAATAAACATGGAAAAATATGGAGTTCTAAGAAATTCTATTTGCCATTCTCACATTTAACCTGGGCTTTCACAATTTCATTTGTCCTTTCCAGCTTGGACCAACTGACCATTTCAACTCTGAACCCCTAGAGCTAAAATCCTATCCACACCAGAGTTGATTTCTGCCATTGATTTCTGAAAATGGTTTGTCTTACTTTGTTTGACTGGCTTCAGTTTCAATAAGTCACTTTTAATAAAGACTTCTTTTCTGCACTCTCTTGTAGCAGCCCCATGTAAAATCAATAGACATTTAGATCATTTCTAATTTGGTTTCTAGACAGAATAAAAAGGATGGGCAATACTTCTAGATAAGGAAAGAAGGTGATATGATTGATTTTTGTGATTCACTGATTTTAGAAGCATTGGGTTCAAAGATAGAAAGGACATTAAATTACAGTTATTAAACAGCAATTTCTTGCAATCAATAGACACAATGAAATTATAAACTAATGAAATATACCAGAATTAAAATACTGAGTTAGTATTTTATGATTATAGTAAACAATTTCAAATCAGTCCCATTTGTTGGAATTTATGACATCAGATCTCTTGATCACTCACTTCATATAAACTAGATTCAGTAATTCATTTGAGTTGCCAAGAACAGAAGACAGAAAGCTGAGAAGGTAATGATAACCAATACACAAAAAAGATATCATACACATATAACACATGTGCCATCTTACAGTTAAAATGATTGACTGTAAGCATAAGTTCTATGGTTGCAGTTCCTTCTCTCACACTTCTCTCTTGTGGAAATCTCTTTGAACCTCTTGCTTTCCATTCAACTTTGATCTTCAAAAATTTTGTTGCAAACTCAATGGTCATTGTTTTGCTTTCTTAATTCCTGTTCTTTTATTGTTCTCTTTTCTTAATAATGTTTTCTCTTTTTCTTATATTATTCACACCCCATAATTCCTTGCATCTTAGTGGATTTATTGCTTTGATTGGCATGAAATTATTAAATATATATATATATATGATGTACTGTCCCATGAATTTCAATGTATGAGAATCTAGCAACCTAATATTTGCATCATATGTGACATTTCAATTTTCTTAGTGACCTGTATAAAATTCTTCATATTGTGCAAGAGTGAGGATCTCTAATCTATACACACACAATCAAACACACACATAGTGACACACAGACACACACACACAGACACACAGACACACACACACACACACATATATAATCTTGGTTTGAAGATTGTACTGAAGCATGAAACCGACAGTCATCATGCAATATTGATCCCTATGTCCACACTATCTATAAACACTCACTTTCTAATACTGAGTACTTTCCAGATAAATATAGCAAATTTTAAACATATATATATATATATATATATGAGACTCAAACACTAACATTCCATATAAATATATATATATATATATATATATATATATATATATATGTGTGTGTGTGTGTATATGGTGTTTGAGCCTTTTATATTATATTCTTGCTCTGTCTTAGACATTGAGCTCAACCTGGATTGTATCCTCTTGGAAAAAATATATATATATTGACCACTAATATTATCTATATATTAAATAGTCTGTTGATATATAAAATTATACAATATTATATATTGTTATACCATATATATATATGCATGTATACTGGGTGTGATGGACAAATTGTCATCTAAATTATGCAAAAATGAAAATACTGACATCTCATTAACAGATGTATTTTCCAAAATTAAACAAAAATATCTTGGAATACTATAGAGTAAATTTATTCAATAATATTGCCATTGGCTTCAAACACAACCTCCAGACAACTTTGGAATCTCCTGCAACAATCTTCTCATTTAAGTTGGTGAATGCTGCCATAATCCTTGCCTTCAGTTCATCTTTGGTGCTATTAAGGAGTTTTGTTGGTCTCTCGCTCAACTGCGCCCAACATGCAATAATCAAGGTGGTTGTAATCTGGAGAGTTAGATGGCCAAATGTAAGGGGTGGTGTGGCCACAGAAATTGTCTGGCAGCTATGATTGGATTCTCCTGCTTATGTGGCATGGTGCAGTCAATATTGCCAGATATAGAGTCTTCCAGAAGCAACCTTTTTGACCCAGGCCAGTACTACCTCCTCAAGGCACTTGATGTATCCACCTTATTGAGTCTGAGGTCCTCAACAACAAATTTAAAATTTCTTTTCTTTGATCAGAGTGAGCTTTCTGAGCTGCTATACCTTCATAATCACCATTAGACTCATCCAACTCTTTCTGAATCCTCTGCACTGTCCTCAGATTGACACCCAAATACTCAGAAATGTTTGTATTGGAACTTTCAGTGTGAGTGCCTAGCAGTACAGCATGTCATTTCCAAATTTCTGACAGAGTAAATTGTGTCATGGTGCTCTTTTTTCACACAGACAGTGCCCAACTGAGCCTCCTATACTGTGCAGTTGACAAAATAAAAAACAAGGTAGTGTGCAAAATATAGAATGGCAACAATTTATCAATACCACCCATTTTTTTTTGTGTATATATATATATATATATATATACATATATATAGTAAATTTATGAGAGAAGTTGTAAAACTTGTATTTTTCATGTTTCCTTGATGTATCATCATCATCTGAAAAATGGATTTTATTTCAGCAAAATCTACATTATTGTGACACATGATTCACATCAAACATGACTCTTGATGTAGATTTTGTAGAAATAAAATAGAAGTTTTCAAAATTGTCTCATATATTTACCATTATGTCAAATTCTTATTCAGATTACACACACACCCATAATAATGAAGAAGACTAGAAAAATCAAAATGATTTGGAGTGCATTTCTCCACTGTGCAACAAATTATTTATAAATGGAAGGCCTTTGGTATGACAGCATCACAATCAAGTAGTAGCCTTCCACAAAAAAATAACAGTAAGAGCAAGCAAACATCTTGTTTAGCAAGCTCAGAAAATCCTGATGTAATCTTAGCGGCTCTCCAGTGCTCACAGGCCAATGTCGGAATCAATGTGTATTCATCTACAGTTTGACAAAATCTGAACAATGCCAATCTTCATGGCAGAATGCCTAGAAAAATCTACAGCTTATGAAATAGCACAAGCATTCTCACCTCAACTATATCGAAGCTGATATTAATAAACTAGAAACATTCTGGCAGAAGGTTTTGTGGTCAGGTGAGAACAAGCTAGAGCTTTTTGGGAGGAACAATAGTGGGTATATTTGGTGAACTCCTAATATGGCTTTTGAAGAGAATTTGATACCAACCATTAAACACAATGGTGATACCATTATTGGAGGTGCTTTGCTGTAGCTGGAATAGGCAAAATAGTATGCACAATGGACTCTGCAAGATGCCAAACAATTTTGAACAAAAGTGTCTTGTCTTCAGTTCAAAAGTTGGGTTTAGGTTAAGGCTGGAACTTCCAACAGGACAATAATCTGAAGCATGAAAGCAAATCTACAAAAGAATGGTTTCATAAAAGAAATTAACCTACAGTATAAATTACATGGGAAGAGAAGATTTCTTCTCAGACTCTACAAATACCAGGTTAGTTTTTATAAAAAAAAAGTTAGTTTTGTACTTTATCATCAAAATGAAATGCAGAATCAACAGAACTCATATTGCTTTTTCTCAGTATTCATCTCTTGTATTCCTGATAAGTGATTTACTTTATTAATATTAGAAAGGCACTTTTAAGAAATGACCCCAAATAACATTACTTGGAAGCAATGATTTTGTTTTACTTTCACATCTTTTACATTTTTTATAGCGTAATTCAAAAAGTTATTTTTCAAGGATACAGTTCAGACACTCTTTTTCATTGTTTCTTTCGTTCAAATTACAGAATAAGACAAAGAGCAAATCAATGAACATAATCATTTCGGAAAATATTTACCCTTGTCAAGTCTTTCATATTTATTAACATCACACTTGTAATTTGAATTGGAAATCAATGCCTTATTGATAAACTATTATTCATTTTCTGTAAAACAAATTGTGTAAACACAACCAAATTGGTATCCATATTAATGAGAGGAATTTGGCATAACCCCCAAAATTTATCTTGATTATTGATATATTACTAGTCTTTTTGTTGTTTTAATTATTTCACTAGAAGCAAGGACGTAATACCACTATAATGCAAGGGGTTACAGGAACTGAAAGAGAAAAGTTTAGTGAGGAAATGATAATAAAGTAACAGGTTCAGGAGAACAGAAGGTCATGATTGATGTCGCATTCAAAGGGTGAAGATTGTAGGTGCAGCAGAAGCAATAAATCAGAAGAGAATTCCACAGGTGAGAAGTGCTAGAAAATAAACTACTAAAATATAATAGTTGCATCTAGCTAGTAAAATGGTGAGACCTAGTTGCCAATCTAGTAGCATGCTTAAATTCATGCTGTCAAGGTACTAAGGAAAAAACTCATTAGAACTATTGCCTTGAAAATATTTGTACAAAAGACAGAGGGAAATCATGTCACATCAGTGAGAAAGTGACTGGTCAAGATGCCAAATCAGGATCAATTTTATTACAGACCCTTCTTTGAATTTTATCAAGAATCTCAAGATATATAGTAGGAACATCATACCAGATATGGTAACAATATTCACTGCACAGTCAAATGGTAAATTTATTAATGTGCATGATGGATTCTAACAAAAAAATGTTCTACCACAATGAGTCAGTCAACCAACTTTCCTAGCAGTAGTAGCAATATTCTTTTATTACAGTTTTTAGCAAAGTTTTAAGGAATTAACAAAGAATGTCTAAAATTTAGTTCTTCGCAATAAAAAGCTGAATCAATAAGTCCATAGCCTGCAACAATTGTTATCAAATTTTGAGCAGATTGATCATTGTGTGTAGTTTGATATGGAGCAAAAGTGTTGCAAGGTAAATGTAAGGAGTGATTAAAAAGAGCACATTAAATGATGTATAGAATAGATACAGATTGATCCTGGACTTGGAAAGACCAAGATTTTATTTGTCAGGGAAGCATCCTCTCCAGAGTTTGTTCTGGGGAAATTATTATTAAATTTTGTATATGGTTTGATAGAAGATTGTATAAAAAAACTCTGCGTATCAGATTAATTGTGAGTAAATGAATGACAAAATATTAGGTTGGTGCAAAAATAATGATGTAATAATGTCGTTTTTTACGTATTTTTTAACGTCAAAAAACGACATTACTACGTCATTATTTTTGCACCAACCTAATAGAAAAATCTACAGTTATGCATTTCATTCTCCAAAAGGACTTCTTCATATTAATAATGGTTTTATCAATGGAGTTTTATTTTTTTTCACTCAGTAGAAGTCCTAAGGGCCACTCAAGGTAGACAGTTACTGAGTGAGATTGTTGTAAGGGATGAGGAAAGAGTAAGTAAGAAATGCATATTATGAGGATATTCAGAATAGATATTGACCCTTCAAGAAACCAAGATTTAGTTTGTTCCACAAAGTAGCAATTCTGGGGAGGATGTTGTCTGAGTGGGACTTGCTCCTTATTAAAGGAACACAAAAGGAATGTCAATGATTTGCCACCATGTACATGGCATGGCAGGTCCTAGCTGTGAAGGTCTGAGCTTATGGCATTAAGGAATGTAATTCATTTGAAAATCTGCCATAGTAATTAGCAATAGAGTAGTGGAAGGTATGGCAACATTTTATCTGTGGGATAAGAGTTGCAAAGAAGAGAATAATTTATCACCCACAAAGCTACATAAAGGTTTATCTTTTTGCTATCTCTTGCCTTCAATATGTACCTTGAGTGTCAAATGTTTCAAGTCCTCTTTTCACATTATGCAACCTACAAATTTCAGTTGCCTCTTTCTGATTCTAAGTATAAGTGCCTTTTTCTTTCAATTTTCCCTAAAACCTCCTCATTGCTTGCATGTTCAGTTCATGTTATTCTCAGCATCCTTCAACAGAACCACACTTCTGTTGCCTCAAGTCTCTTCTTCATCTGCCAGAAAATTGTCCAACATTCACTGCCATATAGTTAGACCGGTATTACATAAAAGTTCAGTCCTCTTTGTTTTTTAACAAAATTTTCCTTATTCTTAATATTTTGCTTGGCTTTAGGAAGGCATCTTTCACTATTCTTAGATATTTAAATTTCAGTATTTGTTTGATTTTGGTGTCTCCAGTTCTTAGTTCACATCTTGGGCTGTTATTTTTGCTAACAAATGCTATAAACATGTGATAGTATGAGAGAAAAGACAAAACAATAAGTACTGCAGTTAGATGAAATGAAAGGAAGAGAAGAATTGTTAAGATAAAATTCTTGTATAGACAAAATATAGTGGATCAAGATTGAATATCTCTTTGTAGACAAGGTAAGCAAGCTGGAGAATATGGAGAGTCAGTAGGGCCTGAAGTTGATACTTGTCTCTGGTCAATTGACCGAGGCCCCTGGTGTTGATAGTGACAGCCTGTTCACTACTTTGTGACTACTGACAGTGTTGTGAGTGATGTGACAGGGTGGATCAAGTGTCAGCATTTTTGTCATGCATTTAGCTTTGGCAGCAATATTCATGACTGTTTTCTTTTTAAATTTTTTTTTTTTTTGCTGTGGATTTATTTTGTTATGCAAATATGATGCCTGGAATCTCTGCAAAGAGGGCGACTTATTTACTTTTAGTTTTGATTTCTTAGCATTCACATCTGGCTGACAAGTTTTTGATGAAGAGTGAATCAGAAAGA
>OZ010586.1:65854890-65964890 GCA_963932145.1 Acanthosepion lycidas
ATCTTATATTGTTAAGACTGCATCCACAAATAATAAATCCTGGTAAGACTTTCTCATTAAGTAAAAGAAGACATATCCTTGTCTTATGCCCCTTTCTGTTTTTGTGCACTTGCTTTTATTTCTATTTGTATATTGAGTTACAACTATGTAAGTGGCTTTACAGTATTTCCAAAACAAGAACACATTAATTCAGTCTATAAAATCTAGTATTAATAATTAGGAAACTTCGGCAAGTAAACATTTAAAATCTTGGCATTTCACTCATCCTAAAAACAGAGATAACTTGCAGAAATTCCTCCATTTTGTTGATAACAATCATTTTAGAATCTGATGATAATGTTTTCAGCAAATCATGTAGTGAAGTCTGATGCTTCCATTACAATCAACCTTGTCTAATGACACATTTCTTTCATCTCTTTATATAAATAGCAACCAACCATTTAGGGAAATGAATACTTCAAGTACTTCTGAGCTTCCTTGCATTAAATACCTTTCTGTGTACCTGTTTATCTACAATTTATCATTTTGCTTCACTACCATTTAGTAAATTTTAATTTTGTCTTATATTCAAGTCAAGTGCAGCAGATTAACTTTAACCTTTCTCCACTAAAACAAATTCATATTTCAAATAAAAGGACAAATTCAAAACAGTGTCAGTCTCTCTAATTAGGTTTGCATATTTTCAGCACTACTTGGCTCCCTCATAAAAAATTAGGGAAAATTTTTTGGTAATAATTTTTGTATCTGTCTATATTTCTGAGATTGTAACAATTAACATTTTGTAACTATTTATATTATTTAGACTATTGTCCTCATCTTTATTGCCATATTCACGATGTTTTGGTCATTGTACACTCCGGCCTTCTTCATGTGATATATGCTGAAATTTTGAACCAAACCCATTGCCCAGTGGATAAAAGTGTTGGTTAAAGTACTTCAGTGACTTGACCCACAGAGTTGTGAATTCAATATCTGGCCCCAGCAGAGATGAATAAAAACATGGAAAGTTGAGTTACTAAAGGGAAATAACTGAAACTGAGATATCTTGAAAAGACATGGCATGTGGAACTAGAACAGTCTATCCAGGTGGACAAAATAAATGGTTCGGTTTGGAATTCCAATGTATATCACCTGAAACTTTGTGAATATGACAATAAAGATGAGGGCAATAGTCTGAACAATGTAAATAGTGTAAATAATTTTTGTAGATTAGTATTTTTTTTATATCTTTCTTAGGCCGTGAGACTTATCAGAATCAAAAAATATTGGTTTGTTATTGTTTTACAGAGACAATTCTGTTTATAATATTGACACGGTCTCAAAATCAACCCTGACTTTAAAGAATTACTGGTCTTAGTTTAAGTCACTTAGCTGTTGAAATACCAGTTATCATACAATTACTGAAGTTAAGCAACATTGAGCCTGGTCACTACCTAGATAGGTGACCACTTCAGAATACAAGGTGCTATATGCTTGGATATGCAGGTGGTGTAATGAATAATGGCTCAGAATTGGAATTCCAGTTGGGTTCATTATATCCACTTATGTGCAAATACCCTTGGGAAAGGTACAAATCCACCTTTTCTCCTCCCAGCTATGGGTTAATTATTAAGACTTGCATCCAGAAAATTCATAAAACCTATGATTAATTTCTGGCTTGAAATATCCTGCAAAAAGTTGATAAGCTGTAAAAAATAAATCAGTCAATCAATCAAGTCACTAAGCTGTTATTTACAAATGTTAAGTTTGAAAAATGTGCTAACATCATTAATATATGCATATTTTTTTTTTATTGTATAGAAGTTTTTTGGAAGCACTTGCACAAACATTTGAGTTTCACAGATATTTATCTTAAATTAAGAATAAACAGATACAATAATTTTATTGGTCTATGTAAATGTTTGTTCTTTTTGTAAAAATGTATAGATCTGTTTCTTATTTAAGAGAAATATTTCTGTAATCTCATCTTAAAATACCTAAAGATGTAACTCTATAAAAGTCAAAAAAATAATTTCCCCAAAAATTTTTCCCTATTTTTTTATGAATGGACCAGTCTATTTTATAGTGCTCACTTTTCTTTGAAAAATAAACACAAATTACATAGTTTACCAACCAAATCAAACCGCAGTAAGGATCAGAGAATCATTGTGAACTCTACAATCCTTCCATTAATTGCATATAATATATGCTTCATCAGGGATAAATATGGTTTTTCATTTCAGAGTTGTTCTTCTCATATACTGTTTGCCAACCAAGACTGAAGAACCAAGTCTGTCTTACTATTTAACCCATATCTGGGGAGAAAAGTGGATTTATACCTTTCCCAAGGCACATAAGTGAATGTAATGAACTCAACTCAACTGGAATTGGAACTCAGTTCTCCAATTCCCAATTCCATTACATCATCTGCACATCCATTACATACTTCTTGAAAAACATTTTTTCTGGGAAATTTTATACACACAGAAGATTGACAAATGCTTTCCCCATAGGCATACAAGACAGGTAATCTAGGATGGTGGCAACCACCCTACAGGGCAAACAAATAGTACATTTTCAGGGCAAAAGCCATTTACTTAAAGGGCAACTTGGAAAAATTTCAGGGTAAATTTCTTCTGCTTCCACATCCTGTAAAATTTCCTCCCATACACCTATGGATTTACCTAACAATAGTTATTTATTTCTTTCACTAACAATAAATTTTACAAGTATAAGGCTGCATGTAAATTATTTTTTATTCTTTCTAAGTTTCAAATTATATGCTCCTGTTTTATATAATGTAATCTTTAATGATAAAAGCTCAGAAAAGAAAAAAATAAATTTATGATTATGATTAAGATTAAGCTATAAATGCATCATTCCTTTATCAAGCTAGTAAAAGTATCTGATCAAAAGTTGCTCATGATTTCTCTCTGGATTTTCATTAACAAAAATTAATTTTTGTGTTTATTTATTGTTAATAATTTGTAAAAGAGAAATGAAGAATCAGTTTCAAGAAAATTCCCAGGATATTTATTCTATACAATGTTGACTGGATTGGCAGCCATATTAATTATCAAATGTTAAAAAATGCAAATAAATTTTCCTGTAGCTTCTATAATGTTTATTTATATCAGAAAATTTATTTTTATAATCATGTTATTGCATACAAACAAGTTGTGAATAAAAATATCATTATCAAAGACATTGCATTCTAAAGGTAGTCTCAATGGAATTATACAGGGAAATAAAATGAATACACTTCCAATGTATAGATATACACATGTGTATAGTTTTATATAAATGGAAGCCAAGCAAAAACTACATAACCTTGTGGAAGACACAGTATTATAAAATAAAATCTCTTTTACTTCACTGGAAGATATTCAATGAAAAAAAAAACATATAAGCTGCTTAAGTCTTTAGGAAATTAGTTGGTCTGCAAGTTTCCTAGGAAGAATCGTTTCAATTCTTAAAACTTTATCTGACTATGAAAGAAGTAAATTATACTAAGTATACAGTCATTCAAATCAGAGGTTTTTAATTTATAATTTAATCAATGATTTAAGCATACAAAATAAGAAATCAAACTAGAATAAATGTATTTTTTGCATTCGGAGATAATCCGGTTAGCAATCAAGTACAAGAAGAGCTGAATGACTGGTAAACAAATATATATATATATATATAGTGGATATAGAAACCCATTGTATAAAGATTACTTGAGGCATAAAACTGACTGTTACCATGCAGTGTTGATTCCTCTGTCTACATCTACAAATACTCTATCTCTGATAATGATCATTTTTCACCCATGAATATAGCAAATTATAAACAATTAAAATGAAAATATATATATATATATATATATATATATATATATATATATATATATATATATATATATATATATATAGGGGTTTTATAGACATAGCTTAGATGTGGCACAAAGAAAAAACTATGAAGCACCTAGTCAGATTAAAACTCAGTACTCAGTTGTAATTGATTTAGCAAAACAAGGTTGCTATTAAAAATATTAAGAAAAGAGACTAAAATTGAGATGCCAGGACAAGAACAATAACATAAGCAATCCTTCTTTGGATTTTGGTGAATCTCAAGATATATAGCAGGAGCACCAGGCCAGATATGGCAACAATATGCAATGCACAGGCAAATGGTAGATTTATAAATGTATAAAATGGATTCTGATAAGAAAAATTGTCTAACACAACAAAGTGAATCAAGTTTATATATATATATATACCAGCAATCCAAGTTCAAATTACACACTTGTTGGTTATGTTCACTTTCACAGAAATGTCCTTGAGGAAGGCATGAATCCATCTTTTCTCCCACCAGTTATGGGTTAGAGTATCCTTGGCTGGCAACAAACCTAAGATGAATAAAAACTCTGAATTCTAAACCATGGAGAAGACAATCAAAACCACTCCACTTTTCTTCTCCAAGAATGCATAGAAATTGACAGTTGCTAAAAAAAGAAAGTATGGAGAGTCATAATTAGGTACATTCTGGAGGGATGTGGCATTAAAAGAAATTCCTAAATCAAGAGAGAAATCATATTTTAACAGGAAGGACTGAATATTGCAGCAAGAATACCCATTAAAAATCCAATAAATTATCTTTTAACAAATTTTGCCTGTATTTGGAAATAAATAAAAAAGAAAAAAAGATTTCTCTCTTACCAAATTTGTCAGTTGACACGCTTTACTAAATTAACAAATGTATGACAAAATATAAAATTTTATATGAGAACTATAGACACACAAATTGAAAACTTGTTTGCATATGTACACATGTATTCACGTGTATGACAGTACATTCAGCAGATATTGTTGATATGTAATTTTTTTATGAGCACAATATACATACCAACTGAAAGCTTGTTTGTGTACTCACACATGTATACAACAGTACATGTAACATATATGTAACACATATAACAATAAGTCCATATATATATATATATATATATATATATATATATATATATAAAAGTGAACATAGAAGTCAGCACTTAGAGGCGACAGTCTGTTTCATGCTAGATGCAATCGTTAGGCCATGAGAAGCACTCATGGCCTGACGATTGCATCTAGCATGAAACAGACTGTTGCCTCTAAGTGTTGACTTCTATGTTCACTTTTATATTTACACATGCTCTATCTCTGATATTGAGCACTTTATCCCAAAAATATAGTACATCTTAAGATTATATTTCTTCATATATATATATATATATATATATATATATATATATATATATATATATATATATATGCATGTACACAAAAAAGTTTACAATTTGTGTGTATCTCACACAGAATCTTACACACACACACATACATTATATATGCATATATATATATATATATATGTGTGTATATACAAATTCTACAAATATATTTACTTAAATGCACTTGCAAATTCAGATATGTAAATTTGCGCTAGAGATTTAGCTTTAGAGACAAGTATAAAAATAAATGTATGATTTTTAAAAAAGTTAAAGTGTGGTAGAAAGAAAAACCTACGTGATTGGAAAAGAAGAAGAATTTGTGAATAATACTTCTTCTTCAATTTATCATTTCAATAACTTCATGTTTCTGATTATAAGCAACCTCTGCAAATTGCACATATGCATGAAACTGAGAGTAATAGCTTTTCTCAAAGCAATGCATCTACATTGATACATACTCTTGTGTCTCTGCATGTGTGCATTGCCTCCACACACAGAGTACATTGGTATGACAGTACATATAACTTTACACCACAGACTTAATCAATATTCTGCCTTCTACAAGTGGTCTGCCACCACCACAATCGCTCCTCCTCTTCCTTCACTTCACAGCGTTTTCATCCCTCATACTACTACTATTGTAGCTCCTGCTCGTGTTGCCAACATATGGCTACTCCATGACACTCCTCCTACTTTACTACTTTCACTTCAAACTCACCTCTCTTTATATTCTATTTGCTCCTCACACTACTATTGCTTCTCTTATTTTTCTACTATAAATTCAACTACTGCTGCTATGACAGATTAGGATCTGGTTGTCATGGTATCGGATCCAATGGCAGGTAACCGCAGTGGTAGTGGTGAAAGTTGTTCTGCAAGACAAGGGGGCCGGTGTCAATTCAAAATTAGAGCCAATTTTATAAAAAAATATATGATTACATATTTTAATTTTCTCTTGTTAATTCCTCTTGATTTAATTTTTTTTGTTTTTCAAGACTTAAATGAAACTTTAAGGTTAAATGATGTTTTTTTTAAGATTTCTTTTTGAAAACAGAAAAAAATACCACTATTTGATTTATCTTACATTTGCAAATAAACATTTACTCTTAGTTGTCTAAAACAAATGAGGGGAGTCTTAAGAATTAAGAAGGTAAGAATTTTTTTCAATATGCATTAAACAGGGTGGGGAACATCTTCATAAAAGCTGGGAGAAATCAGATAAAAGTGAAAAATTAATAAAAAGTGTGAAAATTTTGGAAATAGTTTAGAAAATTTCCTCAAAAAATAAACATCCTCCATTTTAAGTTGTGATAATTTTTTCAGATTCATTAAAAAATAACATATTGACTACCAGATTTTAATCAAGAAATTTAAATTTAAAGCTAAAACCCATTGTTATAATTGTCTCAAGTTTGTGTGTGTGTGTGTGTGATAACCTATTAGGGTGAAAAGGGTACTATCTGTACTACAGTCATAGCACCAGTGGTATGGCTAGGGCAAGATAGAGACCATCCCTATTCAGGTGAGTTTTGAATTATCTTATTATTGAGTTATTCTTCTCCTAGATTGGTTAATTCCTTAAGGTAAGAGAAGAGAGAATGCCCTGCTATTTTATCTATATACAGAGGGAGAAGAAATGGACTGAAACCTTACCCAATGACTAGCTTAGACCAGCTTGGACAAGCTATGACCAGCTAAGACCAGCGGCTCGAGTGAAAACATTCGGGTCCCCACGTTAAAAACTGACCTTGTGTCACAACCTGACTCAGTGGGGGGTCAAGTAAATACACTTACCCAAGAGGATTTGTGAAAAACTGAATTCATATTCAGCTCACTGATTTCTAAGCCCCTAACTGTTTACACAACTTGTATAGCCTATCCCAAGCACAACTTGCATAGCCTGACCCAAGCACAACCTGCACAGCCTGACCCAAGTATAACCTGCATAGCCTGACCTAAGTATATATTGTAAAAGAAAAGAGTCACCTGATCAAATAAACCTGTAGATATTCAGTGCCAGAATCAAAAAGGATTTTTGTATGTTTGACAAGTTGACTTTTTTAAGGCTTGTTTTTTTTTCATGTACCCATAAAAGTTGTTTTCTGAAATTTCAAGAGGAATTATTTTCCAATGCTGATTTTCTAGAAAAGCAATTGCCCTTCACAAGAATATTGTCATATTGCAATATTCTTCCTCTTTCACTTTCAGCAACACTAAGTTAAGCCTTGTAAATACTGAGATGAAACATTTCATTAATTCATATATTTTCATCTTTGTTGTTTTAGCCTGTTTCAATCAGTTTGCCACAATTGAGAAAACCAGTGATGCACATTTCATAGAACCAATCTCTGAACAGTCAAAATAAATTTTTTCTTTATTTAACATATTTTTTCCAGGAGTAGTGGTACTTCTTCAAGTAATAAGGAAATTCTAAAGATCAGAAATTGCATTGAGGAGGGCCAAAGAATATCTCAGTTAAAAAGTTCTGTTTAAAAGAGAAAAAATGAAAGCAATAAGGGACCAATCTAAATTTGTAAATAATCATATTGGATGTACTACATGTTTAGCATGAAGATTCACATTTCATCTCCCTGACAATAGCTCAATCAGGTCTCAATTAAATACATACATAGATACCGACCCCCTACCAAACTCAGCTATGAACATGACCATAATGTGCTGTTCATGTTTGGAAAATAAAATATTCCTATAACTCTAGATATATACATAAAACTATCCATATATCCAAAAAAAGTAAAATAAGATTATCCTTGATAAGTGCTAAATGTATAGTCAAAAGCACTTGGAAAACATTCAGAGAATTTTTATATAATTTATGTCCTGAAAAGAGGAAAACTGTATGAACACATGAAAATTTATATAAAATACTCAACCACAGCAGCACCCTGTCAGTCAGTTTCAACAAAACTTATATATATATATATATATATATATGTGTGTGTGTGTGTGTGTGTGTTTGTTTATTTAATTATGAAACAACAAAGCTTATATGTGATTATGAAAGAATATTATTGAAACAAACACATTTTTAAATTGTTTAATCAGTCTTGTTTAAATTAATGTACATACACACACATATATATAAGAGATAACAATATATATACACACACATATATATATGAGATAACAATATATACATTTTTATATATATTGAACAGTTTATATTGAACAGTTTTGAAAGAAGAGATGTATTAAAAATTGGAAGTGGGTGTGTGTGTGTGTGTGTGTGTGTGTGTTAATCTTAACTTCTAGCAATATGCCCAATTTGTTGCAGAGATTTTAATGTATTTTCTTCTTTCTCTCCTCCTCTAACAACTTGACATTAGGATCCCTTAAAAATGCAGATAAAAAAAAAACTGTTCTTTCTTTAGAATTGATTTTACACAAATTCCAGCATTTTCCCCATTAGTTAATTCGTTATAAGGCAAGTGCAATCTGTATCAACTGATTTTAATTTAATTTCTGCAATCAAAATGACACCTGTTGTGCATTGAAGCATTTAAGTTATGACCAGGGAGATGCCTATACAAATTATTCAGATCACTGAGAAATACAGAATTTATACACAAATGTGAATTTCTGTTTGGGTGAGAAAACAGTTTTCATTCTTTTTACAACAGATCATTTAGAAATCATTTAATATGATATAGATTTTATTTATAATAATTTAAACAGATGTTATCAATTCTTTCAGTAACAAGCACTTTCAAAGGAATTAACTTGCATACCAATAATGAAACAATGTTTAACTGCAACAGTTGGCATCATGTTGTGTATGTGTGATGGATAGAGAGAGAGAGATTATTCACATGATTTGTTTCATCTAATTTGATTAGTTTTCGCTGTGCTTATTCTTATTTTTATAACTCACATCAGAAAAGGAAAATTATCTTTTCAGAAACTGAGCTCTTTTAGTAATAATGCCAATAGAGCATAGGAACATGTTATTGAAAAACAGATTAAGAGACAAGTTAGAATCAATGCAAAAGCCATAATATAACAACACTCACATATATATTTTTATCACTTTAAATGTTATTTTTAATGGATACTCATATCTGAGTAGACACTCCATTTATTTATTAAAGAGTAAATTTATTTATTTTCATTCACTGGCCTGAATATTTGAGAAATCTTATTAAAAAAAATATATGCGCTGCCCAGGCAAGATAAAAGCTGTTAGATTAATAAATACAAAAGTTTGTTACTTCTTTAGAAATTACACATATATTAAAAAAAATACAAAAATCAGTGTACATGCATACACATGTATTTAAAAAAAGACTAAAACATTGTACACGCATACATATATATTTGAAAATAAATAAAAATTCCATTACTTCTTTTAAAACACGCATACATACATACACATATATATATATATATATATATATATATATATATATACACATATATATATATATATATACATATATGCATATATATATATATATATATATATATATATATATAGGCAGCATACCTTCATTCAAGCATGTTTAAATTAAAGAGGTATAAAATAGAAATAAATATTATGTCTATTTATTTCCATTTTCTACCTCTTTAATTCACAGATCAATTTCTTAGTGCTGTTACAAAACTGATTAAGAAAAACACCATAGTTTTGGTTATTTCTTTTATTTTCCCACGTACTTTCAATCTCATCCAAGATCATATTCAGGGGTGAATTGCTAAAACAAAAAATTAATGTAATTGATAGTTGGGAATGAGTTGCGCATGAAACACAATCTGTTATACTCAACTTAAAATTAATGTTAAGAATATCTATGGGAGGTAACTTAATTTTTTTTTTATATATTGCTATAAACTATTCAAGGTACACTATAGTTATATTTAGTCATATGTTATATTTTTTACTTTTTTCAGTTTCCCTATAAGTTTCATTAAAGACAACTGACAAGGTACTATGATTAAGCTTTTTATTTCATTTTTATTGTGTTCATATAAGTTTTTTCTTTTCTGGACAGTTTTTACACACTTTATGTTCAGAAAAGAAAAATGTTATATTAACACAAGAAAAATCAGGTTTTATATTTAAGCTAGGTTTTTTGTTTAATCAGATTTAATTTGATAAAATTACAAATTAAAGAGGAAAGAAAAACAAGAAAATGTAACCAACTACAGAACAATAGTAAGCTATATTTCATAAAACAACTTCTTTTTATGTGTCATGTCCATTCAGAATATGGTTGATCATGGCTCCCCACAACTTCCTGTTACTTGTTGCTCTAAACAACTTTTATCATCCCTCTTTCACCAAAACTCATTAGGTAAATTGCTCAGTTTCCCTTTGCCCCAATTGCCTTCAGCATATACTGTGAATGTTAAATATTCCAAGCCTTCTTTTCTCATTATGTGTTCCAGAAATTTCAACTGTATCTTTCTGATTTTGAGTATAAGTGTCTTTCTTAAATTTCCACCTTCTTTAGGGCCTTCTTATTGTTCATTTGTTCTGTATGGTATTGTTAGCTTCAGTCTGTAAAACTACATCTCAAGTCTTTTTCTCTAATAAAAATTTTCTAACATTCACTGCAATATTGTAAATATAGCATGGCTGGTCAGAATTCTTTTCTTAATTTTTAATTAAATTTTTGTATCTTAAGAGACTTTTCTGTAATGACTCATTTACTATTTCTATGTTCCTTCAGATCTCTGGATCACACTTTCTATCATCTGTTATTAAATAAAAGATTAACAGATTTTTTTAATACTAATGTTCATCCAATACAAGTCCCAGGAGCAAATCAAGGTAGAGGGTTACTATGTGATGTTGTATGAGTGTAAGAAAAGGTAAGAAGTGCAGTTCCACAAGGTTATACAGGAAATATAACAATTAATTCCAAACTTGAAGAGGTCAAGATCATAATGATTGTAAAAACATCCTGCTAAGTGGTCTGTTTTCACAAAGCAGCAATTTATGAAAAGAAGCACAGTGGAGTAACGGATAGCAGCTTGGATTGAGGAACCGGAGAGCCGAGTTTGAATTCCAGTCAAATCCATTACATTCACTTACGTGCTAATAATACCCTTGGGAAAGGGTATGAATTCTTTTCTTCTCCCCCCAGCTATAGGTAAATAGCAGGACAGACCAGGTTCTATAGCCTTGGATGGCAAATGGTTTACACAAAAAGAAATGTCAACCTACTGTGGGAAAAAATCTGACTCATCAGCCACGTATCAAAAGATACATGATCGCCTAAGCATGTATCACACATGACACATAACGGACTGAACAAATGCAACTTGTCAGAACATTTTCCATAGAAATAGTGACAGAGAAGCGAGAGGCTTGTGAAATCCTGCCTGTGAGAAACGGGTTCATCTGCTAGTTTTATGATATCTGAGTAAACATCAGAGTATCAGATACTTTAGCCCCACATATAAGCATCACAATATTTTTTAGCCACTTTTTGGAGAAAAGAAAGATGGGCTTTATATGCTATTAAATATGGCACTTGTTAACAACTTTAGTAAAATAGATTCACTCTCTTGTAAATACTGTTTGGAAAAATATGAAGTCATCTTTTCTCCCTCCATGTAAATAACATGGCCTTCTAGGCTCTTTAGCTTTGGTTCATAACTAGTCGAAGAGAAGGACAACACTATTTACATTATTCGGACTATTCTCTATATTTATCACACTGTTTTGACCATTGTATGCTCCAGCCTTCTTCAGGTGGTTGGAAGGTCGAACTGAAAAGTTATTCAACATCACTTGAGAATGGAACAAAAAATTTAATTTTACATTTAATTTAAAGTTTAGTTTTTAGTTCTGAAACATGGTAATTTCCATGTCACGATGAATACATATCTTAAAATAAGAATATTATAATATTATGCTCTATTGTGTATCAAGCACTGGTTTTAAAAATAAATGCTTAAGAACTGTGGATTATAAATCTGACTGTTCTTTCTTTTTATTTATATATATATATATATATATATATATATATATATATGTGCATATATATATGTGCATATATATATATATATATATATATATATATATATATGAAAGTAAAGAAACATCTAACCAAAAAATACGAGATTTCAACAGTAATATAATGCATACAGAAAAAAGAGTCCAATACACACACACACACACACACATATATATATATATATATATATATATATATATATATATATATAAATGGATTTAGAATTATTTCTTATTACTATAAATGTTATTTTTAGTGTGTAACAATAGAAAGAAATAATATCAGATTAAAGAATCCACCAGTTCAGCACGGGTCAAGATCTGTAGGTTATCCCCTATTTGTCTGTGCAGTTCCCCTTTTATTTGGGTTTTTGACCATGAATGCAAATTAACAATAATTTCAAAAGTACTAGAAGCATGCATGTGGTTTACCTAAATTTGACTGAGCAGGTGAGACATTGTGTCCTGTTAGCCACAAGTAAGTTAAAATTCCTTGGTCCTATTTTACCTGATATATATATATATATATTCATAATTAATATATAATTTATAGCTCTGTTATTGTAAATTGAGTACTATTTTATTAATATCAGCACTATATATATATATATATATATATATATATATATATATATATATATAGAATCACACATTGAGTGCTGATATTAATAAAATAGTACTAATACTATTTTATTAATATCAGCACTATATATGTGATTCTATATATATATATATATATATATATATGTGTGTGAAAATATTGTAGAAAATAGGAAAGAAACTGGTTTGGTAAATAATCCAAAGTTCCTTAGTATTTTTTTAATTATTTTTAAAAAATAGTGCTCGATACGGAAGTAGAGCTTAAATATAATTATTTATTTAAAAGTTGCGAGTTGGAATCATATTTTTAAATAAATAATTATATATATATATATATATATATATATATATATATATATATATAGAATCACATATATAGTGCTGATATTAATAAAATAGTACTCAATTTACAATAACAGAGCTATAAATTATATATTAATTATGAATATGCATTTTTTCCTCACCAGTAGCACAATTCTGAGTTTCATGCACAACTCAATCTTCAGGTGGAGAGTTAAAATTGACTGTAGCATATTTAAAATTTATATATATATATATATATATATATATATATATATATATATATATATATAGGACTATCATAATAGGGGGGGGCAGTAACATAGGAGTTTTTTTTTACATTTTGTCATTCATTTACCCACAACAATTAATATCAAAATATTGTTCATGGTATATTGAACTGATTTAATAAATATTTCCCATGGTGTTGTCACATTTGCAAATATCAATAACATACAAAGAAAAATGGGAAATTAAAAAATAATATAATGATATCATTATTTGCAAAATCAAAACTGTATTGATGATGACATTCTAAAATGTCATCTGTTCCCTACTGAGTGATTTTAAAAGTTTTATGAATTGCATTTGAGTGAACATGGTTTGATATGTCCTTTTCTATGACAAGAAAGCTTCCGGGGGGAAAAATTTAGAGAAGGCCATTTTCCTGTTCAAGAGAAGTTGCCCCACAGCCAGTTCACCTCTCACAACTCCCCCAAGGTCAGTGACCAATCCTACTGAAAAAGTAACCAATCAGCTAACTTGTCTATCTGTCTGCTTGAAAGATAACAAATTTTTTTCTATTTTTACATTGGATTTAGCATCAATCACTGTCTACAACTTATAATTATATTTACTGTTTATCTTTTCAGAGTTCATTTCCAATTTTTGTAACAATGATTCTATTTAACTTAACTTTATCTTTATTTACATAAATTTTACTTTCACCAAGTCTTCCAAGAAATAAGACTTAAGATAAACAGTTCCAAAACAGAAACTATGATCTGGAATTGGAATGAAAACAATGATAGCACATCTGCTGAATCCATCATAAAAATTTAGGATGTGAAATGAATAAGCCCTAAACATTTCAAATGCCTTGGTGTATGAATCAGTTATAACAAATTTAGTATAGGAGATAAAAAAATTTAATATAGAATAGACTTCATTTTTTTTATTATTTCATGCCAAGCATGGCAATAAAGCTACTAGGATGTAATAGGTTACTAAGAGAATAAGAGAAAAACTACTATTAAGGAGAGAGAACAATAAAAGAACAGAAATTAAGAGAGACAATAATGATTGACATTGCATTTAAATTTTTGAAGATCAAAGTTAACTGGGAAGCAAGAAGCCATAAGAGAGTTACACATGCAAGAAGTGTGATAGAAGAAACTGTCAGTGTAGAACTTATGATTAAATCTAACGATTTCAGCGGTCAAATGATGAGACCTTGTTACCAATCTAGTACTGCACATAAATTTATAAAGTCTAGGTACCATAGTAGAAAGTTTATCAGAGCAATTACCATGAAATTATTGATAAAAAAAGGCACTGGGAAGCTAAGTTACAGCGATAGGAAAGGGACTAAAGCTAAGATGCCAAGTCAGGGCCAATAATATTTCAGATTCTTCTATTTTATCAAGAATCTGTAAATATATAGCAGGAGCACAAGGCGATATTCAAATATATATATATATATATATATATATATATATATATATATATATATATATATATAGATATAGCAGCAATATTCAAAGCAAGGATGAATGGTAAACTAATAAATATGTAAGAGAGATTCAGGTGATAAAAATTGTCTAGCACAAAACTGTGAACCAAATTTCTTATCTGTAGACTCAGCAATTGATACAATATACTCTTTCCACTTCCTGTCAGCTGAAAACATTAGTCCAAGAAGGTATGATGACTCACTGTTACTATGCTGATGAAAAGTAAAAAGGGTTTTCTCACATGGTTAAATGAGAGCCATTCCCATTTTTAAGGCATTAAAATTAACAAGCCAGTACTTGCCCAATTTAAAAACAGACTGTAGGTCATTTCTAAGATAAGCTGCCAATCTGACTTTATCGAATGGATCTGACTTAGCCTATTTGAGGGCACATTTACAATTATTTCAAGCAGTCACATATAAGCATTTGTTGTGATTGGAATACCTAGAAAAAGTCATTCCTATGGGCGATAGAAACTGAACAGGCTTGTGTGAACCAAGAAGAAGACTGGTTTCACCTTATATTTGCAAGAAAGCACTACTATTAAGGCCTGAGAAAAGGAATGGAACCAGGAACCCCTTCCTAAACAAGGAAAAAGGGATGAACCTCCACTCCTGTTCAAGAGAACAGGGAGAAATATGGACCAAGCAATAGGAGAGCCTATCAACTCCTATTAAAAAAAAAATCCCAGGTTTGACTTTTAGGTAAATTATTTCAAAGAATAAGCTTTTTTTCAGATAACTTATCTGGAGAGCTGAGCCCATGGCCCCTAAATGCCACAGCACAAACATGTATACTTACCTGTGCATCAGGTTAAAAAAAAAATGAAATGTAATATAATTAAGTTTTAAGTTCCGCTCTTTTTTTTTAGTTTGGAATCAATAAATTTAAGACAAGTTCTGTGGAGAGACATGATCACCTACTTTCTGATTAGCCATATTAAAAATGTGATTTCAGCCCAAAATCTGATCCCAATTGTAAGTAATTTTAATGCAAAGAATATATTTAAGTGGAAATCTTACCAAAGATGTATGATTTCAAGGAAATTTTAAAGTAAAAATCTAATATACAATACTTTATTCCTTCAAGAAACTTAAACATTAAGCATTTTATCACAATTTTCTTGGTTTTTACTCTCCAAAAAGTGTATCTAGTTTAAGAATTTGTGGTAAAAGACAACAATAAGATGGAAAAAAGACTAAAGAATAATTGATGATAAAAATTAATCTCAGAATTTAAGTAATTTAATTGAACAATGAAGTATTCATGTTTTCTCTGTCACCCCACCTCTCTCTAAAAGTCATTACAAAGAAAATACTTAGAAGGAATATTAATAAATAACCTACATGCAATAAACACATTCCAGGCACACTTTTTCATATCATCAATATTCATAAAGCCTATATTTAAAGAATGTAACATTTGCAGAAAATGTAACCAAATTTTACACATTCTCTTCCAAAGTTTTGTCATATTCACTATTCAACCAAAAAACACACCAATATACCTACTTCCAACACACACCAAAAATCTCCCACTACACAATTTTTTTAAAAATAATAAACACAACCTATAAAACAATAGCAAAATTTAGAATACATGCCAAAATACACATTCTCAATACACACCAAAAATTTTTGAAAAGACACAAATGTTTTTTAAATAATACAACAACCATAACACAAAGTCCATAGGTAAATTCACTGCACACATATCATAAATTTTATATGCATTATCCATTTCTTCTTGCTACCATTTCAGGAATTAGATACACACACACACACAAACACTAAAAAGTAAATGAGTTTGCCTATCATGCAGTTCATACTCCTCCCTGATTTTTTGAACTGGAGTAGCAGTTTATCCCTTGTTCCCTGTTTAGGATTTGGTTTCCATTTCCTTGTAAATTCTTCTCATTCTCTTTCACTCCTAATAGTTCCTTGCATCTTAGTAGATGCTTGGGGAGAATTGATTAAAAAAAAGAATCTACAAAATATATACAAAAAACATTAGAATTTAGACATATATATATATATATACTAACACCAGAAAAAACACAATAACTCTGCACCATAACCCTCTAACTTGATTGCCTCTTGGGCTTTGCACTAGGTGAACATGAATAAAAAAAAAAGATGAACATGTGACATCTACCCAAACACTTAAAACATAGAAACAGAACATAGAATTTAAAACATCTTTACACTTCCTTCATTCCCAAAAATTTCTGCTGATGTCAAAATAAATTAGTAAAATATATTAAATGTGTTAAAGTTTTCTTACTTGTTCTTTATTTTATAGTGTATATATATATATATATATATATATATATATATATATATATATATATATGTGTGTGTGTGTGTGATAAAAATATAGTTTTAAGTTATGCTATATTTATGGGTAAAGGTGCTCACTATCAGAGAAAGACCATATGCAAATATAAAAGTAGAAACTGAGGTCAGCACAAAGCAGGAACAGCATATTACATGCTCGAATGCAATCTTCAGGTCAACTGTGGTCATTTGGTGTTAAAAAAATACAGGACAAGAAATTCAGGAATACAATGATAAATTCACTGTATCTTTTATCAGTTGTTGTATCATAATTATTGTATCCAAGTATTTAAGAGAATAGTTCTATTTTACTTTCATAAAAATTTGAAAAAGAAAGGCAAAAAACAAATATAAGACTTAAAATTAAATTATATTATTTTTTCTTAATTTTCTTGTATACTATCCTTTTTATTTAACACTATACAAATTTATATAAATACTCTGTATGAAATTTTAAATCATGTCCTTTTGTTTAAATGTCTAGGGCATCATTCATTCCACTTCATATCTTTTCCAAGCTTAGTGCAAAGTGAATGCAAATTATCTAAACTTGAACCAATTTCATTTTAAGTGCTAAACAAAATATTAAACAAAATATTAAGAGAAATTTTCATTAGAAATAAAGAAAACAGTTCTAAACTGCTATATAATGTCTCCTATATAGCAATGAATGATGGACAATTTCTTCACAGATGAAGAGGACACAAGGACCAAGAGATGTGATTCTACAAAAGGATGCTTTGAATCACATAGACAGAGCACATGAGCAATGCAGAAGTTTTAAGGAAACTGGTTCCAAAAAGAACACTTACAATTAGAAAGATTTAGTAGAAATTTCTGGGATACAATGAGGAAAGATGGCTTAGAAAATCTAGCAGTCACAGTAAACATACTGAAGACAAGAGGTGCAGAAGGAAATAACAAGTAACCCACTTAATATGCTTCTCAGGAAGTGGGAGGGATTGTAAAAAGGATTAAGGAGTTGTGTAGAATTGATGATTGTCTGAAGGGACACAACACATAAAAGAAGAACCACTTGTTTACTTGCATCTTTCCTGATAGTTTTAGAAATTAATAAATTTTTACATGGATGCTTATAATTCAAGAACTTCCAGTTTGTGTAGAAAGATGTCTTGTTTTTAACAGTTTGAACTGGAAATGGTAATTTTAACTCTAAACTGACTTCTGGCAACCTCTATTGAGCTCAGAAATCAGCAACACCTATCCAATGTTCCACATTGTGTAAAGTTATTTTTACAGGCTAATTTTCAACTGCTATAATCTGGCCATTCTATGACAAATGCATGCAAACAATCACGGTAGACAATATAAATGCTTAGTAAGTCAGTCATAATTTTAATTTATACCAATTGTAGTATTGGATTTAAAGTCTGAAATTATTTTCATTTCTTCCATTTATTTTATGAGGAAGAAAAGATTTTTTTTAAAATGGAACAGAAGATGTATATTTGTTGTGATTCAGATAAAATGGTGTTTGCATCATGCAAATATTAAAATCATCACTGCTAAATGTTAAAATAAATTATTTGATACACAGATCAAATATGTAAAAAATACATAAATAAAAACATTAATAGGTTTATTTAGTTATAGGATAGGAAATTGTAGATCATATCATTTAAAATAAGGGATTTTTTTTATTCCAATTACCTATGTGTGTATACTTTGGTATAACTTTTTATAAAATTACAAATGTAGGATGGTCTTTAGATGTGATTTTTATCTTTTTTATTGGTGAGAGAAATGAGTATTGCAGAATTTAGAAGGAAAAATGATTACTTAATTCAGACAAGTTTGTCAGAGAAGTGTAAAAATGGGTTTGGTCCATAAATCAGTTTGAGTTAATCATTAGAATTCTCAGGAAAAAAAATTCTCTCTCTCTTTCTCTCTCTCTCTCTCTCTCTCTCTCTCTCTATATATATATATATATATATATATATATATATATATATATATATATATGTGTATAAAACCCTGATCTTTTCATCAAATGTTTTGTCAGTGGTATTGAATCTTTTCTGATGCAATTACAGTTGAGATGGGCTGGCTGGTCATGTCATCAGAATGAGTGATGATCAGATGCTGAAAATCCTCATGTATAGCCAACTTTTTTATCATAAGCGTAACATAGTCTGCCCTTGGTTATGCTTCAAGGATAAACTTAAATACATTTTAATTGCAGCAAACATACCTATAGAGGAGTTCAAAGTTGCTGTTGAAAACCGAGCTAACTGGAGAAATACCTGCTACTGAGGTATAACTAACTTTGAAAATAATCGTCTCAACCATCTGAGAGAATTAAGAATTAACACTAAATCTTGGGCTAAGACATCAGCCCATACAACAGTCAACCCTTCAGTATGCCCTTTGTGTGGATTTGTTTGCAAATCCCATGCAGGATTGTTGTCTCATACAAAACATAAGCATAAAAACTGAACTGGAAAACACTCATATATCGAAAACAATGGGAGAGTCAATCATATATATATATATATATATATATATATATATATATATATATATGTGTGTGTGTGTGTGTGTGTGTGTGTGTGTATGTATGTATGTGTATGTATATATATATATATATATATATATATATATATATGTATATGTATATATACATATATATGTATATATATATCTATATATACATATATATGTATATATATCTATATATATATGTATATATATATATATATATATATATGTATATATATATATATATATATATATGTATATATATATATATATATATATATATATATATATATCAAATGTTCTAACTCTTTAAAAATTCTATATATATAATATTATCTAGAAAAATTCCCTATATATATAATATTATCTAGAAAAATTCCTACTTAATAGATTTTAAACATTTGCAGAATCACAATTAGCAAAGTTATTGAATAGCTTCTGCAACATATATAAAATAAGAAAATATGTATATTTATATGTATTTATTTGAATACACACATGCACACACACAAAAATATTTTATGGCATGATAAAATATTTATTTCAAATTTCAACCAATACATTTACATAAAATTATAAATGATATACTTAAGAAAATGGTTAGAACCAAATAAATATTCAATACCATTTACAAAGCAGAATAAAACAGAGCCTAATGTTTTATGAATACTTTTTTCACAAAGGCCACCTCCAATCACTTCCTCTAAGTAGTCATTAACTTCTAACTCTTTTCTGCTGCTATTCTGAACCATTCTTAATGGTAGATTTTCAGTTCATTCAAATTAATAGACTGATGTGCATGGATGCAAGTTTTCAATCATGTTCAGGTCAGGAGACTGACTAGGTCACTCAATAGGTTTATTTCTTATTTCTAAACTGCTGTTTGGTTGCGTTGACAATATGTTTAGGATCCTTGTTCTACTAAAACACCCAACTCCACTTTATTCTAAAAGCCTTGACTTATGTAAGAATGTTTTTGTTAAGTATATTTTGTTACCTGCTCCACACAGTAAAGGTTGATAAAGGTTATATTAACTGTTTCTTGTTAACAGTTAATATATTTCAACCTTGAAGATGGCTAAATGTATAGCTGAAAGTGCTTGGATAAAAAGAACATTTGGACAGTTTTTATATAATTTATCATTTGAAGAGAAAAAATTATTAGATCACATGAGAAATTGTATAAAAAACTAAATCAAAGCACCTTGTCTGCCATATTCAATGAAAGGGACATGGAAACATGTGTATATATATATATATATATATATATATAACATTCATATATTTGCAGTTATAGACTAAATTTAACATATATATATATATATATATATATATATATATATATATATGCACAGATCAAAAGAACTTCCTGAAGCTTTAAAAAAATCACCTAATTGAAACTTATAATGATGGAGAAGGCTACAAAAAGCTAGCAAAATGATTTGGAGTGCACTTCTCCACCATGTAACAAATTATTTATAAATGGAAGGCCTTTAGTATGATGGCATTGCAATCAAGCAGTGGCTGTTCACAAAAAATAACAGCAAGAGCAAGTAGACCACCTGTTTGGAAAGCCCAGGCAAATTTTGCTATGACATTTGTAGTTCTCCAATGCTTACTGGTCAATGCCAGAATCACTGTGTATATATTGATAGTGTGACAAAATCTGAACAATGCAAATCTTCATGACAGCATGCCTTGAAAAAGCCACAACTTACAAAATAGCACAATCATGCTTGACTCAGCTATGCCAAAGCTCATATGAACAAACTAGAAACATTCTGGCAAAAAGTTTTATCCTCAGATGAGACCAAACTAGAGATTTTGGGGGTGAAACAATAGGTGGTATATCTGGCTTTTGAAGTGGAGAATTTGCTATCAACCATTAAACATGGCAGTGATAACATTATGATTTAGAGGTGCTTTGCACAGCTGAAAAGATAAAATAGTATGTATTTATGGCAAAATGGACTATGCAAGATTCCAAGCAATTTTGAACAAAAGTGTGTTGTCCTCAGTTCAAAAGTTGAGCTTAGATCAGGGCTGGAACTTCCAACGGGACAAGGATCTGAAGCACCAAAGCAAATCCACAAAAGAATGGGTTCATAAAAAGAAATTTCAAGTCTTGGAACCGTCTAGTCAAAGTCCTGATCTAAACTCAGTTGAAAATATATGATTCAAGTAAAAGAAAGTAGTGCATGTAAGAAACCCAGATAAAATTGAGTAATTTTGGGAGTTTTGCTAAGAAGAATGGTCAAAAATCAGTACTCACTACTGCCAGAAAATTCTTAAAAATATAGAAAAAAACTGGTTGATATTGTAACCTCAAAAGGAGTAGTCACCAAATATTAAATGTAAGGGTTCACTTACTTTTGCACATCTTAATTTTTAATTAATATTTTTATTCTAGTTTGATAAAAAATTTTGTGTTTGTACTTGATTTAATAAAGGTTTTTCTTCATGAATATATTGTTTAATTAAGATTTGTTGGTCATCTGTAAAAAAACAAACAATTTTTTAAAATATTATCTTAGGGGTTCACTTACTTTTGCACAGCTCTGTATATATATAGATACATACATACATACATACATACATACATACATGCATATATATATATATATATATATATATATATATATATATATATAAATTGCATGCATATAGTAAAAACATACATATATACAATTTCTTACCTCCAGCAGTTTTTCTTTTATATCCACACCCTCTGTCTCTATCGTTTTACAAATATTCCATATTGAATTCCCTCTTTCTTTGTGTGAACCAAATCTCTGCTTTTTCATTTTCTTGTTTCCATTGTGTTTGGCCGAGATTATAAGATTAGCCAAACTTTTATTTCCTCATTTATGCCTTTTCAATATTTTTTTATATTATTTACTTCTCTTTCTTTTGTTTCTCTGCCAGCATTTCATGTACCTTTTCTAACAAAATTTCTTTTATCCTTTATTCTCTTCATCCATATGTTTCTGTGTTTGTCTTTGTTCATAAATTCTTTTGCTCATTAATTTTAATATTATCTGTTTTCATGATTTATTCAGCAGATTGATATTCTATAAACTATTATCCTCATATATTTTGTTTTCTTTTCCAGCTTCAACTAAAATAAATCAGCATTTTCCAATTCCAATTCCTGTTTATATGTGACATGCAAATATATATGTTATTAAAATGCCCATCTTTGAATAGGTAGTAAATTGTGTTAAAAACTTTGTGATACAATCATATAAAAGTGTTCAGTTAACATTCAAGTAATTCCCGTTACCATATATGCATTTCCCTTTAAAACTAAATGTACAAAATTTAATCTCTCAAAAGAGACTTAGAAATTCTAATCCTTGAAACTGGATAGAACTGGCTCAAATCTCAATGCATTAAGGTACAACCTACTCAATCAATGAAACATAATATTGTATAAGAAAAATAATTTAAGAAATTATTAAAGGAAAGACAGCCATGTATTCAATTCATCATACATTGAAACAAAATGATTGTTATATATCCATTAATGTGACAAAAGTGAACTGGCTCAATAAACAGAATGTTACATCATGAAACAAGAAATATTCTTCCATTTTTGATTCAGCTTGTAAGATTATAACTTGTAAAAAATATGAAGCTCACATTCTCTATACATGTACTCTTAGAAGCCATTTATTTTAATGAAATGCAAAGCTTAGATTTAGGAAGAGAGGGTGATGAGAATGCCATACAAATCTCCTTTATTTAAATCACCCAGGAAAACAATTTCATACTCCTTTGTAATCACTGGTCTCATATTTATATAAAGATTTTATGTTTCTCAAATATTACTTCTTGAAGCATAAACTCTCTATTTACACACAAAAATGACATCCTCTGATTCCTTTTAAAAACTTTTACACTCTTCAGATTCAATTTAAAACAAAATTTATTAAAACTATTCTATTGCTTTCCTAGCATCATTACAGCTTTACTAATGCTAAAAACACTGAAAGAAGCAAAATAAATATTTTACAAGGAAAAAAATATTATCTGAATTAATCAGTTAAAACTTGAAATTAGTCTGTCATTAATGTAATATACCATTTCTATGCCTGGAATGGTCAAAAATACTAGCACCCTCCCTGACTCATAATTTAACTATGGCCTGTCCATTCATGGATTTCGATCTAAGAATTTGGTCTGAAACCAAGAAAAGCAGATTAAAAATTTTATTGTCTGTTACATTCAACAATAGCTGCATAAAATAAAATGCTGGACAAATATATGATATTCGTTATATATATATATAAAGGCAAAAGGAAAACTTTTCTTTACCAAGACCTTTTGTCGCCTGAGGGACTTTATCCAGGTAAATGTGGAGATTTTATTTTGTAACTTGTATCTATCCTTTCCTTTACACATTTAGCTTTAAGAATATTTTAGAACATTCTTAAATTTAAAATTTGAAGACACAAGAATATTTTTCCACCATTTTACTTCTGTATATAAATACATATTGCAAAATAAAATCTCCATATTTACCAAAGTCCTTCAAGCACCAAAATGTATTGGTAAAGAAAAGCTTTCCTTTTGTCTTATATATATATATATATAGGGTGTGACAGAAATGCCACCCACATATACCTATACATATTAGTTAGACATTAACTACAGGGTGCAGCAGAAATACCACCCTACATTTTAAACTGTCATCTGTGTGGTCCTAGTGAACTTAGGCAAGTGGCAATGATGATTTCATCTAGCTAATAAATATCTTTAATATATATATATATATATATATATATATATATATATATATATGCATACATGGGCATTAGTTGTTAAGATTTCATTGAATTTTTACTTTAGGTCCGTGATGAACCAACACCTTCCTGTCAGAAGCAATCTATTTATTCTTAAACAAATTGTTCAAGTTCTGTGTCAGAAATAAAAATGTTTTCAATAATCCCATTGATTGTTCCAAGTGTAATTCAATTATTTTAATCTTCATGATTATAAATTTATATTAGTCATTCATATATCTGCTTTTGTAAGAAGCAAACTTTTCAGCATTTTTTCATTCTTTTTATTAATTTTTAATTCACTGTCCATGACGAAGAAGAAAATGAAAATTTTATAATATATCTATTAAGATGAGGATATTAGTTTATGAATATCAGTTTTAATAATGTAATAAATGCAATAATGTTATTCATGTTTATTTTACCTTTTGAATATATAAAACTGTTGTTTTTATGCCTTAAGATATTTTTGTATTTTATACTGTTTTGCTAATATGTTTTTTAAATAATG
Source organism: Acanthosepion lycidas (assembly GCA_963932145.1). Classification (NCBI taxonomy): domain Eukaryota; kingdom Metazoa; phylum Mollusca; class Cephalopoda; order Sepiida; family Sepiidae; genus Acanthosepion; species Acanthosepion lycidas. The sequence continues at coordinate 65,879,866 of OZ010586.1, forward strand.
TATTATTATCATTATTGTTACTATTGTTATTGTATATAACAAATTGAATGCAAATTTTCATTAAATGCAAACAGAATTCACTTATATGCACGCATCTTCATATTTCTGTTGATTTCCCCTTTCATACATATTAAACAACATTTGCAAGAGCACTTGTAGCCCATTTCTACCACTTATTTTTTTTCTTTCTTTCTTTCTCTAGATTTTTGAATGAACGTTTCTTCACCATCATCTTTTGCCATTTTGCCTTTCATTCATTTTTTCTTTCTTCTTCTTCTTCTTTTCATTATTTGCATGTCATCTCTTCCCCAACCCCAACACCCCACAATTGCAACCACTATTATTATTATTATTATTATTATTATTATTATTATTATTATTATTATTATTTAGAGTAGTTTTTAAGCCACTTATTTGTAGTTTCACTTTTTCCAACTTAGTGATTTCACACCAAAAATCATGGAGGCAAAAATAAATCCTTCTTGGCTGATTTTTCTGCCTTCTTCATATTCATTTCTTCTTTAACCCTTCCCTTGACCCCCACCCACCCTAAAAACGCCCTAATATCTCACTTTTTTTCTGTTTTTTTTCCTTCTCTTTATCCTTCCACACTGTTTATGTTGCCTGATATTTTAGATGTTTATTTCATCTCTATTCCCTTCATTATTTTATGTTGCTTGTTATTCTTACCAGCAATGCATTGTCAAACTACAAATGAGCCAGTGTCCAAACCAATGACAAGTAACCACCAAACCATTCGAAATCACTTCATAAAGTAGAAACAAAATAAAATCAAACAGAAGTCATTTCTTTCAGACTTGATAGTTTCAGAAACAAATATCTGCACATGTATAGAATATCAGTTTAGTTTCATCCTGTGGATCATAGGGCTAAAGTCTCACCACACAAGGCACAAGTTCTATATTATATTACAAGTTCAGTGTGTACGAAATGGAGAGTGTTCTGACCACACAATCCATGATCCTCCTTATTATTTTATATAAACCAATGACATATATTTATCTAACAATAGCATTAATTTATAGTTTAGTTTACCCAAATTATTTCAATTTTAGTTATTTTTATAGGGTGAAGTTGTTAGAGACATTCCCAATCAGTTCTGAGTTCAAAATTCTTCTTAGCTGCCAACCAAGGCTTAAAACCCCAGTCTGCCCGGTGATTAACTCCCAGCTGGGAGAAGAGATAGATTCATAACTTTCAAAAAATATTTGTGCAAAAGTGACTGCAATGGCCTCAACTTGAATTAGAACTCGGCATACCAATCCCACTTTATGCACTGATAACCATTTTGGCATGTGCACATAATCATAGAATATTAGTACCCACTGTATTAAAGCAGTTTTGGATGATGACCAATTCCCTACTGGACTTTGTCTAATATCAGCTATACTTTAATGTATGCTATCTGACCTTTGCACTTTATTGATGCTTCTATAAATTATTCCATTTAAGTCTGAATCTGAAGAATTGTTTTCAAAAATTGTTCTTTAACTGACTGTCATTCTCATATGATAGACTTTCTTGAAGGTTAATCTCTTTTGAATCTGGGTGCTAAGACATTTTGTACTTAGCATCTATGGATTGGTACCAAATTCAGTTGAGATGCAATAAATAATTGTACAGTTCATTGTCTTTAAATCACTTGCTATCAATAATTTACCATATGCTTATAAATTTATAATTTCATTTTTGGATATTCTAAGAACTTATACATACATTGGCTGAAACAGCTTGGCTGCCAAATAATATCCTCATCAGCTTTTTAATTATCTTTCTGATGATCAGTTTTTTAATCTTAAAGCCAAATGCCTTATAAAGGTTTACTGTCATATTCAAAGAGAGAGTATCAAAATTATTTCAAATGACTAAAACTTTGTAATAAATCTCAAGAATGCAAGACATGAACTTTTTTCATAAAATTGGGTTGGCTAAAAAGTTTGTTTGGTTTATTAAGTAAATTTTCTACTTAATAAGTGATCAATATTTTTGACCAACACTTATATAGTCAAGGAGATCGGAATGAAATCTGATAAATGAATAATGCTTTGATAATTGATATTTATTAATGAGAGATTTATCTGACTAAATCACATTAGGTAGAAAGCAAATGAACATCAAATACTCTGAGTGTTCCATGAGCTTTGTGCTCTGTTCATTACACTCTCAGATAAATCTGAATGAAGATCCTATTTTTAGAGTAATCATTGAAGATAAAGTTCAAATAGCTCATTAATTGTTGCAAAAAAAAAAGCATTCTGTAATCTAATCTTAAGGGATAATATGTTTTAATTATACTATACAAGTTACTAATGATCAAATTTGAATAAGAAATAAATCTTTTAGTTTTACTAAAACACTGAGTACATTCCTACTAAGGATAATTTGAATTCACCTTTTCAAGTTAAAATAATTATTCAGCTTTAGGCAAGATAACCAAAAGAAAATTATGATTTTCACTGCACCTTTCAAAAATGTATTTCTATTTATAAATCAATGCCTATAAATGAAATGAAAACAAACACAGAATGGTGTATGAATTTGGTTGCTCTCATCATTGGACACTGGCTCAACGAATATTCCTTCTTTTGTGTGTTTTACTGTGGTTCAAGACAGAAGTTCTAAAACATATTTAATGGTTATTGAAAGTTTAGAATTTAAATTCTAGAATGAATAGTTTGTCTAAGAAACTTTAGAATGAGATGATGGGTGTATGAACATGAGACAGAATGCAAAAAAGGAATAATTTCATCAAAGTAAAGGAATTCTTAAAAACTGGACAACTATACAAATCTCATAGTTCTGAATTATGATCATTTAATGTTTCTGAATGTTAACTAGGAAAACACTGCACTGATTTTATTCATACTTAGTTAATTAATGATCCAACTTAAAACTACATTAGAATACAATTAATAAGAAGTAAGGTCTTATGTGGTACTATTAAACACTAGGCAAAACCAATAAATTAATTATTTTTATGCATGTGTGTAAAATCTTATAATCTGTTAGAGAGTTAAACAGATGAAGATAGCCAACCAAAGTGTTTTTTTTTTTACTACTTAAAATGAAACCAGGTATAATATGAAAATAAAGCAAAAAAAACCTTAGCATTACAAGATGAAATTTTTGTGATCTAAAGTTGTTTAATGAATTCCTTAAGCAAGAAGTTCTTCCATTCATCACAGTGGAATTATGTTAGCTTTGTTCTTGTTACTGAATCCAAAATTTAGATGCAGCTCCAAATCATTAGAACTTCAATATATATATATATATATATATATATATATATATATATATATATATATATAAATTCAATCTTTAGCAAAAGTGATATTCGTCAAAAAAGAACAACTATATTAAAAGATTGCTCAACACAATCTTCATAAAAGAAAATGTAGAGCAAGTTATTATATATATATATATATATGCCTATTTATTATTCTCTTAAGTCTTACAGGTCTTTGTTAGTGGTCTCAGTCATTTTAGTATCCTTTTAATGTAAAATTAATGTTCCATCTAAACTTGTGTGTTATCCCCTTAGATTTTATATAATTACAATAATTTCTTTAAAAATAATTAATTAGGAAATGTGTGCATTAATTATTAGTTACAGTTTAATGATTATGAAGGAACTAACTACAGATGTTATGATAACTAATTTCTAGACAAATCTGTTTATTTTGATATTTTAAAGAAAGATATTAAGAGATACTACACAAATCTAAAAGGCATCAGATGAGATGTTAACTCTTCAGATGTAATTTTCACACATTAAAGCACAATTGAAATAACAATAAAAATGTTAAAAAAAAATGTTGTTTCATGTATGCACTGTAGAATGGGTTCTTAAGAAGGAAGAATTACAGAAGTTGAGTCAACAAATTACAGTCAAATATAGAAATAGATTTTACTTATATGTTTAAAAGAAGAAATATTAATTACTTCAGTTAAATAGAACAGTATTTTTGCTGTAGATATTTATATTTTAATTTAACAAAACTACCTAAACCTCTGCATTTTTAATTTAGCAAGTTTTATCAGAATATTTTTTTGGATAATGTTGGAATAATCCGTTTTTTTAAGAATCAAAATTATTTCTTTGATAACCTAAAGTATTCATACATTTTTAACAAAGACTTCATAAAAAATTAAGATCATACAAATGTTTAATAGAAAAATTAGTCACATGACCAGGTATGGTTGTACAGTCACTGTGCACCTAAGCACTTGACCAGATCCTTCCAGATGTTTCAAGTGAGTGCCAATGTCTGAGTCTCTGTGAATAACCTTCCAGCCCACTCAGTGACGTTGTCAGCCCATTTTTTTTTCTCTGTCTGCCTCTTCTTCTTTTACCTAAGGTTAACTTTATAGTATGGCAGGGGAAAGATTGTTGGCACTTATGGCATGGCCATACCATTCCAACTTTCTCTTCTTTATATTACAGGCCTGTTTCTTGTTTGAGTGTGTCTTGCACTGCATCATTTGTAATGCATTCTACATAGAAATTGCTTAGGATGGTTCTGTAGTAACTAATTTATAATGTGCAGATTAAATCAAATTATAATTGAATCTTCAATGTTTTTTTAACAGAAACATTAATCTAGTCATTGGAGATAAAATCTTTTTGTAATCAACATATATTTCTATCAACTACTTTTTGTATATACTTACTCAGTTTTGTCAAATAAGTGTTCATGTTATACATATATAAACATTTATTTGAAGTATAGTTGATAAAAATTCAGCTTATGGCCATATCATGTTGAAACATGGGTTCCCATTTGATCACTGAAGTTAAGCAATGTTGAGCCTGGTCAGTACCTAGCAGGGTGACTGCTTAGAAATATCAGGTGCTGCAAGCTTGGATGTGTGGGTGGTGTAATAGATAATGGCTCAGAATTGTTAATCAGAGAATCATGTTCCAATTCCATTTAGGTTCGTTATATTCACTTACATGCAAATACCCTTGGGAAAGGAATGAATTCATTTTTTCTCACCCAGCTATGGGTTAATTAGTAAGGCTTGTATCATTAATCATTTATTATCTCCCCCAAAATTTTTACAATCTAAAGATATTTTCTGGCTTTAAATAATCTGCAAGTGATTGATGGGCAGTAGAAAATGAATTAATAAAAATTTAATTAATTTGTGAAAGCTTCCAATCTGGTTTAAGTAATTATTTATTGAATAACAGTTATGAAGGTAGCAATAAAATCAAATGACCCCAAATAATTCTGAAGTATTAAAATTTAGGGATAGAGATAAACCACACCAAATTTTAATATTCTATAATTACGATCAAATATTTAAATATATGAAAAATAATAGAAATAAATTAAAAAAACAATTTTGTGAACTGAATTTGTAGCTTGCAATATTTTCTACCATTGTTTTTCATCACATGCTATACCCTAACCCTGCCCAAAGCCTCTTGTCTCTTGGCTCTACCCCGCTATATCAGCCACCCTCCCACTTATTGCTGGTGTTGGTGCTGGTGTTATGGCTTTAGTGTTGTTGTCCTTGCTATTGTTATGGTGTTGTGGCAGGAGTATCGGGGCATTGTAACTCATCTAAATAGAAACATTTATTGGATCAAATCATTGCATCAAAGTTATGAACTATCAAGTGAACATTACTCACTTCTGGATCAAATTTTCAACTATTGTATCAATTTTGTATTTATTATTTTGCAATAATCCAAATCCAGACTATTATTTATCTGTATATATACATATACATGTATATATACATATACATGTATATATACCACCTATATTTCCCATGTAGGAATTAACATGTATATTTTTATATACCTATGCCCAGATGTACATCAAAATATGAGTGTGGATGTATGTACGTATGTGTAGGTGTATGTGCATTCGTGTGTGCATATATCAGGCATGCATTCATCGAACAGACATTAAATTTTATGTCAGTCACATTAAGACCTTCACAAACAAACAGTGAAGTCTAATTCTACTGGTCATGCCATCTTCTTCTCTAAAGCAATTTGACAATAAATATCTGCTATTATATTGTGCAAGCTTTGAACTCAAACTACCTTCATTCAGATTAGAATTCAGTTTTCATTTCTCAAGTATGTTTATTTTGGTATGATTATTAGTATAAATAATATTCAAAGTTTGATAAAGAAAGAAAAATACTGAAATGCATGTATATGCATCTAATGAATATATGTATAAAGAACAGAATAATCCTGAGACTATAAATTTCCCAAGACACTATGCCACAGCTACAACAAACAAATTCTTAAAATACATTACCATTTCTGTTTTTAATACTATTTTTTTCTTAGTTTTGTCAAATTTTACAGATAAAAATCTTATACTTGTTTATTTAATACACAATATAAAGAACAGGAAAAGAATTAGAATTTAATTTTTTTTGAAATTTCATATTCCTTCATAGTCATGTAGTTTTTAAAGGTAATAAAATTTTGAAAGGTGAGTGTTTGTTTTATTGCTTTTATGAGCTTCCATATTTCACATGAGAATTGATCTTATGTGCTTCCCTAATCTCACATGAGAATTAGATAAGCACAACCTGACAATATCCCAAACAGTCAAATAAACAAACTAAACTGTTACTTTCTTCCTTTTCTTTTTCTTCAAAAAGAGTTGAAGAGTAGTAGTAACATATCACCTTTCTCTTGACTTGAAGAAAGATTTCACTTTCAGCATTGCAATGAAGTTTTGCTCTCTGCCTTGAGAGGAAATCAGGTGTTCTCTTTACTGGCCCCTCACCCTCTTGTCACGAGTGGGGGGGGCATTGGGTGTCTGTGATGGCATATCAACAATTTACTGTGGTAGATAGAGGTATGGGTTTTGCCTGACTCATATCTTTCCAGTACCAAAACTCCTCACCTTACTTTCTTAAGATAAATTTTTACCTGACCTCATTTTCAAATACATCTTTTCAAAACATATTTAGCTACATTAATAGTTTACAATACAAAACTTGTGTGGGAATTGTAATAAGTGATGGAAAAAATATGAAAAAAATCAAACTGCTACAAATAGATATATCTTCATTATCATTAAGGATCATGTCCTTAAGTTGATTTAAAAAAAAACAAAACATGAAATATCTCTATAAAATTTACAATATTTACAATAAATTTTATTTAAAAATCACAAAATAGTCTTTAAATAGACCCTGTAAGCAACCACAACACTTGAAGACATCCAAAAGTAGCAAATAAAATGTATAGTACATGTAACTCAAACAGAAAATACTGACATACAAGGTATTGACTTTCCCCACTACCTTAAATAAAAGATTAGGAAGGAAACAATAGCAGGAGCAATAGCAGTGAACTTGAAAAACCCCTTTTCCTGAAAAACTGTTTTAAGAAAAGATTTTATTTTATTTCAACCAACAGTAATTAACTATTCAGTCAATGAATGCTTATAAGGAAACTATTAATCTTACCATCAAAACGTAAAAAAGAGAAGGAGTCCATCTCACTTCATTTTATGTATAGAACCACAGATTCACCATAATAAATGATGCTTCTGTTTGACAATAATAAAATTCAAGTAATTTTTGTTTTGTTTAGAAACTATATACACTTTCAGTAGATGATGAAATAACTTAATCTTTACATAAATCACTTCAGTATGGACAGATATTGTTACCCATACAGACTGTCCTGTGGAGTAAAGGGCCATAGTCTCACTGAGCTGCAGTTTCCATAGCAAATATGAGGTAGAGCTACCAACCCAATGCTCAACTAGTTTTGAATTCAGAGTTATCCGTTTCCCAGACTGGTTGCCAACCATAGCTGGTAGAAGAAATAGATTTATACCTTTCCCTAGGGTATTTGAGTAAAAGGGAACACAATGACCTAGGCTAGAATTTAAACTTGGCATGCCAAGCCAACATTCTGTGATGATAACAATTACACTATGAGCATGTCCATCTCAAAATATAAATCACAGTAAAAATGATCTCCATAACTGAGGTAACCGATGACTGCTTTTTGCACACATGAAATTTTATATTCAAAATACATAAAAGTAGCTGCGATCTCTGCCTGCAGCAGATGGTGCAACTTACATGATATTACAGGCTAACACATCCTCATAAGTAGCCAGACAGCTGGTGGATGAGTGTTTTTATTGAGTCCTCATCTGTAGACTAGTTTTCAACCAAGGTTAATGAGCCCAGTCTGCCCTGTTATTTACCCCATATCTAGGGCAAGAAGAAATGCATTTCTACCCTTTCCAAAGGTATTTGTACAAAAGTAAATATAGCAAAATCAGATGGAATTTGAACTTTTCTCACTCATTTCTCTTTCAAGATGCAAAGTGTTATGCTACCCACACATCCACATTCAAAATAAGAAGACAGAAATCTATACTACTCATCATCAAGCCTCATCTTTTCTTCCCCTTGTTTTTTGAAACTGTGCTATAGTGCATAAGGAATGCAAAGAGTAATTCAGAGAAATATTTTATGATTCAAACTTAATGATCTGTGAACTAACAAAATAAGCAGCATAAACTTTAACTTTTATGTCACAGCCTCAAATTCTTGATGTCTCACTATTTAATCCTGATTCTGGAATCAAAGAAAGAAAGATGGTCTTTACCAAATTCCTTTAAATGCTATACAAACCACTGAAATGGATTCTATTCTCAAAATAATAAAATAAAAGTGAAAATATCTTTCTTGTTAATGTTGGATAACAATTGTAGAGTTGCTATGAAGACAGAATCAGCTAGACTATCTGAAAACCACTTTGAAGAAGAGCACCAAAAACCAAGTTTTGTAAACTGACTCTATACTAGATGTTTCTGTTTTATAATATTTTTGGATTATTTATTCTCTGTAGTTCCATTTTCATTTGCAACACTCCATGATACAGCAATTTCTAAAAGCAAGGATTCCCTCAGATTTATTTATGTGATTCAAGAAACTACTGCAAAAGAAAATAAGCAAATAAATGTTTCATTTAAATCATCTTGTATCCTAAAAATTTAAGAATTAAAAATTTGAGTAAACAAAGAATAGAATTTCTTTACAAGACTCTACATGAATTAAATATTTTCAACTTTATTTATGGTTTATACACTGGCTGAAGGAATGACACTGATGGTCATCTTTTATGAGATCATATATAAAAAATATAAAATTGCATTAAATTAAGTTTATTCTTAAACTCAAACTGGTTTGATTTCATTATGAACAGTTCTCTCAAAAATTATCCTTAGAAGCCACTCTCCGATTTTTTCAACATGGGCTTTGTTTGATTATTACAGCAACAGACAAAATAATAATAGCTTACCCCAGTGAATAAAATATGATCAAGAATATTTGCATATTAACAGTTCATTTAAAGAAATGATAAAAAAAAGGAAATATTTTTGGTGTATCTTATACAACTGTCGATTTGTCATCATTATCATCAGTCCCATGATCAAGTATGGATCATAGCACAGATGAGTAACTGACCAGTTCCCGTCACATATCTAGGTTGAAAGCTGAAGAAGTATTCATTCATGCATAGCATATCTTGGGCAAAGTCAACTGCACAGAGTCTATCCTTTTCCATGTTAAACTGCAGCCAATGTCATCCAACTTGAAGGCTAACCTTGGACACAGATAGATAGCCATTGAGCCCATCTCTGCCCTGACTGTTGACTTCAATTTAGGAAGCCCTCTACTCAACAATGCTAGATTATCATTGGACTTGCTGCATACATAGTTTTGACACCCAATCTAACCCATTGTGTGAGACGATTATTAACTTTGCAAAAGGCTTCAACCTCACACAACAAACTCCTTCAGTTAACCTTCTACTCTCAAGTGGTTCTTTGGCCTTGTATGGCATGAGCATTGAAGAAAAGACACCCCACTGGTGCTATGATGCATATGATGATCATATGACCCTTGAGTTATAGGACACATGATATGACCTAACGATATAAAGAGCATCATTGTAAATTTATGATAAAGAATTTACAGATTTTCATGACTGTTGATATTGTTTTTTTGAATATTTACAATCAGTGAGTCAGCTTGTAAGTAGTTCTCTTTTCATTCTTGACATAACTTACAGGATTATTTTAGTCTAGTTAATGTTTTGCTTAAAAAACATATTTTTATAAGTTTCATATCAATAAACGTACATAAAATATTGAGCTAGATTAGTATTCATTCACAATTTACAAAGGGAAAAAGACAATAACAGAATTAAAGAATTTTCTTTAAAAATGAAAACAAATTGACATTTAAAATTCATGTAATATTAGTCCTTTTATTCAGTTATTATATCTACTAATACAAATACTTTATTGATATTTATTAAATTTAGCTTAGATATGGCACAGCACCACTTTAAATGGTACCCATTGAAGATCAGGCTTATCTCAATAGTAGTAACCTCTTTATTAACTATTGCATTATGGTGCCCTTTAAGCTTATCTCTAAAGCTTATCTAAGTCAGGCAAAAGGCTAGAATAGTTGAGCACTTAGTGAAGATCAATTTCAGTACACTAATGTTTCTAAGATAGGATTTAAACATCATATAACCATTGGGGCCCAGTATAATTATCTTATTTAGTAGCTAAGTCTGGTACAAGTCCATAATTGCTGGGTGCCTGGAAGGATCAAATTCCCTAAACTAGTGACAATGGGACAATAACCTAGTGCATTAAAGTACTGGTTCATGAATTTGGTGATTTAGTAATTCTATATAATTATATAGATTCTTTTTAAAGCATTTCATTCCAAGCAAAGCAGAAGTGCCACTAGTATGCAAGGAGCTACAGAGAGTGAAAGTAAGCGAAAAACTGGATATAGGGGGCACTGAGAAAAGGATAAAAAGGCAAACAAAGAAGGATAAAAAGAAGAACAGGGATCAAGGCATCACATGTTGATTGACATTACATTTAAATTTCTGAAGATTATAGTTATCCGGGAAGCAAGTAAGAGGAAGGGAGTTCTACTGTTGGGAAGTGTGAGAGACATTGTTAGAGTAGAAGAGGTTTCAACAGTAAAAGGGTTCCAAGCTAGAGGCACACTTAAATTCATACAGTTGGGGCACTAGCAAAAATAACTTGTCAGAGCAGATACCATGAAAATATTTATAGAAGAGACAGAGGAAAGCCATATTACATTGGTGAGAAAGTGACTGGAGTTGACTGTGGATTTTTTTGAGAACCTCAAGATGAACAGCAGGGCCACCAGACCATATATGGACAAATGGTAGATTTGTAGATGTGAAAAATGAATTCAGATAAGAAAAAACATTCCGGCTTGACATAGAGAACCAAATTACCTTGTGGTAGGTGCAGCTATTGATTCAATATAGTTGTTCCACCTCAGGTCAGTGGAAAACATGAGACCAAGAAGGCACAGTGAAGAGCTCTTGTGGAGTTGAGCATCAACCATAATTATAGGGGGCAGAGAAGTTTCTCTATGGTGAGTAAATGACAGCAGTTTTGTCTTAGATGCATTAAAATTCACAAGCCATTTTCTGCCCCAGTCAACCACAGATTGGAGGTCCCTTTTGAGACCAACGTCCAGATTAACTTTGTCAGCAATGCCGGATTTACATAAGGCATAAGTAAATGGTAGTGTCGCCTGCATAGATGTCTACTTGAGAACTGATGATGTCAGAAAGTTCATTGATGAAGATCAGAAACAATAAAAATGATAGAGTCTTGCGGAGCACCAGGATTCGTATGGAAGGAACTGGAAGAGAACCTGTTCAGGACAAGCTTCATTTCACAGTTAGACAGGAATGATAGGATTACATCAAATAATTGTCCTGTAATACTGCATCCCTGAAGCTTACTTACACTGCCAGCATGCCAAACCGTGTCAAATGCCTTCAGTATATCTAGAGCAACAGTTTGAACTTCACTGTTATTATCAAGAGCTTGGTATACATATTCAGTTATGGCCATAAGCACATCAGAAGTAGACCAGGCAAAGCAGAAACTATATTGTTTATCAAAGAGCAGATCATAGGAAGTGAAATGCTTAACTACTTTGGCATTGATTAAAGCCTCAAAGACTTTGCCAAAGAGTGATAGGAGACTGATTATATGGTAGTTAGATAGGCCAGAAGGGTTTCCAGAGTTCTTAAAGGTCAAGACTACAGAGAAGGACTTCCAACAGGCTGGAAAGCAAGAATTGGCAAGGCAATAGTTGTAGAATTTGAAGAGAACTGGAGCCAGCTCAGGGGCACATTTCTTTAGGACTACAGCTGGTATCCTATCACCACCACTTGCTTTATGAGAATTAAATTTAGAGATGATGTCTAATACCATTGATGCAGATATGCACATTTCACTCAGTATAGCCTCAGTTCCAAGGGGAAAAATCAGGTGAGTTGTGTGTTTTGGATGAGAATTTTCAAGCAAAGCATTCAGCCTTATCAGCTGCTGATGTTAGGACTTTGAATTGATTGAATAGAGGGTTTGAGGATTTGCTGTAGTTCAGCACACTCTTGCAGAGCTGCCAATAATCTTTAGAACCAAATTTGAGAGATATTTTGTTAGTATGAAGTTCATGGCTAGAGTGGGACTGGAAGGAGATGATAACAGATGCCGCCATGTGATCAGAGTTGCCAAGAAGGCAGAACTGCTTAGAGTGACAAGAATCAGAGAAGGAGGTAAAACAGAGATCGAGAAGGGAAGCATTACTGTCCGGGTTACTGGGGAAATACATATAAATATTCTTGTTGCAGAAATTATTATTGACTTAACTTTAACTGTATTTTTTTAATGACATGTTTCTTCAGGATGTAAGCAATCATGTTTTACCAAAGATTCTGGGTGTTCAGGTGGCATAACGGGTAGTGATTTGGAATGAGAAATCAGAGGGCTGAATTTGAATTCCAGTTGGCTTTATTATATTCACTTATGCACAAATAACTTTGGAAAAGGTATGAATCCATTTCCCCCAACTATTGGTTAAATAGTTAAATTAGTGTCTTGAAAAATCATTGTCATTCTAAAAACAATCGTTCATGTTCACTGACAAAAATAAGTATTTTTCTTACAAAATAAAATATATGTTTCAGCTTTAAATAAACCATAAAATATTGATAAGTTGTAAAAAAAAGGCAAATCATTCAATCAATCAAATACTACAGATTCCATTGCTTAACATCTGTAAATTGACTCCTTGGAGAAAATAGTGTACTGGTTTTATATTGATTCTCTCTATGGTTTTGAATTCAAAATTTTACTCCTAGAATGACTGCCGCTCAAGTCGAGAAAGTCCAATCTTTCCTGCAATTTAACCATTAACTAGAGGAAAAAGAGATCAGATCACACCTTTCCAAACAGCATTAATACAAAATTGAACACCAGAATTTGAACTTACTAATTCCCCTCCCTGTATCAATAGATATTACATTAACAAAAATACAGGCTTTTATCCTCACAGATGAAGAAGATATATGAAGCAACAGAAATATGCTTCTACAGAAAGATGCTGAGAATACCATGGACTGCAAATGTGAGCAACAACAAAGTCTTCGATAAAATAGAAACAAAAAAGACACATACTTAACATCCGAAAGAGTTGAAATTTCTAGGGCTTATAATGAGGAAAGACGGCTTGGAAAATTTGATACTCACAGGACATATTGAAAGCAAGAGGGACAGAGAAAAACAATACAAAATTTATTAAGAGATACAAAAGATAGGAAATTGTAGAGAGCCATGATCGCCAACTTCTTGAATGGACATGGTACATAGAAGGTGATTACCACCTATACATTTGTACTACTATAATTATTTGTCCTCCCATTGTTATATGCATTAATCAATCTATATTTGGAGAGCATGGACAGCAGCTAAGCAATTTGACAGCTGAATTGAATGTTGGCATGCTGGAAGACACCAGCTTTTCTCAACACTCTTCAAAGCTAGGCTAAGCTGTACCTGTACAAAACCAGTGCCAGACTGAATTTGGCCTGAGTGAATGAAAATGAAGAGGAATAGAAAGAAGCCAGAATCCATTATTAAGTATTGATCACTTTTCTCACTAAAGATACTATATTAAAAGATTCAAGGATTCTCCAACTTAACTGTTTCATTTTTTTCTTAACACTTCACCCTCAGTTCAGTATCATCTTGCCAAATTAATTTTGAAACATTATCAGACAGGTTGTCAAATAGTGATAAGTAATAATCCTATTACTTGTATTTTGGTGCTGATAAGCATGTCGGCTACCTGTCATTCCATGTTTTAAAAATACAATACTTTCTACTTTGTTTAAGCCAAAATGTAAGCCCCAAATTTCAACAAGTTATTTCTGGTGTTATGCCAGTTTTCACCATATGAATCAATCAAAATAACAATCTAGCAACAAAACAGGATTGATATGATATTAATTGATATATTGATATAATATTAATTAAAGATTATTTCCTAGAATTATATACTTTGTAATGGCAACTTTATTAACAAGAAAAACAATGGTGGAAGTGACAAAAACAAGAAATGTTGATAAAACCTTGTGTGAGACATTTCCTGTGATTTACCAGGTTTGATTGTTTGCTTATTCCAGAATATCAGTCACACGACTCTAAAAGTTCATTTGAGGTATAACACAAGGTCGTAGTTGATATAGACTTGTTTGAGAAAATCAACGCATATGTAGTTGAATGAGAAATATTCCCAAAATTCTCACATTGTAGTAGCCAAGAGTTAGCTTCTACTACTGCTGTTTTTGCCACTGTTTTAGCTGTGTTTTTTTTTTTTTTTTTAGTAGCAGGACCAGGATTAATCTTGTACAAAAAAATTTGGGTTCTGCTTGACAAAGGATTTGTTATAAAGATTTGAGGCAAGTTTTTACAACCCCAGATGCTCTTACTAACACATAACTCAGACACCCACAGTAGTACAACAAGAATTTTTATTGAGATATCATCTCTAGGAAGGATGCCATATCCACCCTTTGATAGGTTTTGTTTTTCGTCCTCTGAGGTGATATGAAAAGCTAGTGAGGGATCTGGTTTAGATATCAATCATGCAGCAAGTTGGACTGGGTTACATGTTACCAGTAGCAGGCCTAAGCCTTATCTGACCAATATTTATAAGTAAAATAGGTGTTACATCAGAGAAGGTGACAAAATAAATCCTTTGCAGCAGTAGACTTGGTTAATTTATAATTGTTTATTCTTTAGAGAAGAAAAATGCCAAGTCCAAATCAAGTAATTATTATCATCTCTGTTGCAGTTACTTATGCATTTCTAGTGTCTCCATTATAAATATTTTTGTATTAAATCTGTGGCAAAATAGGAAAAGAAATTCTAACTTACCGATAACTAAGCCATTGCCATGTCTCACCTGCCAGTCAGAACTACCATTTGCAATTTAGCGAAAGCACATGCATGGTTCTAGCTCTTTTAAAACTATTGCTGATTTGCATGTGTGGTCAAAAACCTGAATAAAATGAGAGCCACACAGATGAGCAGGGGATTATCTACAAGATTTTGACCTGTCCTGGACTGGGCTCATTGCGGCCATCAACTACAAAATCAACCACAATGTAACATATTAACTTGAACTTTTTCAGAAATTTATTTTTGTAAAATACCATGAAATTAATCATTAATTGATTTTATTCATAGTTATTATAGAGAATGAAGTGTTTTCTGTGTGATCATAAGTTGAAGGTTATTATCCATAATTATAAAAATACTTTTCTACCAATATATTACTATTCAAATGCTGACCTTTTTCAGCAAAATTTATTCATTATTGATCAATATACACCTGAGGAAGACTAGAGGGCTGAAATGTTGTGATAATAACAATAAAGATGAGGACGATAGTTTGATTATAAACAGTGTAAACCACTCATCCCAGAAATTTAGACACAATTTATTCAATAAGATTTAAATATTGATTAATGACATTTATACTGTTTCATGATTTCCCCTCCCTCTTATGTTTCCTTTATATTACAAAAAGAATAAACATAATGAAAGTTTTCCTTAATATTTAATATTTGTAGTTTTAGCCAAATGATAATAATATATCAGTAATATTGGGACAATTAAAAAAATTTTCCCAATATTACTGACACTTTATTATCATGCGGTTAAAAAACTTAAGATTCATTTTATTTTGTAATATATTTTGAGACTTTCTCTTGAAATCCACTTATTGATTATTGGAATGTAATAATTGAATTTTGATTACTTGCACTGATTGATTACTTATTACTCTTTGTGTTGGATCATGCCATTTTGAGATTGATTAAGTCATAGTGGTGCATAATTTCCTCATTATATTCACAATAAGTTGATAGAAAATAAAGCTACAATCAACTCAATGAACTGATTTGATTAGCACTGAAAAGGATCTGACCATTGTGTCGGTCAGTAAACTTTATTATGATTGGTTAACAGTTTAGTCACGTGACTTCAATTAACAAAGGACTAGCCCAACCCTAGAATGATACCTTACTGAGTATTTTTCCATTAAATATATCTTTTCAGGAACTTGATAATGAGACCAAAGGCTTTTACTGGTGCTTGTATGATGACTTTATATTGTCCACCTTCTTCTTTAAATTTATTTTAGCATTTTTTTTTTTACATAAAATCATTAAACAATACAGATTCATTAGTTGTTTTTTATTTCATTCAGAAATTGTATTGTCATTTATAGAACAGAATAATTTTGGTTGAAAAATTCAAGATTCTTTTTAAGGTACCTAATTGGCGACATTTATTATTAGAAAATTGTATATAATCAATACCATTGTGGTTAATAACACACGTACACACACACACACATATATATATATTCAAACATGTTACATTGAATGTCTATTTATTTTTATAATAATCCTTTCTAGTTCTCTGACTAGCTTTACCTTAGTTTTTTCTTTATCAAAGGAATTACAAAGACAGACTTATTGTAACTGCGATTGTTCTCATAGTGATTTTTGAAAACATGATCACAATGTTCACAGTTACAATAACTTTTTCTTTGCAATTCACTCCTGAGGATGATCTCAGAGAAAATTGAAAGTACTTGAGTAAGGAAAAACTACAGTACCTTCCTTGATGAATTTCAACTTTACATCAAGAAGCTAATTAGAGAACTAGGATTAGAAATAAATATATAAAAATAAATTATTCAATGAAACAGGTTTGAATGAAGATATGCTACTTAAATAAGCATGCATTATATATATATATATATATATATATATATATATATATATATATATATATATATATATTTCAACCTCCAGTAGCACTGTCTGCTTAGTCAATGACAGTTGAATGTTTCCTTATAAGGAAACAGCTAATATTACCATTGCCATTATGTAGCCCCTTGATTTTAAAAAATCTATAAGAATCAAATGAAAAATACTGTTTATCATGAAACTAAGATATTTCAGATTTTATTTTAATCATTTCACCCCAAGCAAGGTGATAATGCCACAGGGATGCAAGGGGTTACTGGGAGTGAAAGAGAAAGAGAAAACTTTAGTCAGGAGAAAGGACAATAAAAGAACAAGTTTCAAGAAGACTGAAGAAAGAGAGTTCTGCAGGAGTTAATTGCAGGGGAAAGAAACTATTAGAATAGAAGATATAGTTTCATCTAGCTAGTTCAACAGTAAAAATGTTTAATCCATGCAGTTCAGGCACCAAGAAAGAAAGCTCATCAGAACAATTGTCATGAAAATATTTGTAGAAAAGAGAGAGAGGAGCCATGACATGTCAGTAAGACTGATGCTGAGATGCTAGGTCGGGATCAATTACATTACAGACACTTTGGATTTTATCAAGAACCTTGAGATATATAATAGGAGCACCAAACTAGATATGGCAATGACATTCAATGCATGGATGAATGGTAGATTTATAAATCTGCAAGATGGAAGGATCTGGTACAAACGAGTAAATCAACTTTCAAAGGTGAGAGGTGCAAGAAAAGAAACTATTAGAATAGAACATACAGCAGTTGCATGTAGGTAGTTTAAGAGTAAAATGATGAGAACAAGTTGTCAATCTAGTTTGATGCTTAAATCCATGTAGTTGAGGCACCAAGGAGAAAAGCTGATCAGAACAATTGCTTTGAAAATATTATTAGCTTTTTCATTGCAATTCTCCTTAATCCTTCATCCTAAAATCTACCTTTCAATGTCATAAATTGAAATTTGATAGTGTATCTCTTCACAGCTATTTTTTTTGTATTGCATTTAATTAACTTGAAAGAAATACACTATTCTCAACATACATGTTTCTAAAATTTTCAGGTTTATAGAAATGGATGTAAGAAAAGCAATAATGTAATTTTGGTTATTTTCCTTAGCTGTACTTCAAAAGCAAGGACATCATTCCCCAATTATATGACTTATAATCTGGCTCCAAATAAAAGAAAAATTTCATATCCTTATCCTATAATTTTCATGCAACATGTAAGTTTAACTCAATCACAATCAAATTTAAGAAAGTATGAAATGAACAAAAAAATGTCATAATATCAAAAAGGTCTGTTCCAATTATTCTTGAATCTTTCAATAGAAAAATCACCTGGTTCTCTTGCTATATATTTAGAGACTCTTGATAAAATCCAAAGAAGAACCTGCAATGCTACTGGTCCTGACCTGGCATCTTGGCTTCAGTCACTTTCCCACCAATATAAAGTAGCTTCTCTGGGCCTTTTCTATAAATACTTTCATGGTAATTATTCTGGTGAACTTTCCTTTTTGGTACATAGATTTTAGGAATTTAAGTGAAGTACTATATTGGTGGGTCATTATTATACAATTGAAATGTCTAGATGTAACCATATTTTCTATGCTAACAGTTTCTTCTCTTACACTTCTCACTTGTGGAACTGTCTTCCAGCTCCTTGCTTCATATTCAACTTTGATCTTCAAAAATTCAAATGCAATTCCAATCATTATTTTCTGTCTTTAAAAGAACAAGTATTAATAAGACAGAAAATAATGATTGACATTGCATTTGAATTTTTTTTCTGTCTTATTAATACTTGTTCTTTTATTGTCCTCTCTCATTAATAGTACTTTTTCTCATATTCTCTAACAGTCCTTGAACACTAGTGTCTTTATTGCCTTGCTTGAGGTGAAATGATTAAAATATATATATGTTAGTAGAGAAAGGATTTTGCACATGATTTAAAATCAACTCTACTGTAATTCAATCTGATTAGTAATAACAATTTAATTGCTTGAAATCTGTATGAGTTTTTGTTCAGTTCTTTCCATAAAACAAGCAGGTCTATAAGACTGGTATTTTCTTCTCTACTGTTAATGATAGTTGTATCTATTTTCTTAAGCAAAATGCAAGTGCAATAACATAGGGACTGGCATGCAGAATAATTAAGAAGCAACGTTTAATTACAGAACTTATATAAGCAATGCATACATGTTTAGTTGCATGTCTGTGTACATGTGTGTTTGTAATTAAAGTAAGTGAACAACCGACACAAAGATGAAACTTTTAAACAGTTGCTCCTTCTTTTGATATGATACCATCTTGGAAAGGAGAACTGGTGCAGAGGGTAATTAATGGAATATTAAGAAACAGTCTGTACCTTCTACTCAGTTTAAAACTGATAAAGGACATCTGCAAAATAAGAAGCATATGTTTTGAAAAGCTTTGAAAATAAGTAAAACTTTAGCTTATGTCATGCTTATATCGTGCAACTATTAAAAGTTGCATAAAGCATACTTTTCTAGAGCACTTATTAGTTAACATTGAATATGCTTAATTTTTTTTCACCCCAAGAAAGGCAATAAAGCCACTAGAATTCAAGGGGTTACTGAATGTTAGAAAATATGAGAAAAAAATATTATAATAAAAGAACAAGAATTAAGAAGACAGAAGATGACAATTGACATTGCATTTAAAATTTTGAAGATCAAAGTTGACTGGGAAGCAAGAAGCTAGAAAAGAATCCCACAAGCAAGAAGTGTGAGAGAAGAAACTGTTAGCATAGAACTTACAGTTACATCTAACCATATCAACTGTAAAATGATGAGACCTTGTTGCCAATCTATCTATACTGTGCTTGAATTCATAAAGTCTAAGTACCATAGCAGAAAGTTCACCAGAACAATTACCATGAAAATATTTATAGAAAAGTCAAGGGAAAGGGACTGAAGCTGAGATGCCAGGTCAGGACCAATAACATTGCAGATTATTTTTTGGATTTTATCAAGAATCTCTAAATATATAGCAAGAGCACCAGACCAGATGTGGTATCAATATTCAAGACAAGGATGTATGGTAAACTTATAAATATGCTAGACAGATTATGGCAAGAAAAATTGACTATCATGATATAGTGAACCAAATTTCTTCACTACAAACTTAACAGTTGATTCAATATACTCTTTCCACTTCATGTCAGCTGAAAACGTTAGTCCAAGAAGGCACAATAAGTCATTCCTCTGAAGGTTAGCATCAGCCATCCTGGTGGAATGGTAAAAAGATATCTATTCAATAGCAAATTTTGGATGTGCAGGTAGTTTAATGGTTATTGGTTTAGAAAGTAGACTCAGTGAGATGAGTTCAAATTCCAGCCAATCTGTTGCATTCAATTTCACACTGATACCCTTAGTAAAGTCATGAATCCATTTATTCTACCCTATCTACAGGCTATATGTCAGAGTAAACTAGACTCTCTTGCCTTAGGATACATTTAGTCTAAAACCCCGAATTCAAAACCATGGAGAAGGTAATGAGAAACCACTCTACTATCTTTCCCAAGAAGTTATGACAGTTCACAGATAATAAAGTTAAGAAGCTATCAAGTGCCATGTTTGCCTGTGTTGTGAAGAGACATGGTATTTTAAAAAATATCATATCAAGAGTTGTTTAGATAATTTTATTCATTCTTTGTAACTAAATGATATAGAAATATAGAGATATTTTATGAGATAAACACTTGCTAATTTATGAAAACTACAACTGAGAGACTTTAAAATTGACCTTGATTAAAGACGAAAGAGTTTAAAGTTTTATTTAGAAATTTTAACAGGATCAGTAGGGTTATGGCATGAGAAAAACTGGAATCAAAAAGCTGTTTTCAAAGAAAAGAGAATCTCAGGTTAATATGTAGATGCTAAAGTGAATATGTAAATCAGCAATATTTAATGGGCATCCCAGTATGTCACAGAGTCTGAAGGTATAACATGGCAGCTAGAAGAATTACTAATAATTATGAACATCAATTTTAGAAACAGTAAAATAATTAAAATTTTAATTATCAAACCTTTAAGCATAATTTTAATATAATTTTTTTAAATGATAAAATCTCTCCTTAAAAAAACAGATGAATGATTTTTGAGTGCTTTAGATCCTAGTTTAATGTTCTGTGAATTGAAAAAGGAAGATAATTGCAGGAATAAAAGCTTTGTAGATTCATATATAATCTTATGGCCAATTGCTTTATGAACTTCACTACATTTGGATGGGAAGGTGTGGAGAGCCATGATTACTCATGTCCTGAAGGGATATGAGTGACATAGAAGAAGTTATTTGGCATTGTAAATGACTTGTTTGCTTATTCAAGTCGTGAAGCAAGTCATCACAGGCTTATTTTTTTAATTGATTATGATTCATATGCAACAGTGTTCAGATACTTTAATCTCTTCTCTATGTAATTGCTGTTGTTAAAACAATTCAATTTTCTACTACTACTGAACAGTATTTTGATGCTGGCATTTTTCTCCTAAATTTTACCTAAATCTTTATTTGTTATATGTCAGAAATAAAGATGATATTAATATTCCATCTTTATAAATAGTATACGGCGCGATGGGTAAATTGTCGCCATTTTATATTTTTTTTTGTGCATTATTTGTTTTTGATTTTGTCAACTACACAGTATAGTAGGTTCAGTTGGGTACCATCTGTGAGAAAAAGCAGACTATGACACATATGACACAGCCAGAAATTTGAAAACAGCATGCTGTAATGCTTGACATTTGTGCTGGAAGCTCTAATATGAACATTTCAGAGTGTTTGAGTGTTAATCTGAGGACAGTGCAGATGAGTCTAATGGTAATTACAAAGGTACAGCTGCTTGGAAAACTCATTCTGATAAGAAAAGAACTCTCGAATTTATTGGTGAGGACATCAGTGGCTTACATCATGTGCCTTGAGAAGATAGACCTGCTCTGGGTCAAGATGGTGGCTGCTGGAAGACCCTATATCTGGCAATAGAACTCTGCACCATGCCACATAAGCAGGAGAATCCAGTCATGGCTTCCAGACAATTTCATCACCCCTCTGGCCACCTAACACCCCATACTGCACCCCTCTTGATTACTTTGTGTGGGATGCAGTTGAGCAAGAAAACAATAAAACTCCTTGTAATACCAAAAATGAACTGAAGGCAAGGATTATGGCAGCATTCACCAACTTGAACAAGAATAGTTGCAGAAAATTCCAAAGACATCTGCAGGTCTTGGTTGAAACCAATGGCAATTCTAATGAATAAATTTACTTTTTAGTATTGTGAGATATTTTTGTGTAATTTTGGTAAATATGTCTGTTAAAATAAGATGTCGGTGTTATTTTAATTTTTGCGTAATTTAGATTCATTGCACCCTGTATATGTACTTTCAAATAATGAAGACCACTGGCAGACACACATTAAATTCTGGAACAGAAAGACTAGTGTAATATTTAACATTGTTATATATTTGATGAAAACAGGTTTTGAAAATGTCAACATCATTAAGCATTCTACTGAACATATTTTCTTTTACCTTTACTATTTAGACTTTTATTCACTTAGGTTTAAATTACTCTTTGATTACAAACTTACATTGCAATAAATCATGATGTTAGATAGGATTTGCCCTACAGAAAGACCCCACCAAAATACTAAAAAATTACTATTTTTTGTAGTTATATAATAATAATAAAACTATTCTTGTCCTGCAACAAGTTCACTGTTTATATATTAAAGTAGTGATTTTTACAAAGAAATATTCATTGAGGAAATACTGAAAAGATAGTTGTTTACACCTGAACTCAGCAATACCATGAATATTTTTTTAAAAATTTCATTGATCCCAAAGTGATGGCTTAATTGGAACTTAAGAGTGAAAGTTCAAGAGTTTTATGGTTTAATTTTTATAGCTGTGATTTTGAAGTTAAATTCATCAGAATAATAAGTATTAACTTTAAACTAGCAAAATAAAACCAAATATCACTCTGTCCCACATTAGATTTTGCTTTAGTCTGTCATTAGATTTTGCTAATAATTATTGTCATAAATTTTCTTGACATTTATATTGCTTTGTAATGTTTAGAAGATGACTAAAATTGGGAAGCTAAAATATTCAGAGAACAAGAAAACAAATTCTTCCCTAACCATTTTTCTATCCGTGTATCCAACATTTATGATTAAGACTAATTAAATTCTTTACAATAGAAACTTAAAATTCAGTTTAAAAATTTTATCATCTAAACATGTTAATTTTCTTCTATTGCGTACTCAGAAACTATTTTCCTTTCAAATTAGAAACAAAAAACAAGCAAGTTCAACTGTTATGTAATTTAAATCATCTTATTTGCAATGAATTCTGGATAAAGAGGAAAACTTGAGGGAACATAGATGTTGATCTATACAAAAATACTGAGAATACCATAGATGGAGTATATATAAACAATGAAGACATTTTAAGAAAAATGAGAATGAAAAGGATATTTTTCTTTAACCTTTAACACACACATTATTCACTACTTTCCTTTCCACTGCATTGTTTTTCAAGGCTCCTCTACTGCACTAGTTAATTTCAGTCATAGTCATTTTCTGTTGCCATAGCAGGACATGGCAACACAACTGAAAAATTCAAACACGCTATCTTTCTTTCATCTGAGTCACTTGCAGTGGCAGGCTAAAATTTTTGCTTTATGAACAAAATCACCTCCAAAATGTTAAAGGTTAAGATTAGAAAGAGATAGTTGAAATTTCTATGACATATAATAAGGAAAGAAGGCTTGGAGAATTTGACACTCACATGACATACTGAAGGCAAGAGGAACAGAGGGAAACAGGGAGTAACTTATTTAGCAATCTTATATAATTGATGGCAAAACATGAACTGCTTCATGCTACAAGAGAAACAAAGTCATGGAGAGCCATTATTGTACATGCCCTGAAAGGATATAGCATATAAAAGACAAAAGACTATATACAATTGTTTAAGCTCTAGGTTTGAAGCCTTTTGTAATGGAAATGGTAATATTAGCCATTTTCTGATAAGGAAACATTTGGCATTCATTGACTGAGCAGCTAGTACTGCTTTCGATTGAAAATTACAAAATCTTTCTCTTAAAACGACTTTTCTAGATAATAGTTTTTTTTTTAAATCCAGTAGCTGCTATCACTCTTTCCAGTATTGATAGAGGTTTCCTTCTTAACCTTTTATTTGAAGTAATGTGGAATGTCAACATCTTGATTATGTCATTATTTTCTCTTTGAGTTACATGTGATTTTAGTTGTTGTTGCTGTTGATAGTTCTCAAGTGAAATGGTTTCTGTTATTTGGTACCGTTCTTTGTTCAATGTTCAAAGAAGGATGGTCTTTGGCAAAACTCACAGCCTTTACTCGCTCAAAGCCATTTTTAACCATTTATCTTAGAAAGCAGACAGATATTTCTGAATTGGTTTGGTGCCATGCATGGCATCTATATGATACTCACAATCTGTTGAGGCTATTTAAGAACATGACTCAAGTTTTCAGGTTGATGTTTTGGTTTCATAGAAATTTGCGGTGTTTGGTGAAGCTACTTCTGATGCAGCCTATTCAATTTCCTTTTTTCTTATAAATTTAAATCTGCTGTAATCATTTTCAATCCAAAACTAGAAAATAAATTATTTTTCTTTATCATTTCAATTAAGAAGCTCAACTAAAGATAAACAGATTTTTGAAAATGAGATCAGCACTTTTATTGCCCCTTTAAAATCAACTGGTGATCAGTATTCTTTCTATTTTTATTAATTTCTGTGCTGGCATCATTTTCATTAATATCATTATTTTAATATCTTCAATGATATTGCTTAAAATTATTTTATTATTGTAAGTTTGATTAATTCTGTGAGAGGGTGCTGAAAATTTTTTTTGCCTGGCCCATTTCCTAAAATATAACCAAATGATCAAATATCAGACTTTATTTGTGAATGGACAATTGAATGTGAACAATCTGCAATCATAGATTAAATAAAGAATTCATTTTTAAAATTCCTTGAAAGTTACCTGGATGAAGAGAGTATAATGGGCCAAAATTGTGTGAATAACAGCAAAGATGAGAAATTAGTCCAAATGTAAATTATGCAGTGTTTACTCATTCCCCCACGAGAATGAGACGTGACACAAGGTCGGATTAATGTGGGGACCCGAGCGTGTGCGCCCAGACAGGGACAAAAATTACTCTCAGCTCCCACAACCATCGGTTGGACTGGCCTCTGTGCAAGCACCGATCTCTCCCTCTTGTGCAATGGGAGGGCATGGCCTCAGGCAGCTGTTCCCCAGGGCTGGGCATCCCAAATGTAAATTATGTAAATAATAACTGATGCTGATGAGAATTTATATGAATAAAAGTTATTTTAAGAAAAGGTTAGAAACATTTACACCTATTTAATATATTAAATTAAATTTAAAAATCATTTACAGTTTAAATTTTTATAAAACTAAAGCTTCAGTGCCTATGTTATTCTAGTAAAGTAGCTTTTAGAAATATTGTGGGTAGATAATTAATTCAAAGTTAGCTTGAAAGGGGAATTCAGATTCTGAATCGTGCGTAGACCAAAAAAACATGTTATAATATGAAAAATACTTCACAACTAGTATAAAATATGTTTTCATGGACGTATTTTAAGGCTATAATTATGCTTCTACTATACTTTGTACACTTGTAAATATAGTACATATCTTGTATCTTTTTCCTTATGATAAAAAAACTGCTATCAGTTAGTACTGATGCACTACACTGGACTCTGATATTAATGACTGGACTTATAAGCAATAATAACAGAACAGATATTCTTTGTTGAACTTTCAAGAGAATCCTTACATATGATTAGTACTAATTAATTTTCTCTACTAGTGCCTTTTTTAGGAAAGTGATTTGCATCTTGCCAAGGTCATTCATCTAACATCGATTTAGAAAGAATATAGAGATTTCAATATAAGTTGAAGATTTCCTCAGAAAGTAATTTAGTGCTATATTTAAACTTGGCGCCAACTGAATGAAGCCATTTTAATGATTAATATCATAAATATAGCTTGCTATCAAAAAGATAAGTTTGTGGTAAATCATTAAAGTTACTCCAATACTAAAATCATACCAAAAAGGAGCTGCATAAAACTGAATTGCATTTACTTGGAATGTACTCTGATGTATTAACTGTCCACCATCTTTTTATGACTGCAATATTAATTATATAATGATAAGGATAATATTTATTTAACTCAGTTATCTCAAATTATGAGCTTTGTAATAATATTGGTCACACAATTAAATTTACTTCATAATAGATTGTGTACAAATAACAATATAAAACTTTGTACAATACCAAGTTTATATATATATATATATATATATATATATATATATATATATGTATGTATGTATGTATGTATATTTGGGCAGCAACCTTTCTTTTAAACATCTTTCATTAAATATGCCATATTATATATATATATATATATTAAATATGCCATATTATATATATATATATATATATATATATATATATATATATAAAGTGCACACTGAGATCAAAACTAAGCAGGAAAAGTCTATTTCAGGCTTGAACTCAATCTTTAGGACAAAGATTACATTCGAGAAATTTAAAAAATGAAAGAAGTTGGGGAGTTCTTATTAATACTTCTAAAATTAAATTAGAACAGGTACCAATTTTTATCTAATATATATATATATATATATATATATATATATATATATATATATAAGCATTTTATATTGTCTATTTGCAGAATTTAGAAATAAGTAAAAAGCAAATTTTTACTTATTTCTAAATTCTGCAATAAATTTTTTTATTACTTTATTGACTTCAAGGAACTCAGTATAATCACCAGATAATGTATACAGTCGCTGTCTTTTAAAAAATCCAATACTTTGCTCAACATCTATTTTCTTAAAAGAACAGCTTCTTAGATCTCTAAAACTATTTTTAAATACCTACCTATCTACCTAAATATTTTTTTAAATTAAGGACCCAGATCTGTATTGCTTCACTTTTCAGATGAAATTAGAAACTCTAGCCAAGAAAAACAGCCATGATTAGCATGCATTTATTGCAGCAAATGATAGAAAGAGCTGACAAGTATTCAGCAGAATCTATTTGCCATCTCTGACTAAATGAATTTGCTATACTTATGCGGAGCACAGGACAGAATTCTTCAGTTTGCTTGTGAACTCATGGTACAATTTTCATTCGTTCAAAGTTTGTGTTCCAAATTCACAGCAGTTGGGCATTTTGTTGAGACTGATGGTTCGATAGTGATGTTTCAAGACTCATGTTTGTGATGATTGATGCAAACTTTTAAATAAAAATAGAAATAATAAGGTTACTTTTAATGTTAAAAATAAACTCATGTTGTGTTGTCAATAAAGAGATGTTCTGTATAAGCTGTAGACAAGAAAATATGGATATCAAAATAAAACAAGAGTCAAATGCATTAGTTCTCAATGCGTTTGTTTTCAAACCAATAAACTAATGTCTCCACATGCTACAACACCATTTACAAAAAGGATCTTCTATGTTCACAGTAACCTGTTCAATTTCCCAGCTTTTATAAAACCCTAGATGTCATTTCAAAGATAACCTTTGCCTTTATACAGTTATTCATAAATTGAAAGCAATGCCTGTATGTTAAGACATCATGTTTTGCCTTTTCTTTGTCACACTCATATGCACTGATATCTCAGTATATTAATCTTATGTTACTACAAAAATTAATGATCACTCCTTTCATCTTTCCCATGAAATGATTTATTTGTTATGTGCCACTTTGTTATATCACTGTGTTTGCAATGAGGTATCTATCCGCTAACATTCTACCTCCAATAAGTCTCAGTTCCTACCCATACCAATGCAGAAGTTCTTGTCTCTAAGGGGATGCTAAAAATTTCTAGGCCTGACCAAAAAGCCCTTTCAAAACAAAAAAGAAATTTTGTTTTAATCATTTGGTCAGATTTTGGAAAGTAGGTTAGACCAAGAACTTTTCAGCACCCTGTCATATATCTCAGCCAATTCCAACATAAGATCACACATCATTACAGCCAGTGTGCACTTAATGATTTATCTCTTTAATGACTTCCAGACTTACAATCAGCTTTAAAATCTTATAAAATAAAAAAAAGTTCAACCATTCAACAATGTACATTATACAAAATCTTTTCCCTTTCTTTAAAATAAATCAAAACAAATAAAATTAATAAAAAATAAATAAAAATTCCTTGGTATAATATTTACAGCATACAAATCAAAGTAATCTATACAATATAAAGCTAATTTTTGAATTTGTTTATTATATTTACTGTTTAGCACCTAAAATTATTATATAAATAGATTAGAAATGTTACAAATGGTACAAAATTGACCATAAAACTATCTGAAGCTAATTGATACAAATGCATTACACATATAATATACTTGAAAAAGCAGGTAAATATAACTTCTCACTTAGTGACCAGCTCATTAAACAACCAGGTCATTTAAGTGAGGAGTGGCTGAACTTTAACATTTATCCCTCTGGATGTGAATTCATTTGCTGTACAAAAAGTTTATCCTGTCAGCGAAGGTGATGCTATGATCCCTGAACAATAGTCTATTTGAATTTCATATCATATTTCATTTGTCATATCCTGCTATGGCAACAGAAAAAACTTTTGAGTGAGATTAACAGTAAGTATACTGCAATTGAGAGGCCTTGAAAAAGAATGTAGTGGAAAGGGAAGTAATATTAGTAATGCAGAGTGCTAAAGGTTAAGATTGACCAACACAAGGAACTCTATAACAGTTTTTAGGCAATTCCTTTCTTTGCAAACTTAAATAATAAATAAATTACAATTTTCTTTTACTTTTTAAGCATTTATTAATGTTTGGTCAATTACAAATGATTCATTAGAGGATGACCAAATCCAAAGACATTCTCAGCATATAACCTTAACTAAATCTATAATGATGTAATGGGGTGATTAAAAAGAGAAAAGAAATATTTGGTCACCTCCACTCTCCTAGGTCCACTATAGACATTAGTACATCTGTGATATACTGAAACTTTAACACAACAGAAGGAAGGACTAGAATAACTTAAAGAAATGAATTCCAGAAATGAATTTTATATACAATCCTGAAGTATACAAATATGTCAAATTAAGATGCATTACACACATATATATATATATCAAAAATTGTCCCATACAGAGAGAGATATATAAACGGCAAGTTGTAAGTGAAAATGACAAATAAAAAGAATGTTCTACTTGTAACATCTCTGAGAGGGACTCAATACAGCTCTGGTAATATATCTTAGGTTCCTATTTAAATAGGATGTAGCAATTTAATTTAAATAGATGGAGCAATAACCATCCATCTTAAATTTTAAGATGGATGGGAATTGCTACATCTAGCCAGTTGAACTGTAAATTGATGAGATCTGGATGCCAGTCTAGCACTGCACTTAAATTCAAAAAGTCTAGGTACCATAGCAAAGAGCTCATCTGAACAATTACCATGAAAGTATTTATAGAAAAGGCATAGAGAAGCAAGCTTACAGCAGTGAGGAAGTGACAGAAGCCAGGCTGCCAGATCAGAACCAATAATATTAATTATTATTTTAATCTGGATTTTATTCAGACTTAGATAATTAAATATAAATAAATATTTTTTCAGGGGTAACTCTTGTCCTTTAGGTGCTGCTTGCCTCTGTTGATGTGGCTTAAAACTATAGATGGATGTCAAAGACATACAAATTTACATCAAACATGCCAAGATAAGAACACTTATTAAAAAATATAAATCAGTGCAAAGGTTTTCTTGCATGAAGTAAGCATAGAATTTATCTTTAAGAGTTTTAAATCACCTTTTGATATTTACAAATGTAGATGAATTAAAAAATTAATTTTCTATTTTAAAGTAGACATAAACTTTACTTATTCTGCATTAAAAAATTGTGAGGAAAATTATTTGAAACCAATTGTTTCTGCTTACACCCATTCTCTCTAGAAGGCAGTTAATTATATATATGAAAATAGTGTTGCATTAGATTACACATATAGAAGAAAAATATATAAATTTAATATTTGTCGTAAATTTTTTTTTTAAATCTTTCATAAAAATGTAAAAACAAAAATTTCTGTTGTAGAGGTCAAATACTTAGAAGTTTAGACCAGATTACTAGGGTCAGTTCATAGGCTGACCAATATATGAATGTAAGTAGACTCACCAATTGATAAACTAAAAGATATGCAAGTGCACCAGAATAGTACACTTGCATGTCTTTTAGTCTATCAACTGGTGAGTCTGCTTACATTCATATCTTGGTCAGCCTATGAACTTTTCAGCTGACCCTCATACAGGCAGGCCTACTTTTCTAATGTTTCATATTGCTAAATATTATATATTAAATATATAAGTTAATAATGTTATGATTTTATATTTTCTGTAGCTATTTCTTTGAATGACAACTTTTTATGATGTAAAAACTAATAATAAACAAAGCTGCTTACTCAATGATAAAATATTGAAAAAGTCTTTTGCAGATTAACAATGGAACCTGTTCCCTTTCTGAATCCTCTTTTCTCAATTTCAAATATATAAACATTAAAGAAATGGAAAAATTGATATTGCAGTTATGAATGATAAGAAAAAAATTATAAATATGATAGTTTGTAATAGATGTTTATAGCAATAAAGAAAATAATAATTTAAAAAATGGAACACACTTTTAAGGACAAAAATCTGTTTCTTTTTATTATTATTATTATTATTATTATTATTATTATTATTATTTTTTTTTTTATTAATTTGCTAAGTTATTGTATTTTAATCAGTAAGAAGGTGAAGTTTGGAGATAAGTAATTTTGGAAGATTACCAGCTGTAATGTACATCCAAAGAAAGCTGCATATTCTACCAGTCACGTTGATCAAAACAACAAAGATAAGGATTACTCATTTCATGAAAATACACTGCATGTCAGAACTTGAGATAATATATTCAGGTTCTTTATAGTCATTATATTTTCTTAAGTACCTAATTAAAAATTCTTTTAACTTTGATTGCTAAAGATGAATTCTTAGGATTTGTTCCATTTCAGTAAATAAAGTAGAAAAAAATGAAAGCTTATTTATTTCAGTCTTGTTTCATCAGTTTTGTCTAATTTAATATGTGAGGAATATATAGTTTTACTTGAAAATTTTCAAATAAAAAACTTTGTGTGTATTTCTGATAATGTTTTCATAAGTATATATGTAGTACTTTATGAAGACCTGGTTGTTTCTGATCACAAATATTTATAAATTAAGTATAATAATAATAATTTCAAAATACAACCATTATTATTATTATTATTATTATTATTATTATTATTATTATTATTATTATCTTCCTTTGGTTGGTTATCGTTTTCAACTGAAGATCTTGCATTATGGGCAATCTTCATCAAGTTGTACAGAGAGCACCTTTCACAGACTTGCAGTGCCAAGCAACTCAGTCTTCTAAAGTGAGGGGATACTAAGCCTTATTATAATTTTCTCAATATAGGACTAAGTTTGGTGGTATAGAATACAAAGCCCCAATATTTGGGATAATATTGGTCTGAACATCCCACATTCTGGTAACTGCAATCTGGAGGTCGGTGTATTTCTTAAGTTTATCAATTTCTTTGACATTGATATTATGGTTGCCAAGACCAGTCATATCAATGAGAAGGCATTTTCTTGTTTCTTTGCCATCATCATCATTCTTCTTCTTCTTCTTCTTCTTATTATTATTATTATTATTATAACTCTTAGAGAAGATTGTGATTTAAAGAAAGAAAAAAATTATTAGTATTCACTTCTAATTTTAATTTGTGTTGTCCAGTATTTAAGTTGAAGGCTGTAGACAAAAACCTCAGGGTTCTTTTTTTTTTAATTTCTGGTGGTTCCACAAATTTAATGAAAAGCTGATTTGAAGCCATTGCAACAATTCTAACATAATACTTCATATTTCTGCTTTGAGAGGACATAGTTATTGCAAGAATTTTAAGCAAGTATCATTTAGTAAGCAGTGATAGATTTGAATGAAACAGATTATGATTCATAACACTTGCAAAAATTACTGTAGTTTAGAAATCATACTTGAACCCTTTTTATTCATATGAATTAGTTGCTTAGTTTCCCTGACTATAAATAAACTTTTTACCCAAATTCATTCTTCATTATTTACTCCTCACTTTTAACCATTATATTCATGCATCATAAGACTAAAATATTGAAAAAATAATCTTTTTTATTGTTTCATTGACACAATGGGAAAATTTAAGGTATTGTATATTCATTTTACTCAGAGGAATGGATCAATTTTTATTTATTCATATAAAAAGTTTTTAAATTTAATTACATTTTTACAAATTTTATAAATCTTACAAATATTTTACAAGAAAAAATTTAACTAAATAGTTTTAAATCTAAATTTTATATATTTAAAGTATTAAACTTTCTATTTCATGAATAGACTTTCATCCTTTAGGTTTCTCTTAAAAGGATCGTCGTCGGGTAGAAGCCATGGACGGTAGGGAGGAAACAGATGCTGGAATATTCCTTTTATTTAATAAAGGAAGACTTCTGCTTGTCTGATTATTTCTTGTTATCGTCCCTGGATTGAGGGATGAAACTTTAAACATGAATAGGAAGTTTAGTAATACATTTTAAATTATTTTCTGCATTTTAAAACCTGAATGTGTCTGTATATTATGCTTGATCTTGTGTATATATATATATATATATATATATATATATATATATATATATATATTATATATATATATATATATATATATATACACTGTAACAGATCAAGCTTGTATCTTTCATTTTATTTTACTCTTTTTTCATAATTACTTATATTGTGATATTTAAGTTTTATGCACTATAATTTAATGCATCTTGAGAAAAGTCACTTTTACTTTTTACCAATTTCTTTTGGTCATGCTAAATCCAATATTGTACCAAAATATAGCACTTCCCCTATACACTTGATGTTTAATTCACCTTTTATTCTAAACTGATCACAAATATGTAAACACACACATTTACACAAATATATCATTGCATACACATCTGCCCACTTTCACATACAGACAAACCTAACACACACACACACCCATACATGCCATTTATAGCAGTTATGCATATATGTATATAAATATTTTATACTGATATTTTTTATCCCTTAGCTTATTTTATTTTCCTAAATTTGAAGACAAAATAAAAAGAAAAGAAATATTGAATATTTTTTCTGATTATGTCTTTATTATATCAAACATTATATGTATTATTCTTAAGAATCTTTATTCTTAAGAATCTTTATTCTTAAGAATCTTTATTTAATTCTTTGAGATTATTATTATTATCCTTATTATTTTCAATTACATTTTATTTAACATGGTTAAATGTTATTAAATCATACTTCTATTTTTAATTCTTGCAATTACAACTTATGATATAATTTACATTATTTACTGTTATCAAATCTTTTCATATATTCCTTTATTAAATTCAACATTACTATTATGATTATTGTCAATTCATGGTTATTCTTTAATCTTTTTTATGATATTAGAAATATTTTCATACATTCTATTTATTATATATGGTTTCTTCTATGATTCAGTTTCCAATATATTGTGATTATTCTACTTATAAATCAGTGTGCATGATATTCTTGTCTGTTTTGAGGAATTGGACAGGGTAGATGTTTTCATTTGCCAGTGTTTCAGCCTTCTTTCAAATGTCATTATCAAGGCATCTGTCGACAAAGTATTTGGAGCTTTTGACATCGGTGCCTTAATGTGAGGTTCGGGAGAGGACCAAAATGCTGGCAGATGGAACCATGCACTCTGATTCTTTCCATATTCACAAACTTTTATTCCATGTCCACACATTCAAAAAAGGTTATCCTTAAAAATCACATATATTTTTCACTTATTTTATGGAAAAAAAAGGAACATTCAAATGCCCTAAATTTTCCTGCTGTCTCAATATATATTTTCATTTTAATAGTTTATGTCTATTTCTTTTGCTTAATTGTTGTTTGTTGTTGGTATCTGCTATTGATTGTCAGAATAGATTTTGTTGTCCCGGCTTCTCTGTTCTCTTCCAGCTTTTTGTGAGACTTCTAGTTTTCAGATTTATCTATATATGTATTATCTACATATATGTATATATAAAATATATGCATATGTTTCTCTCTGCTGTTGTATGGATTGTCAGCGTAACAGCTAGCACACCTCTCCATGTACAGCATCCACTACCAAAAATGTGGCTAAATTTGGCTGCTATTTAAAAAACAAAAATCAAAGCCGTCTCCTACTGTCCCTATGGATTATCCTTAACCCCTTCCGTTACTTACTGCTGTTATTTCAAGTGTATATATTTCTGAATATATTCTACTACTTTGCTTTTTCAACTATCCTTCTTCCAGCATTTTTTAACCCTCTAACCATCATGCTTTGGTGTGAGTCTCAGCTTACCACTACTACTACTATTACTACTACTATTACTACTACTTTTACTACTTTACTATTTTTTAAGTCCCTTCAAAAAAAAATTTATTACAAAAATAAATTTAGAAATCCCCACAACTCTCTGAATTAATTTCCTTACGACAAAAAAACAAGAAAAAAAAGTATATTAACCCTGTGTGTTTTTTCAGCGTTACCAGAATTTGAAACCATTTTTCAGGTCTTGGCCATTGTGTCCATTCTCTTCATTGTCCTGTCTACCGTGGCGCTAACACTAAATACAATTCCTGGGCTCAAAGGTGAAGGAGAGCACGAAGGGGCTGATAACCCACAGCTTGCCATTGTAGAAGCTGTTTGCATTGGATGGTTTACCTTGGAGTATTTGGGACGCTTTTGGGCATCCCCGAATAAGTGGAAATTCTTCAAAGGACCCTTGAACATTATAGACCTACTGGCAATTTTGCCATATTTCATTTCCCTAGGATTGACTGAGACCAACAAAAGTACGACGGAACAGTTCCAAAATGTCCGCAGAGTGGTGCAAATCTTTCGAATAATGAGAATTCTGCGAATTCTAAAACTTGCAAGACATTCAACTGGTCTGCAATCATTAGGGTATACTTTACAAAGAAGCTATAAAGAGTTAGGTCTACTTATGATGTTTTTGGCCATTGGAATACTCTTATTCTCAAGCCTTGCCTACTTTGCGGAAAAAGACGAGCCAGGAACTAAGTACGTCAGTATCCCCGAAACATTCTGGTGGGCTGCCATCACAATGACGACGGTAGGATATGGTGACATCTACCCGACGACGATCCTTGGAAAAGTTGTTGGTAGCGTGTGTTGTATCTGTGGTGTGCTAGTTATTGCGCTTCCAATTCCTATTATAGTAAATAACTTCGCCGAATTTTATAAAGATCAAATGAGAAGAGAAAAGGCGCTGAAACGTAAGGAGGCGCTCGAGCGGGCGAAGAGGAATGGCAGCATAGTCTCCTTCCACTCTGTAAATCTGAGGGATGCTTTCGCGAAGAGTGTTGATTTGATGGATGTTGCCTCAGAAGTCCCAAGAAACGAATGGGACACAAACAGTGTGGAAACGAAGTCTATGAGCTCCCCACCACCTTGTGTCATGCGGGGATCGAATCCTAACACACCTAAGCTGAGTGGGCAAGGCGGAACTGCAAATTTCGACTGCAAGGAGAATCAAGAGAATCCAAGCAACACCAACCTGTTGGATATTGATGAGGAATCATTGCATCGAATGACTACGACTCAAGCTTCCAATGAGCCAAGCTTGCAGGTGAGTCAATTATTTTACAACTTAATTCATTTTTTAAAAAAATGTTTTTTTATGTGAAATTGGTTTTAGGTCTTTTTTCTCTTTATTTTTTTCTCTAAAAAAATGCATTTGAAAAGAGAATTAAAAACAAAATGAAAATTATCTTTAAAAAATTAATATTTTTTTTTATGTATCAATTATGAAGGTATGTCATTATTTGATTGTATTATATATATTTTTTATATTTTGTAAATATGCCTGTGAATGTTGTTTGTTAAATCTTTACAATCTTTCTTTCTTTCCTGAAATCTTTGTTTCAGGTAAAAATATTTTCATTTACTAATACAATTAGAATATTCTATTTAACTTAATAGAAAATAATACAGAAACCTTTTGCTTCTTTCTGGGATATTACACTTTCTGGGTTGTTTTTTTTTTTCAACTTTTGTGTTGTGATCTGCAATTTGGTTTACTGTTATTGTTACATCTACATTGAAACTTCAATATAATTCAATTGATATATACTACAACTCATATATTTGGGAATAATATTTGCATCAGATAATTTTACACTCCTTAATATGAGATAATGATATATATTTTTATATATCAGGAACAATATTGGGAAAATTGTATGACAAAGTGGAAAAATTTTTATTGTGATGCATTTTGTTCTTCTCTGATCAAAGGAGAAAACAATGTAAATGTTTAGAGAGTGCCTTGATCACTCTTACAACATTTCAGCATTCCTAGTAGATCTATTATCATAGTGTGGGATGCCTACTAACAAAAGTGATGGAAAGAAAAAGAAAGAGATTTTAAATGAATTTTGATATATATAAAAAAAATTCTAAGAAAATTTAAAAAGTAAATTCTAAAAAAAATTCTAAAATCCCCAGCACACCTTGTTTGTGTGCATGTGTAGTTGTACCAACATAACAAATTTAGTTTGATGAAGTTCTGAAAGATGAAACGAACCACAAGTAAATTTTTCCCCCTTTGTCACATTTATTAATATATCAGGAAGAATATGATCAATATTTTTTTTATCAAATGAATTTTCTGAGAAAATTTCTGGTGAAGAATTTTCTTTTCTTACAAGATTTATTGTTTTGATAGTAGATGCTATCTTGATTGATGTAAACTTATTCTGCATCATTTGTGATGATAGAGAAAAGAAAAAAGAAAAGGTTTATCAATTTTCAAGGAAAATAAATACTCACCTACTTAAATATAAAGACACAAGTTAAGGAATCTATGCTCTCCATTAAGTAACAATTGATGCAAGAATGGATCAAACATGATAATAATATTGTCTCTATACACAAAGCAAAATGCAATAATTTTGAATGTCTCATATCATGAAAACACTCTTAAAACTTTTTAACAGTATTAACCCCTATAGATGTGTATATATACATAGTGTCTTTTTCAGACATGAACAAATAAATATCTCCAAAATATGATTTTAAAAAGCAGCTACAGACATGTTTAGATGTCAATCTTGATTCTTTTTATACCCTTCAGAGCTTGAAATGAATTCAATTGTTAATTCATGTCTGATAGAAGTGTTAGCCACTGCACAGGTACTTCAAGGTGCCTCAGTTTCTTAGTTACTATATTAAAAACAAATAAAAAAAATTAATCTGAAAATAAAATGTATTTTGCAAAAAAATTAGTGGGGAAGGGGTTAATAATATTTTTATTCAGTTAAAAATTATATTTTAAAAAATGAAAAACATGCAAAATTTGGATTATAATATTTATATTTTAGACACTAAATAACTACATAAAGCAAAGTGATTTCCGCAATGATACTTTCAGCAATTCTTCTTCTTAATATAGTCAATGATTATAATCATAAGTCATGAATTTATAATTTTCTTGAACAGCTGATTAATCTTCTTTGTTCAGATAAATTCCCACAAAAAATTCTCTTAACAAAATTAATTTTTCTAACTCACATTCAATTCTTTTCCATTGACAAATTTATGAATTTGTCTAAAATGACAAGAAGCAAATTTGAAATGTTTACAAAAACAGTCTTCATCAAATATAAACAAACTGTCAACATTCTGTTCTCTTTCAAAATAATGAAGGAAAATTTTAGATGTCATGAATGAAAGAAAATTTTAAAAGCATTGCCACTGACAGTTACAAAATCTGTCTTCATTTTTGCTGTCTTTAACTATGAGGATTAGAAGCCAACAGGAGCTTTCAATATCCCTTGAAAGTAATGTGATGTAATATTTAGCCTGTAAACATCAGAAAAATAATTTAATTATATGCCAGATATCTCTTTAAGATGAGGAATTTGCACTTTTCTCCACATACAAATGTAACAAGAAAAAATTATTCATGCCATTGATTTCAAATAGGCAATCAATCAGTGGTTGGCATTAGGTGATTTTAATTAAAAGTAATTTGTATTGTGTTCATGATGACATTATTTGTATGAAGAGAATTGATTTAGAACAAGACCTATTTTGAAAATATTATTTCTGATTTCATTAAAAGATTTCTATTATGTACTTGCATTGTCAAACTTTAAGAAATAGTTTTCATTGATATGACACATTAAAAATTATTAAAATATATAATGAATTTTAAAATAGAAATGAATGAATTAAATAACACTGAATTGTGGATATATTTCATTCTTTGGAGCTTTTTACTGATATGGGCTCCTCTTGATACCAGTGCTTGGATTTTGGAAAAAATCCCAGGTTTGGTACAGAAGAGAAAAAATATTTAAGGTTTCATCTTCTTATTTTCTTGTGTCCATTGCTTATTCTATGCCTTGACATTTTGATAAAATAGTTCAGGTCCCAGATATAAAAAAAAACACTTGTTTTTATCATATATACTACAAATAAGAATTGTGTGGCTAAAATTCTTTTTCAGCAAACTTTGCATAAGTTTATATGCTTTGCAGGTGTTTTTTTGAAATTTGAAAAAGAATAAGGAATTACTTGTAGTTTATCTGTATATTTAGAATATTTGTAAAAGTAGTCTATATTTTATAATACAAAATTTAATTAATTTCTTCAACTGATGAATATAACAGCAAATTGTTATGATGTACAAATTATCAGTTGATGAACAAAGTTGTTTAAGAACTTACAAAAAGAAAAAATGGTTATGTAATTTAGTATCTATTAGATGAAGTAAAATTAACTTTCAAATGGAAATAATCTTTTTGTTATTTAAAATATTAAAAGTAGTAACTACTTGTAGTACTTTTCACCCCAACAAGTTAAAAATTTATGTATTTTTGTCATAAGTGATAATTTGTAAAAAGTTGTTGTTGTTGTTGTTGTTGTTGTTTCCAGTGAACTTATTTTTTAAAGCAGTTAGAATTAGCAGCCAATCTTTCTAGTGATTGTTAATGAAATCAAACCAGAAAGAGCCAAGAAAGTTTTCTGTTATTGTGATCTCTACAACTAACCTTAGCACACTCAGCTAGTTGACTGTATGTTTGGTATAACTGCATGTTGCAGAATCTCCTACTCACCCAGATTTTTCCAGCATGTACATTTTTCTGCTACCTCTAAATGCTCTGCAAGTTCTACAATTTCTAAAAAAGAAAAAAATGGTAATAAGAAACAAAAAAAAAATGGTTGCTAAGCTCACTGCAATGCCCATGTGTGCCTATCTTTTTTTCTATCTCTTTACCTCTAGCAACTAACCTTGCATTTAGAAACAATTTGGTGGCCTCTCTCTGCTTTAACCCATT
The DNA here is from genome assembly GCA_963932145.1 of Acanthosepion lycidas. Taxonomy (NCBI): domain Eukaryota; kingdom Metazoa; phylum Mollusca; class Cephalopoda; order Sepiida; family Sepiidae; genus Acanthosepion; species Acanthosepion lycidas. The sequence goes on from OZ010586.1 coordinate 65,919,655, forward strand.
GCTGTCAAACAGTACAAAGATTGGACAAAATAAAACCAAGAGCTTCATATTTTATGTTGATTTTTCAACTAATTACCAAGAACAAATCAACACAGGATTGTCACTTTTCCTGTCAATATTTCCTTTAAAAAAAAAAGTAGACAATTGTTATGAAATTTTTATACCAGCTTTGTATTCACTGAGCAAGCATTTCAGCTCTTGGTGTCTATGAAAGTACCAAAATCACAAGGTTACTTATTATGTCCTTTCTCTGTATGTGCTTGTATATTTCATATGCATATGTATGTATTGGTACTTTATTGTTAAAGCCATGCTATATGCATACATATGCATAATGGGTACTTCATGGTTTTTTTAATTTGCTATGATATCATTTCTGATATGTTTTTTTTTAAATTACATAAACACATTGTATTACATCTCATGAAAATGACATCAGCATGTTGGAGTTGCTGAATTGATTGGAGTGAATTCGATTTCATTCAGATGTACAACTTTACAATGTAGTTTGTGTACTATTGTAATTTTTTATTCTATATTTGAAAACAACATACAAACATCATTTTATTACATGTCATTTAAATTTCATTACGTGTCATATAAATAACTTTTTTTTAATATATTAATTACCTGTTGGAGTAGTGGCTTCATTTGTTTGAAGATAAAATATTTATACATAGCTTTAGTACCTTACTATAATTTTCTGATATTGAAAGATTTATATTATTTTTATGTAAAATGAACATTAAGTTAATATAATTTGAGTTATCCACTTGGCTAAGGTATTCTGTATTAATATACTTGAATACAGTCGAAAGAAAATGTTACACAGAAATCTGAAGATGCATTGGAATAGCAAAAGATGACTTCAAGAATCTCAAGGAAGTATTAAGATATAGGAAAATTTCATGAGAAACAAAGAAAAGAGTGTTTTATCTATCCTGTTATATAGCAGTGAATGCTGAACAATTACAGATGAAAAAGAGACATATGACTCTACAGATGAATACTGAGAATAGCATGGATTGAACATGTGAGCAACAAAGAAGTTTACGAGAAAATTAGTATTAAAAGGACAGTTATAATTAAAACCAGAAAAAGACAGCTGAAATTTCTGGGGCACATTATGAGGAAAGAAGGCCTAGAGAATTGAACACTCACAGAACATATTAGAGGTAAGAGAAGCAGAGTGAAACTGCGAGTAACCTACCTAATTAGTTTATATGAATGGAGGGCAGAACAAGGAAAAGAAAGGATGTTAAAAAGTTAAATTATGCTTAGAGCAACAAGGGGCAGGAAGTTGTGGAGAATTATGATTGACCACATCCTCAAGGCACATGGCACTTAAAAGAATAAGTATACAGGCTACCTTTTTATATACAATGCTCTGTACTTGATTGCAATATAATTTCTTTATTATTTAAAATGAAGAATCTGAAAAGATTATTTTAAATTGTATATTCTGTAATTTCTTTTCATTTTTTAAGATATGCCATATACATACATACATACATACATACATACATACCTATATATATATATATATATATATATATATATATATATATATATATATATATATTGATATCACACATGTTTATTATTATACTGTATGTGATAGTATTTTAAATGGAAAGTTATACTGCATCAGTTCAACCATTTGTTTATTATACTACAATGCTATTTATACCAATGCTAAAATACAAATGAATATAATAGTTAATAGATTTCTGTATTATTTTTTTTACAAAGAAATCAGTTACTTTTAAAACTGTCTCCTGAATTTAATGAATTTTTACACAGTTCTTGATTGAACATTTCCTGCATTTGTATTATAATCAGAATTAAAAACATAGAAATTTAATTGAAATTTTGTGAGATGGAAAATTCCAGAAAATATAAAGCCTGAAATTATATCTCAACTAATTTTTTTTTTCCTATGGTTTTTTAAAGTGTATCTCTTACTTCATTCATGATCAGATGATAAACTCCGATCTTTATTGCAACTTTATTTTGTATTTCTTTTCTATGGAATTCTGACAATCAGTTAATGAAAATATTTGCTCATGTGTATCAATTGCTATCTATGAAAACCGAACACAAAAATTACCATTTTTTTTCTCTCATCATCCTTGTGTCATAAATTAAAAATGATAATTACTTTCTCAATAAAATAAAGAATTCTCATTCATGTATCAATTCAACACCCAGGATAACTCTTAGCATGTTTTTTTGTTTTTTTTTCTATGAGTCCCAGTTTTCTCATTACAGTTATAATGCATTGAAAACACTAGAAAAAATGAATCAAAATATGATGTGAAATCAGATTTTGTTTTTCTTATCCATTATTTCAAGTTCCTTTCTAGTTGTAGTGTATTTTATGGCAGTGAAATAGTTTGGGGTTCATTCCTACCGTTTAAATAATAAGAGAGAAAAACATTTCCAAAGTGGCAGAAAATACAGTATTTGTGGAAGTTAGAAATCAAAACAGTAAGCACATTATCTATTCTCTTTGGACACCAATTAAAGAAAACTTATAATGTTTTGTAATTTGTTTGATTGAAAAAACATTTTATTCTGAAGATTATTCCTCAACTTATCAATGTTGTATTCCAATTTTGTTTATATATTCATTGACTTTAAAAAGCATTTACTTTAAAATAATTACATAATCTCAACTCTATTTTAATAAATTTACATTTTATTTGATTTAAATTATTTCTGATAGTAAACTGTTTCATATAATAATTTTAACTTTAGCCATCATTATAGTAGACCTTCTTTTCAGATGAAGTTGACTAGTCCCCTTCATGGTGGATCAGTTTTTATGTAGCTAATTAAATCAACATGGAAACAGGATATTTTTCTATAAGTAGGACATTTGAAAAGACCTTGGATAGCAGCAGATGAAGTATTCTACATATGATGTCTTTGACAGTATCTCATTGCCTGTTGGACAAACTTTGCTTCTGGGGTCAGAAAAGTGTCCCTGCGGACATGTCACCAACTAACCTGCTCACCAGCCAACTTTTCTAATTGGCTAGAGAATATTTTACAGATCTTCAAGATGGTCTATATATCATTTGTACTTGCTACTAACTGCTCTTTTGCCTGACTCCAATTCATCAAAGAAAATACATCATAGAAGTCAGTTATCAGGCAGGCAGATAACATAATTCAACATAGCTGTCAATCAGCAATCATGGATTTGATGGTAATTGACTGTAAATGCTTCCAAATTTTGACATGGTACCTTATCCCATTAGTATAACTTGAGGATTCTTTGTTAGCAGGATATTTAGAATCCTTCAAGTGTTTACTCTGAATTTTCAGATTTTAATGAGTACAGAATATATAATCTGCTTTATTTAAACAACTGCTCTTTCATCAAAGCAAGCAGCTTTTGTTGGCCACATATTTTGATGGAAGCCAATATTTGGTTTTAGCTTTGTCATGATACAATTCATATTTATATCTTGAACTTTTTAAACTTATATTTAATTAGAGAATGCCAATAATTCACTGTCAACCATTTAAGAATTATTCATTTTTAATAGGTGACTATATGAGAAAAGAAGTTTCTTTCTTATTAAAGAAATAAAGATAATGAATTTTATTCAAATTGATGAATAGTTTATATCATAACAAAACAAGATTGCTTATTGTTAATAGCTGCAAAGTATAAGCTGTTAAATTTCAATGGATCTTTTGATTATATGATCTTAAATTCTGAACAGCAACTTTTCAGTTTAAATAATCAATGATGTTCACATTAATTCTTTTAGAAAATAATGTAATCTAACCCTTTTTAAGCTTATTACAAATTCATCAATGCATGCGTTTTTTACAAATCTATGTAATTAATTATAATCAGCATAAGCAATTTTTTAGTTTTAATATTTGAAAAAGATATTCAATGATTTCTCCAATGTGTATCCATCTATTAAAATGATCTTGAATATCCTTCCTTGGTTATTTTGAAAATAATAAATATTTTGTGTAGACTGATTATTTTCTGTGAATTTTTAAAAAGTAGAAAAGGAACAAAAAAATGGAAATAATTTGTTAAATCTATGCATTTTACTTTCTTATTTTCTAATGCTTTTTAAAAATTTACATTGTTAAAACTTTTAGTTATTTAATCTTTGAAAATGTCTCTTACACATTCTCTGTTATATATATATATATATATATATATATATATATATATAGATAGATAGATAGATAGATAGATAGATAGATAGATAGATAGATTCTTACACTTGTATGAACCATTTGTTACACTGTCTACATTTAACTGTCACTGTAGACTGATGAGTGCAGATTTCAAATCAAAGAAAATACATGAGTTAAAATATATAAAATTGAATTGTTTTTTCTAGGAACTGCAACTAGTGTCAATTTATTTTTTTAGAATTAATGATTAAAAATGTATAAACAGCTCAAAAGAAGCTTGATTTATTTTCTTTTCAAACGAAAAAATTATTTTTAAAAATTATAAAAATTAAACTTCTTATCTTCACTTGAAAAATAAGCCTATGACTTGTTTCTGCTGAAAAAGAAATTAAAATAAAAAAAAACTTAATGAAATAAAATGAGCTTTTAATTCTCTCTCTCTCTCTTGCTCTCTCTCCTCCCTATATTATTGTACCCATTAAAGATAGTGAATTGCACCTGTCTTGCAATTCATGTTGTTTATCTTAATTATTATGGTGAATATATGATTTATATTTCACTTAATTAAATCCATAATGAGAACTAGAAACTTCTAGATTTAAAATTCCGATGTTAGAAAATTTTGTGTTGAAATGAAAGTGTAGCGCTCAGAAATAATTTTTGGAAAAGCAGCTTCTCACTGCTTGATATATCATAATTGAAATTAATTGCTGAAAAGATAAAGAATTGGATCTTTCAAAGTAAAAGTCTATTGATTCTCTATTTTAGTCAAGTTGCAAAGATATTTATTCATTGATATAACTCTTGGTATATATTTGCTAATGTGCCATTTTTGGTTTGTTTTCCCGCCCATAAATTACATTAAAAAAAAATTAATAAACTTTACAGCAGTTTTTTTTTCTTTTTTTTAATCGAACAAGGCAGTAAAGCCACAAAGACACGAAGGGGTTAGTGGGTGTGGAAGAATTAGAAACAAAAACATTGCTAAAGAGAGAGAATAAAAAAGGAGTAATCAGGAAGACAGTAGATAATAATGGAAACTGCATTTAAATTTTTGAAGATTAAAGTTGGCTGAAAAGCATGGAGCAAGAAGGTAGTTCCATAAGCAAGAAAATAAACTGTTAGCATAGAATTTACAGTTACATCTAGCCAAATCAACTGTAAATTGATTTGTTTCTAAATCATAAGCAATGATTTAGAAACTATGAGAAATTGCATACTTTTTTATATTATTTTTTTATGTGTGTGTCACAAAAATTATTGAAAACAATTAAAAAATTCATTTTGAATTTTAATTGTTGTATAGCATATTGCTTTATCAAATTTTTAAGCATAAAAAACACAATTTTAAGGGATCAATTGAAATATATAATTACTTCATGCCAATTGTAAGTAAAATTATTTATAGCATGAAGTGGAGACATGTTGAAATTAATTGTCAAAGACAAAGGTGGTATGAGTGCTCTTAAATGGACAGTTATTTATCAAATTTTAACAAAGAGGATTGTTGATAAGTTTAAAACATTAAATAATAAAATATAAAACAATAAAACAGAATTACCAATGAAAGCAAAAACAGTTTAAAAGTAGACCTATTTATAGTTTATTGTTTAATATTTTAACATGTTGAGTCAATTACGAAATCTGTCTTCAAATGCCAACTTTATAATAACCAAATTAGGTAATAAAAAATGTTTCAAATGCTTCATTTATACTTTCAATAAATTTTTCCCATAAAAAGGTTTTAGATGTCAGCACGATTTTTTATTCCTTTCTTAGATGCCAGGTATCAGTTATTTGCATTAAAAACAATGAAAAATGTCATAGTTATGGCCTTGATGGCAAGACCACAAAAAAAGAGATAACTTGTGGCCAGCATCTTAATGAAAGCTGCCAGCCCCAAGTTATCTCATGGTTGTCAGTCAATGTGTCAAACTTATCAATGATTCTCTTTGATAAGAGTTGATTGAATAGATGGTTGCTTAACACCACCATTTTCTTATTTCCTTTTTCATTTTATTTAAGTTTTGTATTTTTAAGAAACGTATAAAATTATTTCTCAGTACAATATTGAAATTATGATGGAATTCATTTTTCCAGGATTTCTCTCAATATTTAAGATGATTTAGTGATTTTTAATAACATTATAACATATTTAACAGCTAAATTTCTTTCTTTTCTCAATAAAATATGAATTATATTTATTTGTAAAAGTTTGCTTATACAAATAAATATAATTCATATTTTATTGAGAAAATTATGCAAACTTATTCTTGACTATTTTTTGGTATCACAAACTAAAATTTACTAGGATATTTAAATATCCCACTTCAGAATTTTTCAGACCCTTAATTGACTCCTTTTTTCTTTTTCCTGCTATCACTAAATAATGCAAAGACTAAATGTATTCCTGCTACATGTCTTTTATAAAAAATATCTATTAAGATTAAACACATGGCGACATACTTTAATTAAAATAAAATCTTTTTCATAGATTCATGTTATTGGCATGTGTATATAATACTCATCAAAGCTAAAGAGTTTATTGCACATGATATTAAAACAAACAGTTTTTAAATGTCTATACATCAGTAAGTAAAGGTGATTTGATCAAATGTGGCAAATCAAACTTTGGCTAATTATTTTAATTACAATTACTTGAAAAGATTGTTAAGTTAATAAGAAGAAAAACATATTTTGGTTTTAGAATGTCACAAGAAAAATTTGAGAAAAATTAAAATGGCGATAAGAAAAGTAGATCAACCAACAAAAAAATATCTAAAGTAGCTGATGTTGTGAACGTAAACAGAAAGAAATAATACAAAACATTAAGATCATTGATTAAAAACACGAAAGAATCCAATGTATCATATTTAAGTAAACATCACTTAGAGAAACATGTAAGTTGAGCAAAGAACTAAATGAAAACCAAATACACAAAATAGATTTTAGTGATAAATGTAGAGCTACATTGGATGAACCTAATGGCTGGATTAGAGATTCGGCCTTTCATTGATATAGTCAACTAACCTAATTTAAAAGATAACAGTGGGGAAGAGGAGTAACATTTTGGGCTTGTATTGTAGGTAGTAAAATTATAGATTCCTTCATAGCTGTTGATGATGCCAAGATAAAAGCAGAGAATTATTGCAAGTTCTAGAGTGATACAGGTCACAACCAAGAAACTTTAAGTTCAAGAATATACTCATGCAAAATAATGGTCCTTCACAATCTGCAAAACAGGCTATTTGCTAAAAAAGATTTAATTGAATGCACCCCACCCTCACCAGATATTCAGCAGAAATTTCATGATCATCTCATTAAAAAAGATGTCTATGAGAATGGAAAATGATATTCAAAGAAGGTCTTTAGAAAGTGTAAAGTTATGTTAAAGTTGAAGCAGTACGAAAGTTAACAAAATGAAGGAACAAAAGACTGATAAAGGTTATAGAATGTCAAAAAACCTATATTAAAATTTAAAATAATAATTTATTTAGTTATATGGGATATTCTATTAAGCAAATATACTTCAGTGGTCTATTTCTTTTGGATTTATTTATAACTAAAACCTAACGTTGCACTTAGTTTGCATAATAAAACCTAATGACTTCAACTCAAATTCAACTTCAAATTATTATCAATATTTTTAATAGGGTCAGATATAAGCTGAAATTCACATGATATATTGCTCATATAAATGCATACATTTCATGAAAATTTTCTACCATCAGTTTCTATTCTATTGTTAAAACATTGATTTGCATAATAAAATATGATGTAGTGAATATTGTCAAATTTTGATATATATTTTGTTATTTAGACCATCTTTCTTTAATCAAGATTTTACTAAAAAGAATTTCAGGTGTAACATTTGTTCTACTTGCATATTTTTTCACTTCAGTTTACTGTGAACTTTCTTCATTTTAATAATATTAATTATGAATAAGAATTTTTTCTGCAAATAATCTTTAATAAATTTAACCTTTTTTGAAGACTAGTAGAAGTCACTTTAATTGATGTATTCATATTAATTTCAATTTGATGTTAGTTTATCTCTCACTCTTTTCTATCTCTTTTTTTTTAATCATTATACTTCTATTCCTATCTGTTTATGTTCTTCCATAACAGTGTAGAAAGACAAGGAAAATAAAGAATTGTCTATTTGATCATCATCATCAACAAATGCACTTTGCTGAGGTGTTTACTAAGTACTTTGATAATTTTTCTTTCATCAAACTAACAAATGTTTATTGTTTCATTATTTTGTATTTAGTATTTTCCTGAATTTTTTTTCCCTTCAGGTTTTCTTTTCAATATTATAAGACTCTTCAGTATTCTAATGAATTTTGGCAGCACCGTTGTCTATATGGTCCCAATTCTATCCTCTAACTTTTTCCCTAGACTCTTCAGGCATATTCCTAATATTCTGATAACAACTGGTACTACTGCTTTATGCTCCACAATTTTATTTATGTAACTCTCCTCTTTCCATAAGATTTACTCTGTGGTTTCAGGAACAGTGGAATCTATTAATATATTCTTTGGTTCTTGTTTGTAACTACCAAATTCAATTTTATGGTTTGAATTGGGCAATCCTTTTGAATCTCAAAATCCCAAAGGATTTTACATGTTTCATTCTCTATGGTAGATTCTGCTCTCTGTATATCTCATTGGTCTGTAGAATCAATATGCAATTGCTTGCACAGTTCCAAGTGGATCAACTTTCCCACGTAGGCATATCTATTATATTCTTTCTGGGATAATTTGCTACAAATACTGATGAAGTGGTTCACTGTCTCATCTTTATTTCCACACATTCTATGTCTGCTCTCTGCTTGTGTTTTATCTACATTGAACTTTATATAGTTTATTCTTGTAGAATTGTTTTGTATCAAAACTCTTAACAGCAACTCAGTTTATCACTTTAGATATTCCACCTATATTTATATCCATGTTAATTTATTTTAAATCTTCTTGATTTATCCAGTTTAAAACATATATGCAGTACCTCACAACGGAAACTATTCAGGTATTTATTTCTTTAAGTTTTTGCTGCAATAATATTTTCCTTCTTCTTCTTCTTCTTGGTATTCTTTACTGACTTTTTCTTTCATCTCTTTCTGCTTGGTGGTACTTGCTTCCAAAATACAAAAGTACTTGGAGCTTTCCTTTCTGCAAAGTGTTCATCATTGTTATTATCATTATTCCTCAAATATATAAAAAGTTCTATCAACTGTTCCTGTTTCCAATTTAGTCAGGTGTTCTTTTATGCATGAATAAAATATACATGCTGAGCATTTAAACAAAATCTTCTCAAGCAGCGTCTATATCTATGTCTGTCTGTCTATCTATCTATCTGTTTGTCTGTTCATATCTTCTAAGATTTAGAATTTAGTGACTATATACTAATCTCTTATGATCAACCTCCTTATGTTGGTTGTTTCAGGTGTTATACCCCCGACCTTTGTCAGGTGTTTATTGCATTTGTTAATAATCTTGAAATTTCTATCCTTGTGGATTGACTAAGGAGTTCAGTTTGAAACTCCCAGAAGATTATTGAATATGACTAACACCTGAAAAAGCCTGAAGAGTACAACACTTGAAACATTTTGACTATAATGATAAAGATGAGGACACCATATATATTTATGAATGTTCTATCCCCAATAAATATAGCAATATAGCAAATTTTAAGCAATCTCTCTCTTTCTTTCTCTCTCTCTTTCTCTCTCTCTCTCTCTCTCTCTCTCTATATATATATATATATATATATATATATATATATTTCAATAGTATATAAAATAACATTAATATATTATAAATTGTAAGCGACATAAGTTTATTTTAATCCTAAACTAAAACAGATTGCAATAAATACAGTAGGATATTGTATCATGTTTTAACTGATATTGTTTATAATGAAGTCGACATATGTCTATCTATGGGATGAGGTATTGTAACTAGTTACACTATTTACACTAGGTATTGTAACTAGTTACACTATCGTTTGGACTGTTGTCCTCATTTTTATTGCCATATTATTAGGTTGGTGCAAAAATAATGACGTAATAATGTCGTTTTTTGACTTATTTTTAACGTCAAAAAACGACATTATTACGTCATTATTTTTGCACCAACCTAATAACAATGTTTTGGCTGTTCCCCACTCTGGCCTCTCTGGCCTCTCTCTCTCTCTCTCACTGTATATATATATATATATATATATATATATATATATATATATATATATATATATATATATATATATATACTTAGAGAGAGAGACATACTCACACTCTGAGAGAACTAAATCTCCTGAGTTTATTATATTAATTCTAGAGTTGTCTACATTCATTTTGGAGAAAAGAAATATAAATGTTCTCATCTTTTATGTGATTGGTTCTTCACCTTTTTAAATAGTTGTTTGCAAAGACCATTGGTTAGAAAGTCAGTAGTTCATTTACCATCTTAGTATTAGCCTAAAATATTAGTATGGTGTGACAGGAGCATGAAGATGCTTTTTCCTTTGAATTCTAAAAATGACTTATATTTCTTTGTTTCTTTGTCTCCAAATCACATTTTGATTACATACTTTAAAAAAGGAAAAAAAAATTTCTTTTGTATATGTTTTCTTTGTTCCTTCGACTCTGTATCCTTAAATTCTTTACTCTAACAATAAGTGAATGTCTTCTTCAATTTATATTTTATATAGTTGCAAATACTATAAATATGATTAATTAAACCAACCAACCAACCATATGTCTTGTAATGCTTGCAGATGTGTCTTGTAATATTTGCAGAATGTGTTATCACAAATATTAAGAGATCCTTATTAGAAAAAAAATTCACCATAAAACGCTGATCACATCTTCAAGATAATATTTTTTTGATAATTTTGACAATATCTTATCGGTTCATGATTTTGTTTGATAATTGTGTGTAAATATTTTTAATGGTGGTTTTAATATTTCAATAGTATATAAAATAACATTAATATATTATAAATTGTAAGTGACATAGGTTTATTTTAATCCTAACCTAAAACAGATTACAATAAATACAGTAGAATATTGTATCATGTTTTAACTGATATTGTTTATAATGAAGTCGACATATGTCTATCTATGGGATGAGGTATTGTAACTAGTTACACTATTTACACTAGGTATTGTAACTAGTTACACTATTCACATCGTTTGGACTGTTGTCCTCATTTTTATTGCCATATTAACAATGTTTTGGCTGTTGCACATTCTGGCCTTCTTCAGATGATATATGTTGGAATTTTTTAACCAACCCTTAATTTAGTCCATGGGGGTAAATTGTTCTAATTCCACATGCCATGCCTTATTTGGATATCTCAGTTTCTCTTAATTCCCTTTTGTAAATTAACTCTCCAAGTTTTTGTTCCCTCTGCCAGATATTTAACTTAGAACTCTTTGGGTCAAGTCACTTTTTGGATTACTTCATCCAACACTTTTATCCACTGACAGCTGAAACATTGTGAATATGGTAGAAAAGATGAGGACCGCAGTCCAAATGACGTGAATAGTGTAAATAATGAAGTCAGTTATCTGCACTTTATCAGTAAAGTTTGTGGGGTCTGAAAAGGTTTTAATAGATATTTTGAAAAATTTAAATGCTATATTTATTCATATATTAAACATCATTTGGGAGAGTCTCTATTATAGTTTGCTTTCTCTATTTTCTTCTGCTCTCTATTGTTTTCTATGTTGTCATAATTTTATGCATGTATGAAGATGTGCTGAAAAGTTATCAGCTCAACTTGCTTTCCAAAACCAGTATTCCAATGTCCAAATATCATATAACTGAATTTGGGAAGTAGAGCAAGCCAAAAGATTTTCAGTTCACTTTCATGTGTGTCTGTGTTTGTCTGTGTGTGTGCATTCTGTTTATATCAATTTACATTGTATATTTGTTGTATGTTTGTATTGTTATCACTTTTGTATTGTTCCTATATGTTTATTGTCTCTTTTCATGTATTATATGTTATGTTCATTATTTCAATGACTTATGTCTTCTTGTGCATATGTGTGTGTGTGTGTGTACATATACATGCATATTTATGTTTGTATTTGTCAGATTTGTTAAGATGTGTGTATATATATATATACATCTGTTTGAAAGTTCTGAATGTATTGTCAGCATGTTAGAATGATCAAATGTGTTTACCTCATGTGAATCAAACTGAAAACACTTAATATGCATAAGATTAAAACCAAGATGCAATGTTAATGCATTTCTAATGCGTAAATGTTTACACTGCAATAACACAGTGACACTGCATATACATCCACAGGTACATGTGTAAAATATATTAACTAAAATTAAAACATACATTTTATTTTTCTTCCATGTTATGTAAGCATGAATAATTCAGAAATTGAAAAGTCTGAACTAAGCTTGCAGATTGGGGGCTAGAAACGTGAAATGAGGTTACATTTGAATATCACTGAATTGGTCATCAAGTATCAAATAAAGCTACATTAGAAAGTTGTCAAATTGGACTACAAATAGCAAGTGATACAACACTGGAATATTGCCAGATGGTTCAACAACTAACAAAGCTACAATTGAAAGTTGTCAAATTGGACTACAAATACCAAGTGATACAACACTGGAATATTGCCAGATGGTTCAACAACTAACAAAGCTACAATTGAAAGTTGTCAAATTGGACTACAAATAGCAAGTGAAACAACACTGGAATATTGCCAGATAGTTCAACAACTAACAAAGCTATAATTGAAAGTTGTCAAATTGGACTACAAATAGCAAGTGAAACAACACTGGAATATTGCCAGATGATTCAACAACTAACAAAGCTACAATTGAAAGTTGTCAAATTGGACTACAAATACCAAGTGAGACAACACTGGAATATTGCCAGATAGTTCAACAACTAACAAAGCTACAATTGAAAGTTGTCAAATTGGACTACAAATAGCAAATGAAACAACACTGGAATATTGCCAGATGGTTCAACAACTAACAAAGCTACAATTGAAAGTTGTCAAATTGGACTACAAATACCAAGTGAGACAACACTAGAATATTGCCAGATGGTTCAACAACTAACAAATCTACAATTGAAAGTTGTCAAATTGGACTACAAATAGCAAGTGAAACAACACTGGAATATTGCCAGATGGTTCAACAAATAACAAATCTACAATTGAAAGTTGTCAAATTTGACTACAAATAGCAAATGAAACAACACTGGAATATTGCCAGATGGTTCAACAACTAACAAAGCTACAATTGAAAGTTGTCAAATTGTACTACAAATAGCAAGTGAAACAACACTGGAATATTGCCAGATGGTTCAACAAATAACAAATCTACAATTGAAAGTTGTCAAATTGGACTACAAATAGCAAATGAAACAACACTGGAATATTGCCAGATGATTCAACAACTAACAAAGCTACAATTGAAAGTTGTCAAATTGGACTACAAATAGCAAGTGAAACAACACTGGAATATTGCTAGATAGTTCAACAACTAAAAAAGCTATAATTGAAAGTTGTCAAATTGGACTACAAATAGCAAATGAAACAACACTGGAATATTGCCAGATGATTCAACAACTAAAAAAGCTACAATTGAAAGTTGTCAAATTGGACTACAAATAGCAAATGAAACAACACTGGAATATTGCCAGATGGTTCAACAACTAACAAAGCTACAATTGAAAGTTGTCAAATTGGACTACAAATACCAAGTGAGACAACACTGGAATATTGCCAGATAGTTCAACAACTAACAAAGCTACAATTGAAAGTTGTCAAATTGGACTACAAATAGCAAATGAAACAACACTGGAATATTGCCAGATGATTCAACAACTAAAAAAGCTACAATTGAAAGTTGTCAAATTGGACTACAAATAGCAAATGAAACAACACTGGAATATTGCCAGATGGTTCAACAACTAACAAAGCTACAATTGAAAGTTGTCAAATTGGACTACAAATACCAAGTGAGACAACACTGGAATATTGCCAGATAGTTCAACAACTAACAAAGCTACAATTGAAAGTTGTCAAATTGGACTACAAATAGCAAATGAAACAACACTGGAATATTGCCAGATGGTTCAACAACTAACAAATCTACAATTGAAAGTTGTCAAATTGGACTACAAATAGCAAATGAAACAACACTGGAATATTGCCAGATGGTTCAACAACTAACAAAGCTACAATTGAAAGTTGTCAAATTGGACTACAAATAGCAAGTGAGACAACACAGGATATTTGCCAGATGGTTCAACAGCTAACAAAGCTACAATTGAAAGTTGTCAAATTGGACTACAAATAGCAAGTGATACAACACTGGAATATTGCCAGATGGTTCAACAACTAACAAAGCTACAATTGAAAGTTGTCAAATTGGACTACAAATAGCAAGTGAAACAACACTGGAATATTGCCAGATGGTTCAAAAACTAACAAAGCTACAACTGAAAGTTGTCAAATTGGACTACAAATACCAAGTGAGACAACACTGGAATATTGCCAGATAGTTCAACAAATAACAAAGCAACAATTGCCAGTTGTCAAATTGGACTACAAATAGCAAGTGAAACAACACTGGAATATTGCCAGATAGTTCAACAACTAACAAAGCTACAATTGCAAGTTGTCAAATTGGACTACAAATAGCAAGTGAAATAACACTGGAATATTGCCAGATGGTTCAACAAATAACAAAGCAACAATTGAAAGTTGTCAAATTGGACTACAAATAGCAAGTGAAACAACATTGGAATATTGCCAGATAGTTCAACAACTAACAAAGCTATAATTGAAAGTTGTCAAATTGGACTACAAATAGCAAGTGAAACAACACTGGAATATTGCCAGATGATTCAACAACTAACAAAGCTACAATTGAAAGTTGTCAAATTGGACTACAAATACCAAGTGAGACAACACTGGAATATTGCCAGATAGTTCAACAACTAACAAAGCTACAATTGAAAGTTGTCAAATTGGACTACAAATAGCAAATGAAACAACACTGGAATATTGCCAGATGGTTCAACAAATAACAAATCTACAATTGAAAGTTGTCAAATTTGACTACAAATAGCAAATGAAACAACACTGGAATATTGCCAGATGGTTCAACAACTAACAAAGCTATAATTGAAAGTTGTCAAATTGTACTACAAACAGCAAATGAAACAACACTGGAATATTGCCAAATGGTTCAACAACTAACAAATCTACAATTGAAAGTTGTCAAATTGGACTACAAATAGCAAATGAAACAACACTGGAATATTGCCAGATAGTTCAACAACTAACAAAGCTACAATTGAAAGTTGTCAAATTGGACTACAAATACAAGTGAAACAACACTGGAATATTGCCAGATTGTTCAACAACTAACAAAGCTACAATTGAAAGTTGTCAAATTGGACTACAAATAGCAAGTGAAACAACACTGGAATATTGCCAGATGGTTCAACAACTAACAAGGCTACAATTGAAAGTTGTCAAATTGGACTAAAATAGCAAGTGAGACAACACTGGATTATTGCCAGATGGTTCAACAACTAACAAAGCTATAATTGAAAGTTGTCAAATTGGACTACAAATAGCAAGTGAAACAACACTGGAATATTGCCAGATGGTTCAACAACTAACAAAGCTACAATTGCAAGTTGTCAAATTGGACTACAAATAGTAAGTGAAACAACACTGGAATATTGCCAGATAGTTCAACAACTAAAAAAGCTACAATTGAAACTTGTCAAATTGGACTACAAATAGCAAGTGAGACAACACTGGAATATTGCCAGATGGTTCAACAACTAACAAAGCTACAATTGAAAGTTGTCAAATTGGACTACAAATAGCAAGTGATACAACACTGGAATATTGCCAGATGGTTCAACAAATAACAAAGCTACAATTGAAAGTTGTCAAATTGGACTACAAATAGCAAGTGATACAACACTGGAATATTGTCAGATGGTTCAACAACTAACAAAGCTACAATTGAAAGTTGTCAAATTGGACTACAAATAGCAAGTGATACAACACTGGAATATTGCCAGATGGTTCAACAACTAACAAAGCTACAATTGAAAGTTGTCAAATTGGACTACAAATAGCAAGTGATACAACACTGGAATATTGCCAGATGGTTCAACAACTAACAAAGCTACAATTGAAAGTTGTCAAATTGGACTACAAATACCAAGTGAAACAACACTGGAATATTGCCAGATGGTTCAACAAATAACAAATCTACAATTGAAAGTTGTCAAATTGGACTACAAATACCAAGTGAAACAACACTGGAATATTGCCAGATTGTTCAACAACTAACAAAGCTACAATTGAAAGTTGTCAAATTGGACTACAAATAGCAAGTGAAACAACACTGGAATATTGCCAGATTGTTCAACAACTAACAAAGCTACAATTGAAAGTTGTCAAATTGGACTACAAATAGCAAGTGATACAACACTGGAATATTGCCAGATGGTTCAACAACTAACAAAGCTACAATTGAAAGTTGTCAAATTGGACTACAAATAGCAAGTGAAACAACACTGGAATATTGCCAGATGGTTCAACAACTAACAAAGCTACAATTGACAGTTGTCAAATTGGACTACAAATAGCAAATGAATTTGCATTTGAATATAACCAGATGGTTCAACAAGTAACAAGTAAAGCTAGATTTAAAAGTTGCCATTTTTTTTTTTTTAATCATTTCACCCCAAGTAAGGCGATAATGTCACTAAGATGCCAGGTGTTACAAGGAATGAAAGATAATAAAGTGATTAAATGAAAGCAGTTTTGTTTTGGAGGCTTTAAATTTAAAAGCCATTCTTGCCCCAGTTAACAACTGATTGGAGATCATTTTCAAGAACAGTTGCATAGTTTACTTTGTCAGATCTGTCAGACTTACTACTAAAACAGGAGTAAATAGTTGTGTCATCTGCATAAATACCTAGTTTTGAACTGATGACATCAGGCTGGCTATTGATGAAGACCAGAAACAGTGTAGGTCCAAGGATAAAGTACTGGGATACTTCCACATTACTATGAAATGATCTAGACACATTCCCCTACAATACAACCTTTATTACACGATTTGTTAGGAAGAATTAGATTAAGCGAAATATTCATCTTATGACATTGCAGTCCTTGAGCTTGTGGAGAAGGCCAGCATGTCAAACCCTTAAATAAGTAAGATATTTAGAGCCATAGTTGAAGCTTCACCATTCTTATTTAAAGCTTGATAGACAAATTTAGTGATAGTCATTAACATATTGTCCGTAGACCTGGTGAAATGGAATTGTTTGTCGAAAAGGAGGCTGTATGAGATGCTTACATATTCAGCATTGATTAGAGCCTTGAGTACTTTGCCAAAAAGAGGCATTTGATTAATAGAGTGATAATTTGAGGGATCAGAGTGTTTTTGAGGAGTCCTCTGACCTTAAAACAAGAATTATAGAGGAGAACTTCCATCAAGCTAGAAAGCAAAAAGCAGTGAGGCATTTGTTATAAAGTTTAGAGAGAACAAGAGCTAGTTCAGGAGCACACTTCTTTAGTATGAAAACTGAGGTATGATCAAATCTGCATGCCCTTTGGGGTTCTAATTTAGAAATGATAACAGAGACCAAGAAGTTATGTGCATATCACTCAGTTGAGCCTCCATTATAGGGGGAAATTAGGTAGATATATTCCAAATGAGTTGAGAATGGAGTTGGAAGATAATTTCAAAGCAAAGCACTGTTTTTTGCAGTAGATGTCAATACTTCAAATTGATTGAAGAGAGACGGGACTGAAGGCTTAGCAACTGAGACCACATTTGTATATTGCCAGATTGTTTAACAAATGAAACTATTAAGTTGTCGCACATGAAATGACACACTTTATAGGAAATTAATAAAATGCTTCTGAAATGCTAAATAACTATTTTATTTAGTTGAAATAGGCAACATGTTGATGAATGACTGTTCTCAAAACACCTCTAAATTCTTGATACCTTCTTTAAGAAATTCTCATTCTTTGATGTAATAAATACTTCAAATGCTTTCATGGAGAATGTTTTATTGTGTATGAACAGCTCAAAATACTTAAATAAATGATAATCAGTAGAAGAGATATTGGGTGAATATGGAGGATGAGACAAAACTTCATAATTCAGTCTATGCAGCTTTTGGACATATGATTGAAAAGCATGTGGCTGTGCACTGTCATGCAGCAAAATTGGACCATCCCTATTCACAAGTCTAGGATATTTTTTTTTCATTATTTCATGCATACATGCAATTTCTTCACAATATGAGGCAAGAATGAAAAATAAATAACTCATTTGAAAGAACACCATACAGTAACCATTAACTTTTTAGTGTGCATTGGAGTATTTGGGTATGTTTTGGTGGTTCACTAATCTAATAACTAGTCTACTCTCTTCCTGTTGTCAAAGTGTATCCATTTCTCATCACATGTATTGATTCAATGCAAAAATAGTTCTTTTTCCCAGTTTGTACTTATACAGTAAAATTAATCAACATTGTTTCATTGTAATCATTTTCATTGGGCTTATGAGTAACAATATATTGAAAGAAAAATTATCTGAATAGAAAAGTGTCAGGAATAAGTCAAAATATTTTTATATGCTAAGGAGTTTACTTCATTAGATGACCGGATCAACAACCAACTAAAAAATGCATTATTTCATGTGTTACAGCCTAATAGATTTGAAAGTTGCTAGATTGGGCTAAAAGTAGGAAATTTAAATTTGGATATTGCTAAATTGGTCACCAAGTAACAAATAAAGGTACATCCAAAAGTTGCTAGATTAACCTACAAATTGCAAATGAGATAGCATTTAAAAGTCAATTAATAGCCTAGATCTGCCCAGCTTATTCTAAAAAGATTTGTTGTTGTTAACAGAGATATGCATATATGTGAATATTCATTATTAAGACAATCTTATTGGTCAGTGATCCTCTTTTATATTTACTTAATACTTAATTTTAAAATTCTTGTAGTTACTTATAGAATTAAAAGAATATTTTCATAAAATTTAAACATGTGTACATCGTCAATGATTTTTATCCATTTTCTTATACCAAAATTGAAAGCAAATCTTCTGGATACTTTACACTGCTAACTTATTTGTAAAGTTTAAGCTATCATTTATTTGTGTATTATATGTATAGGTATGTTTTATCAACTAAAGTTACATAAAGGAAAATGCTGTTAATTTCATGGATATTTTTTTTTACCACAAATCATTGATATCATTTCACATATTTATGCAGACACAGATGGTCTATTGAACCAAATATAGTTAAGTACACAAAAAGTTTGTATCACTTTGAATATAAGAATATAGGTACATCTGTCTGTTTACCTATATTAGCTGATATATTATAACATTTTTTTTTTAATCATTTCACCCCAGGTAAAGCAATAAAGGCAATGTTGCAAGAGGTTACAGAGTGTTAGAGAATATCAGAAGGAAAAAAAACACTATTAAGAAGAGAAAACAATAAATGACTAAGAATTCAGAAGACAGTAGAAGACATTTAAATTCTTGAAGATCAAAGTTTACTGGGAAGCAAGAAAACAGAAGAAAGTTCCACAAGTGAGAAGTGCAGTAGAATAAACTATTAGTATAGAACCTACAGTTACATATAGTCATTTCAACAGTAAAATGTGGACACCTTGCTACCAAAGTTCATCAGAATAATTACCATAAAAATATTTATAGAAAAGGCACAGGGAAGCTACATTATGGTGGTAGGAAAACGACTGAATGCAAGATGCCAGGTCAGAACCAATAACTTTGCAGATTCTTCTTTGGATTTTAACAAGAATCTCTAAATATATAGCAGGTGCACCAGACTGGATATTGCAGCAATATTCAAATCAAGGATGAATGGTAGACTTATAAATATATAAGATAGATTCTAGTGAGAAAAATTCTCTAGCACTTAAGAATTTTAGTATATCATTACAGCTCTGTGTAAGTTTTAATACAAAAGTACAGGGTGCGATGAATAAATTGGTACCATTTTATATTTTTAATTTTGCGCGTCCTCATTGTTTTTGATTTTGTCAACTGCACAGTATAGTAAATCAGTTAGCCACTGTCTGTGAGAAAAAGACACCATTATGCAATTCACTCAGCCAGGAATTTGGAAACAGTACGCTGTACTGCTTGGCATTCATGCCGGAAGCTTCAATACAAAGATTTCAGAATGTTTGAGTATCAATCTGAGGACATTGCAGAAAATTCATAAGATGGTAATTACGAATGTACAGCTACTCAAAAAACTCACTCTAATCATTGTGATAAGAAAAGAACTCCAAGTTTGCTGATGAGGGCTTCAGACTCAACATGAAGACTTACATCAAGAGCCTTGAGAAGATAGTCATGCCCTGGGTCAAGAGGGTGGTTGCTGGAAGACCCTATGTCTGACAACAGAAATTTGCACTATGCCACACAAACAGAAGAATCCAGTCATGGCTGTCAGACAATTTCTGCAACCCCATCACCCTGTACATCTGGCCACCTAACACCCCAAACTGCAACACCCTTGATTATCATGGTTGAACAAGAGACCAACAAAAATTCTTGTAATACCAAGATGAACTGAAGGCAAGGATTATAGCAGCATTCACCAACTTAAACAAGGAGACCATCCAAAAACGTTGCAGGAAATTCCAAAGTCATCTGGAGGCCTTGGTTGAAGTCAATGGAGATTTATTGAATAAATTTACTCTTTACTATTTCAAGACATTTTTGTGTAATTTTGGTAAATATATCTGTGTTATTTTAATTGTTGCATAATTTAGATGACAATTTATTCATCGCATCCTGTAGAGAATGTTCAGAGAATATGAATGAAAATGTAAAAAACACAAGTTCACTTTTTTGCTAAATATTGATTGCTAACAATCATTTTATTATTTTTTTTCAATTTGTCAAGTTAACAAGATATTATTTAAGTATTTGTCTTGGTACAGTTGAGCAACTGATGATACAAACCTTCCAGGTTTGTTATCTGTTAATTTTTTTAAAATGTTTGTTTATTATATTTTCTTTTAATGACTAAAAAATACTGCATTTGTTGTTATAAGATGATTATTGTATACTCTTCATACATCATGGAATGAAAAGTTCTTCTCATCTCTCGTAGATGAACTAAAATGAATATTGCCTTTAGAAAATATTAAATTAAACAAAAAATGCAAAATATAATTGTTGTAATATTTTTTCAGGATTTCAAAATTGAATGAAATATGTTTCACTTAATGTCCAAATCAAATATATATACCACATATATTCGCATATCATATGAACTTTCAAGACCTAATTTTGAAGCTAATTTGACTACAGTAAACGAATATATAGTTTGGTCAATGGCGTAGACAGGGCCAGCAATACATATGCTAATTTTATGTCTTCTGTATGATGAAACTACCTTAAAATTAGCTTCAAAATTGGGTCTTCAAAAGTCATATGATATACAAGTATTTACAGTAAACTAAATACAAAAATATAATCAAGCAATTTAGCTAGTATTATCTACTTAAAATACAAGTAAGAAGAAACATGTTTGTACTATGAGTTAAAGGAAACCCAAACTAAAGCCTCATTAGTATTTCTTGTAGAGTAAAGGATGCACAAAATATATAAAATGTTTTTAGAAGACTTTGTCATACAACATATAACAGATAAAATGGTTCCTTTAAAGGATGCCTGGTAACTTTATATTTACAAATACTCAGCGAAAACTGATATGGCAAAATATTATTTCTAATTTAATCAGGTATTTAGGTTACAAAAATATGACAATGAATCTAAAATAGAATATGTCTTTCTTCATTAATTTTGAATTTATTACATATCATTTCAGCATATCCTCATGAAAGTAAGATATTGTGTATGTTGGTGTATGTGGGTGTACAAGTGCATCTGTGCATTTATGTTTATGTATATAGCGTGTCTATGTGGAGCATATGTAGATATCGGTGTGCATATCTGTGTATGTGTTTATGTAAGCATGTCTGTACATTTGATTTATGTATGTGGTGAGTCTGTGGGTGGAATATATGTATTCATGTGAGCTTGTGTCTGTGTGTCCGTGGATGGGTGCGTAAGTGTATTTGTGCATTTATGCTTATTTATGAGGCGTGTCTGTGGGTGGAGTAAGTTTATGTATCTGTTCATGTTTGTGTGTGCATGTGTGTGTGTGTGTGTGTGTGAAAATGTATACATTTCTGGATATAGTGGGTCTATCAGTGGGTATATTTTTCTGGGTTCATGCCTGTGTATGGATGTGGCAGCATGTCTGCATATTTATGTGTATGTATGTGGTGTATATATGGGTGGAGTATATGTATGCATCTTTGTGCACGTCTGTGTATGAATGTGTGTCTGTATGTGTGTTTGCATGTGTATGTAAGTTTGTGCATGAATTTGTGAAGATAATCCATGTAAAGTATGACAGTTCCATTTAGGCAAATAGTAAGTAATTCATGCTCCCCAAAATATCTACTGGAAGTGCTTTTTGCCCCATTAGGGTATTTTCTTGTTTTTTTTGTTTGTTTTTTTTATCAGCAATTGCTAATTAGATTATTATTAGATATTTGAATTTTTTTTAAATAGATGTGCATATTCTTAAATCAGTCTTGTAAGAAACAAAAATCATTTAATGTTAATTATTTTACGTTAATTATTTAATGTTAATTACAGATCATTTTTATAGCAAATATTTAAGCTGAAATATTAGTTGTGTGTTTTGTATTTTTTTTAATTTCATTTGAATTCAGAAAAATATAATGTCCATGAAATGTGATATAAAAGAATATTTAAAATACAACATTCTGAAATCAAGTATAAAATTATTCAAAGCTCTAATCACATATAATTTACATATTTTTGATGAGTGATTGTAAATGAAAATTCAACGCTCACTTATATTATTTTTATTTATTTTTATTTATTTATATTTTATTCTACTTTTTTGGAGGGAGGAGGTTCATTTGAACAGTTTACATATTTATCATGATCATCAATACTTGTTAGAAACAATCCTCTAAAATTAAATTTATATCCAAACACAAAAAAATATTTTTGTCTTCCATTAATTATACAGAAGACAGTAACAGTTTTACCATTTTTGTTAAATGACTAATAATTTAAGGAACTCTTTTGCAATTATTTTTTTTAAGAATTTCCATTTTTTTTTCATTCATGATTTCTTTCACTTCATCCTATTTTCTTTGGCAATATTTGTTTGGAAACCCCCCTTGTGATCCATGTCTTCTTTCCTGCTTGTGTGCTCTACTGAATGGTGTTTCCTGGTCTGTTCTTGGATCAAGTTCATCATTATTACATCATTTTCCCTGCATCTGTGCATGATAAAAAAAAAGAGAGAAAAATACTCAAAGTTTACCATCCTCTCACTTGCTTTCTTTAACATTTTACTCACTCAAGTTCCTTGAGCTTCCTTTGTCTAACATTAATGCTTTCACTTCCACACTAACCCAAAGTTGTACTCACTTTAACAAACCAAGTTTTGGTTTTCTTTTTTACTGTTTGATATATTAAGTCTTAAGAACTGATCAGTTTGTAATGTTTTTCTAGCACCTAACAACTATTGTATGGTGAACTAATTAAATCACCAGAAATTAATCTAAAAAAAAGGAAAGAAAGAAAAAGACAATTATAACACTGTATTTTAAACTGTCACGTTTGAAGACTTCCCAGCCTGTTCAAATGTTAGGATGAAATTTATTTAAATTTTGGTTAACCCTGTAGATTCCCCTGTTGAAATATAAGGTTACAGCCACACTTGATACTGCTGCTATGCTTTCTATGGGCTTTTTACAAGGTAGAATTACTAGCCCCTTGACTAATCAGTTTTGAATTCAGAGTGGTTTTTCACCTAGGTTGGCTGCCAACCAAGTCTAAAAAGCCTTGTCTGTCCTGCTATTAACCAATAGCTGTGGGAAGAATAGATGACTTTTCCAAAGTTATTTGTGCAAAAGCAAATCTAATCGCCTCAGCTGGAATTTGAACTCAATATACAAATCTTAATTGCTGTGGCAATAGCCACTATGCAGACATGAAAACTGATTATAAAATGGGTGATTTTTATTTTCACTAGTATCATTTAATATTTATCAAATAATATATCATTAATATTGTTGAATGTATCCAAAATATTTTATTACACATTAATTTTCTTCTTCATTTTAGATATTTAGGGTAACAGAAACTTATGAAGTTATAAAAATATTAGAAAAGATTTTTGTTTTAATTAAAACAATATTTGAAATGATCAATATATATGATTAATAAATCTGTTCTACTGGCATTTTGATAAAAATCTTAATATTAATTGTATAAATTATGCTGCAACAATTTAAAATTTTATATTATTTAATATTTTTATATATTTTTAATGAAATAATATCTGTAGGTAATTTATAATGAATAAAATACACCATATACTATAAAATATACTATTTAAAATTTTTTTAATATTTTAATGAGAAATATTTTTGAAAGAAAAATAAAATTTAATTTTTATTATGCCAAGAAAATATATTCTATTAATTATTGGAATTTTCAGAGTTTATACATATTTTTTACATATGTAAAAAATATGAGGAAAAATTTTATTTAATACTGGGTTTTTAAAAAGATTTTTAGAAAATAATTTTTAAATTTCAGTAGTTAAATTATTCCTTTTATTTTTAAATTTTATATCTAATTTTTTAGCTTTTCTTTTGATGTTAATATTTTTTAGTCTTCTGCTAAAATTTACTTAAATTAAAAAAATAATACTTATCCAGATTAAAATTTAAATCATTTTCAATTCATGTTATTAAAATTTTGACTGAACCTAAGTTAAAACTCTGATTTTAAAGGTTTGTGATATTCAATTTCTATTGATGAATACTGTTAAGATGAGATCTAATGTGTTGACTGCAAATTCAGTAGATGTTTGTATATTGTTAAATTTTTATGCCCTAAAAATCTCAAATAATTGTAAGATTTTATTGAATTTTCCAGAAATTATTCAGTAACAGAATTATTTTAAAAGAATTTTTGCTTTTGTAAAAATATTTTTAGGTCTGTCACTGAATTTATAAATATAGATGTGCACCTGCAAATGTTCATTTAAAATGGACACCTGATTTGCAAGTATTAATTTCTCTTTCTGTCTGGAAAAGTATAGAAATTGAAATATGTGGCCATTGAATTCAATTTTATAACTTCTTAAGAATTTGAACTGAATATATTTTCTATTAAATATAGTATTTTAAATAAACTAACAATTTAGATTTTAAATTTGATCATTTTACCATCAGTGAAGCAACAGGTACCAAACTAGTAAAAATAATTAAGCTTTTATTCTGAAAAGACCAAGCAAATCATCATCTTAGAATTTATAGTCCCTTAGGAAGAAAATATGGATGAAGTCCATGAAAGAAAGCTTGGGAAATATTTACTGATTGTAGAGGAATGTAAAAGATGCGGTTGGTGAGTTCAGTATGAACTGATTGAGATAAATTGCAGAGGATTTGCTGGACAGTCTCTATGTAAGATGTTGCCAAAATTAGGTGTAACAGGTTTGGTAAAAAACAAAGCTATTCACTCAATAATATTGGTAGCAGAAGAGGCTTCTAGATGGCTTTGGTTGAAAAGATTGACATATATATATATATATATATATATATTTGGGGGTGGGTAGGTTTTGGGTATGACCTAACACTACACCCAACAATGGATTCTCAATTAGGGGACAAAATTAGGGTACCCTGAACCATTGTTACCTATGGATGATCTAGCACCTGTTTTCCCCCCTACCAGGGCTACGACAATTAGTTTTTTTTTTTTTTTTTTTAGCTGTGAATGTTGGTGTGTGTGTGGCAGCATTGATATGTGTGTGCATGTGACCCTCCCCCTATATGAGTATATAGGAGGAGGGTCAAGGAGGAAAAAGAAAAAAGTGGGAAGGAGGAAAAGAAAATCAATTTTTTTTCTCTTTTTTTCGTTTTCTTCGGCAGATGATTAACATGAATGAAAATGGGGTAAGTGTAAGTAGAATGTGATGCTTGAGCGTGTTTCTCACTGTGTGCATGTATATATATATATATATTTTTCAGTGAAGGGAATCAAATCAGTACTTACCAGTACAAACCAAGCACAGAGCCATATTCCTGATCAGTTGTGGTTGTGTTTGCTTCTTTTTTTTATGGAAGAGCACACATTGCTGGTGAACCGGAAGTCATCCAGGATTGGACAATAAATTTTCAAGAGGAGTTGTATAGTTGGGGAGATGGAAAAAATTGTAGCTAAGGGAAGGCACACAAGTTGATACCCAATCAGTATTGGCTGGGTCACCATTGAGAGGATGCATGATGTTGAAACTCTTAATGAACCTTGGCTAGAAACATCACTGATGATGTGAACTAAAGCATCCAATAGATGTATTTTACAAAATGAATGAAAAGCTTCCAAAGACAAGAAAACCAAATGACAGAAACTCTTCAACAGTAAAAGATTTGTTGAGTGCAGTTGTGCATGAAAACCAGCAGCACACATCAGCAGTCAGGTTAGGTTTAAGGCTTCAAGTTCTCCACTGAGAACTGACCTAGGAGACAATATCATAGTAGATTAAAGTGTTGGTTTGCAAATTTTCTGATATAGTAACTGCGATTTCAATCTCCGGGCTGGTGTATTTGGACTCAGTGGAAAGAGGGCATGCAATAACTGAGTAGTATGAAAGCAAAGAACGAGACAAGTCACTAAAATGAGTGGAACAAAACCGGTCTACTCCTATAGATTAAATAAAGGGTT
Organism: Acanthosepion lycidas; assembly: GCA_963932145.1. Classification (NCBI taxonomy): domain Eukaryota; kingdom Metazoa; phylum Mollusca; class Cephalopoda; order Sepiida; family Sepiidae; genus Acanthosepion; species Acanthosepion lycidas. The sequence goes on from OZ010586.1 coordinate 65,946,715, forward strand.
CATTTTGGAATTCCCTATAGGTTACTTGGGTCAACATAGACCTGATTAAGGCCAAAGGGCACAATGACTGAAACGGTGTGATAAAAACAAGGAAGATGGGGACAATATTCTGCATGTAGTGTAAATAATGATAACTTCTCACCCCAGAAATTCAGACAGAAATTAAACTATATCTGTTCCAAAATAGAGAAAACAAACTGAGGCTTAAATACAAAATTTCTTTTGACTCAACAATTTTTAAATAAGATTAAAAATTCTTAAAAACATAAAATTTTGTGCAGTTTGTGTATCAGAAAGAAACTTTAAAGTAAAATTTCAAGATGCAAACTTCTTCTTTAGTTTAAACAAAATCATAAACAGATTTTCTGAAAATAAAATTGTTTTATTGCTAAGTTGCATATTTAGTTGACTTCATGCTCTTTGAATTATAATAAAATCTTTCATGATAATCTACTAAGAAAAACATTTAAAAAATTTGTTATGATTAATAAAATTGCACCCCCTTTTTTCAACCCTTAAATAAATAGAGGAAACACAAAAATGTAAGTTGAATTTATATAGAGACTTGTAAAAAAAGTCAATAGCAAAACTCCATTCCTTCATTGTGCTGGTGTAGCTAGTTTTTAAACATCTCAAACAGTGGAAAAGTTTGATTTCTGACAAAAATGTTTTCCTCAAAATAAACAAACTAGTACAAATTCTATAACTGTTAGATAGATATACAATTAAAAAAAGGTTATTTATGTCTTAGCAAGTTGTTCAGCATAAAAAGTTAAAACTTTATGTCTATTTCAAACTAGAATGAAATAATCAAAATAATTCAATTACGTCAGAATATTCTTTACATCTTAATTTTCAAAATTTAATTCAGTTATACTGCAATAGCTATTGAATAGCCTAGATGGAAACAAAAGAACTTTTTTCACTTTCAAGAATTAGTTGCTAGAGTTCTTTTTTTGTACAAATAACTTGAAGAAATGTCTGAAACACTTAATATCATAAACTCCTTCCAAGAAATAGGAACAACTTCAAACTGAACAAAACCTTTTTTTAAATCATAAAGCTAGAATTCAGTCAAAAAACTATCAAGTTGTGGCGAGGAGGGGGAAACTGTAATGGGGTGCTGAAAAGTGATGGCCCAAGCAAAAAGACATTCAAAAAAGAAATCTGATGTTTTGTCATTTGATCAGATTTTGAGAAGTAGGTCGCTCAAAGAACTCTTCAGCAACTCTTTGTATGATGGTTAACAAGCTTTTCACAATCCAATTTGCTTCTGTAATCTTCACTTAGTGCTCCACTAATGTAATCTTGTGCCAGACTACTCTAAACTTAATAAATAAGTAAATCTTCAAAATTCTCTAGAAGCAGATATTTTTTCATCTTTTTAACTATTTGTCATTATATTTTATGATTAGTCATGTCCAGTTCTTACTTTCCAGTCTTGATAGACTTCAGGAGTGTCTTCATGGCCTTGTGGGAAAGGAATTATCTTCCATTCTACAATCCCTGTCACACAAATGATCTGTTATAAGCCCCTTGCTACTCTATTGTTATTTCCATGGCAAATGTTCTGATTAACTACATTCCATGGTTCCTCCAGTTATGACTTTCATAGCTAAGACCCAGAATGCCATGTACACTGGAATGAATCATTCATATTTCCTTAGTATTTTGCTAGTCTGAAAGAAGTTCCATTTAGACAGCTTCTTCCTAAAAATCACTACTTTATGCAGCAGTCTCCTGAGATTATACTTTCCTGATCGCTATAATCTAAACCACTTCAATTCTAGACATAACCATTGCCTTTCCTACATATATTTGTAAACTGCGCTCCTTACTTTTTCCTATTATATGAATCAACCTCAATTAGTAACACTCTACTTTGAGTAGCTCTTCTACCTTGTATTGGGTGAACAATTACTAAAAAAGTAAAATTAATATCAATTCCTTGATTTGAATGACTATTGGGTCTAAAACACATTCCAGACCTCAAATGGAATTTATATATTTCTACCATTGCCGAAGAAGCTGGAAAAATGCTTGATTGTTTGTATCACTCTAGAAAATACCTAACTCTTACTGGCATTGCCCATCCCACTCTCTCCAACCTTGACAAAAGAGTCTAAAAGTGATTACATGGCCTATTTTTCCATCCTGCAACCCCTATCAATGAAAATTTCTACTCTCTCTCTACTCTATTGTTATTACTATGACAAATGTCCAACCTGGTCATATTACTTAGTTCTATCAGCTTAAACCTTCACAACTAGGATCCACCATGATATGTACACTGTAGCAAATCATCTCTGTTCCTTTTGTGTTCATTTAATAATGAGTAAGTTACTTTGTAAAACAGACTCCTGAGGGGATGTTTCTCTGACCACTACAATCTTAACCACTTCAAGTCAACCAATATATAACCTACATATCCTCATAATTTGCACTTCTTACTTCCTCCTTCACCCTTCTTTACAACAATCTCACTCAGTATGCCTCTTCCTTGAGTGGTTCTTGGGCCATGTATTGAGTTAACTAAAGTAAAAAAAAATAAATTCTACTTTGAATGTTATTAATTTTGATTTCAGTTTAAATAAGCTTTCAGAATTAGTTAATGACATCTTCAGTCATTAACTATTTTCAAATGAAAGCAAATAATCAATGAAGTGGTTAGATTTTTGATATCATTACAACATTGTGTTGTCTCCCTACTTGTAGCTGATTGATGATCACAGATTTTACTCAGTGTAGATTTTCTATTAGGAAATGTTTGTTCCATTATTTAATGAATATAAATAAATCTATTAACATGATCATATGATTTGTATGTTTAAAAACTCCTTATTTGGGCATTTGCTTTACTACTGTACTTGCAACACAAAAGAAATCCAACTTCAAATAACGGTACCTACATAAGTAATCCTTAAATACATGGTGGAAGTCTTCAAACATGATAAAAAGTACATTTTGGAAGTCAACAGAACTTCATTCAAATTCTAGATTTTAAGTTTTTCTATTTTTTTCTACAATTTTTTTTATATTTTTCTTTCTGATATATTTTCTATGAAAATGAAATTCATTTTGTGTCAGCTTTAAATTATTAATTTATATTTATTTTCATTTTGTTTTTCTATCCTCAAATATTTTTTATATTGGTATACTAAGAACATAATGTGTGAGGAAGTGTATTATTTGTATCTCTAGCTATACATTTGTGTAAATATATGTATGCTTATCAGACAAGATGTAAGATGCAAAAGTTTCCTTCATGATTTTTTTTAATATTTTTTTAACATTATTTTCTATAATTTATTTATATAAAGTTGGTAAATTTCAATGAAATATTCACAAAGAGATGTAAATTATACAAGTTCTTATTGACTTGTTTCATGAAAAATGGTTATAGGCATAGCTTAGATTTTTAGCTATCAATTATCTTAAAGCAACATCAAGCCTTTATGTTATCAACCAGTTTTTGGATAATTACAGAAATGCTCGTCTTTTCTCTCAAAATGTGACATCATCATGATATGCCTCTCAAATAATACAATGTCCAAGCAGGCATACATTCATTATTTAAGCCATGTTTGTATGTCAACCTTGTAGACTCTTCTGTTGGAATATAGAGCCACAACCTCGACATACCATATATTTCTACTGTGCTTTTCATAACAGGTAATTTTTTTTACAAGGTGAAGATTCTAGTTCTACTCCCAACCAGTGTTGAATTCAGAGTTCAGTAGAATGACTAGATTGGTTGCCAGTCAAAGTTAGAGAGTACAGTCTGCAATGCTATTTAATCCATAGCTGGGTGGGTAGGGAAAGAGATGGAGCCATACCTTTCCAAACATATTTGTGCAAAAGTTAGTACAATAGAATTTGAACTCAATATGCCATCACCACTCTCCAGGCTGATGACCACTATGCACACCTTATAATTTATACATTGAACAAAATTAAAGTGGTGTAGCTTGCCCAACTGGTTTTGAATTCAGAGCTTTCCTTCTACTAGACTGGTTGCCACCAAAGCTAGAGAACCCACTCTGCCCTGCTATTCTCCTAACTGGAGAAGTGATGAATTTATACCCATCTAAGGATATTTGTGCAAAAACAAATGCAACTGCCTCAGTTGGAATTTGAACTTGAAATGTTAATAACCACTACATTATGCACACAAGGTCATTATCCTACCTGGAATTAAATTAATGGAACTTGATATAATCACCTGAAAACTTGTTTGTGAGTTTTTCAATAAAGTGTTAAGCATTAATGATAATGCACTCTTGAAATTCTTTATCCAGTTCATTAGTTACAAAAAATTAAAATTATGCCACATAAATTATATATAATTTTGTATTATAAAAACTTATACAAGGGTCAAATGAAAAGTTTATAAGCTAACCAAGATATAAATGTAAGCAGACACACCAGTTGGTAGATTAAAAAGCATACAAGTGTACCAGGATATAACAACTGTCCGACCAACTATTGTATTCTTGTACACTTGTATGTCTTTTAGTCTACCAATTGGTATCTTCTATTTACATTTGTATCTTAGCTAGCCTATGAACATTTCAGCCAAAACCTTGCATTAAATAATAAAAAAATTGCCAAAGTGTATGTTAATAATGCAAAGTATTGTCAGTGAATTTGATCTTCATTGTGTGTTCCTTCCATAATTGTAATTTTGTCCTAGTATTAATGTCATTTAATAAATACCAACCTTTATGAATTAAATCAGTTTCACAAAAATGCTTTTAAACAAAAATACAATATGTTTCAGAATAGGCTAAATGGAAAATGATAAACTTATTTGATTCAATTTCTATGTATTTTTTTTATTGCTATGACTACATATATCCTTTCAAAACCAGAAGAGACCATAGCTCTTTTTTTAATATCTGTGAATTGCTCTGGCTGTCTTGGAAAAGTGGTTGTCCCACCCACTTCCCCACATTTTTAATTCAGAGTTATTATTCTAGACTGGTTGCCAATCAAATCTCAAAAACCCAGTCTGCCCTAATATTTATCTATTGCTGATGGAGAATAAATGGATTCATGCCTTTCCCAAGGGTATTAGTATGAAGTAAATACTACACACCCGAACTGGAATCTGAACTCAGCCTACGAATTCCATTTTCTGTTCCAATAAGTATTATGCTCCCAGCACATACATATTGTTATGTAATAAATATATATTTACATTCAATCCGATCCTCATCCAAATAAAATCATATTGTTATGTATACATTAAATATAGGAGCAAGTAACATGATAATTACACACACACACACACACACACACACACACACACACACACACATATATATAAATGTACATATTTAACTACCATGTTCAGTGCTGACATAAAAACATACCCAAATCAACATGTAGACAACCTCCAAGCCTAAATAATGCCTACTAGACACACACAAACACACACATGCACACACACACAAACACACACACATATATATATATATATATATATATATATATATATATATATATACATTATCATCTGAATGCCAGATAAACTGGAATTATGATACATTTACATACATAAAATTATACACATGAATGCTGTTTGACTAGTCAAATGCATGTGAAGTCTGCTTAAACAATGAAAATCAAACAATATAAAAATAACAGAATTCTTTTTCTAAAACTTATTCTCTGATAAAACTTTAATAACAGTAAAACATGTTAGATTTATAAATGTTTCCTATTTGTTCTTTACCATACATACATAAATAAAAAAAAAAGTCAAATGATAAATTATTTTAGCTTTTGCACAAGGCTTTATCATAAAATATGCTTTTATACAAGAAAAATATTAGTATAAAAATTAAAACAAAATTACTAAAATTTTATTATTACTTGTAACAATGCTTTTGTGATAAAACGTTATGAATTTACCCTGTCAGAACCATGAAAGGAACCAAAAATAGTGTCATTGATTCATAAATAAATCAAGTAAAATAAAGACTTTATGGTATCAGGTATTATTCTGATATTAATTTTAAGGCTTTTAGGAATCAAATTGAGTGGCATATCATTATTATGAATAAATTTACTTAACTCATGGGTTGTCTTACATCTCGTCTTAATGTAGCATATGTATTATATATATATATATATTGAAATGTGAAAAATTTTCAAAGTTTAATACATTTGAACTACTTGCTCACACATTTATATTAAAATTATTTGGATAAAATTATCTTTTATTTTCTCAGAAAGTTTTTGTTATTTTTTCATTTTTATTAATTTTTCATTTATATAATTTTTGCTATATTGAATGACATTTTCTTTATTTTCCAAATAAGTATCACATAAACATATCCACACACACAAACACACACATGTGTACAAACGTGCACACACACAGACATATATATATATATTTGTGTGTGCATATATATATATATATATATATATATATATATATATATATATATATATATATATATATGTATCACTAAAACACTAAAAGTTTTGTTAAATTCAACCAACAAGATCTATCTGTTTAATTTTCTATTGTATTTTTCAAATTTTTGAATACAATATTGTACATCAGGATTGTTTTTATCACTTTAAACATTATTTTTAGTGGATATCCATATCTGAGTGGCCTCTACATTCATTTATTAAACAGTATATTTATTTATTTTTATCTACTAAGCTGATTATTTGAGAAATCTTATTAAAGAATGTACTCTCTGATTTCTCAAATATTCAGGTCAGTAGACAAAAATAAATAAATATACTGTTTAATGAATATACTTAATGTCTTTTCAAATATGAGTATCCACTAAAAATAATGTTTAAAGTGATAAAAATCTGTTGCATTAATAAATAAATATCCATTGCTTCATCATTCATTTGGATTGTGAATAAACTGTCTAAAGTATATGCTTTGTTCTGTTTTTGTTCAAATCCTTTTATAATGGCCTCAATCATTATCAAAAACTGGGTGTTCAGTGTAGTTAACAAGATTCTGTTAGCTACATCTTGATATTTTCTTTTTTTTTTTTTTTTTTTTTTTTTTGAGTTCTGGGATTTGAATTATTCCAAAGTAAATTCATGTATAATGGTTAAATGGAGCAAAACTTCACCTTACAAAATAATATTTATAAATATTTGATACACGTTTTTCCACTGCAGACTAGTTCCATTTAACTATCACACAAGATGCCACTTTGGAATAATAAAAATGTCAACACTCTAAAATTAGGCCAGAATGTAGCTGACAAAATCTTGTCTACCACACTGACAGGACCTGGTTCTTGATAATGACTGAGACATTTGAAAGTACTTGAACAAAAATAAAACAAAACATAAAGTTTTATTCAAAATTTTGATCCCTCATATTGAAAAATTTTAAAAATACAATAGAAAATTAAACAGACTGATATTTTGGTTGAATTTAACAAAACTTATTTGAAGGAAATTTTACAGCCTAAATACCTTACATACATACATACATGAATATATATATATATATATATATATATATATATATATATATATATATATATAATATTAGGTTGGTGCAAAAATAATGTCGGTTTTTGACGTTAAAAGATACGTCAAAAACCGACATTATTTTTGCACCAACCTAATATATATATATATATATATAGGTGTGTGTCTGTATATATTAAAAAGAAATCAAATCTTTTCTCTCTGTCTGTCCGTCTCTCTTTCTCTCTCTCTTTCACTTTCTGTCCACCAACAAAATCAGAACATATTGCCATCTTCTTTATTTTTTTACCAGCAAGGAGAAAGTAAATTGAAAGAGACTTCGTCGTCACCATCATCATCATCATCACCACCACCACCACCACCACCACCACCACCACCGCCATCATCACCATCTGAGGATGAAGACGAGGAAATTCATGAGGAGGACGAAAATGGCCCTTCCAAGAAAATGTTGGAGAATGTTGATACATGAAGGGCTAACTCGTCTAAAATAAACACTTGTGTTCCACACAATGCATAACTTCCATAAAACAAAAAGACAATGTTTTCTTCAACATGATTATCAAGCTTAAAACACTTTCATCCAGTGTTTTAACAATCTGTAGTAAACTACACATCTTGTGCAATATCCACTCTCACACATAAGATGAAAATGTGAAATTATTATAAATATGTATGATTTCATACATAGGTGCATATGTGTGTATGTAAGTGTACCCCACAGTGAGCATGGTGTGTATATGCTTATGTAGATTAATAAGTATGAAACCAACAAACTGAAATCATCTGTGGAACACAGACCAAAATAATAAATATAGTGAAGGAAAAGGAAAAAAAATGAAGATACTGAGAAATTTGAAATTGAAATATCATTTGTTCTTATGTGAAAAAAAAAAAAAAAACAAGACAAAAATATCTGATCAAAATATGAAGGAATAACCCAAAATTAAATCTTGACTCAAGTTGGCCATTGATGGCTAGTTTTTATGGTTATCCACACTTTTCATCTTCAAATACTGTATATGAAGGCATAATGAAAAAGGAAACAAAAAAAAAAAACATGTAAAAGACAACAGATGAGAAGAATAAAAGCAACTTGCAGATGTTTCCATTTTTACTTTCATTTTGGAAACATTAACAGACAAAAACTTTTGAAAAAATCAACCCTTCAGATTTTTAAAAAAATGTTCCCAATCAAAAATTAATTTTTTTTTCTCTTTCTTTTTATCAATGTGTGTTTAATAAAAAAAAAAAAAAAAGATTTTTTTTAAATGTTCATATTTCAGCCCTTCTCCCATTCTGACCAAACATCATCTCTGTAAATGAAACCTTCCTTCTATAAATCATACTCTGACCATCACTTTTCCTCTTTCACTACCATTCCCTCTTCTTTCACGAGTTTCCACTTTCTTCCTTTCTACCTCCTTACTTTTTATACTAAGCACAAATTCCAATCCCCTTCTTTTTATTTTTGAAAATTATTTTAGATCATTCGAACTTCATCTAAATTATATTGATCTTTTCTGTTTGTGATTTTTTTTCATTTCTACCATGGACATTATGTTAACACTCTGGGAGTTTTTCTTTTTTTTTTTAATAAATGAGATCTTTGAACATTTGAATTGTTAGTATTATAACAAGTAAAAATTTAAATTTTCTTTTTTGTCTTTTTATTTGGGAGAGAAAATATTTTTGTTTTCATGTTTCATTTTTAATTATATTTCTATTAACATTTGTATATATCTAATGTTTATTTCGATTGATTTTATTCATTCACTTCTTTTGTATCCCAAATTTTATTTAATGGGCTCTTTCCAATTAAACACTCTTTTCACACTACTGTAGCAAATTGTTATAAAAATATACTGTCTAAAATTCTGAATTTAGAATCAAAAATAATTTGGTTTATGAATTTGTTTAAAACAAATCCCCTCATTCATATATTTTGTAGACAAAAAAAAATAATTTACTTTTATCCTTGCAAATTATTTTCAAAGTGGAATAAATATTTTTAGACCATTTTCAAACAGTTTCATAAGAAATAAAATTCTGCTACAATACCGATATGGAGACTGTTTTGCATACACAGAAATAAGCATTTATATATTTTATCTTACACTTGCATACATTACCTGAACTATTAAAGCCTGGACGTATTTAAAATTGAGAAATTATATTAATATATTTATATATGTACAAATATCAATCTAGTTGTATATACAAACAACTACAACTCATGCTTATGCAATTATTAACAAAACATTTTGTGTATAAAGGTGTATAGAAATGTAGATACTTATATAGACATATTACAACTACAAATCAGTTTTTACCTGTGATACTCTTTGTACATAAACATGCACAATTGAGAGCAATACATTATTTTACATGTACAAATTGACAAAAGCAGAAAAAGCCTTACATTTTTAGAATGTCAGTAAAATTGCTTAAAATAGCAGCCACAAATTAAATATGTTTTAAATATTAATCAGTGGCAGACTGGGTTAAAAATGTTGATTTCCAGGAGATAATGGGGCCCACCCACAGCTACAATGCTATCATTTAATTTTCATAATGAATAAATATTTTTTTTTTAAAATACGTATGGAAAAAATGTTTATTACTTAGTAATTACAGGGGACATGTACATTATATATTATTGGAAGTAGATATCAAATTTAAATATAGAATGCTATAATTGAATATTTTATTTATTTATTTTTAATTTTAAGTAATTGGTTGATATTTTTTAATAGTTTACTTCACAATTTACACATTAACAGATAGTTTAAAAGCACAATAGAGCATTGCATGCAGTCTACTATATTAAAAGCAATCATTTGTGATGATTGTTCAAATCTGCCAATAATTGCTTCTGCCTCCAGTTCATCTAACAACTCCTTTTTAATTGATAACAACATTCTCTTTAGACATTTAATTTTCTTAACCATATCTTTATGATCTTTGAAAATGTCCTCTCACATTGGACTTAAATAACTTACAGTGTGCAGATGACGTTATAAGGTTCTTATTCATTTTTATTACTAAAACAGTGTTTGTTTCTTTATTGCTTTTTATTTGATATAGGGGCCATACTCCATCAGGGGCCCACTTGCCATTAGGGAAGCTGACACTCTGGCTAGTCCGTCACTGATATTAATTACAATCAGCAAAACTAAAGCTTATCATTTGTTTATTATTATTATTAGGAAAACATTTTTAGGTGAGTTATTTTATTAAAATATAATCTAAATATGACAAGTTTTATTGCCATAATAATAGTTATATGTATCTCTGTTTTGTGAAGTGAGCTGAGCAATGTTGCTTGATTGTGGTATCATAGACCAATGCATATAAATGTAAACTTTAAAAACTATATGATAATAGAGAGATACAAAGATAAATCTGCTTCTGTCTTCCCAGCAAACACCCAGTAATAGGGAATGTTTTTGTGAGCAAACTGAATACCTGACAATGTTAATTTTACAATTTTAGAGTAATTTATAAAAGAAGTAAAACAAAATTATCTGATGAAGCTTTTTCTTATCATAATCACTGTAATATAAACTTAAAATAACAAATATATTAAAAATATATGAACAGGAATTTGTTTGAATTTAAATTAAGTTCATCACTTAAAAATGAAACAGATTACATAACTAATAATAAATCTATATCCTTGCATTTAACTTTTATTCTTATTTCAACTAAATATTCATCTGCTTAGATTCAAAGTATCTGCCACCTCATGAACACCTTTCTGTTACCAGAAAATAAAACATGCTGGTGGATGCAGCTATCCTTCAATAATTAAATGCTGAAATACAAAATTCACAAAAACCATTGCTTGAACCAACACTGCTAAGTAGTATCTTGCCTTACAGGATACACACATAAACAAAATAATGAACAGTTTTGCTGACTCACTTTCCTTAGAATCTTTTCTTGATGTAATTATTTAATGTTTTAACAGAAGAGTTTTCAACAAAATCGAAGCTAGCAGATATAGATTCATAGAAGTCCCAACAAGAAATGTGCTTTCCTTAAATTGTTAATTCAAACCTTGCTATGTCAAGTGGACTCCGTGGACAAACTATGGCTAAAAGAGTGGTTTCCCTAATGAACAAAATGGGTTACAGGTTCGATTCTTGTCAGAGGCACAATTTTTCTTCTGTATGACTTTTCAATTTAAGTCAGTTGCTATTAGGTTGGTGCAAAAATAATGACGTAATAATGTCGTTTTTTGGCGTATTTTTAACGTCAAAAAACGACATTATTACGTCATTATTTTTGCACCCACCTAATATTAATTTCACTGTTTAAGAAAATTAAAAAAAAAAATGGATAGCAACTTAAATATGTGTGCCCAGTAAAAATAACTTTTATAGTCATAAGAACTCTTCATTTTGATGTTGTTAGATCAAAAGTCAAACCTAATCCAACGACATCAAGGTTTTGTTTTGCTTGAAATAGTTTTTTTCATTTGGAGACAATATTTATATTGGCTCTTAACATTTTTCTGTCTTGAGAATAATGGTTTCTCTTTTGATTCTGTTATTCTCTTCTTTAAAAAAAAAAAAGGCTTGCTATGGTAAGTGTAAACGGCTGCCTATTACTTATTTTTGAGTATTTTTATTGAATTTGGAGCAGAAGATTTTAAATATTCAGTTTCTACCTTACAAGTATCCAAGATTAAAAAACAAAACAAAACAAAATCATCAATTAACAAAGTAAACAACTATAACAGGCCGTCAGCTGAAGAGTTAGTTTCGTACTCCCTAACTGGTCTCTAAACTCAGGTAAAAACCTAATTTTCAAGACTTTTCTCACACCTGACCCTAAGATGAGTACATGTCTAATATTTTGCCTATGCAGCAGAATGAATGCAAACAAGCATATCATTTCGCTAAAATACTAAATAAAATAAAATAAATAATAAATTTCTAAATGAAAATAAAATTGCAATCACAGATATTTTTCTATGGCTGCTATACATATGATATTTTGAAATACAAACACTAAATATTTATTTACTAAGATTTTTTAAAGAAAAAAAAAGAAACTTGTTGATAATCTTTTTTTTAACTTCATTGAACCACCTCTCTGGCTTTTCTTATATGCAAATTTCAAAATCTATAATTCAATCATATAGTCGACATTATTCTTATACTCAGACTTAAAATGCAAAATATTTTTCTGTATTATTCTTTCCTTACGTTTTCCTGAATAAAAAAAAGACTCACCTAAAAAAAATGACAAATTATTCAAACTAAATTAGTTTGAAAATTGCCACTATTTTACACAGACTATAATGATCAGTATTATTTTAAAGGGCTGACATTTTATTTATAAATTGATAATTACAATAGCCATATTTTTTTCTATCTCTGATAGAATTAATTTTTTTAAATCTACTTTTCTTGTAAAATATATTTCTGGTACTGTTGTATAATCTATTTTACTAATTAAAGAATGCTTTAAATATCAACAATAATGCACTACTGAATGAGTTTTAACTTATTTTCAAAAAAAATATTTTTCACAAAAAAATGGGCTTGGGGCTGCACTTCCAATCCCTTTGTCCACTGGATTATTGGAAATTTACAGTACCTGACAACTTTGTTGGCTATTAAGGTATGATGCCTGACAGCATTCATCATCTGTCTATAGTGATTTGCTGCTAGGAGATGGTTTTTTCTGGTTTATTTTTTTGTGTGTGTGAATGAGCTCAAGTTGCCTTAATTTTTGAATGGTTATTTCTTCTTCAAGTAGATGTTGACAGCCCACAACTACTTAACAATGAGGATTTAATGATATACCTTGGCCAACAGTTGAATTTTCTACTACTCAGTGTACGAATTCATGAACTTAATGAATATAGACTTTTTTGTTTATACTCTGGACAATTTTGAGAAGCTCTCAGTACCATATAAGTAATAAAATTTTCATTTAACAAAAATAGAGAGATTTTTTTTAATTAAAAACATGAAACTTATATTCTTTTGCTGTTGTAAAATATTCTAAGTTATTTGTCCTGAAATATTTTATGCATGTTCCAATTGTAAATACAGTGCAATTATGAACTGTGATTATTTTTTTATAATATTATATTTATAAGTAGATTTCTCTATTGTAAAATGAAATGCTTATCGCCTGATACGTAAATTCAAAATGTGTTCAGTTTTTCATGTTTGTTTCCCTTATATGTAAGAATTTTCTTTGTAGATTCCTGATTAAACAAACTTTCTTGATTTCTTTTTAAATTTTCTTGACAATTACATTTAGAGATAAATAAAATTTTAGTAAATACAATAATTGTTTATTAATCTGTTGCTATGACATTTTATTTAAATATCATTAAAAACAAACCTCTATAAACAATTATAATGAAATCACATATTTTTGAGTAAATATTATACCATGAGTTTCAATTTGCAATTGTTTCCTGTGCAATTGTAGTTTAAAATAAAACTTTGGTACAAAATTTTATTTAATATAATCTTTATTAGCAAACATAAAAGAGTAATTTTTCATGATATTTTTAGATGCTTTGTATTTTCTTAAATGAATTGCCACTTCAAGTTGCAATTATTTTTGTATGCAAATAAATTTTAAGTAGAATTTTTGGTGAAATAAAAATGCCTATTCTCATAATTAAACATGTAAAAAGAAAAAAATCTGAAATATTTTCATGTATTTGCTTAGATTTGCTAGTCTTAAAATAATGTATGTTAATAAAATGGTATAAATTTTATAAGAATTATTTTTATAAGAGTGCTTTTTAGAGGAGGCTTTTTAGAGAAATAATTGTGAACCCATGCAAAAAGTGGATTTTTTTCTAATGAAAAATATTTCTTTGAATTAATCAACATATCTTACACTCTCCAATTATTTTTTATAAAATAGAATTTTAGTGCAAAATTCTCATTGGAAATAGAGCCAACCAACATTTCCTTCCACAAAGGACACACTTCTTGGAGATACCATTAGAGTATAAAAATGCTTAAGATTTTATAATCATTACATGTACTGAAATTGTACCATACATTTTTTTAAATTAATACTTAGGTAGAGAAACAAATTACTTCATTTACAATTGTTTGTTTCACTGTATGTGCATCTATGTAATAATTAGATCATCAAAACCAATTTAAAAAAAAAAAAAGAATGGGATTCTGAAATCAGTTTGTCTTACTGGATTTTTACTGTGTCGATAGATACATATACTTTGAAATCATCCAGTTATTATGAAATAATTTGTTTCTGTTTCTTTGTTTCACTTGATCATAATAATGTAAAAATAGTTTAACAGAAAATGTTTTTCTATATGGATATATTTTTGCAAAGTTTTTGAATAAGATGAAAATGTCTTAAATAAATAAAGAAAACTAGAATAATGCAGACTAAAAAGAGAGAAAAAAGTGAAAAATGCTGATTCTTAATAGCTTAAAATGTTTTTTTTATGATAAAACAGAAAGAAAATCAGTTGAAATAAACAGTAAAGATTGTAAATATTAAAAAAATAAGTCAATTTCTTGACCAGAAAGTTATTTTGCTGCCCAAAATAAGCTTACATATTAACAACACACCTCCATTTGTTAGTTTTTAAATGTATGTATGTGGTAATTAGAGAATTATTTAATATCAATAATGTTTTGTGTAACATATAAATATTTTTTATTTTCTTAAAGAAATAAATTTTTCAGACTTTCTGTATAGAATTTCTTTTTTCTTTCAAAGATTAAATGTGCGTATATACACACACACATAAAATCTTTTTTTTTCCCAGTGAATTTTTGTAATTTTTTGGTTATCAATGTTTCGGTATCATAATAATGTATACCTGCTCAAAACTTAACAAATGTTGAATTTTTCTATCTTACCTGTCTGTTGTAACATTGCAACTATTTTAACACACGGCTCCTTCCTTGAGCTCCCTCCCCACAAATATTGAAATATTCAAAGGAATAAAAACATTTTTTTCCCTTTTTTGAGAGTGTCTGGTCTTAATGAATCATTTCTTTAATATATGTGTACATGTGTTGTTTGCAAAAAGTATATTTATGAATTTGTTTTGTCAGATATTTTGGATGAAAACTTTGATATTTGTGTGAAACCATTTTAATGCAAAAATATTTTTGCATGTGTTATATTCATAAAAACAACAAGGTTATGAAAGATACTTCTGAAATACTCACTTGATTAAATTATAGGTAAACCTTTATATAATTATTATTATCATTATATATATATATATATATATATATATGGGAAATTAATATATAAATTTTTACTAAGATGAAAGTGTATTGAAAGTGATTTAATCAATAGATCACCCACAGTAAATTTACATCCAAGTTCTTACATTTCACCTTTCTTGTCACCATCTTCTATTATGACACTGTAGGATATTTAATAACAAAAGTGATAAAAATATAAACAAAAAGAAAGTAAATGAAATCAGTTAGACTAAATACTCAAACATATATTTAAAAAAAAAAATTTATTTAAATTTAAAATTTCAGCACACCATTTTCTTCATGTGTAATCACATCAATGTGAACATCATTTAAGTTGGGTGAAGTCTAAAAGGATACAACTCATCACACAAAAATGTTTTATACTTTGTCATAGATTTTCCAAATATAAACATATAAAAAAAAAAAAAATAATAATAATATTTATGTTGGTCACAATAAAACTATGTTGTCTTGGAGGTTTTTTCCTTTGAATGTTGCATCTAACATTTCTAAACATTTAGAACAGCATGCCTGTCCACATTTGCAATTTAGAAAAATTCCTGTTGAAAATACATCTATAATTTCATGAAAATAATAAGCATAAAATAAGAATTTTTGAAGATATTTATATTAAAAAATTAAAACTAACCCTTAATAAAATTAATTATGAATACTGAACAAACGTTTTAAAATGTTTACAGTAGATAGTTAAAAAAATATCTAAGTTTTAACTAATAGCTTTAAATAGTTTGTTTTTTTTAAATATAGACATTTTAATAACTTAGTTATCTCCCTTGACGTTACAGCACGAGTATGCTTACATCTTAAAATTTAAAAATCATACAGTACATAAGTTTAGCATTTTTCCCTTCGCAAATAAAAAATTTAATTTTCAGATGAACACCACAAATTTGTCTTAGATAAAACAAGACCCAGATAAAACAAAACCCTAAAGATGACATTTTGATGATGTCAAAAGTACTCAGAATAAATGAATATGCATCAATATGGCAACTTACTTTCTTTCTTCCTTTAATAAGGATACTAAAAAGCCTGTTCATGAATATGATAGGATCATATTAAAAATAAAAACATGCTGCCAAAATATATGCAATATATATATATATATATATATATATATATAAACCTAAAGAGCCAGACTAACCTACCTAGGTTTCACCTACACGGATCGTCCGGGTGGACTGGCCAGTCTGGCATGATGATCAGCGTAGGTGAAACCTAGGTAGGTTAGTCTGGCTCTTTAGGTTTATTTACTTATTTTCCTCTACTTAGTGTATTGAGCACTTTGTTTAGTTATTTTACTTTACTTATGTTCGAGGTTTTCTTTTTGGACTCTGAACTTAGATTCTAGACAATTATTTTTGCTGGAAGTACATGTTCTTAATTCTTTCTTTTTTTACCCTTTTCTTTTGCCTTCGGTATTGGTTTGTTCATTCACAAGCTAAAACACCTAAGGTTTTGCCAGATGAGCATAGTTTATAAATCTATTAGTGTTATATATATATATATATATATATATATATATATATATATATATATACACATAATTTAATGAAGTGAGTATTTCTACATCATAAGTATATTTCATAAATTATATATATAATGTATGATGTAGAAATACTCACTACATTAAATTATATGTAAACTTTTATATATACTTACATATATATATATATATATATATATATATATATATATAGGGAAAGAGATGGGGGTTGAATCATTTAAATTATCAATCAACCTTTATATCTATATTTAAACTATTTTTATTAAATTTAACAATCAGAAAGGTCTGCCTGGGTAAATTTTATTGTATTTTTTTCTGTTTTTGAATGAAATATTGTGTTTTGGGGGTTAAATTGTGATTAAACTGTCTGAAGTTCATAATTTTGGTCTTATCAAGAACTGGGTGATGTGATAAACAAGGTTTTGTTGGCTACATCCTTATATAATTTTGGGGTGCTGGGATTCGTATTAGTCAAAAGTGAAATCATGTGTAACAGGTAAATGAAGCCTGACTACACAGTGCAAAGTAATAACTGTATATGCTTGCGTATCATGCAACTTTTGAAGACCTCATTTTGAAGCTAATTTTAAGGGGGTCACATCATACACCAGATATAAAAGCATATGTATTACTGGCTATGGCTAAGCTGTTGACCAAACTATATATCCATTTATTGTAATCAAAAAGTACAGTTGTATTTAAAATAAACATGACTTTGATAAAACTGATGTTTTACTTAAATGTGTCCAATAATAATGTAATATTTACAAATTAGTGTCATATTATAAAATACAAACATAGTGAATATGCATCTTTTCCATTGTTTATGTTTATAAGATGCTAAGCTGTTTCTCATTTGGTTGTTTATGGCTGTATGCCTTTATGCAACAAGTATAGCATTACTAACGATACTTTTATCATTC
>OZ010586.1:65969890-66124890 GCA_963932145.1 Acanthosepion lycidas
GCATACACCTGGGTTCCCCTCACAGTAATATGATTGGCTGGTGTCAGCCATAAATATAGACTGATGTGGAGGTACAGGGAGGACACCTATTGCCTACGCCTATTGCCTACCACTACGATGAAGATCAGTCCATTACGGTTACCTGCTAGATTGCTCTACTCGGTTACAGTAGTCCAAAAATCACTTTGCTACTTTGAACAAATATATCCCTTTCCGGGACATATCACATACGCATTTCAAAAGGGAATAGGGATATATTTACTTCCTTTAATCTTTTTATTTGTGTACATGTACAATCAGTAGCTAGACTGTATAATTTTCTAGAAAATATGACATTAACACTAAATATGTTTAGGAAAGTAGAAAGCATTTTAAAAACAAAATGATTTCTACAACAGCAAATAGAGGATTTCAATGGCATTTGTTTTTTGTTTTGTTTTTTTGTTATTTTTTGGCAGTGAGTTTTATTTTCAAAATATTCATGGATTTTCTTTGGCATATTTTATGCAGTGGAATTTCAATCAAAATCATTTTACAAAATGATTCAGAATTGCTTTAATGACATCTTTCGATTTATAATATTTCGGGGAGAGAGAGCTGACATTTCTTTGCGGCAGATTTATATTTTTGGTTATGCACGGTTATTTATTTTTATTCATCTTATAAAGTGTTCTTTCCAGTTTTGCTAAAAATTTCATCAAATACTTTTTTAATCCAAGCAAATAAGATAATCTATAATATATATTACTATCAATAAAAAGAAAAGAAAATATATTAGGTTGGTGCAAAAATAATGACGTAATAATGTCATTTTTTGACGTTATACGTCAAAAAATGACATTATTACATCATTATTTATAATTATATAATATTATCAAAACAATAAGAATAAGAAAAACTCAGTTTCATGGCAAATTTTATTGATTGATTTATTTTTATGGTTTATCAATCCTTTGAAGGTTATTTAAAGCCATAAAATTTAGATTGTAAGAATTTCTTTTTTTTGAGATAATAATGATTTACTGATACAAGTTCTACTAATTAACCAATTGCAGTGGAGGCAAAGATGAGGTGAATCCATACTTATCTCAAGGGTATTTACACATGCAAGAATATAACAAACTTTATTGGAATTGGAACTCAGCTGTCTAATTTCCAATTTCAAGCTTTTAGTCATTACACCAGCTGCACATCCAAGCTTACAGCACCTGGTATTCCAAAGTAGTCACCCATTTAGGTGCTGACCCAGCTCAAAGTTGCTTAATTTTGATGATTTTACATGAACCTGTGTTTGAATGTGATATGGCCATAAGCCTGTTTAATGGAAATGCTATAATATATGAAATTATGCACACACACACGCATATGCACATTCACACAACTACACACGCATAAATATATATTATTACAATATACGCTGTATTTAGTGGAAACACATATTTGAGTAGGTATCTTTTTTTTTAAAGAGTAAATGTCATCTAGTAGCCTTTTACAAGTCTTTAATAAAAATACAAAACAAATATATATATATATATATATATATATATATATATATATATATATATATATATATATTTCTAAAGTGATAGATTTTTATTTATTAATCCAACAAATTTTATTTCTTAAACAGTGTATTTATTTATTTTCATCTACCAGCCTGCCAGACTAATAAATAAAAATTCATCTCTTCTTTAGAAATTGCTTAGTTTATGTTATGATATGAAACTCAGCAGATATGAATATTTTGAGAGTCTGAGAAAGATTTGAGTTTATAAGGCACTATTTAACTTTGTTTGATCACTGATGTACTCTGTGGCTACAAAAGTCTAAAGCATGTCAGATCTAACAGCAGTTTCTCCAGCCAAGGGCAATAAAAGCTCAAATCCTGCCAGAAAGGATATATTTTTCTTTAATAAGATTTCAATTAAGGAGACAAAAATAAATAAATATACTTTTTCATAAATAAATAGAGCAACTACTTAAATATAGCTATCCACCAAAATAATGTTTAAGTAATAATGAATATATATATATATATATATATATATATATATATATATATATATATATATAATGGCTACCTACTGTCCTTTTCCAAGCACACCTGTCTGCTAGGGCAACTAGCAAATTCCTGTCACAGGTAATTGCTCAAGTACATTTGGGTTTTTCAACAACAACAGGAGCCAACCTATGCTTTATACTACAGCTATGTTGAGCAGACCTTAGTTACAGATTCTGGGAGAGAGTGCATTATCTGTCAGGATCAGCAGTTTGAACAATGTCAGTACACTCAAACCTTTCGTCATTATGACATGACTTCATACCAGCACAACCATTGGCTGCTTCCAAACAGTTCTGTCTACTCAATTTTAGTCACAAGTCAAGGATCAACACATAGTTTGTTTTTCAGGAACTTTCCAAATGTGCCATATGTTGGGATCATCTCCTGAAACCGATATCATCAAGAAATCACCTTCTTGACAAATCGACCAGGGTGAGATTCAGACATAGTTCTCGTGGTTGGAAAGCAAATGTGCTAACCACTCAGTCATATGCCCCTTTATATATAAGTAAAGTTTAAATAATTTGAGATTCATTAATGATTTAAATTGTTATGTAATTAAATAAATAAAAATAAAAACTGAGTTGAAATTGGTTATTATCTAATTTCCATAATAATGCATTTAAAGTAAAACATTTATATGCTTAATAAGAAACACTTTCTCTCATTCATTTTTTGCTGATGATGCTAGTTCATCAGCAACACATGTCAAAATAGAAGTTTTCAGAATTATCATATATATTTACTATATATATATATATATGTGTGTGTGTGTATGTGTGATCAGTATAACATCTGCAATGCTTAAAAATATACATAGTAAAAGTTGATCTATAATTATGCAAAAATGAGAAGAGTTGATATTTTCTTTTATGTTATAGAGAGATGAGATCAAGAGGCAGAGATTGATTTGACACCACATTCATATGTCAAATCAAGCATGAGTCATACAGGCTTCTTCTATCATATAACACACAAGGTTCATTTCATCAGAATTGAATCACATCAGTAAATTTCTCAACTTTGTTACTGAGTGAACAAGTATTTGTATTCCATTCTTCCCTTGCATTGTGAGTCATCTCTGAATATAAAAGGTCATCAGTACAAATCAAATTTAAGATGAGAATCACAAATGATCAACAAGTGCAAAAGCCAAATGTTTCATTTTGATTTATTCATAAGTAAGCATCATATTTTTTTCACTATCTCCATCTCCAGCAGTTTATGCACTAACATGATATCACCAATTAGCCTCGCTTGGAGTAGCTGGATTTTTTATTTTTTTAACTGGTCACATTTAACATGCCAGTCTAAGTCTGCTAGAGTGATCCCCTGAAAACCTCTGTCACATCAGACTGGAGTATAGCCATGTAATAAGAGCAAATTCTTATTTTGTGTGCAGTCTAGTGGTGACAATGTAATTTCTTATTAACAAGCTTATATATTATAAAGTACTTTGTTTACTTATACAATAGCTGTATTAACTGAACAAGATTTTTTTAGAAGCAGACTAATGTTGAAAGAGTTCATCTCAGCCATTGTTACTAGTTTATAGACTAGAGACATCACATAATATTCTATTTAAGAAAAATGTTGTTGATTAAAATAGTAAAAGAGGATAAAACTGGCCTAAGGATATAGTTTAGACTAGATCTAAGGTATGTAGTAGACTATCCCCAGTCATATCCTGGTCTATGCTAAACTATACCTAGGTATATTCTGGGAGAGGATTAACCTGGACTGCTATACCAGGGCTGCTGATCTACTCTCCTGATTACATGGCAAGGTTCTAGGGATAAACCCTCTGATCTGAAAATCTCTATTCTGACATTCTCATATTAGTTTCATCAGTCAACTGTTCCATGCTAACTTAGGGGAACTTGGAAGAAGGTGTCATACACCAACACCAAGGTTGGAAAGTGACGCAATGGAATAACCTGTCACCCCCACATGAGTGACTACACTATAGGTAGTAACTACCTATAAGTATCTGTAAGTCAATGGACTACAGAGACTAGTTGATATCTGTTGAGTACGACTCAGAGTTATGCGAGAACTGCCAACTTTCCAATAGTAGCACTCACTTCTGGATTGACTTGTGATGACCTTGTGCATAACTGTTACCTTTATTTTTATTGTACTGTTTTTTTACAATAAACCTTTATTTATTTTATCCACCTTGTTTTTCAAGTATATATTCCTATTAGCATGGAATATAACAAAGATTTATACACGGGTAGGTTTTAAATAAAGCTTTCCTCTTCCATAAGGTGGGTTTACACATGCCAGATACCCAATCTTGAATTTATATCCTCACGATATGTTTTTTTTTATTCAAGATTTTCCTCCTCTAGGCAAATTGACTTCACTACTTCTAAGGCGGTTTATCTATCCCATATTTTCAGGATAAGGCAACAAAAGTTTGAAAATGGAGTTTTCCTTCTCTTAAATTGACTGCCCTCCCAGATTAATGAGTTCCACATACCTGATTTAAGCTTATAGCAGTTATTATTCCTAAGTGGTCTTCTATCTACATAGTGACCAGGCTCAATGCATCTTAAATTTGGTGAACAAATATGAAGCAGTGTATTCAATGTGATACGGCCATAAGCTATATTAGTAAGTAATAAGCATAGTCAATTACTAATAGATAAGTTTCATTTTATTCTCTTCACTGAGTAGCAAATCTGATCAAAGTCATCCAATTGTTCAGTGAGTATTCTGACTAATCAATAAAGGTTGTCATTTATCTGCATATAATAATCCCTCTTAATTTATTTATAATTTAATAATATCACATTTGCTTGACAAGTGACATCAGTGTTGATGGATAAATCATTAATGAATCTCAAACTCCATAATAAGCTCAGTAATAATATAATTTATTTGTGAGTCAACAAATATCATAATGCACATTTAATCTTCTAAGTCAAGTCACAATGAAGGGGTTAGTTCCAAATGTGCTGTAGTAGTTCACTTATGTTGGATTACAATTTGTGTTAGTAATTATCACAGTTTTCTCAATAAATGTTACAAGTTTATTACTTTAAATCCCAATTTATTAAAAAGCATTTGTGAAACAATTATTGCTCTTTACTCACTTATAATTGCATTTTTGTATAAAGCATTTGACAGCAGCAGAAATTTCATTTATTTATAGTTTATCCAATGGTATCAATGCTAGAAATCCCTGTTACAGCAGAAGATGCCTTCCAAAAGCTAAACAAAGCATTAAAGAACACGAAAACTTTGTTAGAAACAAAAAAGTACTGAACTGTTAAATAATATAATTCCTCTTATTTAGCAATATATGCTCTAGTTTTCTCTTCATCTGTGAGATTGGCCAATAAAACTAGAGGCAACAGAAATGTGTTTCTACAGAAGGATGTTAAGAATATCATGGACAACACACATAAGCAACAAAGAAGTCTTAAGGAAAATGGAAACAAAAAAGACACTAACACTTAGAATGAGAAAGAGACAGCTGAAATTTCTGGTACATATAGTAAAGAAGGAGGGCTTTAAAACTTACTGGATATATTGAAGACAATAGAGACAGTGGGAATCATCAAATAACCTAATTAACAAGCTTATGGGTGTCCAATCAAGAAAGGATAGTAAAAAATCAAACACTGCTAAGAGTTACAAATGATAGGGAGTTTTGAAAAGCCATGATTGTCCATATCCTGAAGGAACAGCACATGAATAAAGAAGATGACTGTCAATCAGAAGAAACTTCATTACAAAAGAGTTGAATAAAAATTCATTATTATCTGAATACATCACTAATTATTCTTATACATCAAAATGTGATTCATAAACAGCGAAGAAGTATAACAGCTGACAGTGGCAGTTTGAAATAGGACTCTTTGTTATACTAATGATGGTGACTCTAATAAATAAATTTAATTATAGCTTGAACCATAACAGAACTGAATCCAATTTCATCTTAAGAGTTCCCATTTAAAACTGATTATTCAATACAATAAGCTGCCATAAGAATTTTGTCAAATAAAAATATTTTTATAATTTGATTTCTTTTTTTAATAATTTGTACTAGAATTTTCTCTTCTTTTTGTTAATGTGTGAAGATACATTTAAGTTTTTTAGCTTGGAGAATGTAATGCTCATGGGACTGATTGAAGACAAGAGCGACAGCGGAAAAAAACACATAACATGCCTGAATAAATGGATGGTGAAACAGAGCTAGGAGAAATAACAGAAAAACAAAATTTATTAAGAGCTACAGCAGACAGGGCATTGTGGAGAGTCATGATTGCCTGTATCCTGAGGGGACATGGCATATAAAGAAGAGGAATTTCCTTATTTTATATCATTTTTATATGAGCAAACTTCACTAAAGCCAAGATACCAGGTCAGGACTGATTAAATACCTTTTTTTTTTAATTCTGTGTCCTTTCCAGATGTAGGTGATCACATGCTCTCCACAGGTTCCATTTCTTTATTATATCTGAATTACCATGCATTCTTGAAAAAGGTAATGGAATGGTTTCCCATTGTCTTTTTCATGATTTGGAATTCAGAATTTTCCTTCCCTTAGTCTGGCTTCCACTCAAAGATAGAGCCCAGTCTATCCTTCTATTTCATCATTAGTGGAGAGAGATAGATTCATGCCTTTCTTAAGAATATATGTGTGAAAGTGAACACAGGAGGATAGCCTAGAATTTGAACTCGGTCTGTCAATTTAACTTTCTGCACTGATATCCATTATACTACCTACACATCCTTAACTATAGCTAAATGGTGTGTGTGCATGTGTATATGCTTATATATGTGTATGTGCATGCATGTTTGTATATATTTGTATGTGTGCATATATGTGTGAGCGTGTGTGTATCAAGACTTCAGTCCAGGAGAGGTAAATTATTGAGTGAAAGTAATGTGAGAGTCTTTCAAAGAAAAAGCTCCTACAGGAAAAATTGAGGAATCTTTGTAAATAATTTTTATGCAAAAAAAAAAAGTAATATCAGACGAATTTGGTCATATATAATTACAACCTCATCCTAATAACAGTGAAAATAATGTACAAAGTGAATACCTACCTACTAGTGTGATACATTATGGTTACTAATTGGAATAATTCTTTTGGGGCATGATTCATTTGCTCAGCAGATTCATCTATAGATAAGATTCATCAGTCTGGTAACATGTTATTGTTGCAGTCACACCTGAATAAGCATGAAGGTTGACAAGAAATAAATATGTTTAACCAGCTATAAGCCAATATTATATATCAAATATTCATTTTATGATAATGGTAATGATAATACTGAATCCCTAGACTTCTGCTAGGAAATTTGGTTCACTTTGTCATGATAGACAAATTTTCTTGCTAGAATCTATCTTGCACATTTATAAGTCTACTCTTTGTCTGTGTATTAAATATTACTGTCACATTTGGTCTGGTGCTTCTGCTATGTATTTAGAGATTCTTGACAAAATCCAAAAATAAATCCCCAATGTTAACGGTCATGAACTAGCATCTTGGCTTCAGTCATATTCACACCACCATAACATATTTTTCCTTTGCATCTTCTATAAATATTTTTATGTTAATTGTTCTGATGAGCTTTCCTCATTGGCATCATGACTAAGCTCAATACTAGATTGGCTAGTTCTCTGCTAATTGTTTCTTCTCTCACACTTCTCACTTATGAGAATCTCTTCTAGCTTCCTGCTTGCCTATCAAATATGATCTTAAAAAATTTAAATGCAATGTCAATCATCATTTTCTGCTTCCTTGAACTCTGTTCTGTTATTGTATTCTTTGATTCATTCACTCTCAGTAACCCCTTTTATCCTAGTGGCTTTATTGACTTGCTTGGGATGAAATGATTAAAAAAAAATAGTCATTTCCTTATAAGGAACATTCTGCATTCATTGACTGGTCAGCCAGTGCTAATTGAGTTACACTTTTCCTCATTACCTGGCTATTGGGTTGGACCAAAGTGTAGTATCTGTTTTCCTGATCTCTAATGTTAATGGTAATATTAGCCATTACCTTATAGGAAATATTCAGTATTCATTAGTTGATCAGCCAATGATACTTTCGGTTGAAATTTTAGAATGATGAAATTTTTAAACGATTTTCAGTAAAATAGGTCTTTGAAGTCCAATAACTGTTATTGCTCTTTCAAGTATTGATGGGATATTCTTCATAACATTTTATTTCAATTAATGTGGAATGTCAATATCTTGATTATGTTGTTATTTTCTCTTAGCATTACATGTGCTATCCATTTTAGTTGTTGCTACTGTTGATAGTCCTCAAGTGATTTTTCTTCTTTTATTTGGTACAGTTCCTCATTTGAGATTCTGTAGCAGCAGAAAAGAAGGATAGTCCTCACAAAGATCTAGTCTTCATTCATTTGATGCCATTTTAACCATTGATCAGAGAAAGCAGTTGTATACAGCTGACGGTATAGATATTTCTGAGTCTCACACCATGCATGCGATCCATATAAAAGTCTCAATCTGATGATCTATTTAAGAACATGACTCAAGTTTTTAAGTTAATGGGTTTAGTAAAATGAGACAAAAGATACATTGAGTAACCTATGTAATGAGCTTTTGATAACAGAACAGGGATGGGAAATATAGTAAGGGGACAAACAGTGTTTATCACTACAAAGTATTGGAAATTGTGGAGAGCCATAATTGCCAATGTCCTGGCAGTACATGGCATATAAAAGAAGATGTTTTGATTTAACACTGCAAGTTAATGTTTTTATTTCTAAGGTTTGTGTATCATCTGACCATTTTCCTCTGTGAAGTAGAAAGTGAAGGAATCTTTATTTGCAAACTAGAAATAATATACAAATTCATTTTAATTAAATTTAAAATTTTAGTGACTGTAAACTTGAACTTGATCCTAACATATTAAAGGAAGATTAATTTATTTATAACAGAATATTTTTTAAATCTGTATGTTGAGTTTAATAAAAATGTCATTGTAGCTTTTATTAACTGGCAGAATTTGCTCAAATATTTGAAAATTTGTTTTATTTGGATCAAAACAATTTTTCTAGGATAACAATGTAAAATCAGCTCATATTTTATGATCTAGAATTGAAAGAAAAAATTTTCTTGTTATAGGATCCAGGTAAGCGAATATGTTAATCTCTATGTTTTAAAGGTTCCAGATAAAAATCAAAAGAAGAATCTGCAATATTATCAGTCCTGACCTGGTATCTTGGCTTCAATCACTTTCTCACCACCATAATATAGCGTTTTCTATAAATATTTTCATGGTAATTGTTCTGATAAACTGTCTCTTTAGTATCTCGACTTTATGAATTTAAGCACCATAAAGATAGTCAGTTGTGGAACTTTCTTCCAGCTCTTTGCTTTCCAGTCAAATTTGCTCTTCAAAAATTTAATGGAATATCAATTGTTACTTTAATCTTCTTAATTTCTGTTCTTTTATTGTTCTTTTTCAATAATAATCTTTTTCTAATATTCTTTTACACTCAGTAACCCCTTGCATCTTAGTGGCTTTATTGCTTTGTTTGAGGTGAAATGATTAAAAAATAAAATAAAGCTAAAAGGAAAACACATCTTTTGCATTCATTATAGTTGTTCGACCTCATCAGAAAGTGTACGGTGATTATCATGCTTGAGTTAATTTAGAATACAGGCCTAATCTAACTGAATATTTGTTTCATGATTTATTCCATATGCAAAAGAAAAAATATTATGATGCAAGCAATTCATTGCTCATTGACTGGCCAAAACAAAATAGTAAGTTATCTTCTGTCAAATGTAATGATTTTTAACATATGTACCAACATTAAATGTCATGAATGTTAACCTTTAATGTTATGGACAACCCACTTTTATCTACAAGCTAATGTATATTGATTCAATAGTATTAGTTAAATGCACATATAGGAAACATTATATCAATAACTGATCAAATCTTTTACTTAAGAAAATGTTACTTTTTCTAATGACTTAGTTTGACATTTAATATTTAATTTATTTTGATAAAGTAATATTAATAATGTTTCAAAGCAACTTCTAACTGAGTCTCTGTTGAGTGATATGCATATAACCCCATCCATGGTTTCTACTATCATTTCTAACATACATCCTCACAAAGCATGTAAACCCAATGGTATCTCTGTAACAGTCATTAAGAAGTGTGTTTCCGAACTGGCTCCTGTTCTCCTTGAGCTGTATAATAAGTGCTTTGCTGCCTCCTGCCTGCTCAAAGCCATCATTTGTTGTTCCAATTTATAAGAACTTTAGTGAACTGTTCGACTCTTCCAATTATCAACATTCTACTTCTTTTGGGGAAACTTCTAGAGGCCCTAATCAATGCCAAATTAGTTCATCATCTTTCATTGCAGGGCCCTTTTTCAGACAAACAATATGGCTTATGTTTCTCCAGGTCAACTGCTGATGTACTGCTGATTATTATGGAAAGAGTCTATCATGCTCTAGATAAAAAAAACAGTGAAACCTGGACTGTAGCAAAAGCCTTTGACAGGGTTTGGGATACAGATCTTCTCCACAAGCTGAAAAGTTACAATGCCTCTGGACACATTTTTGAACTGACCCAGTCTTTTCTATCAAATTGTGAAATGAAAGGTATCCTGAATGGCCACTCATCAAGATCCTTTCATACTAATATGGGTGTCCCCCAGGGCTCCATCCTTGGTCATACTCTGTTTTTAATTTTTATTAATGACCTTCCCTATGACATCAGCTCTCAACTTGGTATTGATGCTGATGACACAACCATTTACTCCTGTCTCACTAGTAAGGCTAATCAGTCTGACAGGGTCAAAATGGCAGTCAAGTCACTCAAATGATGCAAAAGATGGCTTGTTGATTTTAATTCCTCCAAAATTAAACTTCTCTCCATTAATCATCTAAGAGACTCCTGTCTCTAGGAAAGTGACCCATTTCCGCCTTCTTGGGCTAACATTCTCAGCTGATATGAAGTGGAAAGACTATATTGAATCCATTGCTAGGTCAGCTGCTAAGAAAGTTGGTTCACTGTGTCATGCAAGACGATTTTTCTCTCCAGAATCTATCTTACATGTGTATAAGTCTATCATTCACCAATACTTAGAATGTAGCTGCTACATATGGTCTAGTGCCTCTGCTATTTACCTTGAACTTCTTGATAAAATTCAAAGAAGAATCAGCAATATTATTGGTCTTGATCTGGTGGTTCAGTTTCAGTCACTTTCCCAATTTTAAGGTCGCCTCTCTATACCTTTTCTATAAATACTGTCATGGTAATTATTCAGATGAGCTCTTCACTATGGTACCTAGACATTTTGAATTTAAGTGCAGCACTAGACTAGTGTTGAAATTTCATCAATTTAAAGTTGAACTGGCTAAATGTAGTAGTTTTATGCTAACAGTTTCTTTTTTCACACTCACACTTGTGGAATTCCCTTCTGGCTCCATGCTTTCCAGCCATATTTAATCTGCAAAAATTTAAATGCAATGTTTATTACTATCTACTGTCCTCCAGAATACTCTTTTCTCTTCTTGCTCATGATTAATGTTTCTGTTCCTAATTCTTCCACACTCTGTTACCCCTTGTGTCTTAGTGGCTTTTTTGCCTTGCATGGGGTGATACCGATTAAAAAAATATCAGAGGAGTTTAATCCCTTTTTTCTCTGTATGATTTGTTAATGAAAGATGTATATTTGTTTTTTAAATTAAATCACCCCAATCAAGGTGATAATGCTACTAATATGCAAGCAGCTACTGGGAGTGAAAGAGAATGTGAAGACTTTAGAAGGAATTGGAAAACCAAACCTAAACAGGAAACCAGGGATAAACTTCTACTCCTGTTCAAAAGACCAAGAAAGATTGTGAAGCGGATGATAGGCGAGTTTTATCATTATCCTTTTTTTTTTCTGTCACTTTATTTTTCACTTTCTGGCTTACCTTTTCTATTTTTTTAAAATCTGATTATATCCTATTATGGCCTATTAGGTTCTTATATCATATAAAAAGGACTACATGTGCCATGTCTCTTCAGAATATGGATATTCATGGCTTTCCATAATTTTCTATCCTTTGTAGCCCTTAGTAATGTTTGTCTTTTCTGCCATGCATCTATACAAGTTCTTTAAGTAGGTTTCTTGCTGATTATCCCTGTCCCTCTTGCTTTTAGTATTTCCTATATTTTCCTAGCCATCTTTTTTTATTAAGCATCCAAAAATATCAACTGTCTCTTTTTAATTGTAAGTATAAATGTCCTTTATGTTTCCATTTTCCTTAAAATTTCTTCATTACTCACATCTTCCATCTGTGGTATTTGAAGCATCCTTCTGTAGAACCATATTTCCTTTGCTTCAAGTTTTTCCTTCATCTTTGAAGAAAGTGCCCAGTATTCACTGCCAAGTCAGAGGATTACATTATAATTTCTTATAGATCAGGAAAATCATTTTTGATATTTATAAATTTTTTTGATATTTATAAATTGTACTGATTTTAAAGTCCTATTCATCTACTAAGCAATCATTGACAGCGATAGTAGAATTAGTGTACTGAGTTCAAATTCTGCCCTATATTCCATTCACTTTGTACTGATGTTCTTGGAAAGGCATGAATCCATTCATTCTTCCACCAGCTATGACTCAAATAATAGGATAGTCCAGGCTTTCTAGTCTTGGATAGCAGCCAGTCTAAGAGGACTACTGCTTTGAATTCAGAAACATGGAGAAAGGGAACTTAAATCTTGTAACTGTCTGTCTATAAAAGTTTTACACATATTGCAGAAATAGAAACCTTGAAGAGCTATGATCACCTATACTGGAAAGGGTTATGGCATTAAAAGGAATTTCATATTCTGAATTGACCATTAGCAAACCAGAAACAGACTAGTGATGCTAGGCTTTAGACAATTCATTGGCTTACTTCCAAAATGTAAATGCAACATCTGTACCAGTTCAGTAGTTAGGATAAGTTTGCTTGTCTGAGAGCGAATATATATATATATATATATATATATATATATATATATATATATATATATATATATATATATATATATATGATCATTTCACCCCAAGCATGGAAATACAGTCACTGAATCACAAGGGGGTTACTGAGTGTTAGAGAATATGAAAAAAAAAAAAAAAAAAAAAAAAAAACACTCTAAAGGAGTTAGCACAATAAATGAACAAGAATTAAGTAGACAGTAGATAATGATTGATACTGTATTTAAATTTTTGAAGATCAAAGTTGACTAGGGAGCAAGAAGCCAGAAGAGAGTTCTACAAGTGAGAAGTGCAAAAGAAGAAACTGTTAGTATAGATATTATGGTTACATCTATCCATTTGAACTGTAAAATGATGAAACATTTTTGCTAATCTAGTACTGCACTTCGTAAAGTATAGATAGTATAGAGAAGAGTTCATCAGAACAATTACCATGAAAATATTTATAGAAAGGGCAGAGAGAAGCTACATTACAGTGGTGGGAAAGTGACTAAAGCCAAGATGCCAGGTCAGGACCAATAATATTGCGGATATTTTTTTTGTACTTTATCAAGTGTCTCTAAATATATAACAGGAGCACCAGAATAGATATGACAGCAATATTCAAATCAAAGATTGTAGAATTATAAATATGTAATATAAATTCTGGCGAGAAAAATTACCTAGCATGACACAGTAAAAAAACTATCCTAGCAGTAGACTTAATATAATTTTTCCATAGTTCCAGAGGATGTAATAATTCACTCTCCTGGAGGTTAGCATCAGCCATGCTGATAGACAGCAAAAAGATTTCTCTCCACTGATTAAAAGAGAGCAGTTTTATTTTGGAGATATTAAAATTAACAAGGTAGTTCCATACCCTATATTTTGGACAGCAAAATACACGCACGTATATAATATATATATATATATATATATATATATATATATATATATATATATATATATATATGACAAAATTGAAAAGCTAATTGATATGCTTTTCCCTGAGAGGGCTTTTATTCCTACTAGTAAAGGCCATTATCAATGGATTTCATCTTATATATATAGGTAGAGAGAAA
Source organism: Acanthosepion lycidas (assembly GCA_963932145.1). Lineage (NCBI taxonomy): Eukaryota > Metazoa > Mollusca > Cephalopoda > Sepiida > Sepiidae > Acanthosepion > Acanthosepion lycidas. The sequence goes on from OZ010586.1 coordinate 65,984,005, forward strand.
TACAACAAACACTGACTTAAATTGTAAACAAATTTTGTTGCATTTCACATTTCAAATATGTAAATTGCCAGCTGTATACAACAACAACTTTCTAAGCTCAATGATTAGAAATGGCTTTGGATCAATGAAGATCTTGGCAAAGACAACATTTATTCAAAACTTATAAATTCATGCTATAGAATCACAAAGAAGTCTACCAAATAAAAGAAACCACATTACTTGAGGACTTTCAGCAGTAGCAACTGCTAAAATGGATATCATATGTAACTCAGAGAAAATAATAACATATTCAATGTTGATATTCTACACTACATCAAATAAAAGATTAGGAAGGAAACCCCCATCAATACTGGAAAAAGCGAAAACAGCTACTAGACTTGAAAGACATATTTTCTGAAAAATTGTTTCAAGAGAAAGATTTTATAAATTTCCACTTACAGTGGTACTGGTTGCTTGGTCAAGGTCAATGAATGCCAAATGTTTCCATATAAATGTTGCAATTTTACATATTGTCATTTGAATAATCACTGTAAGTCTGATATATATATATATATATATATATATATATATATATATATATATATAAAATTTTTATTTAAGCAAGTTCCAGTTCAATAGAACCTGCTTAAATAAATATTGGATTTTTTAGTGAGTTTCTCTTGTTTTCATACAAAATAATGGATGTTTGGTTCCAGCATGTATAAAAATAGATCCGGACAAATATGTTCAAGCACGATCAAACATCTTTCATCATTTTCAAGAATAGGAATTCTGTTAGTGTTTCAAAATTTTTATAAAAACTTTGATGTATTTTTTTTTTTTTGATCTTTCAAACATTATAAATATAAATCCTGTTTACATTTGCAGACCACTTACAACATATGTAAAGTCACTTGAGTGAGCTTGTGTGCTTATTAATTATTTAATATATTGAATACAGCAGTTCATCTGTTGAAAGATATTTTATTTAATGCAACTTTTTTGATTTTATGATTTTGGCTTCAAATATTTGTAGTCATTTTTGCAGTTTATGTTAGATAATATCTTTGTATTATGGACAAATATTTGTCAAATATTGGTAGGAATATGATGACCTGATATACAATATTGATTTTTAGACATAGTGAAACTAAATATCCTTTATCATATATGAAAACAAGAGAAAATTACGAAAATATTTTTAAAGCAAGCCTTGTTTATGCTTTTAAATATGTGTGAATTCATGTTCATGTAGAAGTATCTGTATTTGGCATCAGTATATGGTGCATAAGCATTTATATGGATATCTGGTTGCATTTTTTGAATGACAATGTTTATATTCAAGCATTTGTGTGTGTTACTTTCTTTCTCTCTAGGCATGGCTCTTCTTGTGTAGTGTGTGTGTGTACTTATTTCGAGTGTTTACAAATATGTGAATCTAAGAGTGCAATTATAGGTGAGAACCTGAATCATATTTAGGCCAAAGAGAGAAAAGTGAAATGCCTCTTGATTCCTTGATTTATCTGAGATGCTCCAGATGTGCAACTAACACTTCAGTAGAGCTTACCTACATACATATATATATATATATATATATATATATATAAGCTTCATCCATCATAAAGAAATAAAGTGAATAGATAATAATAGTAGTAGTAGTAATAATAATAATAATAATAATAATAATAATAATAATAATAATATAGAAAAATGATAGTAAGTTAATGAAAATGTAAGTGATACAAGATAGAAATATGGGCCCAAAAAGTTGGAAACTTATTTAGATAAGTATTTGTTGTCCTTTGTACATTGAAGCCTATCATAACAGAAACAAAAGAAGCTGTTTTTGTTTTTGTCACTTGACTGAAACAGATTTTAATAGTTTTTACTCGAGTATATGATGCATTATATAAAATTCATATTATGTTATTATTTAATGGTCACTTTTACTTTTTTTTATCAGCAAATTCTCAATATCTGTCTTTATTTCTGAGATGAGGTATTATAACTATTTGCATTATTTACATTGTTCAGACTTTTGTCCTCATCTTTGTTGTCATATGCACAATGTTTAGGACATTGCACACATTGGCCTTCTTCAGGTGATTGGAATTTCAAACATGAAATCAGTGCATATGTTAGGCCACAAAAATCTCCTAAGCTGGCCAAGTATAGACATGAATACAATATGTATTCAATAAATTTATTTATACTTTTCAGTCTGAATTTTCACCCTTTGTAAACAAATCTGAATATTTTTTATTTTATTATTTATGCTTCACTAACAGAACTAAATTTGTTTTAATCATTTCATCCTAAGCAAGGCAATAATGTCACTAGGAAAAAGGGTGATACAGGGAGTGACAGAGAATGAGAAGACTTTAGTGAGGAAAGGACAATAAAAGGACAGTGTTCAGGAAGATACAAGTTGGTGACATTAATGTTGCATTTAAATTTTTGAAGATTGTAGGTAGCAGAGAAGTAAGAAATTGGTAGGGATATCCATGGGTGAGAAGTGAAAGAAAAGAAACTTAGAGTAGAAGTGGTGGTTACATCTAACTAGTTCAACAGCAAAATGGTGAAACCTAGTTGTCAGACTAGTGGCATGCTTAAATTCATGTAGTTGGGGCACCAGGGAACAATGTTCATCAGAACAGTTGCCATGAAAATATTTGTAGAAAAGACAGAGGAAGGCCACATCATGTCAGTGAGAAATTGACTGAAACTGAGATGCCAAGTCAAGATTGATTACATTATGGAACCTTCTTTGAATTTTGTCAAGAATCTCTCGATATATATAGCAGAAGCACCTACCATACATGATACACACTTTGGCAATCATAACTGATTAGACAGAAGATTTTCCTGCAGCAGGTTGTAATTATTTTCTGAGGTAGACTGGTTCGCACCTATGACTATAGAACTCAGTCTGTCCTGTTATTCAGTCCATAGCTGGGGTGGGGGATGAAGAGATGGATTTATACCTGTCTCAAGGGTATTTGTGCATAAATGAATGTAATGAAGCTGACTGGTACTGTATAGTTACAGATTAAAATAATAAAAATATTTAAAAAAGGATCATGAAAGTTCATTCTGTTTTTTAATAAAATGAAGTTTGTCATATTTGCTTACTTACTAAAGACACCACAGCTAGTAACACATAGCAATGCCAAGGCTGTGGCCTTATACTCCACATGAGTCATGTAGCACTAAGGAGTATGAGGACAATGTTACAGATAGAAACTTTGAAGGCTATCAATAGCAGCATAATGGTACACGTATTAATACAAAACTACACAACATAAAGAAACCAAATGCCAAATGAATACAAAGTCCCTCAGATAATCAACTTAATGAGCCACATTAACTACACTTTAAGATTCTAACAAATAGAACTCTGAAAAGAATTAGACTAGAAAAAGGGCAAAAACAGTGTGACTTAGTTCAAAACATTGGAAAAAGAAAGGTTATCTTTATGATCAGAATGCCATCAGAATAAGCAATACAAATGCCGAATGACCTATACTTGCATTCCATAGATTACACAAAGGCATTTGATAAGGTATGACACAAAGACCTACTCAAAATACTAAAAAAGTTTGATATACTTTGGAAAGATATTCAAGTAATCCACAATCTTTACTGGGAACAAACAGCTTACATATTCAGTGAATAAACAAAAATAGAAAGTGGAGTAAGACAAGAATGCATTTTCTCATTGGATTTCTTTAACCTATACAGCGAGACAATACAAAAAGAACTCGAAAACCTACCAGGATTTATTATCAGTAGACATAATCTTAAGATGTATTGATGACAGACTCAGAAAAGAACTTTTAGGCAAGATAGCAATAGAAACCAAGAAGAAAGAACTAATTATTAACTGTAAGACAGAATGCATGGTCTTTAGTGAAAGACAGTCATATTTGTAATATCAAAATCAAACACTTGAGAAATTTAACCATCTGTGTTGCATAATAACAGGAGATGGAAAATGTGACAAAGAAGCTCAAAGTCACATTGAAATAGTAAAAAATATTTTCCAAAAACTAAGCTAAATAATTAAATTAAGAGTTAGAAAAACATCATTAGAAACAGAGAAAAGATTGTTGAACTTGTATATAATTAAAAGCTCCCCACCTATATGATTGTGAATTTCCTCACAGATGAAGAAGAGATTTGAAGCAAGAGAGATGTGGTTCTACAAAAAGATGATAAGGATTTCATGGATAGAACATATGAAAAATGAGGAAGTTTTAAGTCAAACAGGAATATGAGGAAGAAGACAATGTAAGTTTCTGGGGCACATAATGAAAAAAGATGACAGAAAATTTAACAATTAACATATTTAACGCTAGAAGGAAATTTGCAATGTAAATTGTTATGTTCTCTCTTCTTAATTCCTGTTCTTTTATCATTCTCTCTCCTTAAGAATGTTTTCTTTTTCTCATATACCCTTACACTCAGTAACTCGACCTTGTGTTTTAGTGGCTTTTATTGCTTTACTTGGGGTGAAATGATTAAAAAAAGAGAAGTAAGAAGAAACAACAAGTAGCCTACTTAATGACTTTTTACAAATAGATGGCAGAACAGTAGCAAAGAGAAATAGTAATGGGTCAAAAGTTACTTAGAGTAAAAAAAAAAAAGATGTTGTGGAAAGCTATGACTGCCCATGTCTTGAAGGAACAAGACATGTAAAAAAATAAATAGTGTGGGTATTTGAAATACTTAATTGACAACAGAAGGGAAGGTTGCTTTATCATGATCTGAAATAAATCATGTTCCCATTACAGCAACTTTACAGTGATTAATTAAATTTGGCTCCGAAAGTAGTACAGTAAACATCTTGATTACTAGTCTGCTACTATACCAATTCTGCAATGTACAAACACATACAAACACACATTTATTTATACATTTGACATTTCATATAACAGGTAAGCAATATTTTATAAATTATTTTATATATCTTGTTTTCATACAATGGAAAGAACAGTTGGTTCAAAATTATGTAGGAATTGTCTGTAGTTCTTCTCAGTGTTTCTAGCATTTTGACCCTTCCCTGGTCATCTTCAGGAACAAAACATAGAAGTTATTTGTGAGATGTACTCAAGCAGAGGCTGTGTTGCTGTTTCTGTTAGAGAATGTTATGTTTTAATAAATTTAGATCAGAAGATGCCATTGGAGAAATGAAGGAAAATATATGTATAAATGAAAACATTTCTGTCTATATATGCATTGCTGGAGCAGCCATAATTCATTTAAACATGTTTTATTGAATTTGACCAACAAGGCCGTCTATTCAATTTATTCATTACATTTTCCCATGAGTTACCATTACCATTCATGCAAATCAAATTTATGTAGAAAATGTCCAAAGTTCATAATATTTTATTTGATTATGTTTGACCACTGCTAGACATTATAAAAATGTTAGTTATCAGTTATAACAGAAAAAAGTTTTGATTAATTTCTTTCTGGTATTTTTTAGACATATTATAATTTTTATTTAAATTTTATATGTACTGAATTCAAATGATGTCATGTTTAGAATGGTTTGTAAATATATGTAAAAGAAATACATTTTAAAATAAAAAGTAATTGGTCATTATTAATCCAAGTTTTTCTCTATTGCAAGTGATAATAAACATTCTTGATATTGACTAGTGATGTTAGAAATACAATAACAAAATATTTTTTTAAGGCAAATAATATTAAAAACACAGCTATTTTGTGTCAATTAATTTTAATAATTTTTACAAATAATCATTCTTGGAATAGGAGGAAATTCTGTCAGAAATTGTCTGAAATTCATTGAAGAAGAAAATACAAGAAATATAGTCCAAGTTTTTGACATTTTTAAGTCATCATCAGTATAGATAGAAACAATTGGTTAGTTTAGCAAAGTTTTGAAATTGTGTAATGGGAATAAAATAATATCATGTCATGTCAGGCTGACCCAGATAATAGATGAGCTATGGAAGAAATGTTTATTCTTCCATTTGCATTTCATTCATTATGGGCATTTATATAATAACATCATATTTCATGAACAGAAAGGAAGAGGAATGACAAACCTGCATTGTTCCCATAGAGAGTTTTATACCAGTAATTCATACAAAAAATTATATATACATATTTACATGTGTCTTATGCAGAGAAACTATAATATGTATGCAACAACAGAATGAAAAAAGGATGAAAAAAGAGACTTATGTATAATAGTTCTCAACAGGAATTAGAGATGCCAGAGATTCTTCTGTGTTTCTGGAGAAGCCATATTTTTAAGATTACAGATTCATCTGCTATGTTGGTAGTGAGGACATATTCCACAGACAAAAGCTCAGTGCTGTTTTTTTTTCAATATGAAGATTGCAATCTGGAGATATTTTCTATATCTGGTGAAGATATATTTCCATGAGAAAATGGTGCCATAGGCTTGTAAGCTGCACTGTTTGCCTAGGGAGGCAGATTTAGGCTAAAACAAGCAACTGCTTGGTTTGACTCCTCGAAGCTGACTGAGTGTAGGACTGACTGACTGCCACTTTTATCTCTATGCATTGACATCACTAAGTGGCCATCATATGACACAAGTAATTTCATCTCCACCAAAGGGAGATAATCATCTTTTTTTTTTTTTAAAGTTCATTGATGTATGTCATGAAGGTGCATAGAGTGCATTTTGGGATATAAAATTTGTAGACCTAACTCTTTAATCAAAGAGTGTTGTGATGTAAGTAAGATGTGACGTGTTTTTTTTATATTCATTTAAAGATATGGGCTTGTTTTCATATATTGATGACTGCTTTTTTTGTATGAGTATTATGTTAGCTTGGACAGTTTCTTTACAAATTTGATTTTATAGAACTCATATGCAGACTGGATAAATATAATAAAAAATTTTAATACACAGGCCTTGTTGATAGAGTTCAATGAAAGATATAAATGTGCGTGTGAGTGTGTGTGTGTATAAGCTATGATATACAAATTTATATATCTGACTAATAGTGGTTAATCAAATAACAAAATTGAAGCATCTTAACAAATACAGTTTGTTCTAAAAAGCAATTTATTGATATTATAATGGCTTTAGCAGTTATATATATATATATATATATATATATATATATATATATATATATATATATATATATACTTATATATATATATATATACTTATATATATAAATATATATATATATATGTATATATATATACTTAACACTTCTCGTTTTCACTCTTGTGTGGTTGTGTGTAATGTCATGGGCCGCAGTTCGATTTTTGCTTCCAGTGGCTTGTATGCACAAGTTTGTCATTGCTTGGAAATCATCCATGCAAACAAAACAGACTCATTGTTGTTATGTCCGTGTATTGTTTAATTTATTTTAATGTACTTGTCATCTCTGATGATGCCTTGTTTAAACTGAAAGCTTAGGATTAAAAAACATGTAGCAAAATCGTGATTATCTTTTGTCTTTCAATGATGATGTTATTAAGCTTATCAAAAGATATGAAAGGAATTTGCTTAAAATAAATAGACAAAACATGTCTATATTATTTAATGAAACATGCATTAATATATATAGATAGATAGAACATGATGCATAGCACATTTTCTTTATTAAGATTTCTCAAATACTCAGGATGACACGCATAATACGTACTGCCACTGCCCACTAATATATATGGCCCCACATGTCACATTTCAAGCTGTTATAGACAAGCGTATGATTGCAAGAAAGAAATACGACGACAGCAGAAATAGATTTACTTGATTTATTTCAACCGGAACGTGAGGGTTTGGGACTGCTACCTGTGGTAAAGTTCATAAGCCAGCTTCGAATCTGGGTCGATCTCTCATAGTAGTTCACACATGTTGACGCTGGCGCTCCCCTGCTGATAGCTGCTGACCGCTCTTTCTGACCGTGACAGGTCTCTACCCTGGCCACCTGTTGACTGCCTGTTGAACTTCCGTGTGACCCCTTTTATAGCGTTTTTTTATGGCTTAACAGGCTCGAAAAACGAAGCGAGTATAATTAGGAGGGAAGAATTTTTATTGGACGAAAAATAGAACACTTTAAATATTATTTTATTTTTCGACCGGAACTCGTGTGTCGAGAACATTTATAAACGAAGATAATGGTAATTTTGTGAAGGGGCTTTGTCCCGTTCACATCCGGCTCTCGCTCTTGAGCATTTGCCTGTAAATCAGCCGAGATATGTCTTATTTTATTTTATAACAAGGCTCCCCCAGATCTCGGTCTGATTTACAGTGAGCGTTATTTGTGTATATTTGGGTGATTAATTCATGATAAAGTCTCTGAAGCGTGTGGGAAGTTGTCCTCGTGTTCTTTTTATTGGCATTTGTTTTGGTATGGAATTATTTGCTGAATTATGTGTCCCCGAGGGATGTGGAGGAGAATGATCCTGGTGACTGTTACATGGTGGAGGTGGAGGGATTGTATTAGAAAGATGTGTTGGGCGTGGAGCCAGTCGTCGGATATGCACGGTGAATCCAGATTGTATCACCATCATCGTTTTGCACCTGACACATCATATTGTTCGTTTTTATAATGGTGTAATTTCCTATCCAGGTCAGATGAGAGGATTGGGCAACAGTTGAGTGTGGCCGATGAAGTAAAACCTTGTCGCCTACTTGTATTGGCTCCTTGTATGTGAGGCGATTTAAGTTAGTCTCAAGTTTGTAGTCAGCTTCATCATTGCCCAGGGTGACATGGTGGTGAACCTGCTTTAGCAGGGCATTAATTTGCATTCCATATGCTCCAGGATCGTCGCTTGTGATTTCTTTTCTGTGTAGTGTAGGGAGGTCGATGTTGGGGTGACGACCGGTAATGGCATAGTGCGGGGAGACACCGGTGGCGCTGCTGGTCGTGGCATTCATGGACGAAATGACAGATTCTAGAAGGTCTGTCCATTCACAGTTCCTATAAAGTGCGTTCTTCATCGTGCGATGTTGTCTCTCGATATTTCCTGAGCTTTGCGGGCGCCAAGGACAGTGGAGTTCTTGCCTGATTGACATATGGTTACAGAATTGTCGATAGACTTCTCCAGTGAAGTGTGTGCCTCGATCAGGGGATACTATGCGTGGAATCTCTCTTTCTCGAAGGAAGAAATGGTACAATCCGCGGGCGGCGTCGGTAGAACGGTCTCTCGCGCATGATATGGCTGTAAAATGTCGGCTGAAGCTATCCAAGATGGTTAGGATGTAGCGTTTTCCCTTTGAGTTGGGCATTGTGACAAAGTCGTCCTTCGTTGTTCGTCTGCGATGCCGAGGTGGTTGCAGATTCTCTCAGTAGGGATGGTGGTAGTGGAGTGATAGGCGAGGAATGCATTGGTGACGTGCTTGTGGGTGCGGGCGTTTTGTGGTGTGTGAGTTTTCGGAATGAGCTGTAAACCGTTAAACTCGCCGAGGCACCAAGATGGGTTGTACACGCGGAGGTCTGAACCGCTTACCTCGAATGTCCTGCCTGCCGGTGTAGAGTCGTTCGGGGCTTTCGTTTTCTTATGTCCGCAACCTCTGCTGAGCATGTCAGCCCATGCATTTGATTCGCCTTCAACATATTCCAAGATGAATTTATAACATGAAATTTCTTCTTGCCATCGTTGTATTTTGGCATTATTTAACTCTCGTTGGTCCAGATATGTCAGCGATCTGTGGTCGGTGAAGATGACGAAGGGGAGGTTGCGAAGGAAATAATCAAATTTCAATATTGCCCACTTTATTGCATATGCCTCTCGTTCCGTCGTGGACCAATTCTGTTCCGTGGAGTTCAATGTATGGGAAGCGACCGCTATGATATCTTTCTTCCCGCTGTCAGCTTCTTGCATTAAGATTGCTCCACATGCGATGTCACTGGCGTCGGTGGTGAGTGTGAAATGTTTGGAGAAATCTGGAAACGAGATGACGGGTGGCAAAGAGAGACGGTCCTTGATTTTTTTGAAGGCTCTGTCGGCAATTTGCGTCCTGACAAAAGGTTTATTAACCTTGTTGAATTCGTGTATGGGACCCATAAGTTTTGAAAACATATCTGACCTGATTTGTTCGTGAAGACGTGTCTCTAGGAATTGTCTGATCCACACTAAACGGCCGATAAGGCTTTGTAATTCCTTTTTTGATGTTGGAGGTTTCATTTCCCTGATGGCACGAACGTATTCTGGATCAGCCTTGAATCCTTAGCTCTTTACTATGCGTCCGAGGAATTTTGCCTCTGATGCGAGGAAGGAACATTTATCGGGATTCAGCTTGAGTCTGAATTTTCGGAGGGCAGTAAAAAATTGTTCAAGGGAGAGTATGTACTCCCTAAATGTCCTAGCGTGGACCAGGTTGTCGTCGATATAGGAGGAAATGTTGTTACGAGATGTGACCGTGGCTAGGGCTTCTGCTATGCAAAGGGAGAAGATTTTTCCGGCAGATGTAAGGCCGAAGGCCAGGCGCGTGTATTGATATCATTGGTCCTTCCATGTAAATACTGTTTTGTATCGGTCTCGCTTGTCGATCTCAATTTGCCGCTGCGTAGATCGAGGGTAGTAAAATATCTATTGCCTTTGCAGATTTTGTTGAACAAGTGGTTGATCCTTGGCATTGGGTAAGGGTCAAGATCGACTAAGACCTTGTTGAGAGTTCTTTTAAAGTTAGCAACGACACACATCGATCCGTTTTTCTTGCGTATGGCAAATACACGGCTATTGAAGCCTTTGGGGTCGCTGCAGTTTTCAATGATACCTTCATCAGCCATACGCTTAATTTCGGTATCTACGTCTGCTTCCAAAGCCTGGGCTATCGGGTGTTGTTTCTGGCTGCGAGACTGGCCGTTGGTTGGTATGCGGATGGGTCGGATGAATGTGCCTTTGCTGCTGCTTTCTGTGCCGATAATGTCAGCGTAGCGAATGAGTAAGTTTGCTGTGGCCTCTAGTTCGTCTCGGTTCGGGTGGTTTGGTAGCGATAGCCCCGTGTTATGCTTTAGCCAGGTTAGCTTTTGATCCAGTGTCTGGATGTTGGGCTGTAATTCCATAGTAGGCTGGTTTTGGATGATGTCAGCTTGGGCGCTATATGCTGGATCGTTGGTTGACGATGACGGTGATATGATTGCGGCTGTGTGTGTTGTGTGCCCTGAGGAAAGTGTGCGTCTAAATTCTATAGTCTCATTTTAGTTGTCGATTAGATAGGAATCGAGCGTGTTGTGACATAGGATATTTTGGCCGATCAAGATCGGTGTGATTTGGGTAGTTACCAGCACGTTAACCTTTTTGAATGTGGGTGAGTCTCGACTGCCGATGGTGATGTTGCAAGTCAGTTCGCCGAGGGCGGTGGTGCTGCCGTTGATTCCTTTTACTACGACGTCGGAGCGGGTCATGAGTTTCTTGGCTTCTCTGGGTAAGTGAGATATTGGTACGATGCAGGTGGAGCATCCAGAGTCTAGCATTGCGATGCCAGAGAAGGTGATGTCCCTGAAGTTGAAGGTGGACTGGACGAGCGGTGAATGGTGAGCGAGTCCTTGAAAGTTGAAGGTGTGATGGCTGACGTAGGGGCATGGCGAACGAGGCATCACATCTCATTCTGCCCGAAGCGAAAAAGCTGTTCCACATCATTTATGACTTGTATATTATCATTTGTTGCGGCGATATGGGCCTGTGCCCGAGTGCGAGGTGGGTGGTGATATAGGCAGTTGCGTCCATGGAGGCAGGGGCGACCTCTGAGGTAGTTCTTGCACACGCTGATTCGTGGTGTGTGCTGTTGGTTTTTGCATGTTGGATGGTGGTCATGTTCGGGAGGGTTGGTGAGGCCCGTCTGCTGTGGGTTTGGTTGGCTGCTGGGTCGGAGTGGCGCGTTTCTTTGGTTTGACCGCTGTGGTTTCTGTGTGAAATACACAGTGTTGTGCGAAGTCGTGTCGTTAGATTTTACACCGCGATCAAGGTATATTTGAGCTTCGGAAGCTATGCCAATGGCTGAATAGTGGTTGTCCATTGTCTTGACGAGATGTGGGTAAAGATTTGAGTTCCAAATGTTCACCTTTTCACTCATTAGCATAGTGCCGATGATGGAAATAAGTCCATCGACTGTTAAGTCTGTATTTTTGTCTTTTTTGTATTTGTTTTTTATGTGGATGGCTGCCTCTCTAAGGGTGTTTTCGAGTCAACCCACAAAGTCTGTTATTTTTTCGCCGTCTCGCTTGACTGAGGTGTTGGAAGTTAGTCATCTGGCTTCCGTGGGCTCCTAATAAGTATTCCTTCAGTTGTTCGAAGGTGGATATGTCCTTTTTGAGTCAACCATCTGCTGAAAGATACTTTGGTCCAGTAAATCTTTAGCAGACTTGACGAATTCGCATTCCAGGCTGGGATAGGTGCTGAGTTCTGGCGTCACGTGGATTGTGTATCCTTTGTTTAGGGCTGTGATCAATCGGTTCACGTCGTGTCCAGGTTTGTTGGCGCATCATTAAACTGTAATCGCCGTTTGTTTGAGCGGTGGGAGGTGTTGAAGTAGTTGATTTTAGGGCAGTCAGCATGTCATTTATGTCGGCTTGAATTTCCTGTATCGTGGCTTCGGAAGGCTGTGTTGGTCCCGTTTTCAAGTTGAATAGTAGTGTTTTCTCTTCCTTGATGAGAGTAAATAGTTCGGCTCAGGTGAAGCTCGTGTAGTCGGCCATATTTCTCTTGCTGTACGCTTCTGACACCAGTGTTGCAAGAAAGAAATACAACAGCAGAAATAGATTTACGTGATTTATTTCAACAGGAACATGAGGGTTTGGGACAGCTACCTTGTGGTAAAGTTCATAAGCCGGCTTCGAATCTGGGTCGATCTCTCATAGTAGTTCACACATGTTGACGCTGGCGCTCCCCTGCTGATAGCTGCTGACCGCTCCCCTTGACCGTGACAGGTCTCTACCCTGGCCACCTGTTGACTGCCTGTTGAACTTCCGTGTGACCCCTTTTATAGCGTTTTTTTATGGCTTAACAGGCTCGAAAAACGAAGCGAGTATAATTAGGAAGAAAGCATTTTTATTGGACGAAAAATAGAACACTTTAAATATTATTTTATTTTTCGACCGGAACTCGTGTGTCGGGAACATTTGTAAACGAAGATAATGGTCATTTTGTGACGGGGCTTTGTCCCGTTCACATCCGGCTCTCGCTCTTGAGTATTTACCTGTAAATCAACCGAGATATGTCTTATTTTATTTTATAACAAGGCTCCCCCAGATCTCGGTCTGATTTACAGTGAGCGTTATTTGTGTATATTTGGGTGATTAATTCATGATAAAGTCTCTGAAGCGTGTGGGAAGTTGTCCTCATGTTCTTCTTATTGGCATTTGTTTTGGTATGGAATTATTTGCAGAATTATGTGTCCCCGAGGGATGTGGAGGAGAATGATCCTGGTGACTGTTACATGGTGGAGGTGGAGGGATTGTATTAGAAAGATGTGTTGGGCGTGGAGCCAGTCGTCGGATATGCACGGTGAATCCAGATTGTATCACCATCATCGTTTTGCACCTGACACATCATATTGTTCGTTTTTATAATGGTGTAATTTCCTATCCAGGGCAGATGAGAGGATTGGGCAACAGTTGAGTGTGGCCGATGAAGTAAAACCTTGTCGCCTACTTGTATTGGCTCCTTGTATGTGAGGCGATTTAAGTTAGTCTCAAGTTTGTAGTCAGCTTCATCATTGGCCAGGGTGACGTGGTGGTGAACCTGCTTTAGCAGGGCATTAATTTGCATTCCATATGCTCCAGATTGTTTTTTTTTCTCTTTTTAAACAGAAAAGTAATAATCAAAGATTGTAAACAAACAAAAAAGTTATTAAAGAATTAAGCAGCAATACAAAACAAACGCAAGTAAACAATTTACCAACAGATTCTCTATAAATCAATTTTTTGGGGGTTTTTACCTTTTTTAAAAACATTCTATAATATTTTTTCGAACTTCATCCAATGAAAACTTTCATTTGTTGTTGTAAAATATATTCACATATTTATGCTGTAAAGAGAATTCCGTGTGTTGTTTTACAGTGTGTTGCTTCACAAGTAAAACATATTTTTTTTAAAAAGTTTCCAAAATTCTTTCAGCAGACTCTCTTCTATTAAATTCATTATGTTTTACAATAAATCTATCTGCATAGTCAAGTATAGCAAAACAAGCACAAACAAACTCTGCTATTTGACTAGATGGAACTGTAAAACCTCCTCAAGAAAGTAAGTCAAAGTAATGCTTCTTTGTCGTATCATCACTATCATTGCCTACCATGACCAGGGAACACATTTCACACTGAAAATGTTTAATTAATTTTTTGACTTTTTTCTAATAAAGTAAAAGATGGTAATGGAAATTTCCCCAGAAGTAATTTGTAGGCTTGTTGAGATAGCACAGTAGTAAGTCATAATATATTAGTTCTATAGAAAATGAAGGATGACCTCTTGGTTGGTAATGTTGTCTTTTTTATAATTTTTTTAGAATTGAGTATGGTTATTCTTCCACTACATTTTGTATGTAGTTTGGAAAATGTTCTAACATACTAAATTTTGTGAGTCTAGCATTATGTTCATGTATAAACCACTGTGGTAATGGTGTAGGGTTTCCATCACACTGGAGCTGGATGCAAAGGTTTTGGTCAATGCAAATACATTCTTTTTTTTAAAATGAAAATGTGTTTCAGTGTCAAAGACTATAATATAATTGTCCTTTTTCTTAAAATTCAAAACAATTATAACAACACTTTGCTACTTTTATTTGAGTAAAATGCTTTATCATATCAGCTGAAATAAAATCATGTAATTCATCACTTTGGAAATCCCAACTCAGTTTTCTTCGTTTTCCTTTCAAAATAAATTTCTCTTCAAAATATTTCATACAGAGAACTAAATTTTTCATAGAAACCAATCAGTACAATTAACAAATTTTATCTATTTTCTACAAAATTGGATTTTTCAAGAGGAAAAGAAAATGTCAATACTTTTTCACTGTTAGTAACATATCCACTAGAACAGCAAAATTCAACACATTTGTGAACCATTTTTGTTAAATAAAATATCACAACAAACTTCATAATTTAATCTTTAATTACCTAATACTGTTCATTTGAAAAACGGACTGTATACACAATTGAAAAACGTAAAAGCAAAGTAACTCAAAGCCATTTATAATTTGTGGATTAGTAAAAAAAATGTGTAAATATGCATTTTAGTTTTGAAAACATGTCTAGGGAACTGAAATAACATATGAGAAATTCTATGTAATCGTACCTTGTTAATTTATGTTCTAAGAATTCAATTTTTAAAGTTACCCCCCTTTTAGATGAGCAATTTTCTAAGTGGCCATTCACATTATTTTTTGTTTACATTACATCAGTCTGTTAGAATTCAGCTTGTTATGGGACTTGTGTGGGGGCTATATAATATTAGTTGGGTATGATAAAATAAAAATGAAATGGGACATCTATTTCAAATACAATTGATGCAATGGAATAACCTGTCACCCCCATGAATGACTACAATATAGGTAGTAACTACCTATAAGTATCCGTAAGGCAACAGACTACGAGAGACTTCCTGGGATCTGTTGAGTATGACTCCAACTTACTCAAGTACTACTCGACCTCCCAAAAAGCAGAACTCACTACTGGTTTTACAATAACATTTATTTAGTTATCCACTATGTTGTTCCAATGATATTCCTATTAGCACAGAATATAACAATAAGTAACCCCTTTACTACTTATATGTTACCAGTAGCAGACTTAGACCTGTTACTGGTAAGATGTAACCAAGTACAACTTGCTGCATGGATGGGTGGTTGGTATCTAAATCAGCTCCCTCACTTTCTTTTCTTTACAGGACGAATAACAAACCTGTCAAAGAGGTGATAAGCTTTTTATAGGAGCCAATTTACAATATATATATATCAGAATTTTAGTCATCTGAATATTGCAAAAGTGAGAAACTTGAATAACGACTCAGGGTGTCCTTTGTTGATGTTGTGAATCATTTTTTGCTCTGTCTAGGTAATCTGGCCATTGAGCACTTTAATAAGTAGTTTGCCTTTCAGTCTTTTATTCATTTTTCTTTCTTTGTTCGGAATCTTTTCTGGTCCAAAGTGTTAGGTCCTCTGGCAAGTTGGTCATACTAATATTGTTGTTTTTTCTTTAGAATATATATATATATATATATGTGTGTGTGTGTGTGTCTGTGTGTGTGTGTAAGGCTAGGATAGGGTCTCTAGTGATGGTATCTTGATAAAAATGCTCTGTATACTTGGACTACCATAAGTGTCTGAGTTGGGTGCAATGAAGAGCATCTAGTCTTGTAAAACCTTTTGCCAAATCATTGTGACAAATCTTTTGTCAGGCAGGTTCCATTTTGCTTTGTGTGAGTTAATGCTGGTCATGCTTCAACTGAAAGACACAGCTGTGTACAGAGTACGATGGGTAAATTGTCACCATTTTATATTTTTAATTTTACATATGCGTTTTTTTTGTTTTTGCTTTTGTCAACTGCACAGTATAGTTGGGCACTGTCTGTGAGAAAAAAAGCACCATGACACAATTCACTCTGCCAGAAATTTGGAATCAGCATGCTGTACTACTTGGCATTTGTGCCAGAAGCTCCAATATGAACATTTCAGAGTGTTTAGGTGTCAATCTGAGGACAGTGCAGAGAATTCAGAAATAGTTGGATGAGTCTTAGGGTGATTATGAAGGTATAGAAGCTCAGAAAACTTACTCTGATCATTCTGATAAGAAAAAGAACTCTTGAAATTGTTGGTGAATGCCTCAGACTCAATACAGAGGCTTACATCAAGTGCCTTAAGGAGGTAGTGCTGTTCTGGGTCAAGATGGTGGCAACTGGAAGACCCTATGTCAAAAAAGCAGGAGAACCCAGTCATGGCTGCCAGACAATTTTTGTGACTACATTGTTCCTTACATCTGGCACCCTAACTCACAAGTATGCAACTCCCTTGATTATTATGTGTGAGGTGCAGTTGAGTGAGAGACTGACAAAACTCCTTGTAGCACCAAAGATGAACTGAAGGCAGGGATTATCACAACATTCACCAAACTTAAACAAGGAGATCATCCAGAAGAGTTGCAGGTGATTCCAAAGTCGTCTGGAGGCCATGGTTGAAGCCAATGGGCATTTTATTGAATAAATTTACTCTTTAGCATTTCAAGATATTTTTGTGTAATTTTGGTAATCAGTGTTATTATTCATTTTTGCATAATTTAGATGACAATTTATCCATCGCACCCTGTACATGTGAAAAGTTTACAATCAACGAAGACAAAATACAGAATTTAAAAATTGAAATCTAATTCCACATTATTTCTTTAATTACAAAAAAGAAAAAATTATAGTGGAGTTAAATTAGTGAAATGTTAAATTTATAATTTTTTATACTTGTTCCTTATTTAATTTAATTATATATATATATATATATATATATATATATATATATATATATATACAGTATATTGAAGGTTATCAAATATATTAATAATTTTTTTAAACATTTCATATAGTATTGAATCGTTTCTTATGAAATGTTACAGGCAAAGTAATTCAGATATTCTCTGAGCAAAAGGCACTTACTTTTAAAATTAATTGATAAAAATGATTTTATGTTATGAAAATAAGCTTCTCTATGTATAATACATGTCTTTATTTAGTAAAGTATTTTTTTAATCATTTACCCCCAAGTAAGGCAAAAAAGCCACTAAGATGCAGGGGAAGTACTGAGTGTGGAACTATATAAGAAAAAGCAAAACATTATTATGGAGCAGGAACAATAAAAGAACAATAATTAAGAAGACAGGAGATAATGATTGACATTACATTTAAAGTTTTGAAGATCAAAGTTGACTGGAAAGCAAGAAGCTAGATGAGAGTTCCACAAATAAGAAATGTCATAGAATAAACTGTTACCATAGAGGTACTATAGAGGAAAATTATCAGAACAATTACCATGAAAGTATTTATAGAAAATGGACAGGGAAACTACATTACAATAGTGGGAAAGTAACTGAAGCTGAGATGCCAGGTAAGGACCAATGACATAGAAGATTCTTCTTTGTATTTCATCAAATGTCTCTAAATATATAGCAGGAGCACCAGGCTGTATGTGGCAGCCATATTGTAAGTATTGTCAATGGTAGACTTATAAATGTGTGTGATAGATTCAAACAAGAGAAATTGTCTAGTACAACACAATGAACAAACCTTCCTGTCAGCAAGCCTAGTAACTGATTTAATAAAGAAGATATCTGTTTTGTTAGCTGGAAAAATACAATGAAAGTTAATACTTGTAAATTAATAATCTGAAACAATATGTGTAAATCAATTCAGTAAAGCTATTTCAAATTTATTTTAATTTAGGGAATTCCTGGTTACCCTGATAATGTTACAAAAATATGTTCAAAATATAATCAAATCTGTTGTTAAAGAGCACTAAATGAAGAAATATGTTTTTTCTCTGTTTTCTGAACTTTCCCTATTGGAATGCAGTTATTTATTTGTTTCTTTTATTTTATCACTGCATGTGGAAACACAAATGGACATATGCTAAATGTGTTACTTCAGTCTTTCACATCTAATTCTGATCTTTTCATCAAATTGTGATTTTTTAATACAAAAACCTTTTCATGGTCTTCAAGTTTAATTATGGGATAAATTTAACTGCAAACAGGATGTATTGCTGAACACATCAATAAACGTTCAAACAGGAAATTGCATTTGATTTTCAGTCATACTTTATGATGGGATCATTTGCAGAGGTGATGAAAAACAATAGAAATCAAACAAATCAGCTCCTGAAATCTTTGAAGATTCTATCCTCTGATTTGCACAATCAATAAAAATCAATACATATCTGGACGTACACACATAAAAAAAACATGCATACTCCCTTACACATACAAATCATTTCTCACTTATTCATGACTAGTCATGCATATATCAGTTCCAGTATTATTTCTCTCACTTTCTCTTTGTTGCACTCACTCACATAAACAAAAGATTTACACATACATATAAATGGACAATATCTCTTTGCTCTCCAACTTCAATAGAGTTCAAAATCTTTTACATAGTCTTATGGAAAAAGATTTCTTTTCTACTCTACAACTTCTTTAAATGTAAATACTGATTTTAGTAAAA
This sequence comes from Acanthosepion lycidas, assembly GCA_963932145.1. Classification (NCBI taxonomy): domain Eukaryota; kingdom Metazoa; phylum Mollusca; class Cephalopoda; order Sepiida; family Sepiidae; genus Acanthosepion; species Acanthosepion lycidas. Next base: position 66,003,147 of record OZ010586.1, read on the forward strand.
TAAATACCTGATTACTTCTGGCATTTTTTAACCAAACAAGAGATTAGACTAAGAATGGAGTATTTTAATCATATATAATTTTGAGCTGCTCATTCCTCACTTTCCAGCTTTCATAAAGTTCAAATTCGTTTATGCAGTCTTGTTGAAAGAATTATTTTCTACTCTGCAGCTTCTTTTCCATAAATGCAAAGTCGCAACACTATTGATACTTTATAGCTATTTACATTGCAACGGTTAAGAGCCCCTCTTTTGGTTCCACCAGTATTTCTGCCATGCCTTATCTTTACAAGTCAGATTAAAGTAAAACTTTCATTGCTTGCTTTGATAAAGTTGGAAGATGAAACGCATTGTCAAGAACTAAGAATTTTTGTTTCCAATTGTCATTTTAAACCAATTTGTCTTTATTTTCAGAGTTACTTCTGGGAAATTTAACTAATATATATATATATATATGATAGAATAAAGAACAAATAGGAAATGTTTATAAATTTAACATGTTTCACTTTTATTTAAGCTTCATCAAAGATTTTTGGAAATTAGTTGTGAAAAAGAATGTCATACCAAAACATTCTCTTCCACAATTCATTTCCAAAAATCTCTATTGCTACTCTATTTCCATGGAAAATGTTAAGAAGAGTGCCATTCATTAGTTCCACCAGTTTTTCTGCCATGTTTTATATTTACAAGAGTCAGATTAAACTAAAAATGGACTATTAATTCCACATCTGGGCTGGAGTTGCTCAATCTTCACTTTCTATCTTTGATAAAGTTTAAATTCATTTATGCAGTCTTGTTAGAGAAGACTTATTTTCTACTCTGCAGCCTCTTTCCCAATCTTAATTGGTTTTCTGTCATACTGTAGCAATGTCAGATCTATGCAAAAGCAGTCTTTGTAGCCTCTTTAAATATTTATTCTTTTCTGATGTAGACAATCCAAGTTTAGTCAGTTGGCAATTAAACTTCAGATTAAACCAACAAATGAAGTATTATTGACATATCTGGGCTGGAGCTGCCCAGTCCTCACTTCTCAGCCTTGATAGAGATCAAAATACTCTTGGTGGGAAGACTTATTCCCTCTCTACAGCCTCTTTCCCATAGATGCAACATTGCATTCAAATCACTACTCTATCACTATTTCCATTTAAAATATTCAGACGAGCTCCATTTTTTAGTTCCACTAGTTCAGATCTTTGAAGCTAGTACATGCTATGCTCATTTATTACAAATGTAAGATGAAAGTTCCACTCAGACATCTCATCCCCCCCACACCAAGAACTTTGTAAAACAAACTTCTACATAGGTACTTCCGTGAATACCTCAATCTTGATTTCTCTGTCAAGGATCAAATATTATCTTTCCTGTTTATTCTCATAATCATCACTTCCTACCATTTACTCTTCCATTCATATCACACACCTCATTCATCATTTCCATTTTTAATGTAACCCTTTAACTTGAGTGGTTCTTGAGCTTTCTATTGAATGAATTTTAGTATGAAAAAATAATCTGTAGTCATTTTAGTATTAAAAAGAATTTTTAACCATGAAGACACAACAGCCACTTGCTTATATATATATATATATATATATATATAAGTGAACATTGAAGTCAACACTCAGAAGCCTCTGAGTATTGACTTCAATGTTTACTTTTATATTTATACTTGCATATGCTCTCTGATATTGAGCACTTTATCCCATAAATATAGCACACCTTAAAACTATATTTCTTCATATATATACACACACACACACACATACATACATACATATATATATATATATATATATATATATATATATATATATATATATATATATATATATATATACATATATATTTCTTTACACATATACATATATTGAGGGTGCATTGAAAAGTTCTTGGATTGACCAGAAACTCTCTCACAAAAACTTTCAGATTTTCTAGAAGTGAGTCAAGCTGAGAACTTTTCAGCACACCTTCAGATGTATGGATGCCAGTTTCAGGTAAGTATAACAGGAATAGAAGCCACAATTGTTATAACCTCCCCAGATAAACAAGAAGGATCAATTAAGTAGAAATTGTTGGGGTATATATTGCCTGTTAAAATCTACTGAGTTGAAGGAGTGGAATAGTTAAGTAAAGCACAAGGTTCAAACCACTGTTCAGACAGTTGGTATACATTATAAACTGCTTCTATGTGTGTGATTATATACAGTTAAAGAAAAAGTATTCCTTTTGAAAGTGGCTAAAAATGTAATTGATACACATATATACTTAATCATACTTTCATTAATATGTTATATATATATATTATACTTATTATATATTAGTATGTGTATATATTAAAGTATATTTATTAAATCAGATAATTATTACTTTAGTCAAATAAGAAGCATTTTTGAGGCAGAAATTCTGTTCAGATTGGTATGCATTAAATTATATAATTTTGCATATATCAATAGCTAGGATTATTATTTTATTTTCATAAAGACAGACTGTTTCACTGTACCACAGTTCATCAGTATGGCTAGACTTTCTATTGCCTCAAGCTGGAATTGAAACCCAATAGATTTGGCATCAGTCAGAGATTTTGCCCCTGAACTATCAGTGCCCAGTAGAGAGGAAGGCAAATTTTTACATACCTATTTTACAAATAAACACACCATTGACTGAGAGGGCTCAATTTATATATATATATATATATATATAGAGAGAGAGAGAGAGAATAAAAGCTATATACCAATTAAAATAACCACTTACCTGTGTGAATCTAAAACAAATTAATTCATTTTAGAAACATTGTCAGCAATATTATAATTTTTACAGCTTCAATGAATTACACAACTGACAACCAAATTTTACTTACTATTGGACTTTCTTTTAGTTTGAATGTTATTTTACAATCCAAAGAGAAAAGGTTTTTTTTCAAAAAGAAAGAAGGAAAGTGAAACACTATAAGTTGTTTACAATAAATTTCTAAATATTTTTAGTAATTTATCCAACCAGAATAATGGAAGTGAGCAATGTGCAGATATTGACCCTTGTGTCTCATTGCATAATTTTGCTGTTTGTTAAAATGTTATGCATGCCTAAACTGCAAAAGTAAATTAGACAAAGCATTGCAGATTTATGTACCATGATCCTGTGAATGTCATAGTTGACAGAAAACCATTATTTTCCCTCATTTTAGAAACCTATAACAAGGTCTCAGTTTGACATTATATGTAAATATATATATACACTATAGATTGAACCTTGAATCTTGTGTCAATTTATTTCAACTTCTCTATAAAGATATTTTGTAAACTAGCTGAGCTACACTTTGTGTTTGAATGTGTTATATGATATTGAAGTCTATGTCTTAGTCAATTAAAAACACCAGTTCAACTGGATGTTTTTATTTTTTGTTTAGCTAATTCATATTAGTATGTGCTGGTAGTGTAACAGTTATCAACAGAGAAAGTGAAATTGGTATGGTAACTTCAAATTCTGATCTAGTCTGTTATATTCACTTTTGTCCAAAAATGCCCTTGGGAAAGGTAAGAAACCATATTCCCCCAACACACATACCCAGCTAGCAGTTAAATAATGTTATGGTCCAGTTCTTTGTACCACAGTGATAGTCCAAGGTAGAACCAATAAAGAAGAACTCGAACACAGATATGGAATAACACATATATATTACAAACAGGAATATATACAGAGAAGTAGAAAGTATTAGTACGAACAATGAGGTTTAGTATTAATTGTCTGAACGCGACTCGGTTTGGACTGCCTCTAACTCGATTGACTGACTCGCTCTGACTGACTGACAGACTTCTAACGGACATCACTCCAGACATCAGGCTGAACTCCTGCTTCCTCTTGAGGCGCAGTATTTATTATGTATGGAATAGTCCATTATGTTATTATGGGTAAGGTTCCATAACAAATAATAATACAGACTGGGTTCTTTAGCCTCTGATGGCAACCAGTCTAAGAGAAGGAAAACTCTGAATTTCAAATCATGAAGAAGGCAATAGGAAACTACTCCATTATGTTTCCTATAAATGCATGGCAATATGCTGATAATAAGGAAAAAGCATATTTAGAAACCCATGATCACCTATGTGCAATGTTATGTTAATAATGTCTGATAAGAATACAGGATTAAATTTGTCATATGTAAAATAATAGTTTATTCACTTTTGGACACTGTCAAACTAATATCAGCCAATCAAGAATATGTGATTTTAGTTCTTTCTTCAAATGTTCAATCTTCTTGCAAGTAAGCAAAAGATTCTGTCTCCTCCTCTTCTAGGTCAAGCATTTATATAACTTATTATCTGGCTGTCTTGTATGCAAATATTCAACTAGATTCACTTCCTTTTTTTGTTGGTGAACATATGGATATTTGTCAAGGTTAGGTTCAATTCTGCACTTATGACTTTAAGATTATCTTCTAAGTTAACCCTTGAGAAATCTAAGTAATTTGACATTCTAGATGACAACTGGTACAAAACTTATTTTGGAACCTAGTTCATATTGGGTTTACAACCAGAGATGTTACAAGGTGAGAGCAAGAGGGTACTCCTCTGGGCACAGATGTGAAAGAACCCAAATTTTAGTCTGGTGAGAAAAGTTAATCTATAGTTAAATGTCACCATGAATACCAGTTTTGTAAAATCATAAAAAAATTATTGAATGTGAAATATAAGTGAAGTCTATAAGATCTAGTATTTTTTGTTTGTTTCATAAACCATAGACATTGGCATAAATAAAATGGCTTTCCAAGTGATTTCTAGAACTCTGTACTAGAAAAACAGCATTAATTTACTCTGAAAAATAACATTAATGAATAACATGAATTTCAAAGCAATTTGCAACTTATATAAGTACAGAGGTCTAATTCAATTAATTCCAGTTTTACAATTATGATATTGGTTTATTATTTTGGGCCTGGCTAAAGTAGTAATTGATTCTTTGTTCTTGCCATGCAGAGAGTAATAACTCACAAAAGGTACAGCAAAACATTTTAGGAATAATTCAGGTGAGGTTCACTAAAATTGTAATTTGATCCTGGTCACTTAGAACCCTTGCTAATGTCACTAGTCAGCACAAATCAAAGGTTCTTGATGGACATTAACTTCAATTTGAACTCCTGATATTTCTTGGCTTGAATCATATGCTATATACTTACAAAGGGACATGGGATTTTAAAAATATATTTATATCAATATGTACTTTTTTTGCAAAACTAATGTTTTTTTTCTATTGTTCTTGTACACACACTTACAAATCAAATCCTTCTTAGTTTTAGTTATAGACATTTTATCAAAATCAATGACAAAAACAACCATGCAAAAGACTTATTTTTTTCAGCAAACAAATTCAAATGGGTTTATTCAAAAGTTATTTCTAAGCAAACAAAAGCACAGTAGTAAAATTGCACATTTTTTCTATCCCTATTGTCTGTGTATTATGGCCATATACTTGTAAATAGCAGAGAATACAAATGCTATAAATGCACTTTTACTTTTGATCTGAATACTGATATGCTCATCTACATGTATGACTAAGACATCTTTTACATCTTGAAACATATATAAAATGTCCATTTTCCCAAAGATAAAAGCAACCTTGGGAAGTGATTTATATCAATCTTGTTATTTTTTTTAATCATTTCACTCCAAGCAAAGTGATAATGCCACTAGGATGGAAGGGGCTACTGGGAGTGGAAAAGAATGAGAAAGCTTTACTGAGTAGAAAGGACAATAAAAGAACAGTATCCAGAAAGACAGAAGATGGCAAATGCCATTGCATTTAAATTTTTGAAGATTGTAGCAAAAAATCAGAAGAGAGTTTAACAGGTGAGAAATGCAAGAAAAGAAATGATTAGGTTAGAACATTTGGTTGCATCTTACTAATTCAAGAGTAAAACCATGAGACCTATTTGCCAATTTAGTATCACACTTAAATTCATACAGTTGAAGCAACAAGGATGAAAGCTCATCAGAACAATTGCTATAAAAATATTTTTAGAAAGGATAGTGCGAAACCATGTCATGTTGGTGATACTGAAGTTGAGTGAGATGCCAGGTTAAGACTGATAACATTACAGACTAGGGTAATAAAATAAACACATCCCAGCTCCTCTCTCAATTGTAACTATCCATCACAATAAAATAAATGTTTTTCAGCACTAAAGCAGAATGAGTTAAATAAAGTTTCATAAGTTTCTACTTAGAATTGTTACTATATTACCCAGACTCTTATTTGAATCTTGTCAAGAATTTGAAGATATGTAAGCAATTTTATTTATGTTATTTTTTATTATTATAATTATTATTAGTAGTAGTATTCTTTCTTGCTTCAGTATCAGCAATTAATGAATTTACTAATTCATTTATTACACTTATTTCTATTTTGAAATTCAAGATTATTTCGGATATTGAGCAGAAGAACTGGACTGAGCAAATGAAATCTTACATCTATAATTTACATATAGAAACCTTGTTCTTGCAATAATTTTCATATTTTAATAACTGATAAAATTTGTAAAGGGGTGTTTGGAAAAAATAATTATTCTCCCATTTATATTTCTCCCATTATGGGCATTATTATATCCGTGATATAATATTAGGTTGGTGCAAAAATAATGACGGTTTTTGACGTATTTTTAACGTCAAAAACCGTCATTATTTTTGCACCAACGTAATAACACTGATATTTCACAGACAGAATGCACTGGCTGAAAAGAAAAAGAATAACAAACATGCTTTGTTCTCAAAAAGACTTTTATAATACTAAGACATACACAAAACCATATATATATATATATATATATATATATATACACACATATGTCCCATGCAGAGAATAATATATCACATATTAAAAGCAGATTGTAAGGAGAAACAAAAAAGAATGGTCTTACATATAATATTGAGATACTCCTGTACCTGGAGGAGCCATTTTTAGAGCTCCAGATTCAAACAGGCCGGGTTTATCTATATCCTAAGCAAGGACATATTCCATGAATAGGAAACACAAGTCTTAGGTTTTCCCAAATTGAGGATTACAAATTTAGAAAGATATATTCCCAAAGGGAAAAGGCACCATGTGCTTGTAAACTGCTGTGGTGACAGATTTAGCCTCAGCTTGGGCCATGGGAGTGGCAGCTAAAGAGAGCAACCTTCTCTTTGGCTACTGAAAATGAACTGAAAAATGACTGGCATGCAGTGACATCTTTAAGCAGCCATTATGTGACCCATGTGACTTATCTCCACCAACGGGAGATATGTGCCTCCTGTATCCTTACAAATCGATACCTGAACTTAACTACAAATATACAAAAACTTATGTTTTAGAAGATTGCTGAATTGTATCATAAAACATGTAGATGACCTTTGTGATTTTATATAATTAAATAGAAACAGATGCACATATTGTTTGAATAGTTTCTACTTCAAACAAAATATTAAGCTTTTTAACTGTTTCCTGCTTTCATATTTTTAATATATTATCTAACATTTTCCAGACATCCAAACACTGTACCCGGATTATATAAATAAGTTTACAAGAAAAAGATTTTCTTATCATAGTTAATGCAAAAGCAATAAAATAAGCAAACTTTCAATTAGGATTATTAAATAATCCTGTGGAAGGTTGATTTTACAAATTTTTAACTCAATGTGAGAAATGTTTGTCTCATTTAAAGTCTGTCAACTTTCAGCTATAAGAAATTGTGTGATATTAGATTATTTTTATTTACATTCAGACTATTGTCTTCATTATTGTTGTTATCATCATAATGTTTCAGCTGTTATGCCATCTAGCTGTCTTCAGTTTATCCATTTGGATTATCGTCAAAGAATATCAAATTGAACACTTTATTTCATCTATGAGAGTAGATTGTTCTCATCCTGCTGTCTATGTATAGAAATATCTTACCTTCTTATTTAGTACATCTTGATCATAGCTAGCCCTGTTTCCAATGAGTATTGCATTATTCATCCCTAGGATTGAACACACAATTACTATATTACTAAAACCAATACTTTAATCTACTAGGCTATTGTTCATGGACAAATTCAGACAGAAATTAGTTGTTTTTTTTGTGTTCATTAACTTTGGGGATATTACAGTACTGTACAAAGGTTTTAGGATATTTTAACCTGCTGTAAATTTTTGATAATTGCCACCTCATCAAGAGATGTTTTTATTGTGCTGTCTATAGATGAAACTTGGGTCACATTGGAACCATTTTCACACCTAATTATATTTTTTAGCAGGAGTTCTGAAGGAATGGAGAAGATTCAAGACAACCCCCAAAAATGGCCATGCAAAAGATTTTGGCCACCTCATATAAACAAAGTCAGATGTTGTGTTTTAAAACTGAAAAATGCCTGTAATGAAATTTTATTATATAATGTTACTTTCAAGAAGTTAATATACATTTTTAATATTTTTGTGGTTTCCTGTAGTTTAAATAATTGCTTCACTGCACCTGGGATGAGATCATACAAATCCTTCACCATCTTCACAGGTACTAGATACTATACCCTGTGGTTGGGCTCCTACAACTCGAGATTGTATGGATTCTTCTGATTTTACTCATTATTTCTGTCAACATTTGAGCCATGATTTAAGTCAGAGCTCTAATATGGTCACTCATTCAATACAGTGACACATTTATCAATCAGCCTCTGTTGTGCTGCATGCAGTTTGTGATATGGAGCTCCCTTATTTTCAAAAATCCCACCTTCATCCAAGTGTGGTCTCTAATGTTCCATCAGCAAAAGGATATATTTGGCACTATTTAAGTTATCATCAATTTTAACCAAATTTCTTGAGCCATCCCTTTTTATACCACCCTAATGTATCAGAATCTTACCCACAAAACTTGATAGTTTTCATTATGTAATGTGGATCATTTTGCTTTCCTGTCAGCCTTCTGACAAATTCACACTTATTAGAATGCAGCTACATTGTTTTATCGCTGAACGGGATCTTATCTCAAGCGGCTGCACCCCACAGCTCATACCACTTTGAGCAACTTAATGTTGCCTTTAAATGTTTTTTGTTTAAAGCTGGTTTCTTCATTGAAATCATCCTCTTCAGTCAATGTTCTTGAAGGATGTACTTAGTGTTGTTTATGGACATCAAATTGAACAATTCACACTCATCCATCACGTCATGTTTCACTGAGCTTTTTGCTGTCTGATCAGTTTCTGCATTATTCTATCTTGCAGCTTTCAAAGGTAGCCATAGTTTGGTGAATTTTAAACACTTCCAGTGATTTGAGACTTCCTGAAATTCGAATTCTTAATATTCCAAGTTCCTTAGTGATTGATACTTGGTTCATATTCTTGACCATCTTCATTACCTTCATCCTGGTTTCTTTGAAAATTTTCACCATGATATCAAGTAATGAAAGAATACAGGTCTTCAATGTCAGAATTTATTCCATATGTAGGAAGAAATTGGCCCTGTTTTGAAAAAAAATGTTTACCTTTTGGTGGTGCAACAGAAAAGAGGAAACAAAAAGTCAGCTGCCTGAAGAATTTTGCATGACTGTTTTGGAGTATCTCACATTTTCTCTCCTTATTTAGAACTCTTGATAAAAAATATGATAATCTCAATAAAAATATCAACTTATAAAATAGCAATTATTAGAAATTTACAATAGTTAAAAAATTCCCAAGACTTTTGTATAGTACTGTATATGATTTTATTTATTGGCATGAAAGTATTGTTCTTGTTGAATTTTTTACAGTAAACTTTATACTTTGAAGTTATTGAAGATACTATCCACGGGTTCTAATGACATAAGTTATTAAAAATAACTATTACATCATAGGTTTTTACTTTATATGGTATTTTAACCTGTACTTTCTTTAGAACATTAATCAGACATTCAATATTCAGTCTTACAATATACATTTTATTGATCATGATTACATAATAAGATTATTTTGTAAGAGAATTAATAACAAGCATTGTTTTATGCTGACTGGTTCTTTAAGGAAAAAACAGCAAACAGAGAGGACAAAATCATAGTAAAAGTCGGTATATTTTGATGATATTAAAATATTAAATTTAGTATTATTATTTTATTGGTTGTCTTAAAAACACATTTTTGAAAATAAAAAAATCTTAGCTGCTTTTGTAGAAAACAAAAAATCCTTTCAAAAATCAATCTTCATAAGTGCTTAAAATGTTTAGGAAGCTGAAATGAATAAAAGAGTTCAGTTTGCTTCACACTATTTTAAATAAAAGGTAAAAATTATAATATTTATATACATTTCAGAAAGCACTTTTTCTGCACTTTAAAAAACTTAGTCTCTGATATGCAAATTTATCTCTGCAAAAGTTGGGAGATAAGTCTTTAAACTTCTTATTCATTTAACATATATATATATATATATCATGTTTTATGGCATATTAGCCAAATGGCTGACCAAAGCCTTGTGTGTGAAATCAGTAAAACAGTTTGATGGTTGTGCTAATGGTTGGCAATCCATCTAGAAATGGTCACTCAATAAAATCGCTCATACCCCAGAAGCCTTGCAACATGTGAGGATGTTTCAGTCTGACACACAGGAGTAGATAGTATCTTTTTTCTCTTTTGCATCAATTGTTCAATAACATCATGTTATTTTTCCAGGTTACTTTTGTAAGAATCTATATTTTAAACATGAGGTGTTCTTTTACTGTTTCATTGGTGATATCACTTCTATTCCAAAGCTGAAATTTGTACCACTTATATTAACTGGTCCGCATGTAAAATATAGGGAAGAATTTGGAGAGGAAATAGTTTTTGTAGGCTGTCTTTCATTAAACTTTTCTCAATCCATGACATTTGTCAGAATAAAAAATATTGTTTTTTTTTATCATTTTAGAATGGGGGGTCCCGTTCATAAAATAAATATACTGCTAAATTGATCCCCAACTTCTTAAAGAGTTATCTGTACTCGATTTTTATTTACATTTACCATTGCACTGTGTAATATTATAAATTGGGGAAAAGAACATCACAGGGGAGGGTAATTTCAAATCTCACTGCCTGTGATTATCATTAGGGAGCAGTAATCCAACAAATACTCCCCCTAAATTTAAAAAGATTTGCTTATGAAATTTGATTTGTAATGTATGTTTCTAAATGTCATGGCCAGTGTACAGAACAACTACTTTTTGTTGCTGTTGTTGTTGGAGGTATTGAAATTTTAGGTGAGGGCATGTTGCCTATTGGCCAAATCATATTGGGGATGAACACTTTTTATGCTTCTGGTACATTTGACCCATAAACAATTTTGGCAGACTCATGTGAGTCCAATGGAAAAATAAGACAAAGAAATATTAACAAATATATTGAGAGGACATTTTCCAAAAGGTAAAATGAGAAATTAAATTAAATGTGAATTTTTCAAAGCATCTATAGTTGAGGTACTTACATGGTGGTGGGAGTGAAAAGAATACATCTATTCACTATGAAAATTCACCAACAAAGATATAGATTCTTTCAAATCTTATGCTGCTTGATTATCACCAGGGAGTATTATGAACTGGACCTCTCTTCTAAAATGAAAAAAAAAAAAATCAATAATTTTCCATTAGATAAAAGATGATCTAACGAATGCTAATCTACAAAACTGTTTCCCTTCTGCTTTTTCCAATTTTTATAGGTGGCCCAGTTAATTTAAATAGTGCCCTGAAATGTTTCTATTTCTCATTTGTCAATAGAATATTTTAGAATAACCACTCAAGGAGGAAATATTTTCTCAATGTGTACATAGTTTTCCCTTTAGATTTTCAAGTGAGCCAACTCTCTTAACAAATCTTTTGGAAGAAAGTGTTTAAAGTGAATGCTTTTCTTAGATTTTTGGCAAGGTGCCCAAATCTGTCTGCAAACAAAGAATATCAACCAATTTTATGGCTACTTCTATTCCTTTGCAGCACTATCAATAGATTCCACTGCTATCAATCTTTACTCTTGAGGATTTTTTATTTATTTCAATTCTTTTGTTTTATTCAAGCAGCTGCTCGTGATAGATAACATCTTACATAAAGAAAATGGATTTAGATTATCCTAACAGTCTAAAAATTATCGTCTCTACCACTTTGAAAATCTGACACTTTACTGCACAGTATTGTTTTTGTTTCTACCTCAACAGTTAAGCACTTATGCATTTAGAGTGTATTTTTATTAAATACTTATTTCAGGCACAATAGACTCTGTATGGAGATCTGGAATGAGAGCTGCATTTGGTCATTCTGAAACAGACACTTTTTTTCTCTTTCAAGCAAATATGTCATGCTTGTTATCAAGTAGCTCATTTCAAAGCATCAAGAAATTATTTTATTTTTACTTTTGTTCAAGATTCATATCATCAGCTGTTCTGGTTTTTATCTCTTTTTTTTCTAATTAGTTAGAAAGTTTGTTTCTTCCTAACAATAATGAACAAAGTACATACTAGTGGTGGGGGTTTTCTATTAAAAACCCTTTCAGGGAAAGGATTTCTTTTTGTAGAATCAAATGCTTATGCTTGTGACTTGTGATTATATGAAATTTATCCATAAATTTATGCATATATTTGCATAGGTACATATATATGAACATTGGCATTTGTTTGTTCATATATGTATGCTTAACATAACTAATTACAAAGCACTTATTTCAATTAACTGCATTACTTGGTACAATTACTTCCCTATTTATGTAAATGTAAAAACAGTCTTATTTGACAATACTAAAAGTGACAGAATAGCACTGGCAATCATTTATAACTATTTTGTTGAAATAATGCAGACTATTGTTTGTGTCATGTAGCAATAATTGTAAAATGATGTACTAAAATAAGTAAGCAAGTACTCATTTTAAGTTCTTTGAATATTGGTGCCTATGTTTAATATTCATGTATTTATACATTTTTCCTGATGGAATTCGGATCCAATTAAATTATCTGTTTATATGCAGCCCTAATATATTTCCACGACACCAACTAAGACAATTTTCAATGTTTATCATACCTTTAGGTTCTTGTACAATAAAATGATTTCATGACCCAACACTCCTTAAACATATGAGCTAGCATACAAAAAAGTGACACTGATAGCTTATATCTCTAACACAACATCAAGAACGAGTTAAACATGGATGTATGATAAGTTTATTTATATAAGAATTTGTGCATCTATGGGTATATGCCAGGTGTATGAGATATCAAATAATAGTGAATATAAATATATTTTAATCTATTTTTTAAATCATTTCACAACAAGCAAAGCAATAAAACCACTAAGACACAAAGGGCTACCGAGTTTAAAATAATATGAGAAAAAGAAAAATATTATTAAGAGGCAAAAACAATAAATGAACTAAAATTAAGAAGACAATGATAATGATTGACATTGTATTTAAATTTTTGTAGATCAAAGTTGACTGGAAAGCAAGAGGCTGGAAGAGAGTTCCACAAGTGAGGAGTGTGATAGAAGAAACTGTTGGTATAGAACTTATGGTTACATTTTGTTATTTCACTTGTAAAATGATGAGATCTTTAAAGCATTTAAATTTGTGAAGTTAAGGTAGAAAAGAGGAAAGATTATTAGAACAATTAACAAAAATATTTATAGAAAAGTCACACAAAATGTAAGTTATGATGATGAGGAACTGACTGAAGTTGAGATATCAGGTCAGGACCAATAACATTGCAGATTCTTCATTGTATTTCATCAAGAATCTCTAAATACATAGCAGGAGTACCAGACCAGATGTAACCAGAATATTCAATGCATGGTAAATGGTAAACTTATAAATGTTTAAGATAGATTCTGGCAAGAAAAAATGTGTAGCATGTCATGGTAAACCAACAATAACAATTATTTTAAATTTTAATATCTAAAATTAGGATAAAGGTTATTAATAATTTAGCTTATGAAATTTAACCATTATTTTCTGGTTCATTTTACAACAGTGATATACTTTTTATGGAATGTTAAAATTTCATTTCTATGAAATTTTTAGAAATATCTTTAGGAATATACCTTTATTAAAATATCTTTATAAATATACCTAAAAACTCAAAGAAATTTAATTTCTATGAATTTTTAGGTATATTTATAAAGATACTTTGGATTGATTACTATAGACACAAATATGCTTACTGTTCATATGTAAAAGCCTGCTAATGTTTTCTTGAGCACACTTTTTAGTTTCAGCACATGTATATCTCTAATCATAAGTTAACAACACTTTCTTTCTCCTTGAAGATTGCATATAAAGTTTTCTATTTTTAGGCCTGCTATACATCCTGGTTTGAGGGGTCTGTCCTGGTGATATAAGCAATTGGTAATTGTTATTTTGGGACATCCCTGAAACTTTACGTGAAAACTCTTTATTTTATAAAAAGACAAAACCTGTAAATTCAATACTGTCTTGTTTTGAGACTTAGAAATTATGTTAAGTTTTTTTTAAATCTTATACTCACCAACAGTGCTTTATTTATAATGGGGTGCCAATAAATTCTTGGCCTGACCAAGAAATTGATAAAATTTTTAAAAGTTGATATTTGGTCATTTGGTCAGATTTTGGGAAGTGGGTAAGGCTGAGTTTTTAAAATTTGTTATGTTCAATAAATATTCTAATTATTTTACTTTTCTTGCATTTCTCACCTCTCTCCCAGTTTCTTGCTTCTGTACTCCTGGTAATCTTCAAAAATTTAAATGCAACATCAATCACAATCTTCTGTCTTTCTGAAACCTGTTCTTTTATTGTCCTTTCTCCTCATTAAAGTCTTCTCATTCTTTTCCACTTTCAATAACTTCTTGTGTCTTAGAGGCATTATCACCCTGCTTGAGGTGGAATGATTTAAAAAAATGTTATTATTATTTTTATTCAGCTAAATATAAATACAATTGAACTTTTGACAAGAACTGGTTTTAATTTGAATCAGTACTATTATAAAAAATAGAAAGTTTCTTCATGTGTTCTACAAATTTCTGTCTTTTATTGCTTAGCAGATAATTTACAAACACCCAGTTTTATGCATTTTTCTTTTCTTTGCAAAGCTAGGTAACTTCATAACTTGATCTCTTGTCAGAGTTTGTAAAAAAAAAACCATAGGAGATAATTGATGGAAGAAAAGTCATTTATTTAGGTAGAAAAAGTCGTAGAAAAAATATTTTCATTTAAAATAAATACTATTTTTTAAAAATATGTTAATAAAAGGCACTGATATTCAAAGAACTTATATTATTGACAAATAAGACTGTTTTTGCATTGACATAAGTAGTGAAGTAATCATTCTAAGAAACATGATAATCGAAATAAGTACTGCATCATTTGCTCCATTAATAAAATAAGTCATAATTTATAGTAATCAATTAATATTTTAATAAACTAAGTTCCTTAAAATATTATTTGAATTAATACAAATTAAATTATACTATTATCATTATAAAATTTAACTGATTAAAATATTTATTTTATTATTATAAAATAAACATGATTTTTATTTTGTTGTTAATTGCAAAATTAGACATTTCCTTATATAGAAACATTCAGCATTCATTGACTAAACATTTGATGATATTTGCTGATTGAAATTTATAAAATCTTTATCTTAAAACAATTTTTCATTAAAATAACATTCTTGAATCCACTCTTAATGTTCTTTCCAGTATTAATGTGAGTTTCCTTCCTAACCTTTTGTTTAATGTAGTGTAGAAAGGCAGAATCTTGATTAAAACATTATTTTCCCCTTCTATTTACATGTGCCACCCATTTTTGCTGTCTTCCAAAAACTGCATTGATCTTAGAAGTGGGTTTTGTTATTTGATAAAACTCTTTTTACTTTTGTCACACCATTCTATAGGGCTTAATGAATTAAAATGTTGTTACTTGATTAAAGATATTACCTAAGAGAAAATATTATTTATTTTTGTATATACATTTTTGTTACCTACATGACATTTTCCTAACGTTGAAAATCACTTTTCTTTCATTACTTTTTCCGTTTTTTTTTTTGTTGTTCTGGCCACCTGGGTTATATCTTTTAGAATTGACAGCAAGTGTTTTTTCTAGTTTAATGAAAAAGTAGTAAACGGAAAATTACAGATTCAATTTGACTTTGCTATAATTGTCATTTCTGCTTTCTCTCAAATAACAGAACACATAACATTGGTAGCTATCAATACAACATTCTCGTGAGCATTTTCAATGCTGTTTCAACTGCCTATTCTTAATCAATCTGAATGTCTATTGATTATATATATAGAAGGTATAAGCCTCTTTAATTTTAGAAGGAATTATTTTTTTAAAAAAATGGGAATTTTTCTAAAAAGGATCTGAATTTGAGCTTCAGCTGTTTACATAGAGACAAGTTTGGCTCACTTTTAAGCATACAGTATTGTACAAGCCAGATTAGAATGATAGGAAAAGGTCTCATGCTCTTTGTACAATGAAAATATAATTTTTCATAAACTAGAAAAAGACTATCCAGATATTAACCTTTAAATAGCAGGGAAACGTTTCATGAATGCACATGCCAAACAGGAAAAATAATGAGAAAATTCATTTTTTAAGGGATGGTTTTTTATACCTGCTTTTATTTTAATTAAGTAGAAAAACTATTTCTAAAGATGTAACAGATTTTTAAAAAAATCTATTACAACTTTAGAAATAGTTTTTTTATTCATTTATTTTTAGTTGATACCCATATTTGAGTAGACACTCCATTTATTTTAAACAGAATATTTATTTTCATCTACAGGCCTGAATATTCAAGAAATTAAATATTTGTTCTTAAAGGTACTATACAGCCTTGCTTGAACAGCAATGCCCTTTATGGCTAATCTAATCTAAAACACAGATCTAATTACTGTTTCTCCTGAAAAGAGTGACACAGGTTTGAATCCTGTCTGAGGATGCATGTTTTTCTTTAATAGGATTTCTTGAATATTCAGGCTGGTAGACAAAAATAAATATGCTTAAAATAAATTTAGCATCTATTCAGATATTGGTATCCATTAAAATTAATATTTAAATTGATAAAAATACAAAACTTTAAAAATTATATATTAACATGTTTAGATTATAAAAATAAAGAAAAGGGGAAAGGAAACAAATATTAGGTTTCTAAATTTTATACTTTTTTGCAATATAATATTCAGTGAAGGATTCCACAATGGAGTTGAGCATTCTTTGCATCAAATTTTCACTATTTTTTGCCCCTGTTTTGGGCATATACTGGTTTAGTTTTAAGTTGGAAAACATGTGTCTCTTGGTATATTTATCTCACAACAAAAAGGCAGACTCAGAATGTAAGTTTGGGTAATAAATAAAAAAAGTAACAACAAAACTATATATATATATATATATCTATATATATATATATATATATATATATATATATATATATATATATATATTATTTATTTTAGGATATTAAAACAAAAACATGTTAAAAATTGCTACACAATTGTTATCGTGTTTCAATGCATATCAATGCATCTCCTCAGCTGATTGTAAATTACTGGCAAGAGAATGATTTATTTAATTTCAAAAGCAAAATATCTCCTCTTTTTTTGAGAAAAAAAATGGTTTCAGTGCTTTACCACGATTAACCAATTAAATATGACCTATGTTAAATTCAAACTAAGCAAAAAAGAAAAAATTTATCGAGAATTTTTAGAAATGTGTCATGACAGGAAGTCCTCTGCAAAACGATTCCAGACATTAGATTAAAGATTGATATAGATAGTTATGTTATTTCATAAAGTGTATACAAGACAGACAATCAACTTTCCCAAGAAAAGCTGAGTGGGTAGGGAGGTAATTTAACTTAATGCTAACTAGTTATATGCTTTGAGAGTTTTTTTGTAGTTGATAAATAAGCAGCAGCTTTAAGAAGCTAGTAAATAATTTAAATGTATAGAATTATTTGGTAAATATGCAACCATTAAGTAAAGAGCATCCATATAAGATGTTAAAAATATGAACCAATCAATGCAATATGTCAAAAATACTAACTAAATACCAGTACATCCATATAATATGTTAATAATACTAACAGAAGATTAATACAGGATTATATTAAATATATATTAATCTTACAAATGGAAAAAGAAGCATTGCATTATGTCTACTAAAAAATATATGAAAAAGTGTTAATTAATTTCTTTGATTTAATGAGGAGTTTTATCAAAATTCTGATATTTTCCAATTTTTCATGTAAACATAGAAAACAGAGTTTATATAAAGATTTACATATTCTAGCTATTTTTCCATTTCACCTTAGTAGTTTTATTAGCATCTTTTAAACTTCAAAATATTTAGAAAGTGATGTATTATTTCTATAAGTACAATTGGTGAAGATAAGATATGTTGATACCACTTAGTTTTAAAATAATTTTTAGTAGTACCAATATAGAATTTTTCAAAAGTTAGATTCTCTATTGTAGAAATAGTACTTAGATAAACAAGAGATTTAGTTAAACATTTGTTTTGTAATGGTCATTGGTCAGAATTCCTACAATTACATTAGTTAGTATTATCAATAGTATTTATCTTGGAACATGCATTATGATCCAAATGTTTAAACTGATTTAAAATTTTATTATTTTGTTTTGATGTGTTCTGTTAAATATTTATTAAGAGGGTTACTTTTAGGGAAATGTTTATCAATTAAATGGAGGAACTTCTGGCCCAACTTAGTATTGACCAGATGCTTAAATGGGGGTGTGTACAAAATGATTTTCCTATTTCTATTTCATTTGTTTGGACCACTACCATCATATTTTCTATACTTGATTTCAACATACTTGTAACCACTATTCTTTAAAACAGTATTATAAACACTGCTATATTTATCAAATACACCTTTGTCAAATGAGTGGTTGCTAATCCACTGTTCTATAGATGAAGGTATATGTTTGATTACAGATGGCGGGTGGTTAGAATTAGGGTGAATATATACTGGGTCAGCATTATTTTTCATATAAGGTTGGAATACATCTAATATAACAGCAAGAAAATCTACTTATTTTAACCTTAAGATTTAAACTGTTTAATTTTTTATGAATCATTTTCCTTAATTTATCAACCTTAATTTTAGTAGAATTTTTTACTACCATAAGACCATCATCTCTATATAAGCCTAATCTGTATTGAGCTCTCTTTTAAATTAAATGTTATGAACATTGGAATTGTACTCTATTTGTTCTCATCTTAACTGGATATATATATATATATATATATATATATATATATATATATATATATATATATATATATATAAGAAAGAACAGTAAGATATATAATCCGGTGTTCTTATAGATATTTTTAGTTTTACAAAATAGTGCTCAATGTAAATTTACAGAGCATTAATATTATAAATTAATTGATTTAAAATATGGTTTTTCTGCTACACAGTTCTAACCATGTTTCAAAAATGGAAGGTCTGAATTTAATTTTGTAATTAAATTAAAGACATTAGTTCCATTTCATCCTCAAGCGAATTTTGGAGTAACTTTTAAAATTACTGCGTTTTAAAGACACAGCTAAAATCATAATTCACGTTTCCAAGGTTACAGATTAATTCACTTCTACTAGACAGGGGTGTTTGTGTGTTCATTATGTCTGTATTTTGATGTATCCGTTTTGGTAGGGGTAGGGATGTATTCTTCAATGAAATCTGACATCCGTTGAATGCATGCCATCTGGATTTTTAAAAAATTTTATTTTTAACAGCAAAAATTCTTACGGCATTTTTTCTATTTGTATATTTAAAGATTTTTTTTGGGGGGTGTTCAGGTTAGAATACGTTTTATTAAACTACAATTTGCAAAATATTTTCTCTATCAATTTTTAATATACTATATTTCTTTTAAGAACAAGTAAATTTAGAATCCCTTACAGTATGTAGAGTTATTTTCACATCAACTATAAATATGTATATTATTAGGTAACAATTTTTTTTTTTAAGTAAACTTTATGACAATGATGCCAAAAATAGCTAATTGATTTCACTGATTTAGTAAACTTTTATTTTTTATATAAATTTAGTAATATCTTGTTTCTCATGTAAGTAAAAAGGACATGGGTCATTTAATGGCTTACAACTTCTAGCTTTTCATATTAAATTCATTTTACTGTAGGTGTTTTATTGGATTCTTTTAAGTGCTTTTAGGACTTGGAGGGAGATCTATAGGTTAGAATACGTTTTATTTAATTACAATTTTAAAAGATGTTTAGGTTAGAATTTCTTTTTATTTAACTACAATTTTAAATACAACTTTAAAATATTTTCACTGTTAGTTTTAATAGACTATATTTCTTTTTTAAAAGAAGTAAATGTATTAGAATTACTTACAGTAAGTAAAATTATTTTTACATATCAAGTATAAGTATGTATATTACCTTTGTTAAAATTTTTATTTTTAGATATAATTTAAGTAAAATTTATGACATTTACGGTAAAAATAGCTAATTCATTTCTCTGATTTAGTAAACTTCTTTTTTTTTATACTTAGTAATATATAGTTTCACATATCTGTACAAAGGACATGGGACATTCAATGGCCTACATCTTATAGCGTTGCATCATAATTTCATTTTTCTGTAGGTGTTTTATTGGATTCCTTTAAGTGCCGGTAGTACTTTGAGAGAGGTGTTTTGGTTAGAATACATTTTATTTAACTACAATTTTAAAACATGTTTAGGTCAGAATTCGTTTTAACTAAAATTTTAAATACTACTTTAAAGTATTTTCAATGTTATTTTAATAGACTTTTTTTTGTAAATGCAATAGAATTACTTACAGTATATACAATTATATTTTTCCATTAAATATAAGTATGTATATTATGAGGTCACACTTTTTTAATTTATTTTTATTTTTAAATATTATTTAAGGAAAATTTTTTACAATGACGGCATAAAATAGCTATTTCATTTCTCTGATTCAGTAAATTTTTGTTTTTTATAAACTTAGTAATATATAGTTTCTCATGTATGCACAAAGGACATGGGTCATTTAATGTCCTACATATTCTAGCTTTTCTTATTAATTTCCATTTTACTGTAGGTGTTTTATTTGATTCTTTTAGGCGCCAGAAGTACTTTGACAGAGATGTTTGATTTTTATATTTATTTAGCCTAAATGAACTTTAATGTTGGTTGAATCTTTTTTTGAATTCATGGCTTGTGCAACCTATACATATTTTTATGTTTTCAGGATTTTCAATTGAAGAGATATTGCATTGGTATACTAATGATTCAGTGTGACATTTATTTTGTAGAGAGCAATTTTGAGGGTTTCTACAGTTACATAATTTTTGTTTATTTTCATCAGTTTTTATTTTTATTTTTCCATTGTCTAAATTTTTTTGGTTTTGGTATAAGTGTTTATTTAAGATATTAGCATTATGTTTGCTAATGATTTTTTCTAAGTTTTTTCGTACAGCTGTAACTCAATTTTAGTGTGTTTTTATTGAAAATAGTACTTAGTTTACTTCCACTAGGAAAATGCTTGACTATTAATGCGAGGAATTTTTGTCCTAATTTGTTTTTTTAATGTCTTTAATTTAATTACAAAATTAAATTCGGACCTTCCATTTTTAAAACATGGTTAGAACTGTGTAGCGGAAAAACCATATTTTAAATCAATTAATTTATAATATATATATATATATATATATATATATATATATATATATATATATATATGAACAAACGATAAGTATGTATTAACAAATCAAAGGTATACATCGACAATTAAATTAAACTAGTGAAGGTGTTTGTGTAGAATTAAGTGTAACAAGAGTGTATGATAGACACGTGTATATATATGCATGTGTGTGAGAGAGTTCAAAAGCTAACAGAGGATCAAGGGAAGCAAACATGCTTCAGCAGCAATGTTCTTATCTATATGCAAGTACATCTGAAAGCTAGAGAAATATAACAGAAAAAGCAAGGACAGACTGTCACTTCCAATTTGTAGGCTTAGGAAGTGTTCCCTAGTGATGTTTTTTAGGAAAGTAAGTGGGGTAACTCCACAATACTCCCCTCCAGTAGGGAGAGAATTTTATTCTGCCTATATGTCTATAAATTTTATGTATGTTTGTTTTGTCCCTTGTAGCTTGAAATAAAAGAGTTGACAGTGTGGTTGCAATAGGTGTTTAAACATGTCAACAAAAATGTACTTGTCTGAAGTACTGTGTCATAAGGGTGCTATATAATTCTCTAGTGAATCCAAGTTGTAGGACACCCTGGAAGATATGTTGATAGTGTAGAAAGAAAGATATCAGTGGCTGGTATAAAAATTTTGTTATTTTCCAATGCCCCATAATGCTTTGATTTTGTCTGGAAGGCCAGGTTTGTTTGCTGTGCTTGGATGATGATAGTACACAAAATTTTAATTGAAGAAGCATGTATTTGTAAAGTTGATGAGTAATGTTGGTTAAATTTCTACCAAGTGCCGAAGACATGTTTGCGAGAGCATTTGAAGATTTGATATTTTCAATTTTTTGTGAAAATGCAGTTATCTTCATGCATTATTAAATCGTACTTGCAGATTTCTTAGTTTGTTAGTATTAACATCTTTGAAGAGTGAAAAAGCTAAGTGAGTTGCCTTTGGAATTAATTCATCCTTTATTTGTTGAGCCTAGGAGAAACAGTGCTGTTTAAAGTTGAAAATGGAGTTGTCTTTCAGGGTGCTTCAGTGGTATTTTCTCGTGTGGTCCTGAAGAAAATGATCTCTGCTTTGCTTGCTTCAAACTCAAAAGGTGAAAGTTTTATTTTTCGTTTTGGTGAAAAAAATTTTGTGATGTCTGATGGTTGATGAAGAAGTCAGGTGTAATGGCCTGAGGGAGAGAGAAAGGGTCAAGCAAAAATAGTAGAGATGAGATGCATGTGGTTTTCCTGCTGAGCATACCATCATAGTAGTAATTGCAATGGCAATTAGGGATTTTTTTTTAGGTCAAACATGTGAAGAAAAATATATTTGCTGACTTGGAGAACATCTTGTTCAGATAGTTACATTGTGTAGATATGTTTTAATTTTTAGAAATTTGAGAGTTTTGCTCTTTTCATCAGGTCTAATGACAAATTTTGTAACTGTAAGTTTTTTTTATTGAAAGCTTTCTGCTCAACTGTGCATGCTAAGGTAGGTAGAGAAATTGGTTAATGTTTTCTCTTCACTAGCTCTCAGTTTGAAAAAGTGTCTAAATGATGCATGATTTTGTTGTTCTTGTGTATCCAGGAGAAAAATAACATGTCAGGGTCACCAATCTGTTGCAGGAGTGCTGGTCACATTTGGGGTGGAAACCATATATCTCCTGGTATATGGGTAATAATGAAACAAAGTAACAACAATATATAAACAAATGATAAGTATGTATTAACAAAACAAAGGTATACATAAAGAACAGAATAGTGTTGCATGTTACAAAACAATGAATAGGAAAAAGGAATCATTTAAACTAGTGACAGTGTTTGTGTAGAAGTAAGTGTAACAAACATGCATAATAGACACATGTGTTTATATACATGTGTGTGAGAGAGTTCAAAAGTCAACAGAGGAGCAAGAGAAGCGTCAGAGTTCTTATCTATGTGCAACTATATCTTAAAGCTATAGAAAATAACAGAAAAAGCAAGGACAGAATGTTACTTCCTATTATGGAGCATCTCCTAGTGGCATTTTTTAGGAAAGTAAGTGGGGTAACTCTACTCTCTTTTCTCATTGAAAAGCATGTATGCAGACATAGAACTGTCTTTGGCTTGTTATTTCAGCTTTATTTACAGGCAAATACTCCAAGAAATGAGAGAATGTCATGAATCCTCATCATCAGTTAGTCATTTAGTTTCAAATCACGAATGATGACTATATCATTGGAAGAAATCCAAATCATCA
Source organism: Acanthosepion lycidas (assembly GCA_963932145.1). NCBI lineage: Eukaryota > Metazoa > Mollusca > Cephalopoda > Sepiida > Sepiidae > Acanthosepion > Acanthosepion lycidas. The sequence goes on from OZ010586.1 coordinate 66,027,023, forward strand.
ATTGTTAATATCTGCTGATCTACAATGAGATATCATTTGATGCTGCCTGCTGTTTAAGGGTTAATTGATAAGTATATTTCAAAGCTTCATAAATATTTTATATCATATATAAATAATTAAAAGAGTACTATTTTTTTATAAACTATGCAAGCACATATTAAATGGGCTTCAATTTAACAGCACCATTAACATTTTGTGCAAAATAGTATTTTTATCTTTATACCAGAAGCTTTATCATACAGTATGCAATAACCAGAAGAATGCTTGAAAAATAATTATTGTATTATTTATTACCAAATATAATTAGTAGCTGCCATCCTGAATAATAGCCAAATAACATTTTGTTAGGAAAATATTCTATAGGATGATTTATTGAGATAATTTCATTTTTCTATTCTGTGCATGTTTGTAGAGTAATGGACTTTTTGGCCAGAACCCTATAAATCGTGCATTGAATTGGAGGCTCTAACATATATAATTTACAGATAGAAATGAGAAAATTTCAAACCTTCAGCTAGTATAGCTTTTAATTTGTTATTACATTTTATAATTTAGTAAAATTTTGCTTAATCCATTGATGCCCACTGTCCTGAAGTAGGATGGTGGGCATTAATGTGTTATAGGTAGAAACTAATACCATATAACATTAGTACCATATTTTAATAAACCTATAATTAATACCAAATATTTTATATGTTTATAATTAACACCAGAATTGTTTAGAAAGCTACAATTTATACTGGATTTTTATTTAATATTTATAATACCAGATAGGTATTAGAATGCATTTTTGTAAATGCCATATCCCTTCAGAACCTAAGTGATTATAACTCTCCACAGATTCCTTTTTTTTATTATCTGTAAATAGCCGTATATTTGGTGGGGTAGGGATATAGTGGAGTGTCTTCCTGTTGTCTTCTCCATAGTTTGAAATTTAAAATTTTTCTTCTCTTGGACTGGTTGCCATGCAAGACTAGACAGCCCAGTCTACCCTACTGTCTAACCCCTAACTGGGGGAAAGAAAAATGAATGGCACGTGTACAAAAGTAAATGCAACTGACTAACATGGAATTTGAACTTGCCAAACTTTCTGCACTGATATCTCTTACACTTCCTGCAAGTCCACAGTAGGGATTATTGGTTTAATGACAAATTGAAAGGTTCTCTAATAAAAAGGTGTTGATAAAGTCAATGAAAATTAAGATAGAAAAATAAAAATAAAATTGTATGATCCAAAAGTAAAATGATTTTCTATTTTTGATAATTAAAGTTGACCATATACACAAAGTTGTATACATATTAATTATCATAACTATTCATGCATTTTATCTAATTTGTTCTTTTTCTAATTTATTTTTGCATGAGAACATTTTTTGTTTCTTTTAATAGTCTTTGTGTTCTTTTATTCTTAAATGACCATTTTCATAGTCATGTGAATCACTAAAAATATAACAAAGAATATGTTAGTAACAACTTGTCTTTCTTTTGAATACTTAGTGCTCTTAAAGTAAAAAATTTAACATTAAATCAATGCTAGCTAAAATACCGAAAAATGATTTATTTGTGCATTTGATAGCCTCAGTTCAAGAACTAAACCACTTTGTTGATGTCAGAAATCATAACTTTGCAACAATATTTATAATAAATGTTTTTTGGTTAAAACATTAACATTTACTGCAAAAAATCTCTATCCATGACAACCCATTATATGAAATATATGAGAATATAAAATATTGGTTCAACTCTAAGCTCTCTGCTCAATCCAATTTGAGGACAAGGTTAGTGGAGAATATTGATTAGAAATTTCTGGACTCTTTGCTTTTGGCCTATATGATTTAATGTTATATCAACATTCATCTTCCTTAAACCGAGCTACAACATTTGTTACATGGTGACTGTGTTGTTTCACACTATATGAAAAACCTGCCACAAAGTAGTGCCTCTGGCATTTTTTTTGCACCATGCTAATCAGTAGAAAAATGAAGATCAGACACAGTAAATGTGTGCAGTCTTATAATTCAATTAAGAACATAATCTTCAAAAGTAAAATCTCATCAACTGGATTACTTAAAAAATATGGACAATCTTTATCCTTCATGCCTACAAAAAACAGTTTCTCAAAAGGATTTTTTCCCCTTGACAACACTACTAATTTAACTACCAATACTCCTTGGCAATGTTTATTGTTTTAAAAAGCAATGATTAGAATTGTATTAAAATCTAAACATATTATGAATGTGAATTTATATATTTTTGAGAATTTACCATAAAAATATTAAATACTACTTATTTATTAGATTGCTTATTTACAAGAATAATTTTAAAATTACAACATTCTAAAAACTAATGCAATTTTATTAAAGCTAATACAATATTTATCATTTACCATTTTATAAAGAAATAAATATGAAAATAATTTTTTATTCATAAATTTATAAATATTTACTAAATTATTAAAATATGTAACCCAACTGTAAGGAAATCCTTATTATTTAAAATTTTATAAAATTTGAATTGATTGGCAATTAACTGGTTTTGCCAACAATTCCAATAAACAATCTAATAGTGTTTATTATTTTTATTGTAAATACAAAGAAAATGTATAAATTCACTTTTATATATTTCAGGTTTATTTCAATTCTAATCATCACTTGTCATGCTCCACTTCTTTTTTGTGTATTACCTAAACTCATTCATATAGTAGAGGTTACTGAATGCTTGAATATATGTTCTGTATCAATTAGTCTTTCCTAATATTTCAATGAATATATCAGTTTGTAGTTTGTCAAATATCTTTATGGTAATCTATGAAATATAGGCGTATTTTGAACAGTATCTTGAACAAAACCACGCTGTTCTTGCCCTATTTCTAGTCCATTTTTTTATGAGCTCTAGTCATTAAGATTGTAACTATTAGTTGTTACATGTCTCATCAATCTGATTGGCCATTAATTTACACATGGTTTCAACACTATGAAGATTGATCTATTAGGGCTTCCAGTATTTCACCAATGTCATATATTTCATTTATTATTTCAGTAAGCTTTTAAATCCACAAATTGCCTAATTACAATCTCATCTGATGTCACTGATTTTTTCTTTCTTATGTTGGTCAGTACTGAGCTAAGTTCTGATTTTAATACTATGACTCTTACATTATTTTATGGTTCTTTCCATGTTTTTGTATAATGTAAGTTTCTTTCATTTGTTGTGATGGAAGAGCTCTCCAATGTATTCATTCTATTTTTGTAATAACTTTTCTTTTTCTATTGTGATTGTTTCTTCTTTAGATTTTATACATCTTGCTGAAGAATATATTTTTTGTTCTGTTATTTCTTTTATATTTCTATACATTTTTGCTACATTTTTATTTTGCTGTTTCTCATTAAGCCATTGTTCTTTTTGATTGCTTGCATTTATTCCTGTTATTTTTTATTAACCTTATATATTTTACACCATTTCTTGGAATTATCTGCTGACTCTCTTTGATTAGGTCATGAATTTCATTTGATCAACCACTTTTTCTTGTCTTTCTTTTCTTCGGATGATTTCTTTTCTTTTGTCACTAGTGCTTTTCTCTAAGATATTCCACTTTGCATTCCTGACCTGTCATGATATCTGGAGATAATCTTTTTCCTTTGTCATTAATTTCTTTATTGGAGGATACTTGAGACAAGTGATTATATTTTACCATCTGTTTTATTGTGGCAAAAACAAGCTCAGTGGTGAAAACAATACATTTTTTTCATTTCATCAAACATAACAGTTTTTCCTTCGTTTTTTATTTTCTATATATCTCCCATGTATCTACTCAAATTGATAATACACTTACACAAAAATTACATAAACTGATAAGATCCATGAATATTTTTCTTATTGTTCAAATGAAGTCATGATGACTATATTGTACCAAAAACATAATAATTGGAGCCTGGGTAGAATCAGTAAAGGTATATATAAGAACATTAACAACATCTTTGGCAGCCCCTGTTTACAAGAGATTTTTTTTTAATTGCACTGTATACAACTGTTCACATACTCAGGAGATTATCACCAAGGTAAAAAAAAAAATACAAACCACCTCATGTGTTATGTCACAATTAACATCAGAATTTGTGCAAATAGAATATATATATTTACCTTGCCTGGTCTGGTTACTGTTGGTTTGAAGCAAGTTGAAGAAGATCTCATTCTGTAAGAGAATGTATAAATCAAAAAACAAAATATAATGCATCTTAAAGTTACTTTGCTTGCTAAGAATGTACCAAATTAAAATAAGCTGATTTTAAATGAGAAAACTTGAGTGGTGATCTTAATGAAGTCTGTTAAAAAATGAAATATTTATCAAGTTTAGAAGTTAGTGAGCTTCTAAATTGGATTCACTGGGGAACAAGTATTTTATTGAATGGTATCTGATGCTTGATTCTAGGTAATTTGGGTGCACTGAATACAATTTGGCTCCATCAAGTCCTGATTCTTGTCAACAGCATATGTGTCATTTTTCAGATTTTTCAAATTAAGACTAAAAAATTGTTATGTGTTAATTTGTTTTTATTTTCATGAATACAAGCATTTAAACTACAGTAAAATTACATTATAATTATAGAAATATTAAAATTAAAAATAAAAATAAACAGATATCAAGCTTTCACTGTGACAAAAATGTCTTTTATAAGACTTTTTAGCATATTTGCTTGTTTATGGCAGGTCTCTTTTCAAGCACCAGCTGTAATCAGCCATCATGTGGATTTCTCAGCAGCCTTGGTACCATTCCTCCATAATTTTGATATCTTGGTGAAATCTCTCCTCTTGTTAGTCACTTACATCACCTGCATTACTTGGAAATTGGTCAAGATGGCTATTCCAAAAGTGCATTTCTATGCTCATATTGCAACCTAACTTTTCTCTCACAAATTTTTTTACAATTTCTTCATAGTTATTTGCTCTATAATTGCCTATAGATATTTCTATCAAGTCCACGGATGAGAACCAGGCATTTTTTCATGTTCATTCATAATATTAGAAAAATAGCTGTCTTTAATTAATGTTCTTATTTGTGGACCACTGAAAATTCCTGCCTTGATTTTTTATAACTTAAACTTGGAAATTTTGAAGTTATGTATTTGAAACACTCAACATTCATATCTAAAACTTTTACATATTTTTAACGAGGCTTAATTTGATATAGAGAGGTGGGAAATATGATTTTATCTCTGCTGACTAAAGGTGGACAAATTATGTTTTTTTCTCTGACAGTAAGTGATGATCAAGTTTTGAAAAGATTTTAGTTCCACCTAGTTGGTTGGTAAAATCTTGGATATTAGCAATTGGAAGAATAATCATGTTCACTTTGCTGTAATTACCACAAGATCTCCATGAGGATGACTTCTGTTTTGGTACAATGTGTAGAGTTTGACCACTCACTTTTCAAAGGGCAAATTAATCTGAGGTTTGCTAAGTACTGGAATTCCTGTTTGGCAACCTTGAGTTTATCAGGGGCAAGTGACAATCTCGTGAGAAGACAGATGGACTAGTTGTTTCAATGCAGTGTGTGATGTCATGTTTTCTCACAGGGGTATTGAATTTTGGTTCATTTATGTACTGATACTTGCACAATATTTTCTGAAAATTCAGAATTTTCTTCTGCTGATGCAACCTTCAGACTTTAGGCAGCCAATAGATTTGACATCAGTCTTTGTATCAATCAATTGTTATCTTTTAATATCAATTAACAGAGCATAAGTACAAAAAGTCCACACCTAAAATTGGTGTAGTAATGTCAGCCACAATGAAAATCCATTGGAAATCATGTTGTAGTGACAAATTAAGTGTCAGGCATTTATATCCATATATGTGGATAATCGAACCATTTATCGCTCATAAAGTGAGATTTCTCGGGGCTTTTAATTTGTCTGACTGGGAAGCTGGGATTAGCGATATTTGTGCTCCACTACTGATCAGAATATTGTTTTTGAATTTCTGTCGATTATGTGGAAGAATCAACTTGAGTCTGAAATGCCAACATGCCCTGCTGACAAAGAAGTTTCTGGTCATATGACACTACATAGGTAGGTGCCAGACAACATTCAGTTTTGTTAGGCAAGTGAAGATGAAAGTCTAGCTACTGTTGGTTTGATGCAAATTGAAGAAGAATTTTGGTCTTTAAGGCTGCTCTCCATGATGAATATTTATATACCCTTTATAAAGCAAGATCATGATGTTGTCTTTATATATATATATATATATATATATATATATATATATATATATATATATATATGTGTGTGTGTGCTTGTGTGTGTGTGCGTGGCCTAATGATTGTATTTAGCATGAAGCAGTCTGTTGCCTCTGAGTATTGACTTCAATGTTCACTTTTATATTTACATATGCTCTATCTCTGATATTGAGCACTTTATCCCATAAATATAGCACACATTAAAACTATATTTCTTCATATATATATATATATATATATATATAATACAAAATTTTAATTGGTAGGGAAGTGGACTTTTAGTCTATATTAGAGCTCAATCTATGATACAGAGCAAATTATAATTATATCATCAGTCTGATGAGATGAATATACCCATATCCATTGAAGTAAATTTATTACCAAATATGAATTTTCAAAGTTTTTCCTAATTAATATTGCATATCTATCTATCTATCTATCTATCTATCTATATATATATATATATATATGACAGGTAAAAAAATCTGTGGGTATGTAATCCAAGTAGATCCCAATAATATAAAAACTGATCCACAATAGAGAGCTCAATATAATGTTTATTATAGAGCATATAAGTGAATTACAATTAATGAGATGCAAACAATTTACCTCATGCAGATGATCATTTCATCCATGGCAAAGTAGTTTTTCACTGAACTTATCAATGCAAATACATTTACTAAAATTTTAGTAAATGTATTTGCATTGATAAGTCCAGAGAAAAATTACTTTGCCATGAATGAAATGATTATCTGTATGAGGCAAATTGTTTGGATCTTGCATATATATATATATATATATATATATATCAAGTATGTCGTGCAGTTCAGTTTACATTACATGAATCATTCATACAAAAAACAGATATAGAAGTTAATGATTTAAATGACGAGAATACATCTTCACAAACAAATTTAATAATGTACATTAACACCAAACCTGTATATGAATGTTATGATCCCTGTTTATAAATTCCAGTTGCATAAGGTCTTTTTTAGTTTTTTACAAGCTTTCGTATGTTCATACAGACATCATCAGGTGTGGAAATAGATTTGTCTTTGTTTTTTACTTCTCGGTAATAACAGGACAATGACAATATAGATGTAATCTGAAAAATGTTTTTAGAAATGTGTTATTGTTAATTGTAAGAAATTTTTTGGAGCATGCGGTTGTAATGCTGAGGTTGAATTTTTTAATTTTAAGATTGTGCGTTTTTGTACTAATATGGTAATATGAGAATTCTTTTGTACTGGTAGGTTTTTCAGTCAATGTGGCATGAACTAAATTGTTCAATAAATACAGGAATGTCACAGTTATTATCCGAAAGTTGCACGTCGGATCAGTTATTTTAATATCAAGTATGAGGTGCAGTTCAATTTACATTACATGAATCATTCATACAAAAAACATTTTTGTATGAATGATTCATGCAATATATATATATATATATATATATATATATAATGCTAGCTTAAAATTAATGTGTAATTATCTTGGCTATCATTATATTATGTTAGAAATCTGTTTTACCAATAAATTCTTAGAACAATTACTTATTTACCCCCTTATTCAAGAATTTTGAACTATATATAAACATATTGAATTGTAACATACATTGATAGGTTTGTTCCAACTAGCTTTTTATAATGCTTTTTTTTTTGGTCTAGTTTTTTAAACCTTTAATGAAAATGCTAAATATAAATTATTACCTCATAAAGTAGCCTACCACATCACTTGAGAAATTTCAACAGCAGCAACATCTGAAATTGATAGCACATGTAACTTGAAGAGAAAATTATGATATAATCAAGATGCTGACACGCCATACTATTTCAAGCAAGGGAATAAAACCACTAAGATGCAAGAGGTTACTGAGTGTTAGAGAATATGAAAAACTCTATTAAGAAGAGAGAACAATAAAAAAACAGGAATTAAGAAGACAGAAGATAACAATTGACGTTGCATTTAAAGTTTTCAGGTTCAAACTTGACTGGAAAGCAAGAATCTGGAAGAGTGTTCCACAAGTGTATATGAATTTAAATTTATATAAAAAATATATGATTAAATATAAAGCAGAAAATGTCTTCAAGATAAGAGAAAGTCTGTACAATCATGGAAATCTTCAAATTATTAGCCATATTTATATTTCAAATGATTTTTTAATTTTTTAAGATTATGACAACAAATACCATTTTAAGTTAGTTGCCAAAATAAGCCAATCACATGTATTATTGAAAAGGGTTTCTTGCTTTAGTTCTTAAATTATAATTTAAATGAAACTGTTCAAGGTTTTTATACTGATTTTCAAAAATAGGTATTTTTTTTTATACATTTGGAAATTATTAAGCATTATTTATATTTATGTATATTAAAAGATATTTGTCTAGCATAGAAATTATGATTACAAATAGCAATTTCAACATTGAAATTATAAGACCTAGATTCTAATCTAGTACTGTGCTTAAATTAGTGAAGCTGTAGTACTAAACAGGAAAGCTCTTCAGAACAATTACCATGAAAATATTTATAGAAAAGGCACAAAACATCTATGTTAAAGTGATGGGAAAGTGGCTGAAGCCAAGATGCCAGGTCAGGACTGGTTACATTGCATATTCTTTGTGGGGTGGTCTCAGTATGTATTGAACTCGCAATAAGAGACACCAAAGTAGGCATTGCACACAGTTTCATTCCAGAGCATCAGAAGAGTCAGATTTACCAGAGCATTGACATGGAAGGTGGTCTCATAGCCACCAGTTGCAGATTTGCCTCTGATGTCATTGACTGTCCTCAACATGAAACCATGTGATTGATCCAGATGCACTTAGGATGTGCACATTTGGGACAACCAGATGAGATGAAGATATACAAGGAGAGAAAAGGTAGAGCGTCTCTAACATCCTCATGAGAAGAACATCCACATTGGAAGAAAGACTCTAGAGCCACATACTCTTATACAGATATTTATTGAAGAAGTCCAGGGATGAATAAACAATTATTTTATATATGAAAAATTTAGTCTTGTATTCTTATTAATCTTGGCAATTTTAATGTCACATAAGTATTGCTTCAGATTCTATTAACTGTACATTTTCTTAATATTCAATCCAAAAAGTTTGTAAAATCTAAAGCTCATTTTTGGACTATAATGCCTGATATCACAAATATTTTCCTGAATTAATTCTCTTTTCAATATTTGAAATTATTTTGTTGATTTTAATGTTTAAATTTTTGAACATCATTCAAATGAGAATGTACAAAAAATATGAATATCTATTATGTAGTTTTTGAAATGCTTCTAAAATATTTTGTTTTACTCATCTCTTTCCAGAATCAGTTTGAGTTTCCCTCGGATGCAATGACTGATTTAGACTGTGACAACAAAGGCTGTATTGAGATGAAGACTCTTCCTCGGCAAGAAAGTACAGCCAGTACGGATACTTATGCCAGCTGTTTCACACACCCGCAGAGTAGTCCTTCTATCACAGGGCGGCCTAATGATGCCCCTAACCAGGCGAACATTTGTGTAAATCCTCTTGAGGAGCCCTCGTATCAGGGTCAGCTTCCATCTTATGAAGCTGTGATGCAATGTGATTTCATTAACAGCTCTGCAAATCAAGAAAACGCCAACATAAACTACCAGAAAGCTCCACCACTTGGTAGTGCTGTGTGTCAAAGTTTTAATGGCAGTGTCAATCGCCCATCCGATCAAATTGTACAGAAAATTGAGGATGGTCTGACTGCTACATGGCAACGTAATGTTTTGGTTTCGTCAGGAACCACGCCATCGTCATCAGTTGGAGATGTTCGACAACAAACCAGACTGGGAAGCCACTCAGGTGGTGCCGCTACAATGACCAAAACAGCTCTCAAGCGATACAAGTCTCTGTCTGGTGAAAAGCATCCACGCTTTGCTGACCCTCAGATAGAAAGGACTTACTCGTCCACAGACAATCTACATAGGTATTCAAAACCAAAGTTGAAATTTCGTAAGGCCTCATCTTTATCTAGCCGTCTACATGCTAGTCCTGCAACAGGGAAAAAACTTGCTAACTACCATCTCATTGCCCACTCAAAATCAGGTGAGTTATTGCAACACGTTTGTATATTTTTTCCATCTATACACATGTACATATACACACACACAAACATACATATACACACGCATGTATGTGTGTATCTCCGTTTGTGTGTGTGTGTATATGCACTTGAAACATCAAGATACATTTTTTTGTTTTTCCCACATTGTATGCCAATTTTGAGAATATTTTTTTAAAATTATTGTTATTAGTAATGTTTGGATATTTAAGATAGAGTTGTTAAATTTCATAGTAATTTTCTTATACTGTTGAGAAAAAGTAACTAGATCTTATTCTTTGCATATAAGTTTTTAAAATATATTTCTAATCATTTATTTAATAAATAATTTATGTATTTGTCATGTGTTAATGCTTTTGAGCTTTTCAGAACTTAAACTACATTTAAGTAAATACTTCTAAAAACTGCATAAAATCAGAATTAAAAATGTTTCAATGGTTTTGACTATTCTTTAGTTTTTAGTTAATGCAAATATTAGAGCAAACATTTTTATTTGTTTTGACTTCACCTAGCAAAAAATTATAAACTTATTAACAATTGCATTAAACACTTAGCAATTCCATATTTTTCTTTTCACTATCAAGTTCTGATCACAGACCATAGAAAAGAACTGATAGCTCACATCACCATTATGGAATGACATTCAACTTAAGCAGCCATTTTAGTTCATAGCTTAATTAACTATTAAAAACAATGCTTTCACTTGTAATTTATAATGCTGCATCTTCTTTTTAGATTTTAGCAATTTTAAATACACTCTACATAGGCTGGAATGCTACACTTTATAACACTGCTACTTTTTTATTCCTTTCTTTTATTATTATTTTCAATATCTATGCATTTGTTTAGAAACATTTACCCTGACTTTGTCCACATATTAAGCTTTTTTATGAGAGATTTATTGATTTATCAGAATAAGAAAAATTAGATCAAAGTAATGATATTTAAAGGTATTCATAAATATAGATTACATTTACAGATTATGTTTTGAAATTTGGTTTTAAATTTGAAACTAATAGTTTTTAAAAATCTTGTTCCAGTGGAATGAAACATTTCAGTTTGTAAGTTATTCCAGGCTATTATCTTTATATCTAATGCTTTCTGGATACTTCTTATCTTCAAATGCTTTTCTTCATCTGTTCTCAACATCTATGAGGTAATCAGTTTTTCCAAACAAAAAAGATGGATAAAATATATTTATGAAAAAAAAGTAGAAAATTGTTTGCCTTCTAAATTGCATACTGATGATGATCAGAGAACACATTGATCAAATCATTATGACCACAGAAGCAAAGGTGAGCAAAGAGGAGAATAATAATAAAGAAATACTTATAATAGTGACACCAAATGGCACGATTAAAACATTTTATGTTTATTACATATTAAACTTCAGGGTTTGGGTATGGTATTTGAAAACATAGAGATTTTTGACCGGGTTTAGTATTTTTGTTCAGATGCAATACATTTCAACTGCTGTTTCCTGAAGTTTGGCTAAAAACTCCTCAGAGATAAGCCTAAATAGAGAATCAATCATCACAGGATTTAAAAGATGTGCCCAATGTGTTATAATGGATTTCAACAATCTGGGGAAATTTTAAAAATTTGCAGCTTAGTTATTATTCACAAAACTGTACCCACAAATAAATGACAAAGCTATAAAAAGAAAACGCCCATAAGTAATTTACTGTAACTTTTTTAGAATCGATTTATAATCATTTATCTAATGGCTGTCCTTATTATAACTAAAAGTAGATTAATTTTAATTGACTTGTAATTTAAATATTTAACAAACTTTATTTTTAATAAAATCTTCACTTAAAAGAATTTCCATATCCATTTTTCTGGGAAAGTTTTTCTAAAAAGTTGCACACACACAAATACTGTTTTATATATATATATATATATATATATATATATATATATATATATATATATATATATATATAAACACCTATCGATATAATTTAATGTATATAAAGGTGAACAGCATTCTTGTCAATAAAGTTCTCAATAGCTTTCTAGAGCAATAATTATTGCATAAGAAATACTAAAGTCCATGATACTTATCAAAGATTGATTTAGAGTTTCATGATTCTTCACTAACAATTACTATTCTTAAAAGAGTGCTCAATACTGAGTAGAGCAGATATAATTATTTATTTAAAAATTATAACATAAATATGTTATAAAATCACTACAAAAATAGCCATTTTGTTTCAACAGCTCTGGTGTCTTATCAAGTGATGATGTTGAATGTAAAATAAATGGTTTTAAAAGTTTTTAATTAATTAACGATCCTTCGCAAGGGGAAAACGTTGTTACTTAATTAACGATCCTTCACAAGGGGAAAATGTTGTTACAAAAGCTTTTGTAACAACGTTTTCCCCTTGCGAAGGATCGTTAATTAATTTAAAACTTTTAAAACCATTTATTTTACATTCAACATCATCACTTGATAAGACACCAGAGGTGTTGAAACAAAATGGCTATTTTTGTAGTGATTTTATAACATATTTAAGTTATCATTTTTAAATAAATAATTATATATATATATATATACAGTAAATAAATAACTAACAGTGCCAATAAAACTATTGCTGACTTGCAGTTTTCACATGAAAAGGGTACTACAGTATCAGCAAACAGAAAAGGCAATAGATAAACCCAATAAAAATACACAAATGATTTTAAGTTATTGATATAAGTTTCATACCAGAAAACAAACTGTTAGGCAATAAAATAAAATAAGTCAATCTTATTAGTCATAAGTGTACTAACACAGTCATACTATTCTCTAAACACCAAAATGGCTAAATTCATCTCAAAGTTGTAGAAGTGATTTAAATCATTTGTGTGATTGGTTATATGTTATGTTTGTTATATACTTCCCAATTATTCAGATATTCAATTCTAATAAGAAGCCTATACTAATCTTAAAAGTAAGCATTTATTTGATGAAATCTTATACAGTTAACAAATAATATTTGTAGTGTATTTTCCCCTGGTTTGAAATCAGTGTTTTCCTGTGTTAAAATAAGTTGTAACAATCTTATATCAAAGATTAATCTAAGACAATGCTCTCTCTATTACTGAACTAAATGAGTGCTTTTAATGTCATTATCAATATTCAAATTCAATCCACCTTTGTTAAAATAACAAAAAGCAATTTATGCTATATTAATCATTCAGACTTTTGTCCTCATCTTTAGTGCCATATTTGCAATGGTTTGACCATTGTACACTCTGGCCTTCTTCAGGTGATATATGTTGGCATTTCAAATTAATCTTTTATTTAAACCACAGGGCTAGGTTGTTCTAATTCCACATGCCATGCCTCTTTTGGACATCTCAGTTTCAGTTAATTCCCTTTAGTAACTCAACTTTCCAAGTTTTTGTTCCCTCTGCTAGATATTGAACTTATTGACTTTTGGGTCGTCACTTTTTTGGATTACTTGAAACAATGCTTGTCCTTGGGCATAGCAGAGAGGACAAAACCTTTGAGAGTTAAGTTAGCAAAGGAAATGAACTGAAACTGAGATATCCAAAAATAGGCATGGCACATAAAATTAGAACAATCTATCACCATGGACTAAAGAAAGAGTTCAGTTTGAAATTCCAACATATATCACCTGAAGAAGGCTGGAGCATACAATGTCTGAAACATTGTTAATATGGCAATAAATATGAGGACAATAGTCTGAATGATGTAAATAGTGTAAATAGTTACAATACCTCACCTCAGAAATATAGACAGATGTCGACAAAAAGGAACTTAAAACTTTATTAACATTTCATCTAATAATATATTTTCATAGCTGTCATCAGTGCAGAAAGCAAAAGTGAAGTGTTGAATTTATATCCCAGACAAGGTCATCGTGTTTACTTTTGCACAAGTACCGTTGGAAAAGTATAAATCCATCTTTTCTACTGCCAGCTAGTGGTTAATAGCAGGTTAGACTAGGCTCTCTAGTTTGGGCTGTGAAAGAGACAAATCTGAATTTAATTTGGTTATACATGGATCTAAAAAAACCTCATGCTTTAAAAGAGAAACCCTACTTGTAATGAAATCTACAGCAGCAACACCTGATATGATAAGACAGTGGCCCTATCATCCACAAAGGAGTTTACATGATTAACATAAATATTTATATAAAGTGTTATGCTTGTAAATTTCTTCATTTAGTAATTATCTGAACGAAAGCCTGTATAAAATTTCCAAGGGCTCTATTAATGAAATAAAATAATGGTGATATATGTTATGAAACAAGCCTTTTTAAATATTACATTTAAGTATAGGTTCATTCTCGCTAAAGAGCAAGTTGAAAATGTAAGTGTGCTAAAATAATAAAACTTTTGTTAAAATTATTTTTACAATTTTAATTTTCCTTTTTGAAATAGTTTTATATTTATAACTTGTTAAGTTTACTTATAAAGTCTTTTGGTGAACAGATATCATCTAATATCCCCAAATTTGTCTATATCTCTGAGATAAGGTAATATGATTATTTACATTATTTAGACTGTTATCCTCATCTTCATTGCCATATTCACAACGTTTCAGACATTGTATGCTCCAGCCTTCATCAGGTGAAGGAATTTCAAACCAAACCCTTTATTTTGTCCACTGGGGTAGATTGTTCTAGTTCTACATGCTTTGCCTCTTCTGGATCTACCCCAATAGATGAAGTAAAGGGCTTGGCTCAAAATTCCAATCACCTGAAGAAGGCTCAGCAAACAATGGCTGAAACGTTGTGGATATGTCAATGAGAATGAGGATAACTGTCCGAATAATGTAAATAATGTAAATATTCGCAAATTGTTGCATTTAAATAAATGTATTGGTTCAACATAAGATGCTTAAAGAATAATCATTTATTCAATATGTGATGTTTTAATAATTTGATTCAAAGTGAATGAATGAATACAAAGAGAAAGAGAAGTTAATAACAAAGAAACTCATAAATTCATCTATTTTCCATTTTAAATCTATGTCTCTTCAGGATGTACGGGATCATATCTCTTCAAAGAATCTTTTTTTTATTATCTGTGAATTGCCATAATTTCTTGGGAAAGATAGTGGAGTGACTTCCCACTGTCTTCCCTACTGTTTGGAATTCTTTTTTCTTTCTCTTAGACTAGTTGCCACCCAAGGCAAGAAAGCCTAGTCTATCTTTCTATTTAATCCATAACTAAGGGGACCTGGATTCATGCCATTCCCAAGGGTACTTGTATGAAACTGAGTGCCACAGACTTGATTTAAATTTGAACTCATCTTGCCAATTTTACTTTCTATGCGTGATAACTGTTATTCTATACACCCATCTTAAATTCATCATCAGTTGATATGGAAAGTAAAAATTGATAGCAGACAATAAATACAAGCATTAAGGTTGACATTATTATTATGAACTAAATTTTATAGTAAATTCTTTATTTGCTGTCAATTCCCATCAGCCAAGAAACAAATCATATAAAATGTATTACTGCAAAAGTATCACTACCAAAAACATCTCCCAATGATCTTAATAGCCATTAGCTTCCTTTATAGATCCAAATGATATCAGTACATCTGTATTTTTCTGTAAAAAACATCAGTTTTATCCCTAATTATATTAATATTACTATATAATTTAGTTAGGTTAATCTATGTAAATAATAGAAATTTGGTAAGGAGTGTAGCAGGTAAACTATGGCAGCAAATGAATGTAACAGAAAGAGAAGTTAGACTAGATAATTATAAAGCTTTGTTAGGTTTACCAAATATATTGGGGTAGTCTTACTAGTATCTGCTATCGGTATAGATATTTGCCAAAACATTAAAAGTAAAATATAAAGATAACTCGGGAGAAGTCAAAAAGATGCAAATGAAGGTTTTATTTTATAATGGTAAAACATGTTAACAAAGTGTAGAAATATGCTATATGCCTTTCCTCCAACCTTGAAAAAGAAAGCTAGCAAATATTAACAAAGTATATTCTTACTCAGAAATCTAGTATGTCATGGTGCAAGTGGTTATGTTTTTCCTACATGTTAGGTAAGAATCTTCACAGGAGATCAAATATTTGGGAAAACTAATTAAATAACTATGTCCAGTTTGTAACATAATAATATGTAGTCTGCATCTTCTTGATTTCAACAGAACTTATTTTTATCCTTAGTCTATACAACTATTAAAAAGTAATGCTGGCTTAATATTCCTCAAAAGAAACAAAAAAGGTAAATAAATACACACTAAATGAAAATTCCAGCCTAGCATATTCACTTTCACCATAAGGCTCTTTGGAAAAGCATCAGTTCATATCTTTCCCCTACAAGCTATGGATTAAATAGCAATATAGAGTGGGCTCTCTTGCCTTGGTTGGCAGCCAGTCTAAGAGAAGAACTACTTAAATTCAAAATGGTAGAGGAGGTGATGGGAAATAAATCCACTTTCTTTTCCAAGACCTCATATGAATTCACATATTATAAAGAAAAGTAATCTGTGGAGAGTTATGATCTCTAACACTCTGAAGAGATATGTCGTGAAAAGTTAGTACAAAGAAGATATGGTAGAAGTAAACAAATTCATACAGTCATCATTAGCTGATATCGAAAATAATATGGTTCATTCAAGGGATTTTCTCTGGATTTTTTTTTGTAGAGTTCAAAGTTGATTTCTGGATTTCTTTAAATATTTAGGGCTAAATTTGTTATATTTCATTACTGATTGTGATATTTGACTAGAGGAGGCTTCGAGATCTGTTTCCATATTAGTTGTGTTTAGTTGTAATCAGGAAGAAATGTAGACATGTAGAAATGAGTATGATTTTACACTTGAGTATATGTTGCGAAAGGGTTTGTATATTTGAGTATTATGCATGTATAATATTTTTTCATATATGAGAATAGCATATAAAAGAACAACCAATGAAATTATTTCAAACTTGAATTACTGTTATCATTTCATACAGTTAGGAACTGCAAAACTGCTACTCATAGTAACATGCATATATTTGTACCGATTTTAAGATTCAGCTGCAATAAATCAAATAAATTAAGATGCATACATAGTAAAAGATATCAGGAATTGCTTTGAACTGAAGAAAAAGAAAAAAAATAGTTAATACACTTAATTAATGTATTTTAATGTATCAGTATTATAAGGAACACATTTTTTTACTATAATGACAAAACAGCACATTGTAGCATAATTTTTCAGCACAATAATGTTTAAATACTCTGACTTGGTTAATAAATCAATTTCCACTTGTTGAGCCACTAGTTTCCAAGTAATTTTCAATTAACCTATAATCTCATTACAGTTCTATGGCTCATCGAGAAATTAAAAAATTCTGCCATATAGTTAATGGGTTTAATATAAATTGACACTTGTTAATTACATAGTTGTGTCCTTTGAGTTCACTGCAATCTTCTCCCAGTCACCATAGTATACTAATAGGATCCTTCTTTTATGTGCTGTATTTCTTCAAGACATGGACAATCATTGCTCTAACTTTTGACTCTTTACCATCACTCTTTATCCCTGTTCTGCCATCCATGTACACAAACTCATTAAATAAGTTATTTGCTCTTTCCCTTACTTCTCTCACCTTCACTATATGTTGTGAGTATCAAATTCTCTAAGCCCTCTTTCCTCATTATGTATACCAGCAATTTCGATTGTTACTTAATGTAAATTTTGTTTTTTAACAGTTATTTTCTTAAAACTTCCTCATTACTCATATGCTGAATCCATGGTATTTTCAGCCTCTGTTAGTAGACTCATATCTATATCACTTCAAGCCTCTTCTTGATCTGTGAAGAAATTGTCCCATATATAGAATCTCAGATATTACAGTTCTACACTATTTTCTAACAAAATTTTCCTCTCTCTTATTACCTTGCTTAGTTTCTGGAAGGCCTCATTCACTATTTGAATCTTTGATGCTTTTTCCATCATTTTGTTTGATTTTAATATCCCCAATATGTAGTTTACATCTTGGCTTGTCTCTTTTGCCAACAATCAGTGATGATACTTGAATAATAATAATAATAATAATAGAAACATACTGTACCAGACATGAATTTCATGGCTTCTGATCTTAATCGTTTGGAGGTGTTAACATGTACATGTTTTGTCTTGGCAAATTAAGATGGGCTACAGTAAATATATATCCCGGTCTGTACCACAGATTTGCTTGTCACTTGATTGACCTTACCCAGTTGGGCATATCCCTTATCCAGAGATATAACCTATAACAATTTTAGGGGATTTTACAATATACACAAACAGAATGCTCAAAACTAGTGGAAAATGTCATGAAGGCATTTCTGATCTTAGGTCTCTGGTTGGGACCCGGAAGGAAACAGAAATAAAAGGAAATAATAATAATAATAATAATAATTAAAACTACATTAGATCATTGACCTCATATCAGTTGAACGAACTTAATAACTTCTTTCATTTCATTTTGGCTAATTAGTAGGTTAGCAAACTGAGAGCAGTTAGGTGGGATGATAATCTGGATTATTAATCGATTGGTCAACTACTACTACTACTACTACTACTTCTGCAAATAATAATAATAATAATAATAATAATAATAATGCCCTGATGTACACTAGGCATTGGTTCCATGGTTTTTGATCTTAATCGTTTGGAGGTGTTAACATGTACATGTTTTGTCTTGGCAAATTAAGATGGGCTACAGTAAATATATATCCCGGTCTGTACCACAGATTTGCTTGTTAGTTTCCTGACCTTAATTAGTTGGATATGTCTCCTATGGACTGATGCATTGGACATTTCTGTCCATGGTAGGAACATTATGCTTGGATGTTGAGAGACTTATCTTCTTTTTTTTTAAGTTAGGGCAACTTGGGGGTGCATCTAGATACTTGGGAACAGCCTCAATCAAATACTGAGAGAACTTGGTTATTCAGTCTGAAGTTATTCCTAACTAGGCCTCCACCTGCAAGGTTATGTGCTGCTTTTATCAAAACCTGTCACTATATAGAACACTTTTGGCTGTGAGGCATATGTCTGTTATGCACTTATAGACTGGGAATCATGAGGGATATATTGAGCCTTGTATATTTGTATCCTAGCATCAATTTGTTGGCATGTAGCATTCTCACTCAGGAATTAATAATGATTAAACTTTGTAATAATTATACTTATGAATAATTCTAATATAAATTTTATAAACAGTAAGTAATTAGGCATCAAGTTAGTACAGGGAGCATTTAAGAGGCTATATTTTCAAGTCTGTTTTGCATTGTTAGAATATTGGATGACAGACCACAAGTGATTATCTTGTATTCCTTGTGTTGTTCATCAATAAGAAGGAAACTTACAGTACTAACAACTATATATACATAAACTTATATATTTGAAGAAGAAGAAGTACCAGTACTTTTGTTACTCAATGCTGGGCTATATACAAGCTAAGATAAATCATCATTTATAATGAAGCTTTATGTCGGATTTTATTATGCAGCTTAACATCACATTATAAGTCTGAGTATTCCTCTCTTTGTAGTCTGTCATTACTGCCAAATAAATAATGAACCATGTCAATCCAATGTCAGTTTGGTGGTGATCGATGATCCGCGAATAAGAATCCGCAGACTAAAATTAGTTAACATCATTTTCAAGGGTGGGGGTGAGGTTATTGGTGTAACACCCTCTTGGTGACCGGCCTGGTTTGGAATGGTCCCAGGTTTTTAATTATACAAACAAATGAAGGGTAATGTAACAACACCAAATAAGCTTATGAAGCTTTATTAAACTAATTTAGCTTTAGTGCTGAAAACGTTATTTATTGTAAACTAGCTTAAAAGCCGTCCTATTGGGTGGCATTTAAGCTAGTTCCAGCAGACGGCTTTTGATTGGGTCTTCTTCAGCATGTTCAGGAGTTCCTAAGTTTTGCATATTCTCAGCATTGGAATCTGTCTTGTCTGCCATTTGATCTGGGTTCTCATTTGCATGGGACTTTTTTTTTCTTTGCTAAAGCTTTGACTCTTTTGATTGTAATGTGGTCCTCTGTTAGCAAAGACTTCTTTTTTGTGAGATATACTGCTGTTGTATGCAATAGGCAACAGTAAACTACAGAAGAATTCACAATTTGTCACTGCATTAATATATAAGCTTGCCTTTAAGAAGTTCAACAATAATTCTTCTGCCGCCACTTAATTTAAAGACAATTTGATGTACCTAGGTCCTTACTTTCCATACAAAAATTTTTATTTCATGGTTGACTTTTTCTGGATTTCACAATTAATTTCAGTTATTCCCAAATTTATTTCCAAGTTATAAATATTGTTATTGTACAAAACTTTGTCACAAAAAATCATGTAAAAAAACAAAAACAAAACAAAACAAAAAATAGCAAAAAACAAAATTCGCTGCAAACAGTAATGAAAACGTGGGCCTGAATTGTTTTTAATTTGCTCACAAAGTCGAATGGATTCAAAAATGATATGATATATTGGGCTAAGTCCTCTAGGAGTAAAGTTGAAAAAGTGTGACACACTGACACTCACATTGATTTATTTATATAGATGGATAGTTACAAGTGAGAGGGGAGATGGGATGTACTTATTTTATTACCACATTCTCCCCCAGTATATATTTTAATCATATGGAAGAAAATTCTTCAAATGACTGGGCACCTTGTGGGTCCTTTAGGATCATCAAGGTGGCTTGACCATATCAGTTTCTTGTATTTCTTCTTCAAGTTCCAAGTTTGGGTGCTGTGATCTAACACAATTATGCTTTTTGTGACAGTCAGACTGTTTGCCTTCTGAGTCGGTAGTAGGGTGAACCCATTTTTGAGGTACTGACCACTTGTCAGAGCTCAGGTCATACCATGAGGATCCTAGACTTGAAGACTCTTAGTACCAGGAGTGGATATCTCAGCAACTTTTTCTTCCTTTCCCACTGGGGCCAGATCTCTTAAAGAGACAGTATCTTATCTCCTGTCCAGATAGCATGTTTGAACGTACTGGGGGTTTGACTCTATTAGTTCTACTTTATTTGCAACTGGTTCATGCTTTCCCTAGCAAGCATGATGTTTCAGTAGTACAGTCTCAGGTTGTGGAAGCTATGATGGCAGGGAAGTACCTGTAGAGCTTCATTGGAAGGAGAAGAACTTCTCATGTAGAGTGGCAGTAATTGCTGTACACAGTAACATTAAGGGAGGAGGCTTTCTCAGCAGTCTATAGGGAACCCATGGTTAGCAGCAGCCAATTGTATAGACTTTCATATTATGCTGGTGTACTTTTCACATTGGCAATTACTCTGTGGGTTGTAAAGTGTTGTCCTACTTACGGTTACTCCTTGTACTCGCAAGAATTGCTTGACACAATCTGACATAAAAGGCAGAATCCTGGTCAGAGCGGATGTAAGCAGGTAATCCGAAGACAGCAAAAACAGAGCAGAATGCTTGAATCACAGTTGTCACTGTTATATCTGGGAAGGGAATAGCAAATGGAAAACTAGAGTACTCATTGATAATTTTCAGTAGATACTTATTCCTCATTTTCAACAAGGTGGTCCCTTAAAATCCAGGACAAGTCTTTTGAGTGGCTTTTATAGCTGTTCCAGTTCTAGGCTTGTAGAACCTAGGCTTGAGCTCCACACATATTTGATAGGTCTTCATGCCCTCTTCATATCTTCAACTGAGGAGGGCAAGTTTCTAATTCAGACTATGTAGAGCATTCTCATCACATCTGGGTAGCACAGTTTCTTATGTAGTTTATTTCTGCAGCTAGTTGAGCCACACACACCCTTGTGAGTGCATCGATAGCTGCAATTTTCTTTGCTGAGGCAATAAGTTACATCAAATGAGAAACAAGAAAACTCCATCCTCCATCTTGCTATTTTTTTGTTTTTTATTTTACTCACTGTTTTGGAGTTGAACATAAATGCAACCAATTTCTGGTCCATAGTTTGTCTGGGCAGAGTATACATTCCATCAATGCGAAAGAGAATTAATATAATAAATTGTAATATAGTAACGACACGAAGTAGAAGCTTATGAAACTTTATTAGACTAATTCAAGTTTAATGTTGAAGACCATTATATTTATTAGAATGGATAGTTACAAGTGAGAGGGGAGATGGGATAGGATTTTTTTTTATCACAGGTAACATAAATATTTATTTATAAAGACATTGACATGCCAAAATTCATAGAGTAGCTTTAAGTTAAAATAATGATAGGTGATGCCACCATAACTTGAAAGCATAGACATGCTCAGACCTATATCAGTTGTACTCTGACATCTGGTGAGATGTGAGTGTGATCACCAGCTAGGCTGCTCATAAGATGATGTGACTAACAGGATTTCAACTGAGGCATGATAACAGGTACTAGGTGAATGGAACATTCCATTTCTGAAATTGTAGATATATTTTCCATGTTTCAATCTGCAATGTCAAGTGTGTACTAGGAATACCTGATGAAGAATATTACCACCTACAAT
Source organism: Acanthosepion lycidas (assembly GCA_963932145.1). NCBI lineage: Eukaryota > Metazoa > Mollusca > Cephalopoda > Sepiida > Sepiidae > Acanthosepion > Acanthosepion lycidas. Next base: position 66,049,821 of record OZ010586.1, read on the forward strand.
TCACAGCATAGTAGCTAATCATGGATCCTTAATGATTATGAGTAGAGATGTCAGGTTAGAATTATCTGTGGTAACAGAAATGTGCCACTGGTTCAGATCACATTCAATGTAGAAAGTACCAGATGTATGTCCAGTAGGTCAGGTTCTTTAGCATCCAAGGCATATGGGAGCATAAGACCCACCAAGATGCCTTTATTAACACCACAACACTGAACACAGTATCTAACCTGGGCTCATGATGCCACTAATTGGACCCTGGAGGCTGGCAACATGTGGCTTGGTTCAATGAGTTACAGTCCCAATTGTTTCAAACTGATGATTCTGTTTAAATGTGATGAAGACCCCATGAGGCTATGGAACCCAGTTATCAACAAGGCACTTTACAGTGGTTCCATAATAGTGTAGGGTGCATTCATATGATGTGAAATGGCTCACTCATCTGTGTGAATATATCACTGACCAGTGAAAACTATGTAGCACTGCTTCATGAACATTTGTATCTTTTCATAGACTCTATGTAATCCAATAAAAATAATTTATTCCTGCTGGTTAATATACTATGTCATTGAACCCAGATTGCTCAGAATTTATTTGAGAAGCATTCTAGAGATTTCTAATGAATGGTGAGACCACCATGTTCATCCAATATGACCCTAATCAAACATTTATGTGATGTGGAGAGGTCTTTTTGAATGCAAAATCCTGAAGATACAAATCTCAGAGAACAGTTGACAGTTATCAAAACAGAATATCTCATTTTTTCAGATGTCTTCTGATCTCTTAAGGAATCACTGCTACATTGAGTTGTTGCTCTTCACCAAGCAAGAGAAAGTTTATGCATGATACTAGGCACCTATCCCATGATTTGGGACTGTCACTGTAAATACAAAAGATAGAGACCCTAGAAAAATTTGATTAACACAATATCTCATATATCTGAGTAAATTAATATTTTATTATTTTATATGGCCATATGTGTTCTTTGACATTATATAACCTTCATAGGTCTTTCATTCATTGATTTTTTAAACTTTTCCATAGTTTCAAATTCAACAGTAACTTGCAGCATTTTTTATGTTCCACTGATCTTTGCTCGAATATTGTCTTCCATTCACATATACATTTCACAATTTAACAATAGATCACAAGTTTTCTACTGGATTATTTGGAGAAGCTGTAAGTCATTCTATTAAATTTGAAGTAATTCTAACATTTCTTTCACAAAATGGGCAAAAAATGTCTTGTCCAAGAGCTTACGATAATTCTTTGTATTTATCTTGATATTATCATCAACTGAATGGACCTTCAGTCAGGGCTTCAACTTTTAAACCACTCATTAAATCCAGCCAATGTAGCTCTACAATCATTACTAAAAAATATTGCAGCAATATCAATTTTCATATACTTCTTTACCAAACTTACACATTTCTCTTTGTGATGTTGACTTAAAGGTGATAGTTTGGTTGCTCTGATGCATTTAGTCTATATCCCTGATATTTTGCATCTTTTCTCACTACATTTGCAACATTTTTTCTTTTTCTTTTATTCCATTACCTTTTTTATTTTTCTCAGATCTCTTTTTGTGACATCCTTAAAGTCAGTTTTTTCTTGTTATCTTGCCATTTTGTTCAATTTCCTTTTTGACTGATTTTTGTTCTTTTTTTTCAATTTTCAACGTTATGTTTCCATCACATATCTTGATTTTCTCTTGAGGTTATGTCTTTCTAATGATCGCTAGCAATTTATATATATATATATATATATATATATATATATATGTATATATATGAAATTAAAAAAATAAATATCAATACCTGTACTGTTATATATATTTACAATATGATGAATAATCCTCATGTTGCATAATAAAATATCATACACACCAAATAAGTTACTATAAATATCTCTAAGCAAAACAGGTAAGTTTAAATTCATGTGGTATATTTATCATGAGAATATAATATACTGAAAATTTTGCCAACTTTGTTTTGTTAATACTTTTATTGTGAAGATATTGACTTGCATCATAAAATCTGATATAGTGTATGTACATATGCATCCATTTGTTTTCATATCTGGATATTTCAAAAAGTGATTATGAGTGTAAATGCCAGGATAAGTTTAATGTAGAGATTTGCATATGCAGAGTAATGTAAAAACATTTGTTTGGTTTATTAAGTAAAAATAAAACGTTTTTTTTTATTTTTTTTGACATTGACTTTATTGAACAAATTATTTACCATATTCTTTCACCATTTTATGACATCTGTGTGGTAACTTTATAATTCCATCCACTAAGAACATTTTATCAACAAAAAAACTGTTTTACATGCTTCTTGCATTTTTCTGGAAAAATGAAATGTTTTCATTTAGAGAAATTTGTCAAAGTCAAAATAAATAATACAATATCTGTTGAATATGGTGGATGATTGAAAAATTTTAAATCCCAGCTGTAACAATTTTTGCTTGGATACCAAACAAATATATAGTCTAATATTATTTTGATTGAATATTAAACTTTTTCTCTCAAATAATTCTAGATGGACACTTTTGCTCCTTCAGTTTATCTAGTTGGGAGCATTACTTCTTTGATGCTTGGTTTTCCAGGAAAAGCTCATGAGGGTAGGTTTCCTACCAGGTATACATCATCACCTCTTTTGGATATGATTAGCAATGGGTTATTTTATTTTCCACAATCCCTTGAATTCTACATTGTTCAAAGTAACCACATCTCATCATCCATTACAATTTGTTTTAAAAGTAGAATATTTTGATGACTAAGTGGCAAATTTCACCTGGAAATATGATGTACTAGGTTATTTTTACTAACTTATCAAAAGGACTAATGTGACTTAACTGATGCAAAGGCTTTTTAATGTGTGATTTGGATATTTTGAGTATATTAGTTCTTTTAGTTTAAATATCTATACCAAGCACATTTTTCCCTCTAATTACAAAAGATCAAAATTAAGATTATGTATTTTTATCACAAAAGCTAAAAAAAAGAATTTTTGAATAATTTTTTAAGATTTCATGAAAATTTAGCATATTTAGTTTTGAAAAGAGGTTTTACTCTATGAAATGACATTAGTTAGTGACTAATTACATATAATATGGTGGAGATTAAATCTATGCTGATTTATATAGTCTCTATTGAAAATTGAATCAGTAGCAGTTCTTATTTACACAGATTCTAAAAACTTCAAAAATGCCTTTTTCTATAATCCATTATGAATTCAAGAAGAAATGATACATTTTTTGAAACAAAGGATTCAACTAGAATTAATTGGAATAATAATCTGCAGTTTGAACAAAATATCAAATATTTTAATGTAAAGAATTTAAAAACGAGCAAAAATAAATCTTTGGTGTGAAGTGTGGTAATTCTGAATCTGATTTTGTGATATTTAGTTCTTGATCTTGAGGGAAATGTATGTCTGATAACACTCAATGGAATTTAATGTCCATTAAACTTTATGCAATATAAATAATGTTAGTATTAAAGGAAAGGTGTATATGTATATAATGTTAAATTATAATTGTTCAGCTTAATCCAATCATGTTGGAATCAAAAAAGCAGTTGTAGCTGTGTTTTAACTTGTAAAAGACCTGACCACTTGCTAATATCTTCTCCTTTAACATTTTGAGTAAGTTTCACTATTTCAAAACTAACTGTGTAAGAGATCATATCAGTAGTGAAGAGCAGAAAATAGCTAGTATAAAGTTACTCTTGTATGAACAGCAACAGCTGTATTCTGCTTAGTATTAGGTCATATAATTTTTTTGTTCTTCCAATCCTGATAACAAGTAGATCCTTGTTTTATACAAATATAAGTGGCATTATCCATATCTGACAGAATTTTATTGGCATCTTGATCCATCTTTATACAGAAACAAAAATGTTTCAAATTATTCACAGAAATATATAAACAAGGGTAGAATCATTAGATTTACTTATTCCTAAGGGGATGGAGTAGTAGCATGTCAAATATTATGTTTCAGGCTATTTTAAGGACCACAAAATTGAAGTATATGCTCTGATGGGTTTACTTGTATTATAGTGATTAGACTTCAGTGTGGTAAATTGCTGCTATTAGTTCAATGGGTCAACTTATAACATGTTAATAATATTAGTGTTCTAAGTTTATCTTGTTCTTTTCAAAAAATATATCTGTTACCATATAAAAGTGTGTTAATAATTAAATGTTGTGTTTGTCTTTTTTATAGTATGCATATTACATTTTTTGATGGAAAATTTAACAGACAAAACATGGTGGTTATTTCCTCATTTCCAATATTTAGATTAATCGATTTGAAATTTGGACCCCACATTTCATTCAGTCTCAATTACTCAAATATTTATCCAATAGTATTCACTTTATGATCCTTTTTGTCAGTTTATTTGTAATTATAACTTAGTTTAACTTATTGGTTTATTTCAATATTTCTTTAATTATGTCGTCTCACTTTTAAAGAAACTCGTGTATTAATATTTTATGAAAAATCTAATACCAAATTTAAACAGGAAAATCTTCCTGAATTTTAACCTTTACATGTATTTAAGATTGTATTAAATAGTAAATATTTAGTAGATCAAATGATAATAAACAGTTTTACTCAAGTTGGAATATATTAACTTATATTTTCAGTAATATATTGTGTAGTTATAGAAGGCATGGGAACAGAATTAAAAAAATTTTATTCAGGGCATGTGTTCTTACAAAATCTCATAATCTGATGTGATTTTCTGGCAAAACATAGTAATTCAATATAGGTGTCAGACAATATTATGTTGCATTGTAGTTTTATAATAATTGAATTTAGGAAGAAGTCACTGAGGCTTAAAATAACAATTCTTACAAATGCTAGTTTCAGATGATTTAGTCACTGAAAAGTTAACTCATCAAGTTTAGAACAAAAATGCTTGAAAATTGATAAGTGGGTTAAAGCTAGAAGATATAAAATAACTGTCAAAATCCAATAGATGGGTCCATAAAATCAAGCTATTTGATAAATAATACATTGTATATAAAGCAAATAATTATATACCTTTGATTTATTGAATAATGAATAGGAAAGAGATTGAAAACTGCAATTTAACAATATTTGACTATATAGACATTTATTTGAGGAAATTAATAGATACATTCCTGAAAATATTGTATGACTATTGTCAATAAGAAATGTAAAAACTACAAAATTATAAAGGATTATCTATTTTCATGTCACGCACACATACATATATGTGCACACACACACACACATGTACAGATGTATATTTATGTTTGTGTTTATATATTTTAAGGCTTATGGCCATATCACATTGAATCACTGAAATTAAGGAACATTGAGCCTGGTCAGTACCTAGATGGGTGACACCCTGGGACTACCAGGTGTTGTAAGTTTGGATGCATAGATAGTGTAAAGGATAATGGCTCAGAATTGAAACTTGGCTCTCCAATTTCCAATTGTCAGAATTGGAATTTGGAGAGTTGAGTTCCAATTCCAGTCATATTCATTATATTCACTTACATTCAAATACCCTTGGGAAAGGTATGAATTCACCTATTCATCTCCACCAGCTATGGGTTAATTGGTAGAACTTATATTAGTAAATCATTATTATCTCAAAAACAATCTTACAATCTAAAAATAATCTCAGGATTTAAATAACCTGCAAAAGGTTGATAAGCAGTAAAAAATATATATTCCAATTCAAACTCATTAAAATGTTGAAGATAAATCATTTACTCAAAAAGAAAAATTTTCTCAAAGAAACAATATTGATGAGAACATTAATTCCAAAGAAATTAATTTAATTACACATTTAATCAATCTGATAATTATACTTTAGATAATTGTTCATTCAATACATTTTTGAATGATATTTAATGGTTAATAAATTTTTATAAAATTTCTGTATTTGATAAAAGACTCAGTATTTTTATATCTTAAGCATAATATCTGAACAAGTGTGTAAATAAATAATTGAATGAAATATATAGTTATATCTTAGATTAATATTTATAATTTCTTTGAATACAGACCTGCACTTGTGTACTTATGAACACTTTAATCTACTTATTTTCTAATCGTCATCATAATATTAGTAATGCAACCTGATTCACATCAAAGTATAATTTTGGATCAAAAAAACATAATCCATACTATATCTTATTTTAATTAATTGAGAAAAAGTCACTGTTAATGCTTCTGATTTGTTGTAGAATCTATTTTTCTTTTAACTGTCATTTTCACAATAAAAGCTCATGCTTACATCTCATTCTCGGCTTTTCGTTATCACATTTACTTTTCTTGTGGACTGATAAATTTAATCAGATGAGAAATTAAGTCATTAATATGAATTTAAGATGTTTTCAGAAAATTGCTTCTCAGTATTTAAAAATAAGTTCTTATTGTTCATCTTAATATTTAGCAATAAACAATTTACAAATGAACTTAATTTGATTTCTTCATCTAAAGTTTCAGTTGTGAGCAAAAAAATGAAATGCTAACTAAAAACTTGAAGCGTTTTTGTACTTTTTCCATTGCATTTGCTGCTTTATCAATGTAGACTATTATGATTAATTTTTGATGATTATTTTTTTCATCTTATTTTCTATTGCAACTCCCATATTGACATTCTAGAATTATTTTGTAACCAGCATAGAAATAAAGAATAAGCTTTTAGCAAGATTTGAACTTCTATGCCTGATACTTTGGAAGTCAGTCTTTCTATGAATGTGCCTTACTAATGAGACCAGAAAGAGTAATAAGCAGGGGACATTCAAATTAAACCATATAGCTATATATTTTGTCTTCTCACCCTATGTTGCTATCCTGTTTCTTTATATTTTACACTATTGTTTGAATTTCTTAAAGGAAGCAGTGTTAATTATTAATTTTTCCCTAATATTTCTTTCATCTTAATTTCTGTTACTTTTTTCCCTTATCATAATTATTAAGAAAGCAGAACTGATAAGAATTAAAGAATAATAATTAATTAATAACAGATTTGAGTATTTTAGATTTTTGTAATATTAGCATACAAAGTCTTGAAACAAAGTAGGAAACCTAGCCATAACCCCAAGGTAAATCAAAAATCATATTTACATCTCTAACAACAATTGTTAATTACAAATTCATTTTAAATTTTGTTGAAGTGTCAACAATTGAACTATAACAATTGTCATATCAAGGTGAGCTCTCAAGAAATGCTAGATCAATTTTATGCTGATAATTTTCCAGTTATGCAGAATTTCAAATACACGATATTGGTATAATTAAAAACAATTCTCATGTGAGCTAACATACAGCTATTCTTGTTTCTGCTGATATTACACATTTAATTCAAAAACTACAACTTTCATGAAATTTCATGCATAGCCAATTTTGGAACAGTTATTATTAATGAAATTTGAGAAAAGTTTTTATCTTTTCTTTACTAGCTCTTTGTGAAAAAATACTAGCACAGTACATGTGAAAAATGATAGACTTATTTACATGAGCACTTCTACCTAAGATAACAATATCTATGTTCCACCTACAAAGTGTTGCTTCTCAGCCCTCAGCCAATAGCATCAGCATAGTACATGTGTTATCTACCTAATTTAGGTCTTATAAGTGAATTTTACCATGCTAAAAAAGCAATAGAATACAAGAATATCAGTTATATCTCTTGCTAATGTACCTCTAGATCAAATGTTCAAATCAGGATATGATTCACACTTATTTTTATGTATCACGAAGCCCCTGATGAATGCCTGTGGGCACAAAACTGAAAATTTGTGATAACAACAACAAAGATGAGAACAATAGTCTTCATGTTAATAAAGTAAATAATACACATTTATTTTTTTTTCATTTTTCCTTTGGTTCAGACTGGTTTTCTTATTTCCAGTCAGAATTTGAACATAAACTCTTTAATATCTTATGAGAGATTTTGTAAGCCATTAACAAAGAATTTTTTGTGGGTTAATAAGTTGCCTGTAGCTGCAATGGTGCCTATAGACACAACCTTATTAAACAATAAATAATTAAGATATTGAACAAATTATATTTAAAATTGGCATGGAGACCATGAAAATAGTTTGAACTGAACAAAAAGCAATAATGCGTAAGTTGATCTTAATTTTAATGACTTTTAATAGTACTATTGTGTTATTTTTTTAATTCAACCAGTCATTTCAATGTTATTATTTCAAGGTGAGATAAAAGATAACTTTAATCTATATCACTCTCATATCGCTAAAAGATCAGCCTCAGTTAGCTAATTGAAAATAGACATAAACTGTTTTCAACCTATTGGTCTCATTTCCAAAAGGATATCTCATACATTAGTAGAAGTGATGATGCTAGTATCAGTAGGCATTTTTTGACTATATTAAAAATATAAGTCAAATAAAATTTATATCTATTGTCATTTTTTTCATCCAGAAGAAAACAGGTCATCTTGTTATTCTACCAAAATAGGATAATGTATCAATATATGAAAGATCTGAATCTAGAAATGCAGGTATTTTCCGTGGCTTTATTTGTTGTATTATCTGAAGTCTAGCTCTTCTTCCAATCCACTTTGTTTTTAAAGATTAAACTTTTCAGTTAACCTAATATTTTTAAAAGAAAACTTTATTGTCTTCTGTATCAAACATGGGAGATCTTCCTTGAAAACAGTAACTCTTTATAACTGAAATAATCACTTATTGTTATAAAAACATCGAGGAAACTCTCATAATTTTTTGTGGGGGGCTGCTTTTATCATCGAGCCATTATCTAATGAATTTCTTTGTGAATACTGAATTTGTTAATTAGTTATAAATTATGTATGATACAAAGAAATTCTAAATCTTAAAAAATTAATTTATGCTAGGGATTGATAACAAAAACATGTACATCTATGTAAATATATATTTATATCTCCATGACTAACGCTTTGTGTGTGTGTGCATGTATTACTCACATTTACATCCATTCATATGTGTACACACATAGAGAGACATATGGATAGGCATCAATAAACCCTTTCAATATGAACATTTACTTTGATGCATAAATAAATCCATATAAATGATAAAATCTAACAAGAACAACTTTTCATGAGTGATTTTGGCATTGGCTGAATATTTACACACGACAGAGTTTAATTTTTAAAATATCAGTTATTGTGGATTCTAATATTTTTTTTTTTTTTTTGTTATGTTAAAAATTTGCAATATCAGTAATAATTATCTATGGTAAGAATTTATCTTTGAAAGGAAGCAGATCTTACCATTATGAAAGAAGGTGGTGTTTTTATTAGTAAAAATTTGGTGGCATGCATTGTGTTTTGGAATTGAAGCAGTTTTGTGTGTTTATTTGTATACATCTACTTGCCTGTATATTTTTGTTAGTATTTTTTGAGAAGCTGAATAATAAAACACATTTTAACTATTCTTTTGTAGGTAAACCATTTTCTACTCAAGACCATAGAATTTGTTTTTAAAAGTCAGAAAAAATATGCATTGAAATTAACACTTCATAGTTTAAAAATTAACTTTTTAAAATTGCTTATAAAACTCAAAACAATCATTTTACTTCAAATTTAAATTATTCAATATTATGGAAAAATATTTTGTAAATAGATTTTGTTTTTTAACTCAGAATATTCTATTTTCTGTAAATAAATCAGCAGCAAAATAATTTCTGAAGTTTTTTTTTTACTGAAAAATCAAAAGAAGATTGTTTTCTGATATTTTATGTAATTATCTTGAAGAACAGTAAAGAAAAGTAACCATCCTTAAAAATATTACCATTACTATCAAACAGTTAACTTATTTTTCACTGTTGAATTGGATTTCATTGTATTTGATCTTGTCCTTTGTACAATTAATTTATTTTCTAAAAAGTCAACAGACAATAAAAACCTCAATTTTAAATATTATATTTTAGCTTAAATATTACAAATAGTAAACTTTTTTTAAATGTGTCTTCTGCATTGTAGAAAGAATTAAGTCTTTAAGAATAAAATTCTTTTATAGTAAAGGACATTTTGGATTCAACATTAATATAAATTATTATTCTAATACCACACAAATCAGATTGGCTTGAAGCTATTTGAAATGAATTGTGCTGAAAAATATCATTGTTGAATATTCAAGTATCCTTTGGTTAATTTAAAGAAATTCTTACATTGTAAATAAATATTTGTAAGAATAATAAAAGCCTTACATTAATATTTCCTCTGTTCAATTCTTACCTAACAATTATATTCTACAAAGAAAAAATAAATCGATTTTATTTCAGAACTTCAAAACAAAAACATCAGAACTAAAATATCACAAGTTTACCTAATCATAATCATAATTATATTAAAGCCTTTTCCCATTTATAATTTTTAATATGATTTCAATTTATAATTATTGCAAAATTTCAAAAACTTATTGCCAATATGGATTTAACATTAAACTTTTCACTTTATTTCTATTTATTTAATTTTACAATATATTTTATATAATATTATTGACTTCGTTTACTCCCATAAAACAATTTTAGATTTTAACCTTTACTTTAAATGATTTTTTTCATAATTATTTATAAAATTAGTCTGCTTTATAAATAAAAATGATATCAGTTTGGCCATAACAATATGTAAAATGTTATTGTAAACATACAACAGAGTACAAAAGGAGATTATGAATGAAATGAAAAAATCTGCCATGCCACTTACACAGTAGAAAACCACAACATTCCCTCTGTAATCAATTGGCGAGAAGTAAGTTAGATTCAAATCACTACCCTGTGGAATTGACTCCCAAGATGATGTTTCCACAATCACTACAATCTTAACCTGTTCAAGTCTAGAGTTAACTGTTATCTTTCCCTTCTATCCTTATAAACATAACCCTCAACCTTGAGTGGCCCCCAGGTCTTATACAGGGCGAAACTTACTGTAAAAAAAAAATATGTTCATACAAGAGACCTGTGTGTTTATCTTCAACATCTGGCAATATCAGATTATCATCAATTTGTTTCTGGCAAGGCAAAATGGTACCATCACTTCTGTGATAAATCTTTATTTTAATTTTAACATGTAACTACCATAAGTTTGAAGTGCATACTGTTTTAACTCCTCTTCACTCATTGCTTCTGATTTTATCATGACATGGGATTAAACATTATTAGAAGTAAATTTCTGTGATATTTTGATGTGAAAGACTCTATTGATATTAAATCCTCTCCTGTTGATAAGAGAACACACAGAACAAAAATTATAACTACTATGCGAACCACTATCACAAATGTTAAAGCCTACATTATATATTTGACAGAGCTAGAATATTATTATATGGATTATAATTTCTTATGATGTCAAATCTTATAGATATATGACCTTGTAAATACCTAGATGATTTTTATACTGTAAAAATTTAATGTCTAATTTGATCTTTTGAGAAATATTAAAAAATTTATACATATCTAGGTGATAGAAGTGAAAGATAATTATCTGAATATATACAAGAATATTGATATTTCATGTTAACTCACAAATGACAAATCTGATATGTTCTTATAAAAATACTGTTTTGAAATGTAAAATGTTTTCAAAAAATGAAATAACTGGATTTAAGCTTAAGAAATGTTGAATTTAATCATAATACTTTTACCCACAGGAAATTAAAATGATGAATAAAATGTATCTTAGAATTCTGGGGTAGTATTTCTGGACTAGAGCCTTCCATCAATTTACAGTACTTTATCACTGTCCATTTTTCAGTATGAAATTTACTCCCAGAAAAATATGTTATTTAATTTTTTTTGTTAATCATTTAACTGTCTCATATTTGATAAAAAAAATTTTCAGTGGTACATTATCTCAAAGTTCACAACTTTTGTCTAAGTAATATAGGAAAATGTGCAGAAAATCTCTCTATTCCTTTCTGGTTGAGTTTTAACAGTACAAGCTAAACCTACTACTTACAATGGAAATAGTAGGAATGTTTGATACCTTCTCATCAATACCCCAAGTTATATTTGTGGCAAAGTTCCAAAAGCAGATGGAAGGACCCAGTCTTTAATTAACTCTTCATAAGCTTTCATTACATTTGAAGAAATATAACTTATTTTTGATGCAACTGTTTACGAAAATTTAAACATTTTTTTGGTTTCTCAATCTGTTTTTTTCATATTTTGCATGCAGATACAACACGTGTTTCAAAGTTATTGTAAAAGTGTCCATTTTTTTATGCACAGAGCATTGATGTTACCAAAATATTTATCAGCTAAAGTGAACTATATTTGAATGTGGTGGTTATATACTTCTGCGTGTGTGTATATATACACTATATTCATAGAGGGCAATTGGTTTATCATAACTTTGACAGTGTGTATGTCAATAACTGAGCTCATTACTTTTTCTCTGCAGCATCAGCCTGCAAATGATATATTTGGATTTATTACAGCATTGAAAACAAACATTGTTGGTAGATACTTTTCATTAACCCAGAGTACCCAAGAGGTTTCTTTAGATAGAAAGTAAACATTGATATTTTTACCATATATTAGTGGCTTACATTTCTTCACTTTTCTTTCTGAAGCCTAAATATTTTTAATGAAGTGTCACATTGTAACTTCTTAGGCACAATGGGTTAAAGTATCTCCAAAACATTTAACTGAAATGTTCAAGATTTATTTCATTTTGGCCTGCCTGCTTTTATATCACCTGTAGATTATATACTGTCAGTCATTAACCATGTGAGGTTACGTTTCTCACCTGATATACAGTGTATAAATTTTAATTTTTCTAACCATTTTTATGAAACAGTAACACATAATCACAAATATGACTAATTTCACTCTATGTATATTTGTGATCATGGCAAAAGCTACACTGTTCTTTGTAAAAGATTGGAAAATGGACTGATCAAAATATTTTTATAAGTAAAACAAATATTTGTTTAAATTCACAAGCAATAATAATGTTTTACTGCTCACAGTACTAAAACAACAAAATCAAAAAGATTAAAATATTTTAATTTTCATGCAGAGAGACACCCAACAAATGTAAAGTCCAAAATCAAAATAACATTATTGTAATAGTCGTTTGATGAAACTCTTTGCAAATAGGATTCTGCATACATACTGTCTGGTTTATGATGACATGCAGTTATACATATACATACATTTAATTTTCTAAGATTTTAATTTCCTTTTTTGGACTTGGAACTTTTTCAGTTCATTGTAAGTTATATTTTTGTTTACTTGTCCAGGAAAATCTCGACCTGGGAAGTTGAAGCATGATCCACATTCAGATTATGACTACAAGGCGGTTAATGTCAAAACTTACCCTCAAAATGAAATCAAAAACAAATTTCAATTCCGGCATAGCTTCCCATAAGCTCCAATTTATTTATTTCTTGCCTCACTTTGGAGTTGACCAGCTGTGTCCCCTACATGTAATGTTACATTAGAAATGAGAAGCAAAAGTTCATTCCATCTCCTCAGTTTGACTGTCCTTCATCATTTCATAGCATAACTTTTTAAAATATCATTCTCTATTGCAAAAAATATTCCTTCCTTTATAGTATATTCTTAAAAAAACAAAAAGTAACAAAAACTTGGGGGTGGGTGTATCAAATATACATCGAAAATTACACATTTTATTCTCAAATTCTAATCTTTCACTTAATAAGAAGAAAACAGTCTATCTCTGTATTTCTCTAAAAAAAACTTTTCCCATTGGAATACTTATGTAAAGATGGAAAATATAAAAATTGCAAATTAGAAAATAAATTATACCTTTGTTCATTTATCTGTTCATTAATATACATTATCTATCTATCTATCTATCTATCTATCTATCTATCTATCTATATATATATATATATATATATATATATATATATATATATATACACACATATATTATATATATATATGCACATACATATTTTATATATATATATATATATATATATATATATATATATATATATGTGTGTGTGTGTGTGTGTATTTAAAAATATACAGTATCTCTTGTCAATGCAAAGTTAGTTGTTAGATAACATTTTTGAACCCCTCCAAAACAATAAAAAGAAGGAAATAAAACAATTGAGAGTGATATGGCTTAAACAAAGAAAAGTTTTAAAGATAAATATACTACTGGATTTAACTACTACTATGCAAAGACGGAATGTGTTTTTAAGTTAGCTCAACTCAACAGTGGGCCGCCCAACACTCACCATACTTGTGATCTGCTATTCTGCGCTGGCTGACCTATGTCAAAGGTCAGTTCACCTTTTGACCAGCTGCACACTTACCAAAATGGAACACACAACCTTTCTGAGGATTTCCGGTAAAGTGTTCAATAATATTATACTTTTTTCCTTCACTTGCTTCATTGGTGCCACTAAAAAGTTTGCATACCCATATTTACTGTGACATCACTTGGGGTGGAACAGGTAATCAATTGTGGATTTTATTTTTATAAATGCCTGACTTTGGAGATGGCAAATTTATTTTCACTTTAACATATATCTTTGGCAAAATATTAATGAGTGTTCAAATTATTTTTAGTTGGGAATCTGTTATTATATTAAATGAAAAAACTAAAACTAAAAACATCTAAAGCAACATATATGTATATCTCATTATATACATTTGTTTTTAGCTAGGATATTGTGTGTGTGTTAATAACTAAATATTTCAAATTCAATGACTGATATACTAATTGTTAATAAATAATAAATGCATTCACTAATAGTTAAGATTTATGTCAATTTTTGTGTATTGGGAAGGTAAATAGAGAACATATTAAATAGAAAGATACTAAAAACCTATAAAATAAAATAATTTTTGCAAAAGGATTGAGAGATGATACCATGTTCTGAAAAATCTTCCTATCCATTATTACTTTCCTTTATTTACTTATTGTATGCATGGTATACGTGTGTATGCTTAAATATTTTTAAAAAGTGGTTATCGCTATTGTATCAAACTAAATACAAATGCTTTTGTGCATGTGTTGATTCTGTTTACTTAAGAATTAAAAAATATCTTGTTAGTTTTCATGTGAATATTAAAATGTTCTGATATTTTAAAAATTAACTTTAAGATTGTTAATTATACATTGAAATACATACACACAATTAAGATCTAACAACCAGAAATTTTTGTTATTTACTAAGCTTAGTTTTGGTACAAAGCCACAAGTATTGGGGAATCCAGTGAGGACCAAACTAACTTTTCAGTAATAATGTTCCATCAGATTAACTTGCTATCCCTTATCCTATGTTGAGGTGTCCAAACTGATTAAGAACTGTTTAAATACATAGTTAATTCTGATCGGGAACAATTATTTTGGTAATGGAAATACACATTTTATAAGACTCATTTCAATAGGATATAAACTTAGAAATAGCAGACACAATACATACAGATGAGCCTTATAAAAAAAAAGCTTTCATAAAGCAATGGATTTTGAACTAGTCTCACAAGCCATTATAGTAATTTATTTCTCATTGGAATTTATTTGAATAACTTTAAATATAATACTATGAAAAAATGCATTAATTTGAGGAAAAAATGTTATTATTAATATAAATTATAGCTCTGTTATTATACATTGAGCACTATTTTGTTACATATACACTAATAATAACTTAGCAGTGAGGAAAAATGTATATTTATTATTAGTATAAATTTTAGCTCAGCTATTCTACATTGAGCACTATCTTATTACCACCAACACTCACTGTGCTCTAATTTACATTTAAAAAGGATTATATAGTTTATCTGATGCTAACTTTTAAGCAAACTTTTTATATGATTGGATGAATCTTAAACTCTGTACTTCTGGAATAAGTATTGCATTTAGTGAACTTTTAAAACCTGCAATAACTAAATGTCTTCTATAAAATTTATCTATATCTAATATTGTTCAATAACTTTGATTATAGACTAGAATAAAATGAAACCTACTTCATTATTGCATCAAGACAACTAGTTCAAAAAGGAAGAATATATAAAAGTACAAGTTAAATGTTAAGTATGTATAAAACAATTAATCGCCATAATCCGGTAACATTCAAAACCTGTCTTGCTTGTAACAATGTTAATTTAGATTTATTTTTTTTGAAAATATAAAATAAAAAAATCAGTTATTAAAGTTAAAAATTATATTTTTTTAAATAAAATTAAAAGTGGTAGTTATTAAAATTATAAATATATTTTTAAAAATATAAATGTAAAATGTATTTTAAAGAATAAAATTTCAGTCTAGATCTAAAAATAGTGTAAATAAAAATATCAGAATATTTCATAGACACTTATTTTCTTAGTTATCCCCATGAAAGGTTTTTCTTAACTAAAGAGACTATCGTCATTTTAAATTTCTATGATGTTAAAAATAAGAAGACACCTTTTCTCTGGTTCACAAAATTAAACCAAACAGATTAAATCAGTAAGTTAATGAATAAATAAATTAATGAGTATACTGCGTAGACTCAAAATTTTCAGTATCATATCAGATGCTACATCAGTTTTCCAGTTTTTAAGAATAATTTTAGATAAAATATGTAGAGAAATAACCATTCTAATCAATAGGTTTATTAAATGCAATAGACTAGTACCTGATGTAATGCTACTAGTTTTACAAATTAACATATTTCAATCTCATGCTAAAGCCATTTAGGGGAAAAATGAATATGAAACATGGACATAAAAATACTCTTGGTTATTAAAAATAACTAAATAAATGAGATCCTGAAGAAAACTTCCATTTTTTAATGATGCAATTGTTCATTTGAATTTTAGTTTTCCTTTACAGATTTTATCACTGAGCACACTTACCTACACATAAGCCACCAATCTGTCACTGGGTGGCATGCCACTAGCGTTTGCTGCTGGTGGCCTGCTGTCAAGCCACCAGCATGTTCGTCTCAGCAATGTTACCACTGGCGGACCGCTAGAGGCCCACCAGTGGCTGCCACCAAAGGACCATTGGCATTGCCATCGGTGGACCACCAGCAAGCCACTAACTGCTTGCCTGTAGGGTAGTAATTGTTAGACTTAATAGATTTATCTGACTCTGACCCCGATGAGCATTGACAAAACTTTGAATTCGGTTAAAAGATAAGTCAATTAATAGTGTTATATGATTTTAATATAATAAAAATAAGCAATGCTTTAATATTTCCTAGTCATTATGAAGATTAAATAGAAGAAAGTTTACATGATTTTTTTTTTTTATACTTTGAGCATTCTGCATACATTTGGTAGATGAGTTTATAAATTTCACAAGTGATCAAAGTTTCTTGACTTTGCTCTCATACATAAATTTGTTTTTAGTTAATTTATGAAAAATGCTTAAATTCCATGAAAATAATTTATAATGTTAGTTTATTTATATGAAAACTTGTATATGTATTTTTTTAGCCTTTAGTTAAAAGCATATAAATTCAACAAAAAGGCATATGACATATTGTGTAGATTTGTTTATAGGAAGTTGAGCCTACAAGAATGGTATTGTACTTTCTAGTTATCATTCTCAATTATGATAAAATTATCAAAACAAAAACATAACTTTTTTCTCAGTGGTTAAGGATTATTATTGCCTATAAAGAATTATTTAGTTAAGTAATAAAAGTACCTAATTTTTATATATAAATATGAATTTGGATTCTGAAATTAGTTTGGGGTGTCTTTTATAATGCAATAATGTACAAATTTGTGTCCATTTTTTTCACAAATTGTCATCCACAATGGTTCAGTTTTCTTTGCTCTTGTGATGTCATGCCAAATCTACAAATGGGTTTCATGCAAACAAAGTGGTAAATGTTTTCAATAGAACTAACAGCAGTGGTATATATCTTGACCATAATTTCATTTGTTTTTTACCATACTTCATCATCTTGCTTTCAATTTCATTCAAGAAACAAGATATTAAATATTTTGGCAACATTGGCAAAAAATAGGGATTTAACAATTATATAAACATTCAATCTCACCATTCTATATGCTAAACAAGTTTTTAAAATTTAACAAAATTGAAATCCGTTGAAAATTTTCTTTTTTTTTCCAAAGGATAACAGTCTTTTTATTGCAAAACTATATGAAGTCTACATTTGAATAAAGTTATATTAATATTTGAATTATTCTCTTTTTTACAGAAAAGCATTTACTGATAATTTTGATAACTACATTTCAGAAAATAATTCTCTAAATACTAACTATTATAGGAATAAAACAAAATGACATTATTAAATTAAAGACGTCATTTAATACTTTTGTAGTTTACTTCTTTTTTTTTACATACAAGATAGAAAACATTTGCTGAACTTCAACTAGGAAGACAGACAAATTTTTTAAATTTTATTTAGTACATGTTTGCTTAGCATTTAATGGTTATAAAATTAGGCATTATATCATATGTATCTATACATGTATGGGACACGTGTATATTTTAATTGATAGCAATTTTAAAAGCTTTCAAAATAATTGAAAACACATTGAACTTTTCTGCTTGCACATCTGAAATTGTGGACTACAAAAATTCTCTATTTTACATTAAAATTTGCAGTTAAATATTTATCAAATATATGATGATGTGACTAAAATTGTATAAAAAATATTTACCTTAAAAGATAAAACTGTAAAAAAGTAATTTCTGAGAAATTAAAAACACAACCCAAGATGAGTATTATGTAAATCATTTTCACTTACATAATTAATAGTTAATATGAAGGTTGATCAAGAAATCAACCTTCATATTAACTGGCAAACACTCAATTTCTATAGTCTAAGAATATGACTAAAGAAAATTTTTTAAAAAAATACTCACCAGTAATACATCATCATAATAATTTTGTTTCATGTGTATGTTAATTAACTAATTATATGCTCAAAAATTACAAAATCATTCTCACAAACAGAAGCCACTAATAAAACCAAATTAAATTTATTTGTATGCAAATTGTACAAAAAGTTTATAGAAAATATTACTCATTCTCAGTGTGTGACATAATTAGTATAGCTAAATTTAGTGGAATTGTTACATTTAACATTTTTAACATTATTGTTTATTTTTTAAAAACTCATTTATCAAACCAAACAATGAAATACTTTTCATAATATCTATAAAATATTGTTTTCAGTTGGATAAGTATAATCAAACGATAATCATCAACTAATTTTATGGCTGCATAAAATCCAATTTTGCAAATATGATCATAATTATGACACATTATTATCATTAAACGAGCACCTATTACTAGATTAGGTCAATTATAATTATTATTTCAGTGGTAATGACAAATTTTGGTTTAGACTAAGAGAAGATAGCAAATTACCCTACTCATCTGATGAAGAAATATTTTGTTTTCTTCTATCAGTCATCTAAGCTGAGGAGTTATTTTCTTATATCATTTTTGTAAATAGTATCTGAATAATTAAAATTATTTGACTGTTAAAAGTCAAAATATATTACATTTTCATACCCTTCCATTTGTGGATCAAGGAAGCAATCAAAATTTTGTACTTGTTCACTATCATAAATTGAATTTTCTACAAAATAATTAATTTTAAGATAACAAATTTTAGGAAAAGTTGAATTAATATACAAATGAAAACTTCTTATTCACAAAGAATATCTATTCTATTTTCAATAAGCATTTATCTTTTGCACATTATATCCTTATAGATTCAATTAATATGAATATCTTTAATCATCTTAATTTGCATGAGCTAAAAAATCTTTATTATTCAGTCTCATCTTTGTTTTCATTAAATTTGACACAGTTGCATTAAGCAGTTTCTATCAAATCTATTGCATTAAGCAGTTTTCTATCAAATCTATTGCATTAAGCAGTTTTCTATCAAATCTATTGCATTAAGCAGTTTTCTATCAAATCTATTGCATTAAGCAGTTTTCTATCAAATCTATTGCATTAAGCAGTTTTCTATCAAATCTATTGCATTAAGCAGTTTTCTATCGAATCTAAGATAAATGTTAATGGCATATAGAACAATTGTGGAATGGATATTGGTGAAAAAACAAAAACCTCTGCTGAATGCTATGAAAGTAAATATTTATTAAGTTAACAACAAACATTCTTGAATTATAACACTATCAGTTATCAAAAACTAACATGCCAAAAATATAAATTATGTTATATGGTATTTAATATGAATGAATTAATTATACTGTATGATATTTAAAATGAATTCAAAATAAATGAATCATTACTACTTCCACTGCAATTCCTATCAGAGTATACTTTTTATTATAGAATTACTGAAAACATAAAAAAATGGTGAATGAAATTACCAAAATAAAAATAAAAAGGCAAAAATTTGTAACTTTGCTAATTAGTCTTCATATGAAGTATTCTGCCTTTAGATATCTTTTATTAATCATTTAAAAATTAATTAAGTAGTAATGGCTAAGTTTGCTAGTTTTATAATAATTCTGATATAATGTGTACCTAACAATTTTCCTAGTCTGATTATATCAATTGAATTTGTTTTTAATTTAAAAAGCTTAATAAGATCCTCCAGTTTAAATAAACAAAAATTCTGGACAGGGACAAAGTTTATATATATATCATTAATTTTTGCACTTCTTGTTCACTGCTAACATCTGCATCAGCACAATATATCACTCTATATGATCTGCACCTAATTTTGGTTATTCATTTTCACTTCACCTGCATCTTGTAAAGCATATCAGATTTTTTGCATGGAGACAGCCATGTGAAATATGCACATGCACAGGTTTATATGATATATCAATATTCACAATTCTCAACATAGAGACATGTAAATCAATTTCATTTTTCAGCCTGAAAACATTTTTGTAAAAACTTTTGCAAAATAAATTTAAATTCAAATGATTTCTAAGAATATTTTTTAATAAATAAGTTTGTTCTATATGGTAATATTATTTTATCTCATTTTACGTATGCATATGCAAATTAGGAATCATTTGAAATTAAATTTGAAGAGGGTGTCCTATATTTCCATTTGACATATCTAGCATACCTACCTTATAGTAAGTTTAATAATAAAGTAGTAAATCTTTTTTTAGAGTAGGCTGAAAGACACATTAAAATCATTAGGTCTGACTAAGTTATTAGAAGATCTTGAAGACAAGAACAAAAATCAATATTTAACTTACTTAAGGAATTGCCTTTGAAAGATTCAATGTTTATGAATATGAATAGCAAATAGTAAATTTAATTGTAGATGTAGTAGCATAAAAATATTTAATAATTATAAATATATTGTAAATATAGTGGTTTAGCTGTAACGAAAAATTAGATCAATTGCTCTACACAATAAAATTCTAATTTAAAGAGTGTTTTGGATTTTCTGCACATATGATCCACATATATGAGTGTGATAGATTAGCATTTAAACCCAAGGCAAGCACACACAGATAGTACCACTATGATTCTAGGAAGAGCAAGGATATTTTGATTATAGGTAGGTGTGCCAGTCCACACATAAAAATGTGAAGAAAAAGGCATTTAACTAGCTCAATGAACCAAGTTTGAATTCCAACATGGAAACTGTTAGTTAAGTTCAAATCCTGAGACAGTTCATATTCACTTTACATTAATGCCTTTTGAAAAGGTATGAATCCATCTCTTCTCCTTGCAGCTATAGATAAAATAGCAGAACACATTGGATTATCAAGCTTTGATTGGTAACCAGTCTAGGAGGACAAAACAATTTCAACTACTATCTTAATATGATTGACATGTGAGCTAAAAGGTTAACTGGGTACAGGCCCCAGAACTGTTTGGAACCACATGAAGCACATTCTTAACTTTGATATATCCAGTGTATATTTTTGTTGCTGAATATAATGTAGTAACAACATCAACAAAGATTGGGATAATAGTCCATTTGTAAATAATGTAATACAGTTTTGTATTTCACAGAACAATTTTGCATTATAGCAAGCATGTACTTTATATATATATATATATATATATATATATATATATATATATATATATATATATATATATATATGTAAGCAAATATATGGATATAGATTCGACAGTATGAAGAAAAATATACGGAAAAAACAAACAAACATCCTTATATGCAATTATGCTGTTTTAATGTTAATATAATGTCAATGTCAGACGTTTCGGTCTAATAAACCATCTTCAGGACATATTCATAAAATATAATTAACATTATCAATTCAACAGGACAAAGACGATGGACATAAGAACAAGACTTATCCAAATAGATAACTGAATGTTTTATGTGATCAGCGTTCCGTTTAAACATGGTCACGTTGTCGTCACATAGGCGACGCTGTGAAAACGTATTCCTAAAATTTGAGTATTTTGAATGAAAATTGAAAAATGAAAAGAATTCTATTTTGATCTAAAATTTATATGTACGCTTGTCGAGCATTAATCTCGCTAGAAAAGGGGAAATACTAAAGAAGCCAGGTCTACAACATGACAATGTTTAAATGGAACGCTGATCATAAAACTTTCAGTTATCTGTTTGGATAAGTTTTGTTCTTATGTCCATCGTCTTTGTCCTGTTGAATTGATAATGTTAATTATATTTTATGAATATGTCCTGAAGATGGTTTATTAGACCGAAACGTCCGACGTTGACATTATATTAACATTAAAACAGCATAATTGCATATAAGGATTTTTGTTTGTTTTTTCCATATATTTTTCTTCATATATATATATATATATATATATATATATATATTATGTAGTTTTGCTTTATAAAATAGTTTGGACACAGGAAGTTTATTTATCAGTTTTGGACTTCACTGAATATACTTGCTTGTTCTTGCTTCTAATACAGTGTATCATAACTCATATCTTCAGTATACCTTCTAATGCCATCTTTGGCATGTCTCATTCTTTCAGCATTAAAACTGGAACTGATTTTTTAAGAGACAGATTATGTAAGTTGTGGAAATCACTCTTTTGAGTAGTTTGTAACACCCTATTTATCATCTCTCAGTTGTGTCTCTGTCTTTGGGCAAAGTTTGCTCAGGGGCAGCACTGCGAAAGGACAGAGTTACAACTGAGGAAAATTACACTGAGAGGTGCCCAGACTGGGGAACAGCTGCCTGAGGCCACACTCTCTCATTGCACCAGAGAGAGGAATCAGTGCTCACACCAAGACCACTGCAACTGACCGTTGTGGGGGTCCAGGCAATTTTTGTTCCTAGCCTGGGTGTATGTGCTCGGGCTCCCCACATTATTCATGAGTGAATACAAATTACGTAAGTTGAGCTGGCAGAAATATTGGCTCTTTACCCAAATGAACTAAGAAACAAAAATCTGATCTGCTAAAGCTGAAGGCAATCACATATTAGTTACTGAGGCCAATACAATAAGCTACATTGAAGAATATGCTGTAAATAGCAGTGACTTGCATGCATCTCTTCAATCAAAACATTAGTAGTTACCAATCAAAATTGTAAAACATTAAAAAATTGTTTCCTATATGTACAGCATTAATAATAATAAAGAACAATACACATACATGCACACAATACTGTTCAAAAGTAAATGAACACCTAAAATAATATTTAAAAATTTCTCTTTTTTTCCAAATAATCAACAATTCTTAATTAAACAATATATTCATTAAGAAAAACCTTTACTAAATCAATTACAACCACTTTCAAAAATTTTTGTCAAACTGGAATAAAAATATTAATTAAAAATAATTAAAAAAAAAAGTAAGTGAACCGTTACATTTACACTCTGTATTTTTGTTTTATATGGTTGTCAGTGCAAATCATTTTTGTGCACATGTAAAAATAAAAATGACACATGTTCATTTTTTGGTAAGCTGTGTTTACAGCAGTCAAACAATATAACTCATTGTGTATGCAAATGTGTACAGTTAGAGACTAAATTTGAAAAAATATATATGCAAAGATCAAAAGAACTTCCTGAAGCTTTAAAAAATTACATAATTGAAACCTATAATAATGGAGAAGACTACAAAAAGCTATCAAAATGGTTTGGAGTGAACTTCTCCACTATGCAACAAATTATTTATAAATGGAAGGCCTTTGTTATGATTCCATCACAATCAAAAAGTGTCTGTCTGCAAAAAATAACAGCAAGAGTAAATGGACAATTCGTTCGGCAAACCCAGGCAAATCCTGCTATGATGTCTGTGGTTCTCCAATTCTCACTGGTCAATGTTGAAATCAATGTGCATACACCTACAGTACGATGAAATCTGAACAATGAATCTTCATAGCAGAATGACTAGAAAAAGCCACTGCTTACAAAATAGCACAAGCATGCTCACCTCAACTATGCCAAAGCTGATATTAATAAGCTAGAAACATACTGGCAAAAGGTTTTATGGTCATATGAGACCAAACTAGAGCTTTTTGGGAGGAACAATAGGTGTTATATCTCATGAGCCCCTAATATGGCTTTTGAAGAGAAGACTTTGATACCAACTATTTTACATGACAGTGACAGCACTATGATTTGGGGGGGGGCACTTTGCAGGAAAAATAGTACGCATTGATGGCACAATGAACTCTGCAAGATACCAAGCAATTTTGAACAAAAGTGTCTTGTCCTCAGTTCAAAAGTTGAATTTAGATCAGGCTGGAACTTCTATAAGGACAATGATCTGAATTATGAAAGCAAATCCACAAAAGAATGGGTTCATAAAAAGAAATTTCAAATCTTGCAACAGCCTAATTGAAGTCCTGATCTAAACCCAATTGAAAATCTGTGATTCTAGTGGAAGAAGGCAGTACATGCAAGAAATCCTGGTAATATCGAGCAATTGTGAGAGTTTTGCCAAGAAAAGTAGTCAAAATTTGGCACTCACTGCTATCAGAAACTTCTTAAAAATTATAGGAAAAGACTGGTTGATATTTTAACCTCAAAAGGAGCAGTCACCAAATACTAAATGTAAGGGTTCACTTACTTTTGCACATCTTAGTTTTTAATTTTAAATTAATATTTTTATTCCAGCTTGGTAGAAATTTTTGAAATTGATTGTAATTGATTTAATTAAGATTTTTTGATCATCTGTAAAAAAAGAGAATTTTTTAAAATATTATTTTATGACTTCACTTACTTTTGCACTACACTGTATATATATATATATATATATATATATATATATATATATATATATATATATATATATATATATATATATATATGTCTGCAAGTGTGCTGAAAAGTTCTCAATCAATCTACTCTGTAAACATTAAATTACTAATTTTTGGAAGTGGTCAAGCAAAGAACATTTCACTACCCTATGATGTATATATGTAATTACTAATACACCTACCAGTCTCTTAATCTACAGATGTATATAATATATATGTTATATATTCAACATGACAAGTACAAAAATTCAACAACAAAACTGATTATTCTGATGAAAAACAAAATTGTAATTATTTTGAAAGCAGCAGACAAAAAATGTAAAAACAGGAAAATGTCTATCCTGAAAATAAAACCAGATAATTATATTATTATACTACTAAAAATAACATTATTGTTTTATTTTATTAAGCCAAGAACATAATTCATAAATCTTTTAGTAGTTTATGACATTGCAAAGTTTAAGATTTAGCATGTACCAAAGTCCTCCTCATCTTCAGAAATAGCACTTTATCATTTCATACCTATTGCACAATAAATGTACTGTTTTGACAATCATACATTTGATTCTGATGAAACAATCCTCTTCACTTTAAACTTCTCCTCTTATGTCTTTCTTTGACACCTATGCTTATGCACCTGAGCTATATTATAATGAACAGCCATAATGAAAACTTCAATAAACTGTTCAGCTTCCACTTGAATCTAAACTATTATATCATCCTTTTGCATGTCTTACCACATTCAGGTATGCTGAGTCAAATTGTCACCCACATTTTTCTTCTATCCTCTATACCTGAAAAAGAATACAATTGACTTAACTTTGTTAATGTTATTGAATTACAGAATATCACAGTCTCTTGAGATGTGAAAACTGATTTATTTTTTAATTAACTATACAATACAGCAAAATAAACATGACTCCTTTGTAAAAATCTTTTGGAAGACATTCACACTAATCCAAATTAGTAACTGTTTTGCTTAAACATATATGGATAAAATAGAGCAAGCAATGAAAACATGATAATTCTTTTTCCAGTATTCCACTGTGGAAAATGATACCAAAGAAAAACATTCTCTTTAGGATGTTTAAATTAATATAATTAAAAACAACTCCAAAAAATTAAAATAAAATGATTTATATTTTATTTTTCCAAAGTAATATATAAAAATATATGGAGATTAATACTTTTGACTTTTAAAATTAATATGGAAAAAATTGTTTAGTGTCTAGAGTTTTTGTTTACCAACATAATAAATTACTTTGGTTTGAGCTATGTGCAGTAGATTAAAATCCACACATAAAAAACAAATTTAATATTTGTAGAGTTGATATTTGGCTACATATTAAATTAAAATGAAAGCTGTAGAATATTTTGATCTAGCAAATAAATACTTATGGGTAGAGTTCACTAATGCAGTATTCAAAAGAAAATCTAAACACTTTGCCCATTTTTCCTGCCATATTAGGATCCATAATTTGCTTAGGCAAAGGTAGTATCTAACTTCAAAACTAAGGATTAGAGATTTTATTAGTTACAAGTTGTGCACTATTGTAAATCAGTGTATATTTTTCAGTGATGCAAATTTATAAGTAAATTGTAAATATCATTATGAAGGCCAAGAGTAAAAAAACACCTAGGCATAAAATATCTTTGAACATGTTAAATTATATTATGGCCAGCACAATATTTTGAAGATATGAGAAGTTTGACTAAAGAATTAATTCATTTTCCATATAATTTGAACTTACAGTTATGCTCGAAACCCACAATTTCTTCAAATTTTATACAGCTTGATATCTTTTTAAACAAATCAAATAATAATCAACATAAATTATAATTACACTAAAGAGGATAGAAATGAATTGCTATTTTTATTGATACTACACTCATGCAACAAGTGACATTTTATTTAATCTTAACTTTTGGTGCCTTGCATTATTATCATTAAAGCACATTTTTTTTGTTTAAGTTTGTTGCAATCAGTTTTTTCTGATATTTGTCTTTTTGCTACCACTGAGTGAATGCTATTTTTGTACTATATATATTTTATACATACATATGTATTCACTTATACATCATATGAGTCTTGATACTTACCACTGCTGTGAAATCGAACTGAAGACATGCTGATGAAGAATAATGTTCTTACATTTTTATTTTCTCAAAGTTCACGTCCGTCATTATCTCTCCTTAAAATCAATTAAATAAACCTTTTTCACCTAGCCCTGCATCAAAACATTTTCCTTTGCGTTGTCATTAGCTACTCTATCCGTTAATTATTTTGTCTATATTATTTATTGCTCAGCATATATGTACGCGTATATATATGCATTTATATATATTTAATATATATATATATATGTAAATGTATCTCTGTATGTACAATATGTATACATATATATATATACTTATATCTATATCTATGCATGAGTATGGTGAGTGTACAGTGAATTATTTGTGGATTTTATTTTATATGTATATATATTTTATTTTTTAAATCATGCACGTGTATTGTTTTTTTCATTTCATCCTGTTGTTCACAGACAGTCATAACTAGATACATATCCATATGCTTCTTTGATGTGTGTCTCTGTACATGCACATACATTTATATATATATATATATATATATATATATATATATATATATATATATATATATATATATACACCTACATGCATACATTTATATGCTCTGGAAGCAGCTTCTTAATTTATTTTTATATTAAAAACACAACTATGCTTTCTCTAATGTGCATATTTTGGACTCTCTACAATTTTCTGATGTTAGGTTTGATATCTTTCGGTAAGTTTTCAATGAATTCACTGGGATCACTTTTGTTTTTCTAGCATGTTAAATGCATTTTATTAATTTTCAGTTAATATATTGTCTTTAGCCAATGAATATATATTCAGTATGAACTAGTAAAAGTTATACACACTTTATGCAAGCCAGAAAAAAAAAATAATGAAAAGATTCTGTACATCAAAAATGTTTGACAGATAAAATTAATGCAGTGAATAAAATTCCAATTTATTCAATGAGAGCAAACATAATTAGAAGAAATTTGAGAACCTCCAAAATAAAGAAGATATTAGCAAAATGTTGTGTTTTTATTATTTGCACAAATATGTACATCTGCATAATATATCTGTATATGTATGTAGATATTTTTGTGCTTCCTTTTACAAAAGTTTGCTGCTAGTGTCGAAGCTTTGAAAGTCCTGGGATCTCTTTTGTTTTGCTATAGTGGAGAGATCAGTCGCATTGTAATTAATCCAATCAATTAGATAAATTTTAATTAAGGTAGATTAGAAAGCATAGAAATAGAATCATTTTAAAACAACTAAATTGTTCCTTTTATATATATATATATATATATATATATATATATATATGTGTGAAAAGTGTGTGTATATAAATATAAATAAATAAATATATATAAATATATATATATATGTATAATTATTTATATATTATATGCGCGGTACTTATTAGAAAGCACTCAATATCAGAGATAGACATGAAACCCAGGGTCACAAGCTCACATCTATCCAACCATATATATATATATATATATATATATATATATATATATGTAAAATGACAATTGGAAAAAAGATCTTAGATTTTGCTGACGCATTTCATCTTCCGACTTTTTCAAGGCAAAAATGAAATCGAAATGTTCTTGTTATTATAGTTACATTAAAAAAATCCAAATTTAAAAAGATAGACGCTTCTGTCTAAGCCTTTTTTTCTAACAACAAGAACATTTCGATTTCATTTTTGCCTTGAAAAAGTCGGAAGACGAAACGTGTCGGCAAAATCTAAGATCTTTTTTCCAATTGTCATTTTATTTATACCAATCTGTCTTGTCCACAGAATTGATCTGGGAATTTAACTATATATATATATATATATATATATATATATATACATACATATATATATATATATATATATATATATATATATATATAATCTGTGTGCGTGTTTGTTTATATGTATGTATGTATGTATATATATATATATATATATATATATATAGAGAGAGAGAGAGAGAGAGAGAGAGAGAGACACACGCACATACATTTGTTCATGCACAAATAAGAATATCAGTAAAACAACTCTGTTTGAACCCAGATTCAGACCAATGAATTTTTATTAAATTCATTCTCATATACAAATTATGCACTGACTCATATTTCCATTCTGCTGCCAATATTTGTTTTTAAATGTATTCCAAATCAAGTTTAAAATTTTACAGATTTGAATATATGAGTTGGCACTTAGCATTTTTTACATATCAAATCAACCATGCTGGGTTGGTTGCATTCTGTGCAGATTTGATTTCTACTGTTGACTTGTTTATTTATTTTGCCAGTGAAACAAACAACTTATCAATTAATATTTGTTTTCATGACTCTAATAAACTTGCTTGTTTCAAACTGAAAATTCCAGATTTAGTTAACGACAATACATAGAATTTCACAACGACCTTCCTAGTTTTTCATAATTAATTTTTTTCGTGAAGCAAAATTATTTCAAACGGTTATGCGTATAACTTATTCAGATTTCTAGACTGGTATCTTCATGGTACGGCTAATTTTTGTTTTATCTAATCCTGAAAGATTGGGTCTTCCATCCTATTTAGCCTAAATTTTATATGCTTCATGTTAGAGTAAATAAATTTTTCTGTTCATACAAGACTTTCATTCATGATAAGCATAAGTTTTGGTGACCAGAAAAAGAACATAAGAAAAAAAGTCTTGAAAAAGTCATAAAGTAATTATTTTAAGGTAGAAAGAAAAGTAATACAGTTATATTTCTGGCTTATGATAGAAAAATTAATATCTTCATTATTTTAATTTAAAATAGTGAATATTTTTAATAAAATAAGTAATATTTTAAATTATTTAATATATCTTAATAAAATAAAAATCATATTTAATATATACTCATGAAATATTTTAAATGTTTATATTTTTTTAATTTATAGTAATTACATATTTCAATAAAATAATTTGTTAAAATATTACTTGTTTGATTAATATAAATTAAATATGATTTTATTCTATTACGATATATTAAATAAATGAGTATGACTTATTTTCTCTATGACTTTTCCTAGCCAAAGTTATTACTATTTTTCAGTGATGCTTTCCTACCTTAATGGAGTATGTATTATGACTTCTGTGATATTTTCCTATGACATCTTTTCCTGAATTATTCTTGGAAAATATGAAGTATCTTTCTTTCAGAATAACATCAAAATATATTTCCATTACACTAAACCAAAGGAGATAGTACTAGATTTTAGCATTAGCCTTCCCTTTTTATATCTTTGAACTGAAAAATAAAATATAGATATAACTCAGTATGATCTGATCTGTCATCAAATGAATGTGGTAAAACAGCAAATATGAGGATAAAAGTCTTTACTGATGGCATGTTGCTTAATAAGTTAGAATTATTTTATGACTTGTTTTAGCATAATCTCTCATATATGTCTCTTTTCATTCTTGGCTTATGAATTGTAGCTTTAGATTTTTGCTTTCTAGAAAAACTGTAATGTACTGATATCAATTTCTAAATGAAATCTGATTATTTTTTCAGTCAGCTTTATTGAAGATTTACAAAATCTTGAACACTTACTAATATATTTCTTACTTTCCTATGAAAGTTTCTGTTTTCTTTTAAAAATTGATGTAGTGACTCTTGAAACCAAAGTTCTTGCTGTATCATATTCTGTTGATATTAAGCTATCTGTTGTAATAAATTATAAAAAGATTTACATTGCCTTAAGATATTCTGCAAACGTCTGCAGTCTTTTGTAAAAGCATCAAGTTTTCACTATTCTTTTGAGTTTTTGGTATATTGTGTTTGGTTGTATTGAGTCATTGAAATGCATTCACAGATTGCTTTCTCATTTTATATATGTTTCTACCTATCTTAAATAGTATTCAGTATTAATCTTTCATAAAGCAAAAATTATTAATGGGTGTTCGGTTAAAATGAATGGAATGTTGTACTTTTAATATAAATAAATTCTAAAAGACACATTTATGTTAAGTTTCTTGATATATATTACTCTAAAATCATCAACATCTTATAAGCCAATTTATAAGAACATGAATATATTTTGATGGCAGATTTTAAAAACTAATTTTGATGTATTAAAATGATTAAAACTTAGTAAATTTTATATTTTAAAATGCTTGGTAGGGTAGGTAAATGGGTAGTAAATGTAACCTCAGCACAAAAAAACATGTTTGTCTTTTTTTTTTACAACTTATAATATTAAAATTCACTGATTATAAAATATATATATTTATAGGTGATCAAAACTTTCCACAGATTCCTTTATTTCATAATCTGTGAACTGGCATGTATTTTTGGGAAAGATAGTGGAGTGGTTTCCCAATGCCTGCTCTACAGTTTGGAATTCAGAATTTCTTTTTGCTTGTTTATCAAGACTAGAGATCTTGGTTTACCTTATTATTTAACTCATAGTTGAGGAGAGATGAGATAAATTCATGCTTTTTTATAATTTTATTTGTGTGAAAGTGAAGAAAACAGATTAAGTGAGCATTTGAACTCAGTTCTCTGGTTCCACTTTCTTCACTGATATCTGTTACACTACCTGCACACACACAGAGACATGCACACACGCATATATGTAAACAGTGCCCCAATAAGCATGGCAGAATTATTAGCTGAATTTTGTTCTGAGATATTCACTGTATAATGTTCAGTTTATGCGATTAATAGGATTAAATGCATTTGCAGAGAAAAAATTGATGCACCTATGTTTGTGTGTGCGTGTATATATATATATATATATATATATATATATATATATATAAATAACCTGTGGTAAATAGTGATAAACTATTCTGCTGATATAGAGAAAATAATCAATGACTTATACACATCATTACTATTTAGTAAAATATACTAAGATACAACAAATAAAGTATGTAGTAAAACCACCATTAAAATTTTCATGCAAATATGCAATCATCTTGCATTGAACTACATTGTAGTATTTTATTTATTGTGTTTGTTACATATATATATATATTTATAAAATTGTCATTATTTAATTGTCATTTTTAATCAATCTCGAAAAAGAAATCTTAATACAATGATGAAGATGTAGGAAACAACACTATTAATACAAATTAAAATCATATTAGTAAATAACATAGCATTGTATAATGAAAGATTTTCTTGAAATTAACACTCTTAAAATCAAGTTATTCAATTTCAGAATTGATATTAAACTGTGTCCTTATCAGCACATAATATAGCACTATACCTAACACTGTGGTAGGGTTACCAAATTGAGCTACATTTGGAAACCCAGTGTTATTAGGTTTTGAATTTTGTTACTTGAAAGCTCTGGATTAGCTTTTAAAATAAACTGGTCTAACTTGAGCTACTCATGAGAAGAAAGTCAATTCTATATTTAATAGTGCTGTGATTTAAAATGTTGCACAATTTCTTACTGGACTGCATCATAGACCTCAGAATAGACTATATATTATACATTGGAAACTGTTTGATACTTATTGTTTGGAAAAAATATCTATTATTACAGTGTTAATAGTGCATTCAATTGATGCTATGTCTTTTCAAAACATAGGCAATTATAGCTTTCTATAAATCTCTTTTCTTTATTATTGGTGAACAGTAGTGGTGAGGTTTCATGTTGCCCTCTTCACAGTCTGAAATTCAGAGTTTTCCTTCTCTTAGATTGGTTGCCAATGTTAGAACGCTAAGTTTACTTATATATAACAGGAGATAAATTCATGCCTTTCCCAAGGACATTAATGTGAAAGTAAACCCAACAGGCTAGGCCAGAATTTGAACTCTGTTCACTGATTTCACTTTCTATTCTGATAACCATTAATTACACAACTTGCATATCATTCACTACAAGTTCAAAATTGAAAGATTTTCTTTGTTATTAATTTTTCTACGATTTTACATTTCTTTTCTGTAAACATTACTAAAACTCCCAAAATTATTAATTTCATTTTTTCCAAAGAAAATATTTTATAGATAATCCAAAGTATTCAGAATGCATAGTTTTTCTATGTAGCAATTTGAAAATTTTTGGTTTACAATGAATGAAAAAGACTGTACTAAACTCTGTAAATTGTAATCCTTCATTTATTAATGTAAATGTACTAATAGTGTTGCTTTTACAAACCTATAATCACTGTTGAATGAGGTTCACTGCAGTTTAGTTTATTTTGGTACTTGTGAAATATAACAATATATTTAATGTGAAAGGGAGGCAATTTAACTGATATTGTAATTTAATTAATTGGCAATGCCTTTAAGGAGCTAACTATAATTTGTGTAAAGCTTTCTCAATTCAGTCAACTGAAGTATGTTTTATTCTTGTGAAACTAATGATATTCAAGTGGTGCAAATACCTTGATTCTATCTTGATTGGATCATTTTCTACTGTGTAATTTATTTCATATCACTTATGAAATTCACAAGTCTATGCACACATGTAGATATACAAGTGTATGTACTTATTTAAATACATTTTATTACTTAAGGAAAACTTCTGAATGTCATTGACATATTGATCCAACAGCAAGACTAATCTGAATTCAATAATACTTTCAGTGATATGGGAATCATAGCAGAAGTAGTAATCATTTTGATTGATTCTAAAATTAATCAATAGCCATAGTAGCACCATAAAGTGTTTTGTCATGACTAAAAAATAGTTCTGAATATCTATTGCAGAGCTGATATTTGCTAATGTAAATGATAAATGATTATGTTCACTTTAATTTTTTTTAATATGATGGGCTGTTTTTTACCATAACTGTTCCTTATTTAAAATGTTTGATTGTATTAATAATTGTGTCAATAATCTGAGAACAAAAATAGTAAAATTATACAGCCATATTTCAACAATATGTTAAGAAAATATTCATAATTTGATATAAATTTATGTTATTATATATTATTAGGTATAAAGTTAATATAAATTGATATACACAGTCAATATAAAGCTAGTTGTATGTAGGCCATGAAAGTTACTTTAAAGGCAAGCAGTCATTAAAATTAAAATGATTTAAAAAATAATTAATGCACTTTCCAAAATGTTGAATAAGTATTTTTAATCATTGACAGAGGATATAATAGTTTTAATGTTATTCACTGATATGTAATATGTTAATTAGTAACAGAATAAAAAATAATAACAAATAATTGGTTTTATGATGATGAATGGGTAAGAGAATAAATAAAAAATACCCCATTTGAAGTCAATTAAAAATATTTAGAATCAAAGGAAACACTAATGCTTATTTTAAATTTAATCCATTGAACCCAGTGTACTAGTTTACTGATTCAGTGCTTTGATAGGTGAAAAAAAATTATGAAGCCTAACATGTAGAATAAAGCTGTTCATATAAGCAACTTTATACTTGTCATTTGCTCTTCTTCAATGGTAAATTCTGCAGGTAATACTGAATTAGTGAAATTTACTCAACATGGCCATGGATGGTGTATAGGTTAGGTTTAAAGCATTAAGTTCTATGTTCTAAGTAATTCTCCAGATATGCTAGATTTGATAAGCTAATGCACATTTTAAAAAATTGTTGATGGCTCAGAAGTAATGCAAGGTATTTTTGGTGGTTTACTATTATATGAGATTTTCATCTGCATCTTGACAACTTAAAATCCAGATATGACTAAATCTGATGGGAGTCGAGATAAAATAGAGTTCTGTTCAACATTCCTGGAAGGTTACTAGATTTTCAATCACCTGGGGAAGCTTCAAAGGCACACAAGCTAAATTCTGTATTAAAAAAAAACAAGCCAGGTGAAGATGAAAGTTTAAAAAAAAAATTGTATAAATTTTAGACAGAAAGTTAGTAACTTGATAAACTTTTGAATATATAACTTCCAAACAAGTTTTGAATAGTTATGATTCTTAACAATAATATTATCAAAGATAACAATATAAAGAGGGTTAAGTCTCCTTAGACCATAAAGAGAGACACATGTGTAACAGGTTTCACCTGCCTATCTAGGAATTGTTAGCAAAACAAAAAAAACAAACAGTAGTGTCATAAAGGTAGTCAAACTCCAGCAACTGTTAGCAAAACTAAAATGTTTTTTTTTAAAAAAAACAGTGTCATAAGGGTAGTCAGACTCCATTGAATTGATCCCTCACCTGGTAAAAGAAGACATAAACAGCAAGTGTCACTGGACTGTCATCCAGCAATTGTTCACATCAAACCAAAAATATATATTGAATGTCAGAAAATTAAATCAATGTGGCCAGTTGGAAAACAAAACAGGAAATGAATAAATTAGATGTTAATATTTTAGATGTATGTGAATCAAGGTGGGAATATTTACTCAATAACAAACACAAGATCATATATGCAGGCATAAGAGAAAATGAGAGAGAAGTACTTATATTAGACCAAGACATGAAGAAATGTGTTCTGAGATAAGGAGAGAGAGCAAATCTGGATTAGGAACTCATAATGAATGGTGATGTAATGAATATGCATACACCTGGGTTCCCCCTCAAAGTAATATGATTGGCTGGTGTCAGCCATAAATACAGACTGATCTGGAGGTACAGGACGACGCCTATTGTCTACGCCTGTGGCTTATACCTATTGCCTACAACTACAACAAGGACCAGTCCATTACAGTTACCTGCTAGATTGTCCTACCCGGTTACAGTAGTCAACAACCACTGTGCTACTCCGAACAAATGTATCCCTTTCCGGGACATATCAAATGGCGAGAAAAATGGGTCAGCTGACCAGGTATTAGTCAATAGCTGGTTTCAAGAACACCCAAATATATATTGACATGGAGAAGCCCAGGAGGAGAAACAAAAAACCAAATCGATTATATAACTACTAATAAGAGATTCTGGAATGCAGTTTTACACTGCAAAACATACGCAGGTACCAACTGTGTGATTGACCACCTTTCATTTCAGTATTATGTAAACTTAGAGTGAAACTATAGAAATTGAAAAGTGTCAAGGAAGCACCCAAACTGCATTATGACATTTTTTAAATGTCAATGATTCAGAACAGTGAAAATCTTTATTTTTAACTTCTGTTTTGTCAAGAATTATTAATTATAGAATATATTCTGACTTATCTATGAACCATCAAAACTAAAATTTATACATTTAATCCAAGTTTTGCTTTCAATAACATTTTGACATTTAATTACCTTAAATATTTTTAGAGATTTCTATTAGATTTACATCATTTATTATAAATAAGTCTGGCCTCTAAGAGCGATAAGGCAGCTATAAATATTAAGTATATTCTCATTATTCAAATTAAGGTTGTTAATTAATCAAAATAATTCAAGTCATTTTTTAATAATTTTTTTTTAATTATGTTCCCCTAAAGTAAAGTTTTACTGATTGAGGTTGTTATATGGACGTAAGAGGAGTAAGTAAGTGCTGATTATGTAGGATAGATAATGGCGGACCCTAGACTTGAAGGGCTTAAAATTGTACTGATCAAAGAAGCAATCCTCAAAAATCTGTTCCACAAAGTAGTGGTTCTCAAGAAGCTGTCTGTGTGAAATTTCTTACCAATAAAATATGAAATGAATGATGATGATTTGACCCTATGTATGTAGCATGGTGTGTTCTAGCTGTAAAAGTCTGAACTGTTGTAACTAAGGAATCTTGCACATCAGAACATTTGCCATGGAAATAGTGATAGAGTAACATGAGGCTTGCAATGTTTTGTATGCAAAAAAGATGTAATATGGAAAATAATTAATCACCTACAAGGCCAAGAAGACATTTCTGAACTCTGTTAAGGCTGGAAAGTGAGGATTGAGGAGCTCCAGCCCAGATAAGACAGCAATACTCTATTTTTCATCTGATCTGACTTTTGTAAAGATAAAGACAGAGATACTTCTTTCTGAAGTAGCACAAATTACTTACCTATTTCTTCAGCATATTTAACAGTAGATCAGATATATGTTCCACTTTAGATCTGGAGTGAATTGATTCCCAATAGACATTCAAGGTAAGGAATGTCATTGAGAGTGTAAACGTTCATCATGACTGTAGAAAATTCAGGGTCTAATTGGTGATGATAAAGCAATACTAGCTTGGTTTTGGAAGTACTAAATGCTACAAATTAGTTTTTTTCCCTATTGAACTGTTAGAGCTAGATCAGAGGAAAGATCAACTGCTTGGGTCATCTAGATTTTTGGAGGTGCATCCATAAACCATGATATCATCTGCATAAATATTTACTAAAGATTTGATATGCTTAGATCATTAATATAAAGCAGAGAAAGGGTAAAACCAAGCAAAAATCCAGAAGACTGGCTGTTAATGATGACCTTCATGGAACTACCCAATAAGAAGGACTTGACAATTGCAAATACTCTACTAGCAATGACATAGCTGGAAAGTTTGTATTGCAACCTCCTGTGCCCAGTTTTTGAGATATCTAAGGTGATCACTCTAATGATTAGTTTATCCATTGCTTCACTGATTCTGTGTAATCACAGAAAATTAGCAGCATATCTAGAAGTTCTGCTGAAGCCAATTCATTATATTTAAGAAAACACTTGTTGGTCAAAGATCAAGTTTTAAAGACAAAATTTGTTTCTAATGTTAAAAGAATATAGCTATATCTAAAATTCTCTCTGCATCTGTCTGTCTGTCTGTCTGTCTGTCTCTCTCTCTCTCTCTCTCTGTGACTAAAAGTTTGTCAGTCAGCTGAATGATGTTACCTACAGCAACCCGACTCCAGAGTTTAATAGGTGAACCAGTCCATGCACTCTTTAGAGCATATATATATATATATATATATATATATATATATATATATATATATATATATATATATATATATATGATGTAATTCTAACCAGATAAAATTAAAATTATTTTTCTAATTAATCCTTTATTTTTTTAATTAGGAATATTTTCCTTATTTTTGATGGCATCAATTGTCATAAAAATGAAATTTAATTTATTTCTTACTTTTCATTGTTTTATCTGAACTATTTTTGGTAACTCTCATATATTTTCAGTTAGTATTTTTTTAATTCTTGATATTTGTAGGTATACAAATGCTTCAGAGTATAGCTTAATAATAATCCAGTACCATCTACTATCAGTTTATACTGACAATTTTAGAACATTAAACTATTTTATGATCAATATCAAAAATTTTAACCTTCTGTCTGCACCAGTTGAAATGGTTACATGCTGATAGTCTGAGTTGAGACCATAACAAATTTATAGAAATCTGAATAAAATATCTTGAAATTGGTCATTATATAAATATGTTATCTCTATCAATGTTATTTAAATGATTATAAATTTTAGCATCAGTGGAAAAACTGAATTCAATTTGTTCAAAAGACTTTTCATAGAAATAATATTCTTCTTTTATGTGTCATGTCCCTTCAGTAAGTGGAATCATGACTCCCCACAACTTCCTATCCTTTGCAGCACTAAGCAATGTTTGTCCCCTACTATCCATCCCTGTTCATGTTCTGCCATCCATTTACATAAGTTCATTACTTCCAACAAAAAATAAAGAGTTGAATATTTTGAAAAATATTTTAGAGTAGGTTTCCTTGTCAATTTGATTATTGTACATTATACAATGAAAGCTAATTCTCTTCTATAAGCAGTTGTAGATCATTCATAAAAGAGATAAGATTTCTAGAACTTCTCAACTGGTAAGATTTGCCATTCTATAGTTATCAGGGAAAATCATTTGTGTTAGATTCTTCATCATGATAGATAATAAGGAAAAAGTATTCTCCTATTGCAAAATAAGATATTCAATAAAAAGGGTGGCCTAAAAGTTATTTTAACATAATACTATTTTATTAACATAATTATATTTTAACTAAATAAAGTGTATATCAAGTTATATTTTCAGTAAATGAAAATTACATTATATAACTAATCATTCAAGTTAAACCAAATGTTCAAAGTTCCTACTTTTGTGGTTTAAATAAATGTATAAAGCAAGAAGTGCCACTTACCTTGATACAAGCAGTGAAAATGAGTAAATGAGAGAAAGAGTTTTTATAGATAAAGACCAGAGAATTGTAGGTAACAAATGTCAGTATAAGGAGGGACTAATTTTTTTCTATTTTGTTGTTTAGCTGGATTTGGAATGCTAGGTTGCCTCAAGCATTGAGATCAGAGTTAAAAAGAAGAGAGAGAAAAAAGAGGAGTCATAGATGAGAAAACAGTCATCTTAGGTTCAGTCAAGAACTGGTAATGAATTTAGCTGCCTTTGTACATAGTCACTAATTATATAAAATAAATAAATAAATTTAAAATAACACATCAATAACAAAATTAATGAAAATACATGAATTTAAAACAAAGCTAGAATGCATATAAAAGCTGAAAAAACAATTATGGTTGAGCTTAAGTACAACTGTGTTATAAAATAGTATTATGGTAAAGTGTACATACATAAATATATATATATATATATATATATATATATATATATATATATATATATATATGAGAGTGTTATATAGGAATAAAGTGTTGCTGCTGACACTTGAGTTTGAACATAGATTGCTACTGAGCAAACACAGGTGATCCCATTATTGAATTAAGTTGATCATGTGACCATAGAGGAAAATGCATATATAGGAAGTCGTGTGATGTCTAGATTGATCACCATTTCTAGTTTAGCCTCTACTACTATTTGAATCACTATTTCTAGTCTATCCTCTATTACTATACAGACCACTATTCTCTACTCTATTCATGATACTACTTCGCTTTTTGGATCACTATAGAGATTACTGTTTGCAGAAGTATTATCGAGCAAGTTCTATTAGTGTGAGTGTTATCCAATGGCGTCTGACACCAGCATTGTTCAACGGCATACTATAATTGTATCAGCAATTAAAAAGTCTCTACTACAATGAGCATTTTTAAAATGACAATGAGTATTCGTTGGCATCACAAAAGTGGCAACAAGGATTCACGAGGATTCCTTGAACTTACACGAGGATTCGTTCCATGGAGTTCAGCAAAATGGAAGAACTAAAAGCTATCATGATTGAAATGTTGGTGCTACAGAAGCAACAGCAAGAACAACACTTGCAGCAACAAAGAAGACAGCACAAACAACAATTACAATTGCAACGACAACAACATAAGTTTTTTTGAGTTGTTTACCAAAACCATGGAAGGAAAAACAGATTCATTCACTCCAGATACTGTTGCTAATTCAATCAGTGAATTTGTACACAATCCAAATGAAAGGATAACTTTTCCAGCTTATAGAAGATATGAAGGGATTTTCAAAAGGGATTGTTTACATTGGAATGATAAAAAGAAAGTGCATTTATTATTAAGGAAATTGTTCCCTGCTGGACATGAAAAATATGTGAATTATATTTTGCCAAAAAAGCCAGGAGAGATAAATTTTGATGAGACTGTTCTAACTCTATCAAAAACTTTTGGTGATAGGAGCTCATTATTGAATACATGATGGCAATCTCTTAATTTGGTAAAATCCAACGAAGAAGATTTTGTCACTTATGCAGGAGTCATGAATCGAGAATGTAAGAAATTTAAGTTAAATGTATTAATTCCTGATTTATTTAAATGTCTGATATTCATACAGGGTTTAACTTCTAATAAGGTGGTAGAAATAAGATCCAGGATACTTGCTAAATTAGAAATGTATTCCAAATTAACTCTCCAGAAAATAGCAGAAGACTGTCAACGTATTGTAAATCTGAAACTCAATACCACAAGGATTGAGGAAAAAAACAATTCACAAGTACATAGTGTCCAACCATCTAAGAGAAAAAACTACAAACGTTCTTCAACTCCTAACAGAACAGTAAAAAATAATGATAACCACCACCTCCTCAGTACCTAATACTTATGATGGTTGTGGAGGTAAGCATTTTAAAAGTGATTGTTTTTTTAAGAACAAAAAATGTTACAAATGTGGGAGATTAGGACACAAAAGTACATGTTGCAGATACAAAAAAATGGAGAAAAAATAAAATGTATGTGAACATGATAAATACATGGAGTAACAATAAGAAGCCTAAAAGAGAAATTAACAAGATATCTCAAAAGAGGAAATTTGTTTTTGTGCAAATTAATGCTGTAAAAATAAAATTGCAACTAGTTACAGGATCTGATATCATTATCATAAATGAACAGACATGGAGAAAAATGGATAAACCCAGTTTATTGCATCTGATAAAGTTGCGTATGGAGTCTCAGGAAAGAGATCGAACTTCTGGTTGAATTCAGCTGTAATGTTTCTTTTGTTTGAAAAACCAAAAAAGTGTTGGTGTTTGTATTAAAAAAAATACTGCTAATTTGTTTGGAACAGAATAGATTGCATTATTTGACCTTTGGGACCTTTCAATTAACGTTTTTTGCAACAAAATCAATGTTGTTACTGCCAATACTAATACAGCAACTGAAAAATTGAAAAATCAACTGAAAAAGGGTTTTCCAGAAGTTTTCACAGAAGGTCTAGGAACATGCATGAATGCAAAAGCCAAGTTTGAGTTAAAAGAGAATTTAACACTGACATTTAAGCCCAAAAGGAATGTATTTTTTGTGGCTTTAGATCCAATTGAACAGACTAGAAAAATTAGATGTGATCTCAAAAATAGAGTATTTCGAATGGGCATCACCAACGGTCTACATTAAAAAAAAAAAATAATAAAATCCATGTATGTGCTGATTTCTAAACAGGGTTAAATGAAAGTTTAAAACAACATAACTACACATTACCAAGTCCAGACGAAATTTTTGCCAAATTGAATGGAGGTAAAAAATCTTCTAAATTGGACCTGTCAGACGCTTATCTACAAGTATTAGGGGACGAAAACTGATCAAAACTATTAACAATTAACTCTCATAGAGGGTTAAACAAATTCAACCAACTTCCTTTTGGTATAAAGGTAGCACCAAGCATATTCCAACAGATTATGGATACCATGCTTGCTGGTTTGAATTGTGCTTAAGCATATTTGGATACTGTACTTAATAAAAGTAAGACTTGAAACCAACATACGGAAGATGTAAAAAAGTTTTTGAGAGAATCAAAGAATATGGTTTTAAGATTAGTGAAGGAAAATGCAATTTGTTTATATTCAGACTTAAATATTTAGGACAGATTATCAATAAAAAACAGTAGAT
Organism: Acanthosepion lycidas; assembly: GCA_963932145.1. Lineage (NCBI taxonomy): Eukaryota > Metazoa > Mollusca > Cephalopoda > Sepiida > Sepiidae > Acanthosepion > Acanthosepion lycidas. Next base: position 66,092,166 of record OZ010586.1, read on the forward strand.
GACCAGATTCTTCAAATTGAGCACAATAAAGGATATGCCTGCTCCAAAAAATGTAACAGAGTTACAAGCATTTTTAGGGTTTGTTAATTACTATCATATGTATATATACCAAACATGCATGAATTAAGAGCACCCTTAAAAAACCTGCTATAAAAAGATGTGAAATGTATTTGGACAGATAAATGTCAAAGTGCTTTCAAAGAGATCAAGAAAATCTTAACATCAGATTTGTCACTAGCTCATTTTGACCGTAAATTATTGTGGTTGCATCAGATGCAAGTGACTCAGGTATTGGAGGAGTGATACTACACAAATATAAGGATGGAACAACTAAACAATAGCTCATGCTTCAAGATCATTGATTTCAACTGAAAAAATCTACAGCCAGATTGAAAAGGAAGCATTGGCAATCATATTTGCTATGAAAAAGTTTCATAAATTCATACATGGTAGAGAATTCTTACTGAAAACAGACCATCATCCATTATTATCCATATATGGATCAAAAAAGGTGTTCCCACACATACAACAACTAGATTGCAGCGCTGGGAAATTATCCTATTGAAGTATAATTACAAAATGGAGTTTTTATCATCCAAAAACTTAAGTCATGCAGATGGATTATCTAGACTAATACCCAAATTCTGCAAACCATTTGAAGATACAGTAATTGCAGTGATAAGGGCCGAAAATGAAATTAATAATGTATTATACGATAATGTAAGCGAACTGCCGATAACAATGGAGGAAATAAGACGACTTTATAATGAAAATGAAGAAACAGTTAAGATTTAAAGGAAAAAATATTACTGGAAATAATGCATTTTCATTATGTAATGATGTACATATGTACACAGACAGAAGTGTGATACCAGCATTGTTGCAAAAACATATGCTAAAGGAATTTCACATAGGGCATCCAGGAATTTCTAGAATGAAATCCTTAATGAAGTGATATACTTACTGGCCAAAAATGTGTCAAGATATTGAAAATTTAGTGAAATCACGCAGATGTTGTGCTTTGGCAGCAAAGTCAGTGTCTATCAAAGTTCAACCTTGTTTGAAAACTGATATGGTCCAGAATACATATGGACTTGACAGGCCTGTTAAACGGAGCATACTATCTAGTGGTAGTTGATAGTTACTCTAAATGACCAGAAATATTGAAGTGTAGAAGATTGATTACCATGGTAATGATAAATTTCCTACACGAGATTTTTGCAACGTTTGGTGTTTCTGACTCTATTATTTTAGATAAAGGGACTCAATTCATGTCTAGTGAATTCAAGTTTTTTTGCAAATCATTAGAAATAGAACATATTACAACTCCCCCTTATCACCTAAGATCAAATGGACAAGTAGAACGGTTTGTTGATATGTTTAAAAGGGCACTAAAAAAGTCAGAGGGAGAGGAGTCAGATGAAATAATGCTACAACAGTTTTTGAGTGTTTACAGAATAACACCAAACCTGAACACCAGGTCTGGAATGTTGCCTGCAGAGTTGATGTTTGCCAGGAAGATTAAGTCCGTATTTAACAAATTACTACCAGAACAGAATACAAGAATATCAAGGAATTAAAATAACAAATAAATATTTTAAACCTGATGATAAAGTGTTTTTTAAAATGTACCAATGTGGAAAAGAACTCTGGGAAGACAGCGTTATAAAAGAAATGGTTTGGAAAACATAAGCAACAGCTTTACTCAGTTAAAACAGAGATTCACTGATTTAGTAAGTCCATGAAAACGGGTACCAATAGAAATATTGTATGATATGTTTGATGTACTCATGCCACCAGAAATTAGTGAACCAAGGAGGCAGAGTAAAAGTAAAAGAACAGCCATGGAACATGTGAATATCGAACTGAAGCTGAAGAAATATAGACTCCAGAGGAAGTCATCTCAAGGGGGAGGTGTTATATAGGAATAAAGTGTCGCTGCCAGCACTTCAGTTTGAACATAGATCGCCACTGAGCAAACACAGGCAATCCCATTCTTGAATTAAGTTGATCATGTGACCATAGAGGAAAATGCATATATAGGAAGTCGTGTGATGTCTAGATTGAACACCATTTCTAGTTTAGCCTCTACTACTATTTGAATCACTATTTCTAGTCTATCCTCTATTACTATACAGACTACTATTCTCTACTCTATTCATGATACTACTTCACCTTTTGGATCACTATACAGATTACTGTTTGAGTGAATATTATTGAGCAAGTTCTATTAGTGTGAGTGTTATCCAATGGCGTCTGACACCAGCATTGTTCTACGGCATACTATAGTTGTATCAGCAATTAGAAAGTCACTACTACAACAAGCATTTTGAAAGTGACAACAAGTAATTGTTGACATCACAAAAATGACAAAGAGTATTTGTTGACATCACAAAAATGACAAAGAGTATTCGTTGACATCACAAAAATGACAAAGAGTATTTGTTGACATCACAAAAATGACAAAGAGTATTTGTTGACATCACAAAAATGACAAAGAGTATTTGTTGACATCACAAAAATGACAAAGAGTATTCGTTGACATCACAAAAATGACAAAGAGTATTCGTTGACATCACAAAAGAGAGAGAAAGAGAAAGAAAGGAGAGAGATGTATTTGTGTAAAATTTGTATTTACACAACCACCTCTCAGTATAATTTTCCTTAGTTGTGACTAAAGGAAATTACCCCTGAATGCACTCTGCCCAAGGACAGAGATGCAACTGAGAGATGATAAATAAGGTGTTACAAACTACTCAAGAGAGAGTAATTTACACACTGTAAATTAATTTAAATGTAATTTGGTAAATTAACAGTTATAGGAAAAGTGAATTATATGTCTGATGTCATCTTTTAAATACTTGATTAATTGATCAAATCATTCTTTGTTGATAACACATTGTAATTACAATATTTTTTCTTGTTTCACACCAAAGTTTTTGCTGGCTTACCAGGTTTTTTTAGTTACAAGAAATATGTATATATATATATATATTTGTTTCAGTACTCATGAATACTGATGACATTATAGCCATATCTTTATATTTGCATTTAGTTAAAAAGAAAATTAAAAATTGAAAACATTTTGCTTAACTGATTGCTATTAACCATTATTAATGTTTTACTGGTATTTATTTCATCATAATTCCTTCATTTCTGATTCACATTATATTATCATGCTGATTTTATTTACTCCTCTGTGCTCTAGACTTTTTTCCTCATCATCCAAGAGTCAAAACAACTTAAATCATCTCCCCAACATTTTAAGCTGTTCTGAAAGTACGGTAACATTTTTTAACTTTCTTATCAATAATAGTTGTTGGTAGCATAATAAAAACACCATTAAAATGTTTAGGGAATAAATTAAAAAAGCTAAAATTTTAAATTTTAAAAAATAACAAATACAAAGTTAAATTTTATAAAATCACAACTTTATTTTCATTTAAACATTTTGGTTAAATCACTTTGAATAATTTTATATAGCAATGTTCTTGTTGATTCATTTTTGTGCTCAGAGTAACTTTTATCTTATTTTTTATAATTGTGCTTTATGTATTAATTTTTTTATAAAGACTTATAAAATTCCAACTATTTACAATGAAAACTTTTAAAGTCATTATCAAAAATTTTTCATTTACAATTTTACCTGCTTTGCATCATAGATAAATTCTTTGTACATTTTGAAATTCTCTTTTGTATTTTAAATTTAGTTTTTAATCAGAAAAAACAATGTTTTTCACATTTAGAGGTAAATTATAAAAATATCTAAATTTAAGTCTTTCAACCTTTATTTTTCATTCAGATTTCATTTACCTGTTTAAAGAGTAGTTTTGTTTATGTTTGTGTGTGCTTTATTTATTAAAAGCAGAACTATATTCATAAGAAGTAAAAAATATTTTTCATTTTAGTTAAACAAATCACTTACTTTTAAAATAAATCTAATAGAATTAATTAATAATTTTGTATCCTCTCTGCATCATCCCAAAAATACCTAACCAGTCATCCAAAATTTTTATCATCACAGGACAACATTAATTTTGAGCCCTGCTGCAACTGTTGGAAAATTGTTAAATATCTTGATTAATTTCCAGATCAGCAAAATGACCATAAAAATAGGGTTTGTGGTGCAATGATAATCTGTATCTTTCTTGAATGTTTAAAGTTACCTGAAATGAAAACATTTATCTTTGGCATAAAGTTGAAAATTCAAAGTGATATTACTAATATATCACCATCCATAACTACTTGCCTTATTCAAACAATGTTTTTCCCCCACCCAGTATATTGCAGACACAAATTTTAATTTATAGAAAACTGTGAGATCAGCTGTAACAATTTATTTGTTTAATGTTATCTGAACATAATATTTTTTTTCAGCAGTCAGTTGTTTAGTAATAATATTTACACTTTGTTTCAACACAAATGACAAATATTTTCAGTTGGCAAAAGTTTATCTCAAAAACTGTTTTTCCACTAAGCATATATTGGGCAGTAAAGATATCCAAGGCCAGCCATTGTGCCAAATGTCTGATCTTTAGAGGAATTTTACCTGCTCAGACAATAGATGTATCTCAGACTGAAATATATGATCAACGCAGTATATCAAATGTCTCAGGGAGTACACTACTCTTTGAAATACAGGTAGACAGAGCTCATTAGCCCTGGTTGGCAGATCACTGGTTTTAAAACCAGGCTAGAGGGGACTCATTAGTCACCTTCATGACAACTCTTTAAGTGGCCAATGGCTACATTCTTGTGATGAGGGCAGATGAGCTGCAGTTTGGTAGTCAACTTTCTGAGTAATGGCTGGAAGAAAATTCAGAACCCTCCAACATCACTTTTATGGACTTAATGGATGTGTTGGTGATGTAATTACTCTGAATTAGAAATCAGAGAGCTGGGTTTGAATTCCAGTGGAGTTCATTATATTCACTTATGCACAAATAATTCTTTGGAAAGATGTGAATCTAGCTCTTTTCACCTAAGCTATGGGTTAAATAGCAGAATAAACTTCTCTAGCGATGTTTGGCAACCAGTCTAGGAGAAGGACAATTCTGGATTTCGAACCATAAAAGTTGTCCATGATCCCTGTCCCTCTGCAATGAGCATGGGAAGAAGCATAAGCATGCAGTTCATTATTTTATTGCATGTAGTTAAGATGAAAGGTTGTAAAATTGTTACAAATGACTTTTGAAAATGTAATGAATTATCCAAATGATTCATTAATGTAGAGTTAAGTTGATCTTTTGGATATCATTTCCTGTAGATAACATTGCATTACCATTGCATTGCATCATAAATTTTTACTCATTAGTGTATTTTTCCCCTTTTAAAAAGAAAAATAAACCTGAGGCTTGCCTTAATTAGTCAACTCTTCAATCCACTATGTTTATACCATGTGAATCACATTAGCACTCAAAATGTAAACTTTTGATCATACCTATGGCTTTTACCATCCTATTTATTCAAAGATTTGCATCAAAAGAATGTTATTGACACACTGCATATTATTTGGTAAAAGTTAATTTTTATTACTTGTTCAAACAGCTGACATGGAGCTTTCCTTAATTCACCATCCTTTACTTAATAATCCTTACATCACTACATGGTAATCAAATTTTTGAGTACTGATAATATAGTGGTGTTTCTGCCACACAAATGAAAAATGCTTATCAAGCATTAAACATGGAAATGTAAAAAAGTAAAAACAAAACAGATGATAGTGGTGCATGATTGAATTTCCAAAACTATTTGTCAACCCTTCCAACTTTTATGTGTGTTCTCTGAGAAGTTTTATAGGTGACATTTTCTGTAAGAATTTTGACAAGACATATTATTTCTTGCTTGCATACTTCACAGACAAGTTTAGAAGGCAAAAACTGACTACAACAATTCTACCACATACACAGGGAGCATGGTGGAGAAAATTCAGTGAATTTGCAATCCATACAACTTGAGAACAGAATTCAAATTAATTTACACAGCTACCTCACAAATGTAAAACCTCCAAGGGAAGAAAATGTATCTAAAAGCTGCATGTATAGCACTCCATATAGATGTAATGGGGAATAAAAGGTCAAGACCAGCTGTTCACTAAAAATAAGAATTGACAAGCATTGGAAAGATATAATATATGAACAAACTTTGAACTAAAAATCATGTCCACAAGATGAAAAGAACTTAACAACCTTTGTGGGATAAAGCTGAAATTATTGGCAAAGAATAGTACAAGCAAATAAAACAATTGAAAAATTTAATTGGCTATATCTTTTGAACTGTTTGGTCTAAGAACTTGAAATTTTGGGAAACATCATCATCTTTAAGTACAATTAACAGAAAAATATGAAGGCAAATTAATTTTGGTTTGACCATAGCCTGGATGTTCTAAGATGGAATGACCCCAAAATAAAACAGAACTTAATTTTAGAAATCTTCCTGAGATTTAAAATTTGATCAGAAAATTAATTAAATCAAATAATAACTAATAAAGAGAGGTGAAGAGATTTAATTTTAGTTACAACAGCTGTTAAAGAGTCAAATATAAAAAAAATACTGCTACAGTGTCTTACAAGTGAGTAATGTACATTCAGAGAGGGTGAAATTTATTATTATTATTTTGATCAATGTTACAGGGAAACTGAAGATGAAATATAAACTATATGATAAATAAGAATATATATCAAAATATAAAACTTTCAAATTGTCTCATAGAAAAAAATTACCCTGCTTTGTTAAGTTTTTTTTTTAGTAAAATGTTTTCTTTCTAAAATGTGTTTTATAAAAGTAATTACTTTTGAAATATATCATCAATTAATGGTTATGAGAGACACATTGGAATACTTAGAGAAACTAGTAGAGGATAGTAGCTACTACAAATTAAAGATGGATGTCCAACATTTAAAATAGAAAGGAATCTGCCACAAATATTGAATAAGAACAGAAACCACTCCAACAGCAAATACAGACAGCTTAACCATCATAATGAACAACAACCAGATACTACAGTCTTTATGATTTATTTATTTATGAAGAAGCCATTCCTACATGACCCCTATTGTCAATTGTCAAGTGTCAGTATGTCATCCATTAAGTAGATTTCTGGTATGAGTAGTCAGCCTGCTACCAGATAAGTTTTCATTCTATGTAATGAACTCAGCCTACTTTATAAAAATACTTTATAATGTTGCCATTCAATACACCCAAATGGTAAGCTTTGAAATTGTAAACCTCTTCACCAACAAATGAAGCCCTCTCAGTAATTTGAGAAAAATTAGAACCTGAACCAACACTTGGCAAATGAACCAGTATTCCAACACAAACTAATAGAAATATTAACATTTTGTTTGCAAACAAACTTCTAATTGAGTTCTGATGATTATCAACAGGAAGAAGGTATGTCAATAGAGTTACTATTGTTTTCGGTGAAGCTGATCTATGACTGGAATACTCTGAGACAACAACTGTAAGAACATTATCACTAAGGCCAACATTTTTGTTATGATATGTAGATGACACATTAGTACACTGGCCTCACCAAGAACATGTAGAAGTGCTGCTGGACCATGTGAACTCTATAAGACTCTTAATGCAGTTCAGTATACAGAAGGAGATGAATAGTAGGTTGGCCTACAAGGATGTATTGTTAACTTGTACATAGCAGGAGTAAAGGACATTTGGTCAACTGTGTTTTATCTGAATTTTGAGTTTGATCATTCATTCAGACAGCATTTGCATGCTACTTATAACACTAAACAAAACTTATATATAGTGATAGATGACCAAATTTAAGGACTTCCTTAAAAGAAATGATGATTATTCAAGTATAATACCAGTCAGTAGCAACCACCAGCAGATGTATAAGTTTAGAAGGCAAAAACTGACTACAACAATTCTACCACATACACAGGGAGCATGGTGGAGAAAATTCAGTGAATTTTCAATCCATACAACTTGAGAACAGAATTCAAATTAATTTACACAGCTACCTCACAAATGTAAAACCTCTAAGGGAAGAAAATGTATCTAAAAGCTGCATGAATAGCACTCCATATAGATGTAATGGGGAATAAAAGGTCAAGACCAGCTGTTCACTAAAAATAAGAATTGACAAACATTGGAAAGATATAATATATGAACAAACTTTGAACTAAAAATCATGTCCACAAGATGAAAAGAACTTAACAACCTTTGTGGGATAAAGCTGAAATTATTGGCTAGGAACAGTACAGGCAAATAAAACAATTGAAAAATTCAGTATATATGCTATGTTCAACTCACATGATCTAAAGGTCAATCATATATGTCAGTAAAACATGAGAATTACCAAAAAGAAATACTGCATATTAGGTTTCAAATAGATGAAGAGACACTGGATGTGAAATGTTTGGAAAGAAATGCATATACCCCAAGAGAACAAATTTCAGTTTTTAAAAATGAAATTGTACAGCCTAAACTAGAAAGCAATGAAGCACAAGAGAATTAGTCTAAACAAAGCAGCACAATATATAATCAGTTCTCCCTATCAGTATCTCATTCATAAAGAGTGTGCAAGAGAGCTTAAGGAGTTTTTCATACATTTTAGAAGCTATTATTTGGATATTTGCCATCATCTCTAATCAGTACAGAAGTGTGATTAAGATTTATAGCAATTATTTCACTATTTTTTGTGACCATTGTAATAAAGAAAAAAAAAGATTTTAGCAGAAAATAACAATAAGAATGTGAGTAATGATAGCAGAAATGATTAAAAGTTAACTGTGAATGATGAGAGAAAGAAGAAGAAGAAGAAGCAAAACTTATAAAATAGTTGAAGTAAACAGTTGGAAGTGTAGAGAAATATCAGTTGAATTAGAATTAGTTATATCAGATGTTGGTCTATAAGTTCTGATTCAACATTAGCTCTGCATAAACAATTTTACTTGAACTTTAATCCATATTTGACAGGGTAAATATCAGTTGATGTTTGCCATTAGCTTTGGACTTCTATAAAAATTGGAGAGGATGGAACATTCTTACTTCTTTAATTTCTGACGATTTTGTTTGTATCCCTAGTTTTGTTGATTTTCAAGCAAATTTCAAATCAAACAAGCACTTTATCACCAAAATGGTAAATGAGAAGTTGTATATTTTGATATCTAATTATCCCTCCACCCCAGAATGAAATATATATATATATATATATATATATATATATATATATATATATATATATATATATATACATGATGAATGACTAAATAATACTGGATGTAAAATGTATTCATTTTCGTTGATAATATTTTCAGCAAAAGAAATAAAGAAAATACATTATTTTTGGTAATACATGATGTTAGCAATGAAGAATATGAGAAATGTTATGAGTAATACTGTTACTAATTTTACAATCACATTGTCGACACTGATGACAACTGCATTAGCATTGGTGACAATACGTCTGTCCATTTTCATTTTCTCCTTTGAGCAAGTGATAGACATTGAAGTGGTGTTGCTAATACTACTGGTACGCTTTCTATGATCATTTTCTGATCCCTCTACTACACCATTCTATTCTGTATGTGTGTATGTGTGTATGTGTTTAAAATTGTTCGTATTATATATGTGGTTTTGGAATGGTTAAATAATCTATTATGTTATATCTTGGAAAGATACATCACACGTGTTTGTGCATCTGAGTGTGTGCACAGACAGATGGATTCTGATAATTGCAAAACTCACCATGCAAAAGCACACACCTACACACACAGACATGTTTTGTGAAGGTACAACTCAATTCTTATTGTTTACAAGGGTGCATCAATAAGTCTGAAGCCTGACTCTTACATATTTATCAGCTGTGTGATTAATATTAAACTACTGAATTAAATGCATTGACAAGAAAGGAGATTATGTTGAAAAATAAATATCTCTCATGTAAAAATAAATTCTGTTTTTATTTTTCCATCATTAGGTTGCAGACTAAAGTGATAGCAATGAAAATGAGATGTAAAAGAAATGATCGTCTTTTATGAATCTATAGCGCTCATGTTGGAGCTTAAATTTAAGCAAACCCCTTTTTGCCAATAAATAATAAAACTACAATATATGCTTTTTTTAACCAGATGTGCATAGCATCTACCCTAGGTGGTAGGTTTAGCACTCTTTCTCTATCTCCCTTATGGCTGACGCTTGATCTAGCAGTGGTGGATATAAACAGGCCAAAGTAGTGGCACTGACAGTAATTGTTTGCCACTGCAGCCTGACTGTAAAGTTAGTAGTAGGAAGAGATAGTAAGGGTTATATTATTAAAGATTTGTCATTAGTAACTATAGAAACTTGTTTTTGTATTGAAAAACAAAATTATGGTTGGTGGCATGGGCAAAGTGAAGAAAGATTGTTATAATTAGTTTGCTTGCTATTAAGTTTAGTAATAGGCATGAAAAGTAGAAAATAGAATAGCAAAAATAATTTGATACTGTTTAATGTTTATGGTGCTATTGTTTTCATGATGAAAGAGATGATGATGATGATATTTTTAATGTTGATGATTTTTTTTTTTTGCTGTTTACATTAATAATAGTCATTTTTGTCACAATAATGGGGAGTACAAACTGAGTATTGATCTTGATTCTAGTGAAACTAGTACAGAGATTAAACTAATCACAAGGTTATGAGTGGTGACAATATTGTTATTAAGACTGATGATCACCAAAAGTGTTGTGTCTGTCAGTACTGTCACAGATGAGGGTGTGAAGGCTGAAAAAACATTGTTGTGGCTTTAAGGTTACAGAAAATTCTAGAGTTATAATATTGGTAACTGTAATAGTAGGGGAAAAATGTAGTGCTAGCAAAAATGGTGAATTTGTTAGAGAGGTGGCTACAATACTGTTAAATGATGTTGGTGATCTTGTGAGAGAGGTGGTGGCAGTAAGGTTGATGGTGATGACAGTGCAGCGATGATGCTGTAATGTTAATAGTGATGATGAAGACCATGTTAGAAAGTATAATGGAGATTATAATATTTAAACTTATTTATAACCATGTTAAAAGAAAGAAGTAATTTTACACATACTGATAGCGATGATAATTTTGATGATATAAGCAATTAAAAACATTGATAGTGGTAAAAATGAAGCAGATGAAGATACTGAAAATTAATTATATTTATCTTTAATTTGATAGCTATTTGATAGCTTTGAACATTATTAAAAGAATATTTGTAGTGACAGTGATGTTAGCAAAATTTGTAAATAACGATGTTAGCATTAAGTATATTATTTATGACCCTTATATAGATGACACTGCCGATGATTACAATCACGTTGAAGGTAGACACTGCACGAATGACTTATCTGGCATTAGTAGCTACAACACCAGTACTTGGAGATGATATATTATCATGGGTTGACTGGAAGAGGCAAGGTATCTTTGTGAACGGCAGTATCAGCCTTGTAAGGATTCATGATCATCATTTATATTTATTAATGAATACAGATAATGCTAATGATAAAATGTACAGATCAAGTGCTGTTTTAACTGGATGCAGTGGGAATTAAATTCAAACTGCTGGTAATAGTGTATATATGGATCACGGCTGGTCTGTGTCAGCTTCCTTCACAGCTGCTGCAAAGTCTAACCTCACTTTTTATTTACCTACATAAGTGTTTGTGTGTGTGTATCTGTAAGTGGAGCAACATTCCACTAAAATGCTGTTTGACAAGGTTATTCCTTCAATTTTTATTGATTTTGTCTTTATTTTCTTTTATTTTCCATTTAGCTGAATTTACTTAGGTTCTCTCTCGGGTAATTTTCATTTTTCATATTTGTAATGAGATTTTAACAGAAAGGATTAATAAATAAAAATCTATCGGAAGATTTGGGGTAAAGAAATGAATACAATTATCTTGAAATTTATATAATTTTGCCGATGAATGTATGTATACACATATATTTCTGCATGTAAACTTGATAATGGTGATGTAATGATATACATATAAATGTTTATGTATAGATATGTATAAACACACATGCATACACACATGTATGCTTATAATATCATACCAAAGATGCATATTCCTATTCATATGAATGAATATATTTATACAAACACACTCAAATACTTGTGTGTGTAAAAATATGTGCATCCAGTTTTTCATATAGATGCACCTTTTATTGTATTTTTATTTGTTAATGTACATATTAAAAATATGTATTGTTAAAATTTAAATGTATATCTGTGTGTATTTGTTTATAAATGTATATATATATATATATATATATATATATATATATATATATTCATCTGTATATTTTTATCTTATAATTATATGTGATGGTGCATATTTTAATGTCTATAGATAAAAATTAACCCTTCCCAAGCAATATATACTATAATATATAACATTACATACTATGTCAGATTTTATCATGCCAACATATTAATTAACCAATGTTAGTAAAATCTTCAGAATATACTTCTATTCATATGATAAATATAGCATGAATTTCAGTTTATATTTGTTATTAGAAGAAAAATTTACAATGTCTTATTTGGCTGTGTAAAAACTTTATTAAACTACTTAACAGTTGTTTATCATATTAGAAATACAGTCTGCCTGAAGTTATGCAAATCAAATAAACCTAAATAACTTGGAGTTGCTTTGAAAAATCTTTGATAAATGGTAAATGATTAATTTAGACATAAAAATGCTTGAGTTAAATGTTTAGGTAGTTTCAATATACTTTATTAAAGTTATTGGATTTATTATAAAAACTGCAGTCTTAAGTTATTATGCAGATTAAACTATTAGTTTATGGTCTATTAAATCTAATAGATGTTATTTTTTTCTTTCTTTCCATGATATATATTGGAATATGAGTAATTTAAACTTTCTAACAAATGCTGAAAAACCAAAAATAACAAAGTTATTGAGTGAAGGAATATTCACATTGGAGATATCAAAGGATCTTTGCAGAGATAATCAAACGACTGCTGAAAATGTAACTAAGTTGAGTGCTAAAAGCAAAAGAAAAGGCATTAAGAACATGTCTCCTTGATGTGAATGTAAACTAAAGCATGTTATAGCAAAACAAACGCTTTTAATCAGTGCTCAAATCTTTGGGTAGGCTTGAATTGAGGAAGTCAAGAAGGAGAAAAGATCTAGAATACTTTATAAGTTGAGATCTGTCAAAAAATCTAGAGAAACTTCTCTCAGTAAAGCAAATATTTTTAAGTGTCAAAATTGAACCAAGAAATACATGAAAACTGACTTTTCTGAAGTAATTCTCATGGTTGAGTCTCAGGTGACAGTGGACAATGATAGATGAGGCAAAGGATGGATTTTATCTGATGCAGATGTGCAGCAAAGAGGTGGTAGATATGGACTAGAATTACCAGCCAAACCATTACTGGACTATTCATTGTTGATGAAAGAATTAAACTGAATTGTACTAATTATTGCAATTTCATGAACAAGACTTTCTTTGAATGGTACAAGTCCCAGCCTTGCAATTTCAAAGTGAAGTGTGTATTTATGCTCGACAGTGCTCCTTCTCGTGTATGTAAGAGTAACTGCAAAGTGTTTGAGCATAAAAGGTTTACGGGAGAGAAGATAATGGAATGGCCACTATCATGCCCTGATTTGAATCTGATTGAAAATCTATGGTCAGTTGTAAAGATGAAATTATATGAAGGTTGTAAACAATAAGACAGCAAAGGAGTCCCATATGAAAAAATGAAAACCACCAGGTCAAAAATTGAACGTGCTGAAGTAAAATATTTTAAAAACATCAATGAATAATAGATTGCTGGCTGTTATTAATAAGGGTCACTATATTAAGATGTAAATGTTTCAAAGACCTATATATGATTGTTATTTGTTCTATTATAGTCGTTGATCAATTGTTGATGATTTTATTAGTTTGTTATTGAAGTAAAAAGTAATTTTCTAGTTTTGCATAATAACTTCAGACTGCAGTTTTTACAATAAATCCAATAACTTTAATAAAACATTTTGAAATTGCCTAAAAACTTAACCCAAGTTTTGTTTTGATGTCCAAATTAATCATTTAAAATTTGACAAATGTTTTCAAAACAAATTTGAGTTATTGAGTTTTATGTAATTTGCATAACCAGATATATATATATATATATATATATATATATATATATATATATATATATATATATATATATATATATATGTGAAAAGTGTGTGTATATAAATATAAATAAATATATATATATGTGTATAATTATTTATATATTATATGCGCGGTACTTATTAGAAAGTGCTCAATATCAGAGATAGAGCTAACATATATGGTTGGATAGATGTGAGTTTGTCTGACGATCGCTAAAGCGTGAAACCCAAGGTCACATACTGACATCTATCCAACTATATATATATATATATATATATATATATATATATATATATATATATATATATATAGAGAGAGAGAGAGAGAGATAGATATAGATATAATATAGTTATTGATATTTAATTTTTAATTTCAGATGCATAAAGATTTCTATAGGTCATATAAAAATATAACCTCAAAAGAGAAAAACTTATAGCAATGTTATTTTGTCATGGGAATGCAATGTTGGAATTTTGAACAGAGATTATACAACAAACAAAAAAGAAATTGAAAATATTGACAAGAACAAGAAAAACAACTTTCAAAATGTCACAAAAAGAGTTTTAAGGAAAATAAAAAAGTGTAATAAGCAAGAAAAGGGATTTTAACATATAGAAAACATTTGAAGAATCTGAAGTTATAAATGTAAAAAAAGGAAAAATGCCGAATATTAAGATAGGCTAAAGAAATAAACTACCATGTTTAAGTAAACATCACAAAGAGAAACATAAGTTGGATAAAGAAGTACATGGAAATTATTTCTCAAAATTAATTTTTATGGATTAATATAGCGCCAAATTGCATGGACTTGATGACGTGGCTAGAGGTTGGGTCCTTCATGAAAATAGTTTACTAACAAAACTTAGAAGACAACAGATGGAGTAATGTTTTGATCTAGTATTGTAGGCAATAAAATTATATGTTTCTTCAAATTTCATTATGATAGCACAGAATTATTTTAAGATCTTGGACAAGATATTTTTCAGAGGTACATGTTTGAACTAAGAAGCTTTAAGCTAAAGATTATATTTGTGCAAGATAATGCTTCTTCACATTTTGCAAAGCTTGCTAAAACGTTTCAGTGACACCAAATTAATGGAAGTGTCAGCCTTTCCAAGTAGAATAAATGTAGGTAGAAAAAACAAATATTGATAAGCTAGGGAGGGTCACAAATTACTTCTCAGGATCCCCAATCAGCCCCCACCATTCAGTGAAGGAGACCATATTAAATGTAAAATAATAATTTATTCAGGTATTAATAAAATTGATCATCAGGTCCATCAAAACTCTACATTCATCATGAAAATTATTTTGTAGTAATCAGTTTTCATGTACTTCTTTACTTACATTATATGCTTCTCTGTGATGTTTGTTTAAATGTCGTAGCTTGGTTGCCTTCATGCCTTTTGTCAAACTTAATATTCTGTACCTTCTCTATATGTTTATATTTATAACACCAGCTTCATTAAATATTTTCTTGTTGGTCAATACATTTTTCTTGCTTATTACCCTTTTAATTTTTAAAATCTCTTTTTCTGACATTCTTAATGTCAGTATTTTTTGTTATTATTTTGCCAAGGTTTTCAATTTCTTTTGATTGTTTTGCAGACACTGTTCAATGATTTTGTATTTCCAATATTGTGATCATTAACTTTACAATATTTTTGCACTCATTAACTTTACAATATTGTTTTGTTTTTTTGTAAAGATTTTTATGACCTCAGGAAATCTTTACAGACCTGAAATTAAAAAATAAATATTAATAATTGTAATGTTAAATTTATTTATAATATGATGAATAACACTCCAGTAGCATTTTAAAGTCTCATTTCATCAAATAAGTTATTGTAAATATTTCTTTATAAAAACAGCTGAAAAAAGCTGAAATTCGTATGGTTTATTTATCATGTAAGTAGTAGTATATCATTAAATTTTTATCAACATTATTGTGAAAACATTGACTTGAAAAATAAAATTTTTAATTAGTATTATGCGGCTATAATCTATCATTAATGTTTATGAAGCACTGAGTAATTAATAATGATATTTTTTATGCTCTGTCCCTTCAGTTCATAGGTGATAAAGACTCTACATATATACTTTTTCTTTTTTATCTGTGAATTAGCATGCATTTTGGGGAAAATGGAGTGGCTTGTCATTGCGTTACCCATAATTTGGAATTCAGAAGTTTTTTTCTTTTAGACTGATTGCCAACCAGCTAGTGTGTCCAATCTATGGAGATAAGATTGATTTATGCCTTTCCCAAGGTCATTACTGTGAAAGTAAAGGCAACATACTAGTCTGTAATTTGAAATCACCTTGCCAATTCCACTTTCTTTAAAAATATTAATATATTCTTAATAATGATGATATGAGAGCTGAACTTTCTTTATTTTGGGATGGATTGTAGGCAGAGTGTTGCTTCAGTTTACAGTGTTTCCAAGGCGATCTTTATATGTTAATTGGAGGGTCATCCAAATTTAACTTCATCCAAATTGATAATTACCATAAAAATGAGAAAATATTAAAAAAATTAATCATCTAATTATCTTTACAACTCTCAATCATTTTCCTGGATTTCCATAAGTGATTTCTTAACATTAATATTGTATACTTTAGAAATTTATTATCTAAATTATAATTAGAAATAGTAGGAATATTCATTATACATACTTAAAGAAAACATTAAATTTATAAGCAATATAATCTTTTTAAAATAACAGTAATAAAATAGTAAAAAGTTTAACTTATATGTTGAGAGGCTGAAAGCTTAAAAACTTAAGTAGAAAATGATTTGATCAGTGTTCATTTTGAGTGTTTTCATTCATGTTTATAAATAATTCCCAGAATGTTGTTCCCAATGTGTCTAGCCTAATAACTGGGTGGGGCAGGGGGGTTGAAGTGTATGGGAATCATTTGATTATGTTTTTAGCATATACAAACATGCAAAATGCACACAGATAGAGAAACACGCCAATATAAGTACTTGCTGAATGTAGTTGAAACTATCACACATTCATTCTTGCCTCACAGTGAGAATTTAATACATGACAGAACAAGTATATGAATAGAAAATTAGTCTAATGATGAAAAAAGTGTTTATTTTATAAAATATATATTTTTCAACATTATCTTTGTGAATGCACTTAATTTAGTACTGAATACTATTAACTTTTTAATTTCAATTTTCAGTTATTAACTATGTGCCAGTTTAAAGATATATTGATCCAACATCATATATATATCAGGTCATCCCATAAGTTCTGTCCGAATTTTAACTTTTTGTTAAAATGAACAAAATTTAAAGAGTATTTTATAATGTCTAATGGAGCTGAACATTATTTTTATGTTTAGATGCATTTAAACTCATCAAATTTTATTTCAGAGAACAATAAAATTAAATTTTCCTTGATTAAAACCCTGCTAACCCAAGAATCATTTGAGGCACATAATGCTTTATGAGTTCAAGAAAGGAAACTCAGCAGCCAAAGTGGCTAGAAATATTCACTCAGTTTATGGAGAGGAATGTGTGAATGAAAGAACTTGCAGAAGATGATTTGCAAAATTCAGAGGTAGAGATTTCACCCTTGAAGATGAAGATCGAACCGAACGTCCAGTTGAGTTTGATGAAAAGCTTCTTGAAGCAGCCTTTGAAGAAAATCCTGCTTTATCAGGAATTGGCAGTGGTTCTCAGTTCAAACCATACAACTGTTCATCATCATCTTCAACAACTTGGAAAAGTTCCTAAACTTGGAAAATGGGTGCCTCATGAATTGTTTGAAAACAACCTCAATTTCCCGAGTTGACATCTGCTCTTCTCTCCATTCTCGCCAACTTGTTTCACCTTTCTTGGATAGACTTGTGACTGGTGACAAAAAATGGATCTTTTATCAAAATGTTAAGCATTGTAGACAGTGGCTTGGTAAAGGGGAACGACCCCAGCCACAGCCGGGAAGGGAACTTCATGGGCAAAAGGTTCTTCTTTGAATCTGGTGGGATCGCCAAGGAATAATCCACTTTGAATTCTTACCAACTAATGCAACAATTAATGCTCAAATATAGTGTCAGCAATTAGAGCGTTTGAACCAAGCTTTGAGGAAAAAAAAGACCTGCTCTAGTGAATCGAAAAGGGGTGATGTTTCATCAGGACAATGCGCGACCCCACACAGCAAGAATCACATCACAAAAGATCGAAGAACTTGGTTGAGAGAAAATTCCTGATCCACCTTATTCTCTCGATCTTGCTCCTTCAGACCACCATTTGTTTTGTAGCTTACAGATTCATTTGGAAGAAGCAGCTTTTTTAACATGGGAAGAGGTTAAAACTGACATTTGTGAGTTCTTCAAATCAAAGCCAAAAGAATTTTAAAGTAATGGAATTAGTAAGCTTGTTAATAGATGGAAGGAAGTCATAGGTAATCAGGGAAAATACATTGTTGATTGAATCTGTAATTAAATGTAACATTTTGTCACTTGTTTTCTTTATTCAAAATTTGGACAGAACTTATGAGATGACCTGATATATATATATATATATATATATATATATATATATATATATATATATATATAGATAGATAGATAGATAGATAAATTGTCATCTAAATTATACAAAAATGAAAATAACATTGACATCTCATTTTAAAAGATATATTTACCAAAATTACACAAAAATATCTTGAAATATTAAAGAATATATTTATTTAATAAATTCACAATTGGCTTCAACCATGACCTCCAGATGACTTCAGAATCTCCTGCAACTCTACTGGACAGTCTCCTTGTTTAAGTTGGTGAATGCTGCCATAATCCTTGCCTTCAGTTCCTCTTTGGTGCTACAAGGAGTTTTGTTGGTCTATTACTCAACTGTACCTCACACATAATAATCAAGGGGGTTGCAATCTGCAGAGTTCAGGGGCCAGTTGTAATAGGGTGATGTATTCGCAGAAATTGTTTAACTGCTATGACTGGGTTCTCCTACACTACCTCCTCAAGGCACTTTATGTAGGCCTACATGTTGAGTCTGAAGGCCTTTTGAGAAGATGAATGGAAGCATAACATTGCCATCAATAATGATCACTCCAAACATTGTGATATTGATTGGATATTTGGTTTTCATCACTTGCAGTACATCTTTTGAGCACACAGTATCCTCTGCACAATCCTCAGATTGACACCCAAACACCCTGAAATGTTCATATTGGAGCTTCCAACATGAATGCCAAGCAGTACAGCATGCTGTTTTCAGATTTCTAGCAGAGGGAATTGTGTCATGGTGCTCTTTTTCTCAAAGACAGTAATCAACTGAACGTATTATACTGTGTGGTTGGCAAAAGCAAAAACAAACAATGCGCATACAAGAAATTAAAAATATAAAATGGTAACAATTTACCTGGAGCCCCTTATCTTTCTCTCTCTCTCATTCTATAATATATATATATATATATATATATATATATATATATATATATATATATATATATACACACACACAAACATATATATATATATATATATATATATATATATATATATATATATATATATATATATATATATATATATAAGGGTTCAGTCTACCCAATTTCACTCACACGGCTTGGGTCAACCCGTGGTATGGTTTTCAGGCACTTTCCAAAGGTGCCACATGCTGGGATCGACCCCTCCAGACCAATAACATCAGGAAGTCTCCTTCCTGACAAACCGACCATGGTGAGATTTGAACCCAGTTCTCATGATCAGAAAGTGAACATTCTAACCACTCGGCCAAATTAATGATTAAAATGTACATAAATTTCAAAAGTTGTAAATACTCCAGCATGAGTGTAAAATATGAAAGAAACTAATACTCACAATCCTCCAAATAAATGAAGTGACTGAAAAAAATTCTCCTTCTGCTTACATAAAGAAGGTTACTGTAATATAATGCATACAGCTTCCAACACAAAGTTATTTGGAACAAGCCTTATGCAAAACAGAGAATGAGTTGATAGAAAATTTGGAAGAGCAAAGCTCATTCTCCAAAGGGTGTTGTCCAATCACAGATTCATGTGCAGATTGCAGAACATGAGTGTGATTATGATGATTAAATCTAATAAATGCAGGTATGTGTTGACCCAACTGAGTTTCCAACCTTAGACACATCCATTCTATATATTCAGCTGTGCACTGACATTTGAATTTGTAAATTACAGAACTTTTATTCAGATAGGACAAACAGTCCTTTAGAAATGAAGGAAAAATAGAGCATGTCCAGAAGACAACACATAACTTGGTAGTAAAAATGTCGAAGAAAAATGAGTTAGAAGTGTCATTTTCCACCAAGTCATGTCAATTTTAAGTAAATTGGACTGGGACCAAATACAGAGGGGTCTGCTGTCTATATATATACCCTTACATATGGATACCATCAACATACATATAATTATATAATGATCAGAACACACTATTAAAATTTTATACTTTAACCTTACTATTGAGAATTGTACCACTGAATTTCCTTTTTGGGTAAAAACTGACATGGATGCTTTTGTACCTTCACAAAAGTACTAGGTAAAACAATAATCTTCTCCTTGGTTCACACCTGCCTGTTCAACCACTAGGTAATAATCATAAATTTGTTCTCAAAGAGGTTATGTCTTGTTTGCTGACAGAATGGGACACCATACAGCCTCTAAGTTTGGTTCTCATGGCTGCTGACAGCTCTGTAATAGTGTGTTAAATAATAGTAAGTTTTCTACTTTTCCTCTCTTCACTCTGACGTGTTAACATCTGCTGATAAAGCATAATGTTTTGCTCATAAATTTTCTCCAAATTCTACTCTTGAATCATCTGGAGTATCTTTGCTTGACTTTCCACTTAGAACAGAGTCTCTAATGAGTCATATGCATATCACACCATCTATGGTTTCTGCTATCATCTCTAAACTAGCTCCTTACAAAGCATGTGGACTTGATGATATTCCTGCAATAGTCCATAAATTTTCTTCCAATTCCACTCTATTGAGTGATATGTCCATAACGCATCTATGGTTTCTGCTATAATCCCAAAACTCGATCCCCAAAAGGCATGCAGACTTGAAACTATCCTTGCAATTGTACTAAGGAAATATAATCCTGAGCTAATTCGTCTTCTCTCAACCCTACAATAAATAACTTGCTGTTACTGTTCTAATGATTGGATTGGTTAAGCATTTCACATCACAGCGTTTTCTTTCATATAATGCATTAACAATCATTGCTGTTATCAAGTTTTAGTTACAAAAGGTGAAGTTGGAGCTGTTGCTTTGAATATTTTGAAGAAGTTTTACAGGGTTTGGCATGCTGGACTTCTTCAAAGTTGAAAGGTTATGATACTTCTGGACAAATTTTATTTCCAATTCAATCTTTCTTATCAAATCATGGAATGAAAATTGTCTTGAATGGCCACTCTTCTAGTTTTTTTTTTCATCAATGCAGGTGTCCTTCAAGACCTACTTTGTTCTTAATTTTCACCAGTGACTTTTCTGATGTCATCAATTCTCAACTCACCATCTATGCTGATGACACAACTATTTACTCTTATCTTAATGGTAAGTTTGAGGAGTTCATTAAAGTCAAATAAGCAGCAGATGTCGAAAATTACAAATCTGTTGATAACTGATGCAAGATATGGCTTGTTAATTTTAATGTGTTCAAAATGAAATTACTCTTTTTTCATCTTTTTAGAGAACATTTTTACCTTCTATCAACATGATTGATACTAACCTCCTGGAGAGTAAATTATTGTGCCATCTCAGGTTAATGTTTTCTGCTGACATGAAGTCAAAAGATTATAGGGGATCACTTGCTAGTTGGCTGCTAGGAGAGTTGGTTCAACAAACTTTCCTAACAGCTGACCTAGGAAGTGATTCACTGTGTCGTGCAAGACAATTTTTCTTACTAGAATCTATATTGCATATTTATAAATCTACTATTCATCCATACATTGAATATTGCTGCCCAATTTGGTCTGGTCCTTCTGCTTTGTATTAAGGGATTCTTGATAAAATCTAAAGACGAATCTGCAATGTTATCAGTCCTGACCTGGTATCTTGGCTTTAGTCACTTCCCTAATACCATAACATAGCTTCACCTATGCCTTTTCTATAAATAGTTTCATAGTAATTGTTTAGATGATCTTTTCTCTTTGGTACCATGATTGTATATAAATTTAAGCACAGTACTAGATTGGCAGCTAGGTCTCCTCATTTTGCTGTTGAAATGGCTAGATGTAACCATAAGTTCTATGCTAACAGTTTCTTCTCTCATACTTCTTATTGTGAAACTCCCTTTTGGCCTCTTGCTTTCCAGTCAACTTTGATATTCAAAAATTTAAATGCAACGTCAATTGATATTTTTTGTTTTCTTAATTCCTGTTCTTTTATTGTTCTCTCACCTTCATAATGTTTTTCTTTTTCTCATATTCTTTCATACTAAGTAAACCTTTGTATCATAGTGGCTTTGTTACTTTGCTTGGGTTGAAATGATTAAAAAAAAAACAAAAAAAACAGCAAACAAATTAAAATTTAAGTTGAAGCAGGTTGCATTAAATTTGCACTGATATCTTTTTAGAAAGATATTAATCTATTTTTTGCACTCTTCATTATTACCAGATATCTTGATAAAAATCTCTCATCACTGGCAGGCCATGATAATTGATGAAGAAAAGAGTGGTTGAGTGACCATTTGAATAAACCACTCACTCTATTACTACCTTATTACCAAGAGATCTATAGCAGAAAAAATTGTTACATTCATTGTCCACCTTGAGAGTGGTTAGCCATATTTAAATATATGCATGTGTCCACAGTGATATTTGTATTATAAATATTTAGTTGTATTTTGATAGAATTTCTAATGTGTGTATGTATCTTTTGGTTGGTTGGTTGGGTTTTATGGCATATCAACCACTGTGGGTTATTTAATGCCAAATCCAGTTTATATGAATTTTAAATGCCTATTTTGGATGGAATAAAAAATGTATAGCTGGCAACATTATTGTTTCAAAAAAAAAACTTAGAGCTAGCAACATTGTTTCAAAAACTTAGAGCTGGCAACATTATTGTTTCAAAAACTTAGAGCTGGCAACATTATTGTTTCAAAAACTTAGAGCTGGCAACATTATTTTTCTGAAAACATTATCTGAGACCTTGCTGTTGGATGCCGTTTATCGCCATACCCAGGACGCGGATGTAGTTTACCGTCATACCCAGGACGCTGATGTAGTTTACCGTCATACCCAGGACGTGTATCTTTTGGTTAAGGTTGTTAGTGGAGTTGTCAGAGACACAGACCAATATATTGAAAAAATGGAATACTTTCTAAAAGATAATAACATTTATGAAAAAAATTAATGAATGCACTGTAAATTTAGATCCATAAAAATCTAACAATAAAATAAAGTGTATATATATATATATATATATATATATATATATATATATATATATATATATATATATAGTAACTCTCTCCACTTTTGACATTAAGTTCTGTTTCATCTACTGCAACCTATAAAATATTTTTGCTTTGTTGTTATGCTTATACCATAATTATTATATATATGTGTGTGTATCTTATGGGCACATGTCTTAGTAGGTAAAATGTTAGAATTCCAACCATGAACAGGTTCAAATCTCTTCTTGGTTGATTTGTCAAGTTGATAATCTTGGCCTGAGGAATTTATTTCAGTATTTATCACTTTTAGAAATTACTTGAAAACCACACTACAAATTAGCCCAATCCTTCTGAGTAAAATTGCGTAGATAAAACTGTTCAAAATCATTGACGCTTGTGCTAGCAAAAAGTCACAAAAAATGTAAAAGTAAAACAGAACTATTAGGTTAGTGCAAAAATAATATCGTTTTTGACATATTTTTTAACGTCAAAAAACGATATTATTTTTGCACCAACCTAATACAAGGATGGATCAATAAATACATAGCCTGATATGTAATTATTGAAATTTTTACTGTATAATATTCAGTCAGTTAAGTGTATTGACAAGGAAGGTGCAGGTTAAGGAAGGTTATTTTGGAAAATACATAAATCCTTTTTTCATGTATTAATGTACCTATGTTTATGTGCATATATAATATACTTTATATTTTAAAAGAATGAATTGATTGATTTCTAATCTGACATTATTATTTTAAACGTTATTTTCAGTGTATATCCCTGTTTGAAATACATGCCCTGTTTTTTTTAATATTAAACAGTGTTTATTACATTGACTAGCCTGCACGCTTGACAAAGAGAGCACATTTTCTTTCTTAAGCTTTCTTTAGTGTACAGACTGATAGATGTAAAATAATAAAATGAAAAATGGGCAATTTATTTCAAACTGAGTATCCACTAAAAATAATGTCTGAAATGATAAAAATTACTTTATATACAAATATATATAATTTTGAATATTGAAAGTAGTTAAATTCTATTTTACAGTTGATAATAAATAATTCATTTATGCCAGATTGCTAAGGTTTATGTCTATCTCAGAACTTATAATATATATATAATTATGGTCATGTCTTGAGAATGTCTGATGACAGGATACCCAAAATCCTAATGTACAGCCAGTTAGATCAGGGCTACAGGAATGTAGGGCAACCATGGCTAAGATACAAAGACAAGCCGAAAAGCAACTTGTCAGCAGTCAATATACCACATAACACCCTTGAGCACTTAGCTTTGGAGCAGGTAGAATGGAGATCAACGTGTTTTAGTGGACTCAGAAATTTTCAATCTGCTTGTCTGAATCATCTTCAAGTGAGAGCAGGATCTAAAAGGTCAGCCAATCTAACAGTGATCTCATCTCACAATCCCCACACTTGCTCCATATGTGGCCTCCTTTGTAAGTCACTAGCGGGTCTTAAATGCCACTTAAGATTATCACACAAACTTTCATAACTGAATCAATAAGTTGTCAGATCCTCATAAGTCAAAACCGACGGGAGGATCCATTATTATATATATATATATATATATATATATAGAAAAGAAACAATTATATTATGGATTATTCTTGATGTATAAAATATATGCATCATATATAATCATTACATTCCAATCAAACTTTGATATATACAGTATGATTTCTATTGAAATAAATTTAAATAATAATAATAATAATAATAATACAATATATACACTGCTCAATATATATATATATATATATATATATATATATATATATATATATATATATAAACAAATAAAATAACAGATGTATTTTTACATAAATAATGTACATAATAGGACATTCTCTCTCACTACATATATATATATATATATATATATATATATATATATATCAACAAATTGCATTAAATACATGTAACTTAGACAATCTTGCAATAGGCATTTAACACTTTTTTCAATAAATAATTGCAGATAATTTCTATTCTAATCATAATACCAAAATAAAATGCAGATCATTATCACACAGTAAATCTGATTTAATCTTTCTTGATAGATCTGTTATCACAATGTAAGATTCTTTATGAGAAAAGTGATAAAAAAGGCATAGGGAAATTGAATGAGATCAGATAGACTGCAAGTTCAGACCTGCCTGAGAAAAAGAATTCAAATTTAAAATTGTAAACTTTCAGAGTTCCCACATCTTCAGTACATAATTGTATCCAACACTTGTGATTTTATATTTCCCCTCTTTGCCTACACATATATAATTCCATCTATAAAAACATCACTTTAGTCTGATGAAGTCTTTCTTGAGGGTGAAACACATAACACAGGATTTTTTTCATTTATCTGCCTAATATGTGTATCTATATATATCTATCTATATATATATATATATATATTGTGTCTACAAAAAGCAATAAATACTGATAAATATTGTAAACTCCTATGAATATATAATTTTTATTATGTATATGGTCTTCAATAATGCATGTGTCATAATTTGCTTTGCAATATTTTTGTTTTTCTGTGAATTTTTAATTTTTGAGAACAGATTTATTTTTTGCCTTTGCAACAGCCAAAAATCAAATGAATAAAGTAAGGGACTGAAAATAATTTGACCTTTCCTATTTATTTATTTTTAGTAATCGTATTTTGATATACAAATATTAAACTTCAACCAATGTATCTACACATGTATGCTAAGTACTTGTATGTGCATAATCTTTCCTTATTGCATAGAAAATTAAAACTTTGTAGCTTAATTATTGCTCATTTAAACATTAAGTGTTTTTTCATTACATTGTATAATCATCTTTTGAAAAATATAACAAAAGTAAAATTTTATATATTTATATACTTATTAAAAATTATAGATTTTATGGGATTCATTTTTCTTATTAGTCCTATTCTCTGACTTTTTTTGCTGTCTGCTGTTGAAACATCCACACAACTTTATTCTGGCCTAGCAATGGATGTTTCTTCAATGAAATATTTAAAATGTATATAATAAAAATATTACAATGAGTGTAATGATTATATAAACAAATAAATGACTTATGATAATATAAAATATTTAAATATATTTTTATATAAGGAGAAGCAGGATTAGTTATATCTTAAGTTTTAATATTAATTTTAAATTTCAGTGTGTGTATAAACACATCTATCAGCTTTACTATAAATGCTCAGTTGTAAGTTTTTTCACATTCATCATCTTTCTTGAATTTATTTTTGCTGGTTATGACATTTTATTTATTGTATTATCCCTGGATCACTCAATGACTTATGATTGCATTCAAGATGACAAAAGTACAGGGACAAAAAACAAGTATAATCATTTCTTGAATTTATGAGAAAATTGGAGTTAATTCAGAGTCAGTTTGTGAAGAATTTATGATTATGTTATAAATAAATTTTAATAGAGAAATTCTGTTAGAGAAAAATAATCCTTCTCAATTAAATAATGAGTAAGTTATGAAAAATCTAAAATTTTACTGATCTTGTAAAATAGTTTATGGAAGATAGCATAGAATTACTCATTTTCTTTCATGTCATGTCTCTTTGGGTCTCAGGCAATTGTGGGAAAGATAGTGGAATAGTTTCCTATTGTCTTTTGCATGATTTGAAATAAAAGTAGTCATTCTCTTAGACTGGCTCCATTCCAAGACAAGAGAACTGTTATTGCTGGAGGTGGGGGGTTTAGGACATTTGTGCAAATTGTGAATACAACAGACTAGTCTAGAATTGGAACTCAGCTTGATGATTTCACTTATTCTGCTGATAATCATTAAACTACCCATGCAGCAAGTTGTTCACTTACTGACTCAAAATTACCCAATTTTCTCCTGTATAATTCTTATTTTCAGATATATGTATCATTTATTTGTAGTTATATATGAAGAGGCCACCAGAAAATTCAGCCCTGTAGGCTGACAATGACTGGAAAATGCATTAACTGAGATGTTAAATATGACTGAGACAAATACATAAGTCACAGAAAAACTTCTAAAAATTCAGTAATATCTGACTTGACTGCAACCAAATTGTATAAACACCATGTACATAAACACTATACACATATACACTCACATGTAAAAGTGTGTGTAAAAGGAAGATGTATGAGCTAGTTGACAGGTTCTTTGTGTTTGTAGATGCATCAAAGGGAACCAGAGGGCATAGTATGGACTTGTGCAGGCCTAGATCATACAGGTTAGGTATTAGGAGGAACACAATTAGCAACAGAGTGGAGAATGCATGGAATAGTCAAGCTGAAGATATGGTAAGTGTGGAACATGTATGCTGTAAAATCAGTGCTTATCTGCTACCATTAAAAAGCATTTGATATGCTTTGGCTTTTAAATGCCTCAACACAAATGACAAAAAAATTTTGCATGATTATCAACTGAACTGATCTTTACTATAAGCTGTATTCAACTGCAATGCTTTTCTGTTTTGTTTTGTTTTAATTTTTCTTATGTGTGTATGTGTGTGTGTGTGTGTGCATACATGCATATATGTATGTATATTCATTTCTGTGTGTTTGGTCTGTATGTAAGTGTGTGTGTTTGTGCATTGTATTTCAGTTTTAAATGAAAGAATGTTAATTTCAATGAATGTTCCAGTGAAGTTGTAGTGTTTCAATGGCCATTTCTTTTGCCTTATTCAGACTGATAAGGTTGTTCAAAATATTTTCTTTTATAACTTGAAATGAAAGAGAAAAGTATTAATTAAAATTTTAATACATTTCCTGCACAATATAGATATTATTGATAAAGAAACATATTGTTTCAGATCACTGTGTTTGGTTTTCATCACCTGTTATAATATATTGAAAGACTTCATTCTTATACAGCACATTACAATAGTAATTGTTCAAGGATTACT
This sequence comes from Acanthosepion lycidas, assembly GCA_963932145.1. Taxonomy (NCBI): domain Eukaryota; kingdom Metazoa; phylum Mollusca; class Cephalopoda; order Sepiida; family Sepiidae; genus Acanthosepion; species Acanthosepion lycidas. Next base: position 66,120,611 of record OZ010586.1, read on the forward strand.
GTTGATATAGCAATTGGTTATTTTAATTAATTAGGTAAAAACCAATTAAATATGTTCAAATAAATTAGAAATCACTTGGAGTTGCCATTTCAACATTGTTTCTTCACTGGAATTATGGCCTTTATTTTTTTTCTTGCAATTTCATTGTCAAGTCTGAAAGAGGTATAAGAAATATCTGATGCATGAATGACAATATTTAAAAAAAAGCAGTAAAAGTAAAAACAAAGCACAAATAAATGCTATATAATCTATTAAATTTTAAGCCAGGAGTAGAAATGTTGATGCAGACACATTGAAAGGCTCTTGGTGAACTTCTTCAGCATGTCAAAATGCATGTTTGTAGATCCTTTATTTATGTTAATTATAGCATCAAATTAATAGACTTTTAATCAGAAATGTTATACTTTTGCCATTACAATCATTGTTAATAAATCATAGTTTCTGATTGTAGTCTAGATATTTAACAGAAAATAAATACTATGTTGTACAAGTAGACAAGGGATCTGATAAATTACATGTCTCTGCCATCCTTACATACAGACTTTATTTGCTATAAAAAATGTGAACATATTTAACAGATATGTTACTTTTAATTCAAGTTAAGGTAAAATTATTTTATTACAATTTTTAAAAAATAAGTCATGCAAGGACTAAATGTGTCAGTAAATGCTCTGCTAGTTGTGGTACTTGAACTCAGAATCATAAGGAATAGAAACTTTGCACCATATAATTTGCAGATAATGTATTCACATGTACCAACAAAACTTATGCTGTAAATCACTGAATTAAGTAACTAGTTTTGTTACCTAGCATTAAACTGATCTCATAAATATTTTTATTTTATTTTTTATTGTATGAAGCATTATCAAATTCTATTGCATTGGAGCTATAACACTAATATGAAAATAAGTACTAATCAAAATTGTCATTATTATTATTATTATTATTATTATTATTATTAATGGTAACAATAATAAATAAATACAAAGGTCAATATAAGATTGGGGAATATATTCAATGGAAAATTTGTCAAAATTATAGTGTCACATGTGGAAAAATGATATGAACATTGCACTGAATCAGTGATAGAATACCATAATATTCTTCAAGATTTTACCATTCATACTGACACACACATAAAAGCTAATGGACCAGACATAGTGATTAAAGACTTGAAACAACAAATTTGCCACTTTGTATATATGGGGGTACCATTAAATAAAAAGGTATCTATTAAAGAATATGGTATAATAAATAAATATAGGGATATTAAAATTGGAAAAATGTGACACCATAAAATTATTGTTCTACCTATAATTGGAGTCCTGGGCATGATAAAAAAGATGCAGACAAGAACATTATCAAAATCCCTGGCAACCCCTGTTTACAAGAGATTTAAAAAATTGCACTCTTATTCAGGAGATTATTATCAATGTAAAAATATGTACACCACACATATTAAATATCACTTAATATCAAAATTTGTGCAATGTCTATATTTACATCATCTTAGCCTAGGTTCAAGTAATGACCAAGTAAGGTATTGTAAAATCAAAAGAAGATAATAATGAAATATTAATAATCATCAGTTTTGTAAATATAAACATTAAAATTTATTTTTTATTTACTCAGATAATGAGCTAACTTGTCACCATAGTAAAAAAAGTTATTTTGATTTATTCAAATAAAATACATTGATTTATAGTACTAGAAATCAATTAATTGTTATTTAAATGTAAAATAGCTGCCAAAAATCAGTTGAAAGGAAATCTGTTCTTTTGTAATTATAAATGTCAGCTGCTTTGTCCAAATGTTCTTTTGTAACGTATTTCAAGGAAAATGTAGAGATAAGCTTTCAAAATCTTCATTTGTTCTAATTTAATATATATTATCCATTATTGGTAAAAGTTGATTATTTCAGCAGTACTTGTTATTTTGCATTATTGACAGATACTGATCAGTAATGATTTTTCTTCATTGATAAATTATATATATATATATATATATGAGAGAGAGAAACTAGATATATTTCTGTCTTATATTATTGATTATGAAATTAATTTTATTCAAGTGTACTGCTGATCTCATAAATTTTCAAGTCAAAAATCAGTTGGAAGATATTTTCTATTCATTAGTATATGTAAACTTACAAACAGTTGTCTTCATTACCAAAAACCTTTATTTAACTTTAAAGCAATTATTATTAAAGGATATCTAAGACGAACTATGCTTTAGTCTTTTTTCTCTTCTCTTTTTAGTTTATCTACATATTTTAGATATAAATGAAAAAAAGAATCAAAAACTGACTTATTTATTGTTTGTTTAACTATTAATGTATACAGTGGAAAAGCATCAAGTTCTCCAGAAATTCATATATTTTTATATACAATCATGCCAATCAGTAAAACCCATTAACAAGGAATGACACTTAATTATATCAAAATACTGATTTATTACAATTAATTACCTGGTATTTTTTTTAACATCTGCTTCACTCAACTAAAATATTTATCTATTGGAAGTTTCAGTTTAGTTCAGCTAGGATATTATCTTTATCTTATAAAGTTTAAAAAATAATCTTCAAATGGGAATAACCTTTAATTTCCAATTAATTTGGAAATAATTTATTTTTTAATTCACCTTTTTTTCTAAATATAAACAAATACATTGATCAAGTTAAGGTTGGAAAGCACTCTTTTTCTGCAGCTAATGTTGCAATTATTTGAAAAGAGGATAGATGGAGCAAAGTCAGGGGAGTAAGTAGTATGAGGTAAAACTTTTATAACTTTTTATACGAACGGCTATAATCTTTTCATGAGTGACTGCAGCAATATCATGTAAGAGCAACATACCTTTACAATTAACAAATGCTAGAATCTTTTTCTGCAGATTTTGGTGCAGTGCTTCAAATTGATGATAATAATTCTCTGCATTAATTATATCATGTTGGTAAATCACTTCATGGTAGAAAATACACTTCATGTCACACCCAACACAGGGCATAATTCTTTTTGAGGGTCGTTCTGGTTTTGAGATGGATTTTCTTTTTCCAGTGATTGCCACTGTGATTTTTGTTGGATATAATTATAGAGAACTCAGTTTTCATTATTGGTAATAATTCAAATCAGAAAAGATTTAGGATCTAGTCTACTCTTCAATGATGAGCAGAGGAAAAGTCTTTGATTGAGAAGCAGTCAGATAATAATTAGATTAGACATTTTACAAATTTATGAAGTTTTTTTATGATTGAAGTGTAACCTGTTTTGATCCATTTTACTAATTTTCATGCAGTTTGCTTATGATTTTCCTTAACTACAATTTGCAGAAGGTTTATACTGACAGAAACTTCTTGTTTATATCAAGGGGAATTTTTCAGAGAAATTTTCCCATTTGAAACTGGTCAAGCTACATGTATGGACACTTAAAGCTTCTTTTCCATATACAAAATGAATATTTCTTGTTACTTCTAGTGAAGAGGCCTTTTTGAATTTATACAGTGCACTGTGTCTAATATGGATTTGACCAAAGATCAATTTAAAAGGGTAAAATAAAAAATTAACCCAGGCTGATATTAGGTTGGTGCAAAAATAATGTCGTTTTCTCACACATGTTACTATGTGAGAAAACGACATTATTTTTTGCACCAACCTATATTAAGAAAGAAAGAAAAAACATTACAACAATATTATAGTGGAACACCCCTATTCTGTAGTTAATAGACTCTCCCACCTATAATAAGCAGGAGTAGTAAGGGTAACAAGTCAGTCGCTCTGTGGTTCGGTGAGTCAGTCGGTGCTGGACGACTGGTAGTCGGATACTAAAGTATCAGCGACCACAACTAGATTTACTCTGCGTTATACCTATTATATCAAGTTCCTAACATTTTGTACGTCGAACCTATTTTAGGCCTGACTTAGTACAAATACAAGCCTCCACTGTGAAGTCACTCCATAACAAACATAAAAGTTAAAAAATATTTTACCATATAAAATATAATTTACCATGTGAAATATAAATATTTTTCAAGATCTAAAACTGATGAAGTCTCATGACATTTTCATTTGATATGCCATTTCTTGATGTGCCAATATTCATTGCCAATTTGAAGCAAAATAATACAATATACTAGCATTATCATCAATAGTATCTATTGATTATTTATTTTCAATTTTTTCACATTAGCAATATTGTTATTGGTGATTATGGTGATGAAGATGTATTATACCAAAATTTTGTGTAATATAACTGGATGCTTGCAAGATTTTTTCACACTGATAGTC
>OZ010586.1:66129890-66132390 GCA_963932145.1 Acanthosepion lycidas
ATCAGAACACATAACATGAAAATAGCAATAGAGTATTTAGAGGTTTATAACATTTCATCTGTGGGAAAGGGATTGTAGGAACGAAAATAATTCATCACCCACAAAGCTACATAGACACTTTTAGACCCTATCAAGACAGCCAAGTGAGAACTGGGCAGCTCCAGCATAGATATGGAAGTAATACTCCATTTTTAATCTGATCTGGATCTTGTAGAGACAGAGTATGGCAGCAGGAGTTAGATACTTGAGCACTATAATGAACCAACCATATTTCCAGCATCTTTAGGAACAGATCATATATATGAGTTCCACTTGAAGTCTGGGGTGAGCTTGACTCCCAGTAGACATTCAAGGCAAGAAGCCTCTTTGAAAGAATGCCCATCCATCATGATATTGAAAGTTCAGGGTCTGCTCACTGGTGGTGGAATATTACTAGTTTGGTTTTGGATATATTGAATTTATACAAGCCAGTCACCAGGAGGAGAGATCAGCTGCTAGCTTGTCATCCTGATTTTTGGAGGTGCTCCTATAAACTGTTGTATCATCTACATAGATATTCACTAAGGATTGGCATGTGTTCTTAGGCAGATCATTAATATAGAGTAGAAAGATTATAGGACTGAGAAGAGAACCCTGAGTTAAGCTGGCATTGATTTCATGGGCTTTCAGTGACTGGCCATTAACAATGTCCTACAAGGATCTACCTGTTAGGAAGGACTTGATAATTTAAAAAGCTCTTCCAGAGGTTCCATAGCCTGAGAGTTTATATAACAGCCCCCAATATCACACTTTGTCAAATGCCTTACATATATCTAGGACATTATCCTTGTCATGAATTTATTGTCTCACTTCTTGCTGATTCTGTGAGTAAATGGCAGTTAAGACATCAGCTATTGATCTAGCATACTCTTCATATAATAAACGAAGAAAATATAACAAATAATCGTTAATATTAATCTTCCTTAAAAATTAAACTGCATCCAAGATTAATTTTAATCTTTTTTTTGTTAAATAATTATAAATTTATAATCTATCTAATGAAGTTTTGATTCTATTCAAATAACACTTTAAAATACTAATGTTAATGACATGCTAAGTTGATAAAATACACATATTCCCCCAACATGTGTTGTCTATCTTTTAATTTTGTCTAATTGTGTAGGTAATTGGTTTTTGATTGGTTTAAAATGAAGTTGTTGAAAAGAACTTTTGTTCACTTTGTTATAAATTTCTTCTTTTGCTTCATTCTGCAATTAATGTTTTCTGATTAAATGTCAGTGTTTTTTAATGTTTCATAGGAAAGTGCTTTTATAAAAGTTTTTGATAAAATGGATAATTTAAGACATTTATGAAATTATAATATAATAATCATAATCATTAAAACTGCCATGAGAAATTTGGAATGTTTAGTAATAACAACTTTTTTGTACTGAAGAACTCAAAATCTGTTCCAATATTGTTTCCTGATCAAATTATAAAAATATGTTTATATACAGTTTATTTATTTATTTATTTGATTTGAATGGACTTTTTCTCTAACAAGGATCACTAATTTTATTGAAATGTTTTTAAACTTTTAAATGTAAAGTTGAAAAATGATAAAAGATGATAAAAATTAACTAAAATCTACTCTTATTGCATATAAAATAAGAATGAACATGATTCTACTTTTGCATTTTTTAGTAAATTTTTTCATTTGATTATTTGTTTCTAGATATAAGACTACAAGTTAAGACAATAAAAAATGCTGATTGAAAAATAATGGGAGTTTTAAAAATGACTTTCTTTAAATGAACTAGTATTAAAAAATCATTATTATCAAAATAATTGCAAATAAAATTTTAAAATAATATTATTCTAAGAAAAGGATTTTTGATGAAGTGAAACTATCTTGAAATGTTTATTTGTCCTCATCAGCAATACATTATTAATTACAGGGTAATTAATATTAGATTTTTCAGAAAAAATGAAATTTATTCATTTTATTCTATTATATCAATAAATACGTTTTCCTGAAGAGAAATTTGCACATTTAAGATCAATTTTATTTTGCTGTAACTATTGTTAGCAATGCTCAGGCATTTTATCACTATTTATATGTTATCAACTGGTTTATAAATATATAAGTATTTTAATAGCAATGGGCATAAATAGGGTTGCCAGATAAGTCACACAGAAATAAAATAGTGACTGTTCAAATTTAAATTCAAATGATTCCTAATAATATTTTAGCATGTTCCACAGACTGATATTTTATCTCAGTTTATGCATGAGCAGATTGTGCTTTCTGTATTTCTATTTATGAAATCTGGTAATCCTAGCATAGGATATAAAAAACTTAAACAGCTCCCTATTAACTTAAATTAACCTCATTTAAAGACTAAATGTCTTGGTTTTCCCAAACCACAACACCTATATCTAGTTTGAGACATTTTTCATTTGGAGTTCTTTTTGCATTATGTATGTTATTACTTCAAAATATTCCCAATCTTGACTCTTG